>OY294067.1:27144911-28344911 GCA_958510875.1 Endomychus coccineus | reverse complement strand
GGTCTCATGGGAAGATCATGTGGAGTCCGCTTCACAAAAACTAGGTTTTTTATTCCGTGCCAAGAACTACTTTACATCTCAGCAGCTTCTCATAATCTACAAAGCACAGATGAGACCTTTCCTGGATTACTGTTCACATATTTGGAGTTCGGCTCCCAAACATACGTTGAAGATGTAGGATTCTATTCAGAAGAAAGCTATTGGTTCGATTGATGATGTCAAACATACAAGTTGATTGACCTCCCTAGAACATCGTAGAAAGGTGGGAGACCTGTATTCTTTAGATATTTCTATCGTCAGTGTTCATCAGAAATCTCGTCTGTTATTCCACCACGAGATTCCAGATAGGCGGACTAGACGAGCTCAAACTTGTCACCCCTTCATTGACAAACTCGAGACCTGCTGAACTTTTTCCTACCAGTCTTCATTTTTTTATCGAACAGCGAAGCTGTAGAACTCTTTACCTAGTGAGGTCTTTTCCTATGCCTATAACCTCCAAACCTTCAAGAAAAATATGAGTGTCTATCTCCTCTCCCTACATTCCACTGCTGGCTCACACGATGTTCTTCAAAGATTGTAGCTTTCCCTCTCGTGTAGTCAAAGTATAAATAAAAAAAATACGATTTCCAATTTTTGATTTCATCATTGACATTTTCCCAAAAAAAAAGAGATCAAGGATGGAGGTGAGGGTTATACTTAACGAGATTCCCTATTAAAACATCAAAATTTAGCCAGCCTGTACATTGATATCAATAAAATTGAGTTCTCTCAATATTTTGCATTTCATTCGTAAAACAAATTCTAGAATTCAAATTATACTTAACTAAAATTGCAGCGTCATATGTTGTAGTATTCAATATAAAGCGATATATGAATATTGAAATACTTAATAAGGAAAATTATGTCATAACATCTTAGAAATTTGTTTTCATTAACAAATAAAAGACTGGAATATATACTCACAAGAATATCCAACAAGCACTCTACTTTAGAAATATTACAATGTCAAATTTGTTTAATCAATATATGTAGTTCCATATCGATTAATGCCTAATATAACCAACATCGTTCCATGGCAACTATCAGTGGCGTAGCTTCCACTGGGCCCTGCGACTCAAGGGGTTCCCATAAATCACTCGGCGCTTCAAAGCTAGAAGTATGTAAAGACAAAAGGTAAGATAATGCAATAAAATAGAAACTTTTGCATACATTTATGGGCAAATGTGCTGCCCATTCAGCACGTTTATAATTTTTGTAAAATTCGTCGAACTCAAACATGTGATTTTGCAGAAGCGTTTCAAAAAGATTTCTTTGTAGTATTACTGTTTTTTTGTCGTCAAATACTGGAGTGAGGGGGGCGCAAATTAATAAACTGCCCCCGGGCGCGAATTTGCAATTTCTTCGTGAACAACTACCACTTCTACTTGTAAAAATTCCACTATAGCCTCGTGCCAACATTTGGTCCCATCATGACGAAGTCTCACCGCATAGGGAACGAATTATAAGCGAATACCTAAACTCTATTTTGAAGATAGGTGAGTCGGAAATGAAGGGCCGCTAAAGTGACCACCTTAATCCCAGACTTGACACCCTTAGATTTATAATTATGGGGCGCTATTCAAAGTAAAGGCTTAGAACTGCCTCGACAAGTAGATATCACCTAAAGAAAAAAATACGAACAGCCTGTAAAGCTAGCTCTAGAGATGTGCTAAAAATATTTCAATTAAATGTATTATGTATTTAAATTTACATTCCATTGACTGATTGTCAATTGTTTTCATGGAAGATTTGATTCAATCTTTGGCGTGATTTCTGGCATGAGGGATTTTTTGACGTTGTAGCCATGTATCTTTTGAGCAAGAATACATAGAGAAAAAGTTATTCGATGAAAGTTATCTGCAACACCAAATTGTGATATTCCAGGGAAAAAAATTCCGACTACGTCATTACGGCCTTTTATGAACTCATAATTTTTTCTCTTGTGGTTGAAAATGTACCTTAGGCCATCATATTTGCCATCCTGAGTGCAGAATTTAATTATCTTTTTAAGCTATTGCATATAGCTTTTATCGCGGGCTTTGAGCGCGGCGACCGAATCAAGAAATTCCGTAACGAAAAATAATGTAAGACCTAAACACCTAACATGTGTCAAATTAATTAATTAATTTGAAGTTTCTAAAAGTGAGAAATTTCGCTATTTTATACCAATGTTATAACACTCTAGCGCTTTAGACTCCGGGATTTTCACGTGGCCTATCGAAATTAGAAGTCGCTCATTTGTTGGAGATATTTGTGCGTGCTCACGCAAACTTAGAAATGGCCTACACATAGTCATGGTAGCAATTTACATTTCTCCGAATCCAAAATTGGACGAGGTAGAGCATTTTATTCATCGCACTTTACTGGAGTACACTGAAGAAGGGTCGAAAATACTTGCAAATGCAAATGGTAATAAATCTCCACTTATCTTGGCTGGCGATTTCAACATCAACTTCGCTGATGAAAAATAAGAGCGGTTGACAACTTTTCTTTCGGAAAAATTGAATTTGAAAATGAATAATGATCCACAAGAATCCACAACAAAATATGGGACCACCATTGACGCGGTATTTTCCAGATATTTAGAGGATATCAAGTCTCAAACTTATGTCTCTTATTTCAGTTATTCAGTTACCATAAACCTATAGTTTCAATGATAACAAATTCCTGAATAACCTACATGTATTGTAAGATAATAAAAATATTTTAAACGATATTAACTTCTCATTTATTCAATAAAAGAAAAAAAATTGTTTTCTCATGGGTCACCACGCTCAAAAAGTGTAACTTGATATAATATCAAAGAAAAACTTGAATTAAAATATCAAAGAAAAAAAAATTCTGCATAAATAAAAAAAAAAAAAAATTATAATTGCATAAGTTGAAAAATGCTATGCAATAGCTTTACCGCGGCAGTCCCCGAGTGCCACACGTATTTTTTTTAAATTTAACCGTAGTAGGCCTTGGGCGCCAATTTGTACAACTTTGGGAAGGAAAATGTCTCTATTTCAATTGAAAGCAGTATATTTCGAGTTGGAAGCTAAATTCCCAGAACATACTCCTCGATCGAATTCAATAAAGAATCCGTTTCCTTCCCTACACTTTTTGATAGCATCGTTAACGATCTAGTTAATTTTGGGTGAGCGTAATACTCGAAATAGGTGTAACACAATTCTGTCGAATTTCTGGCAAACCTCTCACGCGTACAAGGATATTCATCGTCCTACTTAAGTCGCCGCGTTTATATATATTAAACGATATAGGTGGGAGAGTATAGTAACTGTGAACCGCGTATCTATGCCTGTTTTCTTCGTCTGTATCAATTAGTGAAGTGATCTGTGTTAAATTGGACTATTATGAGCAAAACACCAGCCGTAGGTATCGACCTAGGTACCACGTATTCCTGCGTAGGGGTATGGCAACATGGAAAAGTCGAAATAATAGCTAACGATCAGGGTAACCGAACTACCCCTAGCTATGTAGCCTTTACCGACAGCGAAAGGCTCATAGGGGATGCCGCCAAAAGCCAGGTTTGTAAAAGTTTATAAATAATAGATAAAAAATCAACGTTAACAATGTAAAAGGTTAGAATATTTTTCATTCCCCAAATTAGAATTAATTTTGTGTTTGAAAATTATTCAATTAATTAGCGTTATGAAGCAATATTAAGTTAAGTGGTTGTCTTACAATACTCTAATCGGTAAACTATTTCGAAATATAAAGATGAAGAACGAGTTAGGACCCTGGGATCAATATTCAACTGATAATTACATTATTCATTGATGTGGTCAAATGGACAAATCTAATTAAATATTTAGAAAAGTCTGTATTTTCATGTATATCAATCATTAATTCCAAATAATTTCATAAGCTCATAACGGAATATACACCTCAGCATTAAACATGTCTAAAATAATTCCTATTATTTAAAGGCATAGGTTATAAATTTGATGTCAGCAGCTATAGACTGAAAGCAATATAATGTAGTTTTGCATTACATTCGACATAGTAAATTTCTAGAAAAAAAAAATCATATTTTATTCCACTCTCAAAACGGCTTTAGATCAAATCATTCTACTATTAATGCTTTGGGTTGTGGTCTACGCTCTTCAATATATACAATATATACATACAAGGCCCTGAAAATCGAAAATGTATACTGGGGATTTTTTTGACACTGTGTATCATAAATTATGGATTAGTAAATTCTATGCCTTTGAATAACGTGGGCCATGTAACGACTGGATGAAATCTTATCTGAACAATATAAAACCGGAGGTTGGAAGAGACGGTGCGATCCGAATCCAGACTCACAAAAAGAGGAATACTACAAGGGCCTGTCCACCGCCTTCCCTATTCAAATGTTTTATTAGCAACCTGCATGTGACAATAATACCATAAATCAGAAATAATCATCTTTATCCACTAAAAATACTGTTAAGGTACTGAGGATTTTTCAGCTATCAAGTAGCCATCATCACAGTAAAATAAATCAGAAATCAAAATCTGCCTGCTTGAATACTATTTGTGATTAATTATGTTACAATAACCTGGTAGTAACCGTTAATTCATTAATGGTGTAGTAACTGTTAATTCATTAATGGTGTAGCAACCTCAAACGAAACTGCAACAAAACATTAGTTATAGAATGTTGTCTTTAAAACAAAGTTATTAAAAGAAAATTAAAAGTTTGATTCTCACAATACATAAGTTTAGGATATGTATCCCATTTTATAATGGCAACAATAAAAATTATATTCCAAAATTGGTAATTTATTCATTAGTTAAATAATATTACAATGTACTATGTTAATATTATAAAATACAAAGTTGAAGTTAAAAACCTTTTATATTTGGAGAGTGAATTGATTAAAATTGAAAGGACAAACATATATTATTGATATTTTAGGTCTGTACAAAATTCATAAATCTTAATTTGGCATTTACGTTAATTTGATAAGAAAAACTACGATTTGTATTAATTATGATATTGCAAAATCATTTGTAACAATACAATTGACTGTGTTTCCTATTAGGAATTCAAGACGCTACAAATTCATATTTTAAGTTATAACATGGAAGAGAATTGATGGTAAATCATGATAATTTAAAAGAATTATATTCATTTTCTTTAATTATTCTTTCATATACTTTTTGTCAAAATTATCACGATTTACAATCACAGTCAATTGTACTGTCGCAAACGATTTTGCAATATCATGAAACATATCATTGTAAAATGAATGTATGTACTAAATTAAAATTTATAAATTTTTTCTAGACCTATAAAAATATAAGTTTGTCCTTTCAATTTTAATTAATTCACTTTGCAAATATAAAATACTTTTAACTTTTAATTTTATAATTTTGACATAGTACTTTTTAATATTATATAACTAATGAATAAATTACACTTTTTGAAATATATTGTAGCCATTATAAATATTTGATAATGACCCCGAATTATGTAATAGGTACGTATCTGAAACTTATGGATTGTAAGAATCATTAAACTTGACAATATTTTGGGGCTCTGCTAATAAAGCCGAGAGGGTATTAACTCAAAAAGTGAGCACCAATATTTATAAATGTTATTTATATTTGTATTCTTTATTTGTATCATGTCATTTTATTTATATTCGATATTCTATATATTTAACTTCTTATCTAGGTATTTCGTTTTATCTTACTGTACTGTTGGCTTTTCCTATGATTCTGCATTTTGATTCCAATTTTACTGTACTATTCTATGGGCTAATGAATTATCTTATCTTATCTTAGAATATTGATACATAAATATTGAACATTAGTTATTAGAACCTTACTTACGTTTATTCTCAATTGAATGAATTTTCGCATGATACGAGTAAATATTATATTTCGAAACGAGTTCAAACGAAATCTATTTTTAGTTTTCGATGATTTACATGCTTTGCTCATATGAAATTCCGTACAAACACATATTCTGAACTAGTAGATTCTCTGACTTATTTTCATCTGTTATTTTCTATATTTAAATTAAAAACGAAAAACGAAAAAAAAGAAAGTGAAGTACAAGAATATATATGAAAAACAATGAAATCAGTCATAATAGAGCCATTATGGCTCTATTATATATATCTCCCGCAGTTTAAAATGTGGTAGCCCAAAATTTTACATTGGTGAAACTGATAAATCAGTCAACACTAATACATTTCCACTGACATACTGAATGGTATTAATTCTAAGCGAAATATTTAATTATTAAAGTAAGTAAGTATAAGGTTGATTTTGAAATTCCAGAGAAATGAAAAAATAAGCTTATTAAATAAATAAAAATAAATCAGTTCAAAAATACAGACCTTCTTTTACCTGGGTAATTAATAATACACGTCTGACTCATCTACAATAAATTTGTTCAACAAAGGATTGTTAGAAAAATATTCAAATATTAATTCTCACGGTCAAGAACGTTATCCCATCCAGTATTCATATTTTAATTTCAAACAGATAACCGTAGCCATACATTTTTTTCCATTGAAATAGTTTTGAATATAGAAACTTACTGCGTCAGCTTTGAGTACTTCTATGTTTGGTATTGTTGTTTGGCACTTACAATAAAAAAGAAAAATGGAACAAATTAAATATATTACAATCAGTTATTGTTTGGAAACATATATAAGAGTATGGAAATGTAGTTTTGAATGATCAACTAGATATTTATGATTCACCAATTATCATCAATATTTTAGGAACATATTATCTGAAAAATGTATACCCCTTTAAAGGAAAATAATAAAAATCATTTTCTTTCAATATCTTTGGAACGGCTTATAATAAGAAATTCATATTTGAAATTTAGATATAAGATGCTCTAAAACCCATTTACATACCATGAGTCAAACCTTCGCTCTTTTGTAAGGGCTAGTTTTAGGGGATATTATTAAAAAAAACTTTTTTATTCCTCAAATATTTGGAAAAATGGTCATAAAACTAACTAATCAACGTGCATTTACAACATTTTAATAATAAATCTTTTACATGTGTTTTTATGTGTTGTTGAAAGGAATAGTCTTTTGTGATGAATACTCACCAGGTGTTATTTCCTTATATGACAAATGAACCCTATACTGAATAATACTCTGTAGAATAATTCCAAAATAATCTTTTATTTTTTATAAGTATTTATTTTTTTGTAGTTTAAATCGGTTGGAAGTAAAGCATACCCCTTCTCCAATTAGTAGGTCATATATGTAATACACTAAAAATAGAAACATTCCATTATTTAGCATTATTTACTCAAACAAATACTTGTACGTGTTGAAGACAAAATGAGAGATAACCTCACACTATTAAAAAAAAACACAGGAAAGGAAGAATCTATAGCTACTTAATAGGTCAGAAATGTCAAACGGACAATGATGGAATTTTATCATTCATTGCATTGGTATTTTGATCATCATTAATATAAATGCATAAGATCGTCGCGTTAGTAATGAACTCAAAAATAAATTCATCTAGTTATTTTTACATTGGAAACGTTCTGGCGCGTATCCAGGCAAAAAATAGAATATGTTGAATTAAAATCAGTAATTTACGTACTAGGTTCTGATTAATAAAAATAATCTACATCCTTCACGATCTATCATAAACTTTCCAGGCCGTTCCCTGTGTTGTAAAATAAAATCATTTGCTGAAAAATTAAGCGGCTCATGAAGCAGACATAATAGTTGACAAATATTTGGCTTCCCACTACAAGATTATTTTACTTTGAAGATCGCAACACTTGTCACTTAATTTTGAAATTCAATTTGGAATGTCCCATGAATGAAAAATTATTGAGAAATTCAAAAAAACATCATCATGAATAATTAATCTAGTTTTAAAATATCTGACTACATATTTTCAGGAAAATGTGTGTTTGAAAATATTTATTATTTTCTGTAATGAAGTATGATATACGAGGACTATCAATATGATTATAAAAAACCTCAACTGTTATGGTAACCTTTATAATAATCAACCTGTTTGAATCATTATCTCGCTGGATTAATAAAATAGTCTGGTCTACAAATAAATAATTACTGCAATTTTTGAATTATCACTTTGTTGTTGCCCTTGATGTTAACTTTTCATACTAAAACAGGCTTGCTTTTGCTTCAATTGGTCCTCCTGTGCAGTTAGTTATATAGTTTATCAACGGGAGCAATAATCACACAGTATCAAAACGTATATTGCTTATACAGGGTGCTTCAGTATTTTCGTTCATAACTTCGGCAAACGATAGAACTTCTCAAAATAATAGGGGTCTTTCATATAAAATTTTTCCCTAAATCACTTCGTTTTCGAGATACAGGGTGTTGAAATTGAAAAATAATGTAGTTTTTTGCAAATATCTCCGGAACCGTTCATCATACAGATTTTGTAAGCAATTTCTACTCATAGTAATCTATGTTTTGTGCGATGAAATTTTGTTTTTATTCATATTGCGGGAGATTTTGAAAGGGTAGTGGTCGTTTTTCCCCCCAACTTCTACGCCACTGGGAAAAGTACGGTTCTGAGACACCCATTTGAACCACCAATACTTTCTACACAAAAAAATACTAGTCATAAGCTCTGAAGTAGACCGTTTTCGAGAAAAATCAACTTTTATGTTGAAAAACATGGTCAATTCTTACTAATTAAACAAAATTTATTCAAACGTTAGAACAAGTAGCAAAACCAAAAATTGACCATGTTTTTCAACATAAAAGTTGATTTTTCTCGAAAACGGTCAACTTTACAGCTTATGACTGAGTACCTTTTTTGTGTAGAAAACATTGGCGGTTCAAATGGTCATCTCAAAAACGTACTCTTTTCAGTGGCGTAGAAGCTGGGGAGAAAAACAGCCACTACCCCTTCAAAATCTTCACCAATTATAGCTCAAAACATAGCTTACTATGAGTAGAAATCGCTTACAGAATCTGTTTTCTGTACAGTAACCGGTTCCGGAGATATTCGCAAAAAACAAAATTCTTTTTTCAATTTCAACACCCTGTATCTCGAAAACGAAGCCTTCTACGGCATATGTTTATGTGAACTTTTCTCCTTAAAATATCTGTTCTATCTCATGTTGAAGTTTGTCTACAAAAAACTGACTCACCCTGTATAGATAAGATTTGTATTTTTCAAATTTATTATTTTTAACGTATCTGTATCTCGAAAACGAAGTGATGAACGAGAAAACTGAAACACCCTGTATAAGCATAACCCAATATTGATTCAATTTAGGCGCCTTCCTAGTGCTGCGATGCTGGCGCCAGTTGTCTGTATTTGAGTTGACGTATTGTGGCACCTTATTGTGCATTCACAGAGTAGAATAAACTAAAAATGTTTCCACCACCATCATTGGACGATAAGGAACTGGATGCTATTATCACAGAACGTTTGGTTGTTGATTGAACCATGTATCTAATGTTATATTTTAATTATCAGTGTTTCTAAATAAATTCCTAAGCCTATTGCACGGTTTTCGAGATATTTTCTTACTGACAAAACACTACTTTGAAAAAATCTTGATATCTCTATATTTTATTATTTTTAAATTTAAACTCACGAGTCCCAAGGCTTTATACCCCAAAATTAAACCTCAGGTGCAGTATACACAACCGTCCAAAAATAATTTTATTTTGGTCGGTTAGAGAAACCACGGAAATTCTTTTTTTAATGAAATGTCCTGTATGTATTTTATCTGTTATTCGGAAAGTCCTTGACATTTGCTACTTCTCTATGCATACTATTTTGACTACACGAGAGAAACACCTATAATGTTCATAGAACATCGTGAGAGCCAGCGGTAAAATGTTGGGAGAAGAGATGGCATAAGGAAAAAGCTCTCTAGGCGAAGGGTTCCACAACTTCACCGCGCATGAAAAAAATGAAGTCTCATGAAGAAGTTCTGTAGATCGCGAGCTTGACGAGATTTCTGATGAACATGTCGATGGAAATCCACCTTTCTATAATGTCTAAGAGGTCATCACCATTCTTCTAAAAAGAATCTAAAGAGCTTCAGCTGAACTCCAACATGAGAACAGTACTCCAGGGCAGATCGAATCTGTGCTTTCTAGATTATGAGTAGCTGCTGGGATGGAAAGTAGCTTGGCAAGCAATAGTAAACCAAGTTTTTGTGAAGCGGTTTTCGCATGATCATCCCATAAAAGGTTTCTGTTGATGGTGATACCGAGAATGGATATGAAGGATAGGAATAGCACCTGACATCATGATATTTGGAATTGTAGGATCCGCCTTCCTGGATAACATACAAGCTTGAGATTTGGTTGCATTAAATTCTACTAGAATATCAGATCTCCATTTCAAAATCGTTGCCAGATCTTCATTAATTGCGTCGAGTCACTGGCTCGCTCCTCTGTCTTCATTGGATGATACAGGGGCTCTAGATTAGAAATCGGTATGAAGTGTACCATCATCTGCAAGGCTGTGGACGAGACAGAAGGTCACTTCCAACAGATACTTGATATGGAGCAGAAACAATGTTGGAGCCTAGACATATTCCTGTGGAACACCAGCTGTAATAGCCATTGTATCGGAGGGAACTCCGACAACCACCACATGGAGTGATATATCTGAGATCAAACTCGATAGTAAGCTAGGCGTTGGGCGCAAACCATATGGCCCAAGCAGGCCTTGGTGCTACATCTAGAAAATCTAATACCTAATATAAATGGTTTTTTATCCGCATTTGCCTATTCAACTTGGATGAATTTACACTATCAACGTCAGAACGCTATAATTAGTTTATTCTCACTAAATCCATCCCATGTATTTATACTCTGTAATTATGACGCTTTTTCGTACCTCGAATTGCTTGTACCAAGAAATCGACCAAATATAAGAGAATCACGAAACATGTAAGTAAATAATAATATAGGTATCTACTATATTACTAATACTTCAAACTGCAGAAGCAACTGGAGACAGTATATAATAATTCATCTGGGAAAAATGATTTCATTATTATACTATAAATCTATCTAAATGCAAATTTCAATACCATGGGTACATATAAAATCAATGAACCACCAAACGAATATAATACGGTTATACAGGTTCGTTCAACACTGTAGCGTATATACACTGTATACTGTATGTACGAAGTGAAAGTGCATCTAAACATAAGCCAGACTTCATGTCTAAATCAATTATATTGATTCCGAAAATGGTATACAAGATCGCCATTATATGGAATAAACAATTACGAAATTCACGTATTTGGTAATAGTATTTTAACCGCGTATGTAGGCGATTCGCAATTTATGTGGATTTACCATAAACGGTGTACGGCGGCCTCACCATTTATCTACACATGACGGTACTCAACCGATCGGCATTTGTTAAGTACCGTTTTACACATGTTTTATGTGAATATTAAGATGCTTCATTAATTAAAGAATTACCGGATCAAGGCCTAGTGAAATTTTTTTTGTACATCTTCCAATAACCTAGCGTGAAGTGAAAACAAGATGAAATTTGAACCAATTCAATTTGAGCATTCTTATTCCGGAGCAGAGGCGGATTTAGGACAGAATAACAGGGACTTCAGCCCATGGGTCTCCACATAAGCCAAAACTAGCCTATTGGCCGGCGGACATTTCGCCCACATACGTCTGACTGGCAAACAATTAACCAAAAGAACATTTCGTCGATACACAATTGACCTAATGGCCATTTCGCCGAAAAATTCGAAACTTACAGACTGAAAAATTAAAATTTATTATCTTTCTGTTTGGGTTACAATTTAGTATTATCAAATTACCAATCGGCAATTCTAGGTTATTTGTAAGGATGCTTTTGGTTGTAATAACATTAACTAAACACATAAGAGGAATAATTATATATTAAATCCAAGCGGCAATTGGCAATTCTAGATTAGTAGTTTATTAATTTATTTCATTATTTGAATATATAAGAGAACATATATTATGACCAAGCGGCAATTCTAGGTTAGTATGTTTTTTGTAAGTGAATTTTTGGATGCCATAACATAAACTAGGTTAATAGGTTATTTGAAGTTTATTATTGGATGCAATAACATTAACTAATGAACACGTAAGAGAACATATATTATCTCCAATCGGCAATTCTAGCTTAGTAAGTTTTTTATCAAATTAGAGAATGACAACGCAGCAGGGACAAATCTCGAGAAAGCAGAATCATTCGCTGCGACGCTAGAAGCTCAATTCACTCTGAGCCCAAGTAAACTACCGCGACACAATGAGAAAGTTGAAAAAGAGGTGGAACTTATGCTAAGGATAGAGGAGGAATATAGATATATAGTAGCACAAGAAGAAATCAAAGAGATCCAGAAAGCTGGAAAGATTATAGAGGGGCACAACAAGAAAATGCCTATCGGTGCAGTGTTCCTAGATTAGCCACAGCCTTTGACAAGCTATGGTACGCTGGACTGATACATAAGATGTACAGATATAACCTACCAATAGCCTACCTGAAGCTTATAGATTCGTACCTCACGGGGCAGATTCAAACCGAGGATGAACCAAATGTAGTAAAATAATTGTTGGGTGCCAAATGTAATAAAATAATTGTAAGCTACACAATTTCCATCTTCCCTTGATTCTCAATTAATCAAAAGATGAATTTACCCAAGTTACTAATATTTCTCAAACTAGCTCAAATTCGTGGTTGTTCACATCGAAAGAAAGACAAGCAAAGGCAGGTGTACCCCAAAGGCCGATCTTCGGACCGGTACTATATAACTTGTATACCGCAGATATACCTAAAACAACAGGAGAAAATTTGGCGCAATCTGCAGACGACATAGGCGCCTTATGCCAACACATCCAAATAAAATGCGTTCAAGCAAGGCTTCAAAGATACATCACCGACCTCGACGAGTGGTTCAACAAATGGCTAATAGAAGTGAACGCCACAAAAAGCCAAGCGATAATGTTCTCAACGAGAGACATCAAACACAAACCGACAAAAGACTTTCATTCCCCACCTAAGGTACATAAAGAAATAGGCAAATCAGATAAAGGGGCACCTATATCCGCTACTCAATAGGAAAAGCAAACTAAGTACCAAAAGTAAATTAAGGATCTACACTTCTGTGATTAGACCGAAAAAAAGCTGCCGAAATATGGTCACAAGAATCACCCGCGCAACTAAAGAATTTGCAAATAATACAGAATAAGGTAATCAAATCCTGTCTAGATTCACTATATTACGTAACAAACGACCTGCTCCATAGGGATACAGGAATACCTAAAATTGAGGCAATAATTCGGAAACAGGCCAAACACAAATACCAAAAGATAGAAACGCAGCGGCATATGAGCCGCTGTTGGAGCCAAAGTGCAAGAAGCCAAGAACGGCCATTCTACTTAACACCCAAAATGGGCAATAAAGAAGATATAAACCAAAATAACAAGCAAAAGAGCTTTTAATAAAAACGCAGCGGAAAACGAACACTGCTTGAATTCGTTGAAGCAAATGCAAGATCATAAGTAGTTATTTGTGAGTTGATTTTTGGATGCATTAACATTTACTAAACGCATGAGACAGCAAGCGCCAATTTAGCCAGGGTTATTTTCTATTTAACGGTTCAGGGGGGGGTCAACTTCGTCATTGGGCATGACCTACGGCACTAACAAACGGATTTTAACGAAAGATTTTGGTTTGCATCCTTACAATATCCAATCAACCCAGCAACTCAACCTGTTGAATTATTTACAACGCCTCAGATTCATCAATTGGGTTCAGCGACCAGGCATATTCCCACATCGGTGGACAGGTAAGGAAACAATTGAAATTGCAGAACGTGATTTTTATGTAAGCAAAGCATTTAATCAAATTCCGCATTAAGTATGATTCACGCTATACCATGCCCGGAACGAGCCGTGTCCAAAAAGTGCACTCTTATATTTATCCAAATAACCTAGTTATCAAGCATACTCCCCCATATTCAGTAGTACGTATTACATGAAGTTCTCCATATTTTTCAGGTGGCAATGAATCCCAAGAACACAGTATTCGATGCGAAACGTCTTATCGGACGACATTTCGACGATTCCAAAATTCAGGAAGATATGAAACATTGGACTTTCCAAGTAGTGAGCGATGGAGGAAAACCAAAGATACAAGTAGAATACAAGGGTGAAGTCAAGAAGTTTGCACCCGAGGAAATCAGTTCCATGGTGTTGACCAAAATGAAAGAAATCGCTGAAACTTATCTGGGTGGCAAAGTGAACGATGCTGTTGTTACAGTACCTGCTTATTTTAACGATTCTCAAAGACAGGCGACTAAAGATGCAGGTGCAATTGCTGGTTTGAATGTACTCAGAATAATTAATGAGCCAACAGCAGCCGCATTAGCATACGGCTTAGATAAGAATTTGAAAGGCGAGAAGAATGTCCTCATTTTTGATCTTGGTGGTGGTACCTTCGACGTATCCATTTTAGCAATAGACGAAGGTTCTCTGTTCGAAGTGAAATCAACCGCTGGAGATACTCATCTAGGTGGCGAAGATTTTGATAATAGACTAGTTAATCATTTTGTAGAAGAATTCAAGAGGAAGCACCATAAAGATTTACGCAATAATACTAGAGCTTTGAGACGTCTTAGAACAGCTTGTGAAAGAGCGAAGAGAACCTTGTCGTCAAGTACTGAGGCGAGTTTGGAAATTGATGCTCTTCACGAGGGAGTTGATTTCTACTCGAAAGTGACCAGAGCCAGATTCGAAGAGCTCTGTATGGATTTGTTCAGGTCGACTTTACAACCCGTAGAAAGGGCTCTACAGGACGCTAAAATGGACAAAGGTGTTATCCATGATGTCGTTCTAGTTGGAGGTTCAATTCGTATCCCAAAAATTCAGAAGATGTTGCAAGACTTCTTCTGTGGGAAAGCTTTGAATTTGTCGATCAATCCAGATGAAGCTGTCGCTTATGGAGCTGCAGTACAGGCGGCAATTTTGACTGGAGATACAAGCTCACAAATTCAAGACGTGCTGTTGGTTGATGTAGCACCTCTTTCCCTTGGTATCGAAACAGCTGGAGGTGTGATGACTAAGATTGTTGAAAGGAACTCCCGCATCCCCTGTAAGCAGCAACAAACTTTCACAACTTATTCTGACAACCAAAACGCCGTCACAATCCAGGTAACTATATCTGTACTATGTTTGAATTATAAATTTCTCAAGGAAAGCAAAAAGATTCCATATACCCAACACTCTAAATTTTATAAGTTCATGATGAAAAGGAGTTTATTAATGAAATTATCATCCCAAAAATATATTCAATTAATCAAACCCCAATTGATATGATTAGAACCACAAACAAATTGGTGTTTTAATACATTTCAGTATTTTCAGTATAACAAGAGAGGTTTCAATATTTCGAAATTTTTGGTGAAAAAATTTGAACTATCAATCGTACAGTTGATAGTTCTTATCTTCGATGCTTCAATCGAATAGAACCGATCACTCGAGTTTTACATGTTTTTCTTGTTAATAATCTCTTATGTCGCTTGGACATTAAATTGTCACTTTATTGATCTCATCAAACCTGATCAATAAGCTAATTATGTTGGTATTTTTAGGTATTTGAAGGAGAAAGAGCAATGACCAAAGATAACAACATATTGGGGACCTTTAACCTGACAGGCATTCCACCAGCACCACGCGGTGTTCCAAAAATAGAAGTCACATTCGATCTGGATGCTAATGGTATTTTAAACGTATCAGCGAAAGATTCTAGTACGGGTAAATTAGAGAAAATAACAATATCCAATGATAAAGGTCGACTCTCTAAGGCTGACATTGACCGCATGTTATCTGAAGCTGAGAAATACAAAGCAGAAGATGAGAAACAAAAAGAAAGAATCACTTCCAGAAATCAACTAGAGGGATATATATTCAATGTTAAGCAGGTAGGAACATAGAACTTAGTCAGATTGTTCGTTAATGCATAACAATACCAAGAGAAAAGCAAACCACTGTTTTAATGAATATACTCTGACCTTACGAATTGGTACCGATTCATGTTGGAAAATCTTACCGTCGAGCAGTTGAGTGAGTAAAGGAAATATTTTCGTTTACAGTTTCTAATCCGTCGAGGAAAGCAGTATATTCCTAAAGTCCGCTATTGCTTAATCTAACCCTATCTTGAATAGTAGATTTCCGCGGATCACTAATCCTGGAAAATCTTGGCTTCCGGATAGATTCCGCGTCACAATAGCACGATTTGATGCCGACGTTTCGTCAATCATTACTGGGGGAATCTTCAGGGCAGGCTTGGAACTTGAGCTGAAACTAATTCTACTGGTTTCTGTAGCTGTATTTATTGTAGGGAAAAACTTCACGCTGCACAGTTCACTGCCTCTATTCGGGCACCTGATCCGGCTGCTGTGTGATCATATGCGAAGTAGAATTTTCGAGGATGGGCTTCCAAATTTTGGAAAGGTAATATCCTAAGTCACGGTTTAGATTATTCGGATTTTTCGTTGATAGAAGTTTGGGGCTCGGGTATCTAGAATTTTAGTATTTTCGAAAAGAATTTGATGATTAGTGTCAAACTTGTGTTCCTCAAGTGCAGATCTACTGGTGTCACGAAGTCTTGTACAGCGCTCATGTTCTTTCACACGAGTAGCTACTGTACGACCTGATTCACCAATGTAGACTTTACCGCAAGAAGAGGAAATGCTATAAGCACCTTCTAGGTGAAGGAGAGGAAGGGGATCTTTGATAGGTTTGTAAAACTGGGATAGTTATGGAAGTGTGGAAAACCGAGTAGAAATATTATGTTTTTTAAGGATTATGGAAATATTTTCAATATATGGAAGATAGGCAGTGGATAAAGCAGGCGGGGGGTTGTGGCCCATGTTAATTTGAAATCTAACCCTTTTAATATTAGTCCTAGAGGGAACTGTAATCTATCCAATGAGCAATAAGCGTATGGGGTGATATAAGGGAAATGACATCACACCATGCACCTACTCACTTCGATGTTAATAAGTATTAATGTCTTAGAGTCTAAACCTCTAAACTGGTGGTATGCCAACAGACGTTTCAGCCTGCGCATTTCACTGATATTAGGCACATTTAATTGGTTGGCTAAAACATTAGAGTGTACTATGGTTCTTTAATCGTACCGAACACCAAACTTTTTTTATATTTTGAATGCACGATAGAGTTTGGGGTGGATGAGCTACTAGTAAGATTATACCGTGCTGGTATTGAGGCAGTAGGTTATTCGGATGACATCGTCATACTCTCCAAAGGAGCCTACGAGGGTACCCTGCAGGAGCTTATTCTACAAGACACAATAATTACAGAAGACTGGTGTAGAGAGATTCAGCCAGAGAAAACTACCATTATCATAATCTCCAGAAGGTACAAAAACGAGCCTCTGAAGAAGATGGTAATCGGGGGCAAGTCAGTTGACGGTCAGGTGAAGTATCTGGAAGTCACCCTGGACAAAAAACTACTCTGACAGAAGCAACTGGAGACTAGGTGCCAAAATGGTATGATAAACTTTTGGCAGTGTAAGAGAGCAGTTGGCATGAATTGGGTTTTGGGGCCTAAGCATGTGGATCTACTCAGCTATTATTATCACAAGACTCAGTCATGCAGTTCTCGTATGGTGGAAAAGAAGCGAACTGATTTTAGCCCAGAAACTTTTTCGGCACTCTTCTTCAGAGGCATTACATCCACGAGTAAGAGTACATCGACCGCAGCCTTGAAGGCATTGCTGGGCGTGCCACGCCTATCAATGACGATGAGGAATCTTGCAATAATGGTGGTTTAAAGTGATTAGCTTCAATGGCTCCCTAAAGAGATGGAATGCAGATCAATCCCGTGTTTGGACAATCAAGCGGCACTCAACGCACTAAAAATTCCGACTGTGTCCTGGATCCCGTGTCACTCAAGCTGGAAAGGAAATGAGAGAGTGGACAAACTAACCAGAGAAGGGACCAGATTGGACGATCTTCAAGATCTCCTTGCTGATATCCCCTACAACGGGGTATGCAGATCTTGCGAAACCATCTGAGAAATGAACATGCTACTTCTCAATGGGGTAGGCCCTAAGGGCAAGCGAAACACTCTTGCTGAGTACACGAGAGGATAACCTATAATATTCATAGAACATCGTTAGAGCCAACTTTGGACTGAGAGGAGATAGGCATTTGAATTTTTCTTGACAGTTTGGAGGTTTAGACATCAGGAATTATCTCACTAGGCAAACAGTTTCACAACATTGCCGTTCGATAGAAAAGAAGTTTGGTAGAGAGGAGTACGGTAGGTCTCGACCTGGACAATGAAGGAGCGACCAGTTTGAGCACGTCTAGGCCGCCTACCTGGAATCTTTCGTGGGGAAATAACAGACGATAATTCTGATGAGCGTCGACCCTGAATCTAAGTGAGAAATCGCTCACCTTTCTACAATGTTCTAGAGGAGTCAACGAATTGCTAAGTGTGACCAATAAGATGAATAGCTCTCTTCTGGATACAATCTAAGAGTTTCAGCACATTTTTTGGATAATCCAGGACAGCTCAAATCTGTACTTTATCGATTATGGGGACCTGGGTGTATAAAATGGCTCTTGACACACTAGAAAACCAAGTTTTTGTGAAGCGATTTTCGCAATAGAAATCACATGATCTATGCATGAGAAAATGCTGTTGGTGGTGATAACAGGCATGAATATGACTTCATAGAAATAGTAGTACCATCATATTAGGGATTGTGGGATCCGCCTTCCTTGAGAAAATACAAGGGTGAGTTTTGGTTGCATTAACAGATCTCATTTCAAAATTCTAGCCAGATCTTCATTCATTGCAATGACCTGTCCCTGTCTTGCTCTTTTGGCTTCATTAGATAATATAGGAACGACGAGAAAGCGTTACAAAGTGTACCATCATCTATCTGCAAAGCCACTTTCAACAGTTCGTTGATGTGAAGCAATAACAAAGTTGGCAAGACAGATCCCTGAGAAACACTAGCGTTAATAACCATTGTATCGGAAGAGTCACCGTCAAACGTCAAAAGGAGTGTCTGTCTGAGAGAAAACTCGATAAAAACGACGGAAGTTTCCCAAGAAAACCTTGGTGCCAGACTCGGTCAAATGCTTTGGAAATATCTAATGCTACATCTTCCAATTGACGTCTGCCGTATATGGTTTCAAAGGCAAGTAAGATTTTGGGATGACTATAAAACAGCACTTTGTTGTCCAAAGATCGGTTGGATGTACCATCCAATCCTTTTGCCTTTTTAATCACAGCTATTAGCATGTTCTGTTTGCGGAATTGGCAGTTGTTGATCTCAACGTGTGAATGTTTTTCTAATGCACTTTGTTTCATTAGCTTCGATGTGTCATTTGGCCAGTTTCGGGCTTTTTTGAAGGTTGTTTTGTAGGTTCCTAAGGGCCGATATGTCAGTATATTGTTCTACCATGGTGATTTTTGTTGTCGGTAGGTCGTCTGTGTAGGAGGTGTAATATTGGTCCTAGAACACTCTCTTGAGTGACTCCTGGGCCCTTGAGTGTATGGTATGTAGGATGTAGGAGTGCCCAGCTTCACAGGGGCGTGGCTGTCTGAAGGAAAATTCTGTAGTTTGTCACAGTTGAAATTGAGGAATTTAAATAAATTCCTTCTTAACTCAAATGAGTTAAGTGATTTTCCAAAATGGATAATTTTGAAGTTGAATCAATATGATAAACAGTCCAGTTTAAAATGTGAACAAACCATTTTAAATTATTGATGGATTTACAAATTAGTACGGAATCCTAGCATATTTGAAAAGGCGTCAATTCCATTAGTTTTCATTTCATTCTAGGACATTCTTTTGAAACACTGCTTGAATCATATTAAAGTTTCGAGCTGCTAAATTTATAAATAAGGAGAAACACATGTTTAATGCGCCTACATTCAAATGCTAGATTTTCTACTATAAATTTTTCTTCCATTCCAGTTAATCAAATTTTAATTATTTATAGGCCACTGAAGATGCTCCTGCGGATAAACTTTCGGCAGATGATAAAAAAATAGTTGGCGATAAATGCTCAGCAGCATTATCCTGGTTAGATGCGAATCAACTAGCTGAAAAAGATGAATTTGAAGATAAGTTGAAAGAATTGCAAAAAGAGTGTTCCCCAATAATGATGAAACTACATCAAGGAGCTCAACAAGGTGCCCCAGGGGCAAAAGGTCCAACGGTTGAAGAAGTAGATTGATTATTTAAATTTTATTCTACTTGCATTCTACAGCCCAATGCTTTTTCATACTCAAACTTCATTCGTTGTAAGCTTATACAATTCAGCTAACATGTATTTCTTATATTTTCAATAAATAACATTATTTAATATGTATTTCTAAAATTATTTCTAATCTTCATCATTCTTTCGTAATAATCAATGACATAAAAGAGATCATGGTCAAAAACCAGGGAATTCTTGCTATTAGCAATTTATACTTCAAGGCATAGTCATTCTGACGTGATCTCACAGCCACATCTCAGATACTTTTAATTGCCAGCATGAGCATTCCAGTTCCTTTCCCTCTACACTCAAAGACAGCTGCTGTGTTCTCCGTACGCGTTAACGTGTCCATGTCATAGAGATCTTCTGTATGGGATCTCTATGGTACATGTACGCCGCATCATTAATGATGTTTCAAAAACTGCTCTTTGTTACCTTCTTTGAAAGAGGTACTGTACATATCATAATAACTTACATAATACTTGAAATTCTTTAGCACAATAATTGTCCAAAATTTTTCAAAAAAATAGTACATTGTGTATCTAGTAGTAAAAGCAATACATTTACTTTTACTACGAGGTACACATACTATTTTTTCTGAAATTAAGGAATTTTTATAAATGCATAACAATTTTTGATTACCATCTTATAGGCTATGAAATCGTTTCCTTGACAATCACTATTTGTTTATTGTTCTTACAAAAGTCAAAGATTTATACTTATTTCGGTTTAATACCTACTTATCGCTAAAAAATATTCAAAAATATTCAAAATGGACAGTGATGATGAGGTCCAGGTGTGAAGGACACCACCAGAGTTAGTAAATGTTACTAAAAATATTATCTTAAGTTTATTGCCAAATAAATCCAAGACAAAATATGAATACGCTTACAAACGTTTTATGGATTATTGCCAAGAAAAAAAGACGACCTCCCAATCTGAAAACGACATGATTGCATATTTTTCCGATTTATCTACGAAGTTGAAGGCATCTACGTTATGGTCAAATTACTCCATGCTGAGAGCTACACTTTTTTTTTTGTTGCGGAGGTGAAAAGAAAACCCTTCATGTATGGAGAGGTTATGAGCCTTTGAATCTCAAGGTCTACTGTGAGAGTCACCATTCCAGGCATACTCACTAAAAACTTCACCCCCTTTGTGGGCTTGTCTGGCTATTGCCTCCGGTGACACTTAGGCCTGCTGGCTCATTGTATCTCGCCTATGTTTCGCTTCTTTACGGTATCCACTCAAGTATTTTTGTATCTTGTACGAGTTTGTACAAGTCCTTTATAAGGTGGGAACTGTATAATTCTGGTTCGCCGTTAGGTTTTCCAAAAATTTACTGTCGTTTGCGATCCAGCACCTCGCATGTACACAGTATGTATGTCACTGTTTCTGTATCCTTACCGCAAAGTCTCCATGTCAGGTCGCCATTGTACAGTCCCATTTTGTTTGGGTGCCCTTTTACTGGCGCATGGTCAGTCATGAGCCCTGTTACGACTTTTATTTTTTCCCTAATAGGTCTGTCGTTCTTTTGTTACAAGGGGCTTAGATGTATTTCTTCCCATGTTCGTTTCCTGGGATTTTTTCCCAGTATTCTTTGTGGTTTTCCATGATCTTCTACAGACCTTCGTGCTGTACATTTTGGTACCCCCGTGGTCTGTTCTGGATCTGGAGTGTTCTCTGACCTTCTTTTTGCAAGTTCGTCGATGTGGATCTGCTCACCATCGATGGCTCTCCGATTATTTTCCTTCACACATTGGAGGATTGCATATACCTCTGCTTGGAAGACAGAAGTTTGTTTACCAAATGAATAGCTCAAGCCAGTCTTTGGGCTTCTTGAATATGCTCCTGCGCCTTCACCTTTTTCAGTCTTAGACCCGCCTGTATACCAGATCTTTCCTTGTAGAATGTGGCTCAGGTTTGTATGTTCCCATTCAGTCCTTTCTGGTACTGATACCCTGAATATGTTGTCAAAAGAGTGTCGCTTTGGAATGTGATCTGTTCTCATGCCTAACACGTCCCAGGTCACGACTTTTAAGATACTCATGTGTCCTGGCCCAATGTGAACATTCTCCACTGTATTTTTTATTCTGAAAGCACCAAGCCTGGCCTTTCCTTGGATTACCAATTGGAAGGGAGGCAATCCCAGTAGTGTTTCCATTGCTGCAGTGGGCGTAGATTTCATGGCCCCTGACGTGATCCCACGACATACAAGTCTCTGGACCTTGGTTAGTCTTGTCATGGTCCCTCTTCGTTGTGTTTTAGGCCACCATACCAAAGAGGCGTACACTTAATACAAAAGAAGATATTGATATCACAAAATAACCGAAATCACGTGCTTTCTTGAATCGTCAAAGTGACAACTATAAACCAAAGCAGTCAAAAGTTTTATCAGATGTACAAATTGAAACTTTTATTACTCAAGCACCAGATTATATATACTTAATGAATAAGGTCCGTTTAGAATATAAGAATTTTAAAATTACCTAAATATTTATGTAGTTTTTTACTTTTCAGGTTGCCTTAATATCTGGTTTGCCGGTGCATGTCGCCGTGATGAACTATATTAATTAAATTAGAATGACATAGAATAAGCTTTTGATTAAGATACCCGATAACAAAACGAACAAAACAAGATGATTTGTGTAAACGAAATTTATATGACTTTGTATAGAAAATATGTATATGTCGTCCAGAAAATTTTGAAATATTTCTTTAAATATTCAAATGGGAAAGGTTGCATGCAAGTAGTGGGAATACATCAGTTTGGCAAAATGCCACAAATTTTCGCAAACTTTTTAAATTTGCCATATGCACCATGAATACAAAGGACATTATTTATGTCGTCCTCTGTGACCTCTGCGACAAGTTTGGTTAATGCTGGGGCAGATTTAATTGCTTTAAGGATGCATGCGGGATGAAAATCCTCAACCGTTGCCGAAGCATATATAGAAGAATCTTTTACAAATAAAGTAGACATAGTAGAAAAAATTATTAGAGGAGGAAGGATAAAGAGAAATCTGCTAATATTATTAGTATTATTGCCGAAGAAGAAAACAGCAACAACGTCGCTGACTATTCAGGTAACAACAGAAAAATTTAGAGGGGGCAGTGACAAAGGGAATGACTTTTCAGTTAGAGCTCAGCCTATGTTTAATATCTGTACAAACTGCAACATAACTATAAATATACGAAAATAGTTATAATAAACAATTCATAATATATTCAATAAATGTTTTTAATGTTAGTTGTTTTTTTGCGTGTATTTATTTACTGTCTAAAAGATACCGGAATATCAAAAATCATCTTGGTCAAGGGTGGTTGTGGAATCTAAAACGCGTGTCTTACTTTATGTTTGAAATAATTATGTCATAATTAATTTGAAGTTTCTAAAAGTGCGAAATTTCGCAATTTTATACGAATATTGTAACACACAGAAGTCTTTAGCGCTTCAGACTCCGGAATTTTCACGTGGCCTATCGAAATTAGAAGGTTCGAATTATCTAAAAACATAATTGCATGAACGCCAGACGTCCTATGTAATTAGCTACGAACGAAATCATTTTGACATTTGCCTCGAAGAGCTCGCTGCGCGAAGTTAGAGTTTATACATTTTACCTCGGTCTTGCTAATTTCGGGCCGTTTCTTGCCCCGTGCGACCGGCACCAGTTGTAATAAAGTGTTTTTGGCTATGGGTCTTCGGTACGTCGCACGTTAGACGCGCGTAGCTGAGATCTGAGAATAGCTCAAACTGTTTTAATTAAATTTTCCTATTTAATGAACATTTATCGAAAAAAGAAGGGCCGTCGGGCACGGTCCGATACTAAATCTAACTACATGGAGCGAAAACGGCACGCGAAAAGTCGTCGTAAAGTCGTATTAGGCACAACCAGTTTGCACTTTTTTAATTCGCGTGCTACGGGCTTCTCACGTGAACGTCATTCGATTTACGGAAAATTAACTATTTCAAAACAGTTTTTGACCCGTATTGTGGCTATCACGACCTCTGAAAAGGTTCAAAGTTCACATAATTATTTCATAATTTGTAGTTCATTATTGTTTTACAACTGAAATAAATAGGTATGAAATTTATAGGTTATTGATGATGTCAGTGTGACAGTGACATAATTCTTTCAAACGTAAAGTAAGACACACGTTTTAGATTCCACAAGCACCAAGATAATCTCGGTATATATAAAACCGGTAGAGACCGATTTTGACGGCCTTGGTCGGCAAAATTTTTGGGGTCTGAAGCTGGTCCGAGAAAGTAGACATTCTCGAGCGATTTTAGAAAAAAAAATAACTAAAGATTGTCGTGTAAATATGTCAAATTTTCATATTTCGAAGTTTTCCAGAAAATTGTAGTTTCTTGTGATTTTATATCCTTAAAATAATACTCAGCGACTATAAAAGCCTTTAATTTGACACGTTGAACGAGGAAGGAGACAGGAATATGAAGCAAAACGACACAATTTTCCTTCTTTTAGTAAATTTTGTACCGAGATACCAAATTTCAGAAACTTTGGAATAGAAGAGCCCGAGATATTACATTTGTTATAAAAGACATTCCAATTGTTAATTGAAAATGTTTTTTCATTGTTTATTCATAGTAATAATCATGAGCCTCCTTTTTTTCTGACTAACGTTGTGTCAGCCATCCTGAACAGGATGCAAAAAAAAAATTTGTATTTTGGTACGGTCTATAAAATTTTAGTACTAACCCATATTTTTTCATCCGTTACTATTGAATAAAACATTCATGCATTTATTACTTGACCACTGAATTGTTGAAGTCATATGAATAACTGATTATAAAGCATTGTTTGCAAATTCCTAATTATAATATTCGTAATTTCAACTATTTTATATGGATTCCAATGGAAAGATAATAGACATTTTGTCAATTCCACATTATCTGCTGTCGTTCGATTTCTAATGTGTAAGCAACAATTGGCGAAATATATTCAAACGGTCCCAAATAAGAGCCTCAAAAAATGCTGATTAAACGGAGTCTTGAAATAGTTATCTAGAAAATGTATTGCTATTGTTTTGAACTATTTGTTTATATGGTATTGAGGATGCAATTGTATGGGTGAGTTCTATTTTATTCATTTATAAGCAGGAAAATGTAGAACATGCCCCTGGTATAAGAACCTTCATCGAAAAAATCATCAGCCGTGAACAAAAATTCATATTTGAGAAGCTCTATTCAAAACAGAAAACTATTCCCTGATAGTATGAAACCATTATTAATTAATACAAAATTATCGGGAAATAGGTCACATTAACACATATATTTTTACCATCGTCTTTACGTACGTTTCGGTCTCACGACCATCATCAGAAGACTTATTAATACAATAACCTGATTACTTAGAAATACTGTAATGGGATCTCCTATTTCTGCTACCATTGCTAACCTCGTTATGGAATGCCTGGAGGAATCTGTTATAAGTTCATTAGATTTTCGGCCCGTATTTTTTAAACGGTATGTAGATGATTGCCTTATGTGTCTTCCCAATGACAAAATTCAGTACGTGATTAATAAATTTAACAATTTCCACTGTAAACTTCAATTTACCTGTGAAATAGAAGTGAACAAAAACATAAATTTCTTAGATATGAACATTAGGCATGATGCAGATGGAGAAATAAAAACTTCGTGGTTTACTAAAGAAGTTTGGTCTCAACGCTATCTTCACTTCAATTCCGTTGCACCAACTTGTTAGAAAAAAAGCGTCATAAACAGTCTTACAGACCGCGCGGTTAAATTGTCCCACCCAGAGGACCGTCCCAAAAATCTAAAAATTGTTCGTAATACACTGGAATTGAATGGCTATCCAAAAACTTTTTTCAATCCTATTATTAAAGAGAGAATAAACAAAATTTATAATGGATCGTCATATAAAAATAACGTAAAAGGTAATACAGACAATTATATAACTTTACCATACATTCCGGAGACCTCAGAGAAAATTAAGAAATGTTTGAAAAAGTATGATATAAATGTAGCGCATAAACCTACTAACTGTGTTGGGAAATATTTCTCAAATCTAAAACCTGTAATTCCTAAAGATAAACAAACCCACACAGTATACAAATTAAATTGTTTAGATTGTGATGGGACCTATACTGGTATCTCTAAACAATATTTACAAAAAAGAATGTATGGCCATAAGTATAGCACAAGAAACAAAAACTTAGAAAATTCCACCGCACTTGCTAAACATTGCTTTGATTATAACCATCAATTTGATTACAAGAATGTTTATATTTTAACTAAGAAAACCAATTATTATAAAAGATCTATTCTGGAGATGATTCAAATAAAACGTGACTCCAAGTCTAATTATTATACTAATTTAATTATTTAATATTCTTTCAAATTCCTACTTACGTCCTTATAATGTAAAAGTTTACTTTAGGTAGAATTGTCTAAAGTATTTCTCAGAGGCCAGAGACCTTCTTTTATCACCTAATAAATTATGACATCTGGTGCTTAAATGAACACTTGAGATGGTCTCGTCTGTTAGCAAAGAGGATAGAACTCTTTGTCTGTTAGTCTCTCGCAGACATTTATGAAATGTGTTCGTATTTGTTGATGATTCTACTTAATAGTGGATTTTTAATTTTTACGCTGCAACATTGCTGTGTTATAGTTCCGATTTCATGTTTCCGTTCGTTTCGGCGACGTTGGCATTTGAACGAAATTTGTGCGATAAGGACGCTTTGTGTTATTACAGTATTTCTAAGTAATCAGGTTATTGTATTAATAAGTCTTCTGATGATGGTCGTGAGACCGAAACGTACGTAAAGACGAGGGTAAAAATATATGTGTTAATGTGACCTATTTCCCGAGAATTTTGTATTGATTCATACGTGGGTCAAGAATCTTTATTATACCATTATTAATAGGCAATTATATCATTCCTAATGTGATCAAATTGTTTGGCCTTAAGATATACGGTTAGCTGCTGCTGATTTTGAATACTGAAATAGTTCTTCATAAAACATTTCTTCGACCTGAGTAACATTTCCAACAGTCTCACAATTTTATATCCTCCGTTTTCTGATACTAGGTTATCTTCTTCTTCTTAATATCATTTTGGGCGTTACACTTTGATAATTGGCCAGCACAATTTCTTCCAATTTAATTTCCTAATCCCAATTACAAGTATAGAGACATATTAATAAGACATCACAACATGGACCCAGGAAGGGAAAGAAAGAGAGGATTAAAGATTTATATTGTTATAGTTTTACAATGATAGAATTAATTTAGACCCTTCTAATTTTGAGTTTTGCAGAATTTGTTGTATTTGGAAAGGTGCATTCAAACCAATTTTCCTTAATTCTTTTTTATACAAATCAAAATTTTGAATTTCATTAATCGGACATTCGAATAAAATATGATTGAGATCACCAATTTGTGCACACTCGCATAAAGGATTTTGATTAATATGAATTTTATTAAGTTGTTCATATGTCAGATAATGTCCAGTTCTCATTCGTATAATAGTAGTAAGATGTCTTCTATTTTCAAAAGAAAATTTATTAAACCAAGGTTAAAATTCAAACTCTTGTTAAATATTTCTATACCAATTTCCTTTGTTCCCATATCCCCTTTGCCAATATTCTTTCCATTACCTTTTCCATTTCATCTTGTGGTATACTATTATATCCAATATATTGTTGTGTATATTCAGAGGGACATAAAGGTTGCTTCCCACCCTTGCCAATTGATCTGCTTTTTCATTTCCCAATATATTAGTATGACTGGGAATCCATGCCAATAAAATTTGGATATTATTTTCTCTCATTTCTATCAACAACCAAAAATGTGGAACGCTTCACGATTTTGCGTGTCATCCCTGCTCAGGGGCCATGCTAATCTTCTCAGTATCGTTCCAATTTTAGTATATGTACCACCGAAGCGGATACTGATACTAGGTTATAGGTGTTTCCGAAAAAAGATAGTTGAATCCGTTCTCTACTAACTTTCTTCTGTTAATCTGAGAGTGAGAATGAGTGAGTGAGTGAGTGAGTGAGTGAGTGAGAGAGAGAGAAAGATTCAGAAATGAGGAATGACCATCCTTCATAATCTTGATAAGCTGATTCTTTTTCGAATATCGGTTTTAGACTGATTATCTAGATACCAAGAAGCAATTTTCTGAAGGTAAATATTAAATTCTACTAAGTAGAATTAATATCTATATTGTATGGATGCGTTAGTTGATTTTTCCAGATCATAGGTTATTCTGTGAATAATTCGTAATTAACTACTACCCAGGCTAGGCTAATATCTTGCCCTGAGGAGACTGGGCGAAATGTCTGCCAACTCTAGCATTAGACACTTAGTCAGGGACATAGTTGTTTAGGAAGTTTTTTTTTTACTGAGGTGAAGAATACCCTTTATGGGAAGTATATGAGCCTTTGGGTCTCATGGTCTACTGTGAGAGTCACCTTTCCAGACATACTCACTAAAAACTTTACCCCCTTTGTAGGCTTGTCTGGCTATTGCCTCCGGTGATACTTAGGCCTACTGGCCCATTGTATCTCGCCTTTGTTTTGTTTCTTTACGGTATACACTTGAGTATTTATGTACCTTATATGAGTATTTTACTGGGTGGGAACTGTATAGTTCTGGTTCGCCGTTAGGTTTTCCAAAAATTGACTGTCGTTTGCGGTTCAGTACCTCGCATTTACACAGTATGTGTGTCATTGTTTCGGTATCCTTACCGCAAAGTCTGCATGTCAGGTCGCCATTGCAGTCCCATTTTGTTTAGGTGCCCTTTTATTGGCGTATGTCCAGTCATGAGCCCTGTTACGACTTTTATTTTTCCTCTATTTAGTGCTAATAGGTCTGCCGTTCTTTTGTTACAGGGGGCTTTGATGTATTTCTTCCCATGTTCGTTTCCTGGGATTTTTCCCAGTATTCTTTGTAGTTTTCCATGATTCAGTCTTCTAGAGACCTTCGCTGTACATCTTGGTACCCCCGTGGTCTGTTCTGAACCTGGGACATTCTCTGACCCTCTTCTTACAAGTTCGTCAACTTTTTTATTGCCTGTCGCTCCCTGATTTGCCGGCACCCAGATCAGCTTAACACTGTTTCGGTCTGCCAGTATTTCATGTTCTTCGTTGCATGTCCATACGAAACGGAATGTCGCTTCCTGACTTCTCATTGCCTTTAGTGCAGTCTGACTGTCTGTCAATATGTGGATGTGCTCATCTTCGATGGCTCTCCGATTGTTTTCCTCCACGCATTGGAGGATTGCATATACCTCTGCTTAGAAGACAGAGGTTTGTTTACCCAATGAATAGCTGAAGACGGTCTTTGGGTCCTGCACCTGCACCTTGTCCAGTCTTAGACCCGTCTGTATACCAGATCGTTCCCTGTAGAATGTCGTCCAGGTTTGTATGTTCTCATTCAGTCCTTTCTGGTACTGATATCCTGAATGTGTTGTTAAAAGAATATCGCTTCGGAATATGATCTGTTCTCATGCCTAACACGTCCCTGGTCACGATTTTCACTATCCTCATGTGTCCTGGCCCAATGTGAACATTCTCCAGTGTATTTTGTATTCTGAAGGCATCAAGCCTTGCCTCTCCTTGGATCAGCAATTGTAGGGGAAGTAATCCCAGTAGTGTCTTCATTGCTGCAGTGGGCGTTGATTTCAAGTACCCTATGATCACAAGACATGCAAGTCTCCGGACCGTAAATGGTCTTGTGTAGTCCCTCTTTGTTGTGTTTTAGAGTGTAGGAGAGGTTGAAACTAGATCCAATTTTATTGAGCACATATTTATTTATTGTTGATGTTCTAGCTAAGCGAGTATATTAATGTGATCTAAGATGGATAGTTGATGAATTCATTCAACATACCTAACAGCATAATCGAATCGTTATTTTAATATCCCAGATCATGGCTGTGATAAGTAAAGAACATTTCGAGAAAAAGTGTATGGAGTATGGAGGTTTACACTGCGACATTATTCATCCTTGGTCACCGAACTGCCTTATAGCGACGAAAGTGATTCTATTAAACTTGTTAATTGGAACACACAAAACTCTTATACCTGTATATCTGGTAAGAATTCAGAATATCCTTTATTCATTTATATTTGCCCACAATCATTGTAAAAATCTCTAATAATAATCGTCATTACATGTGGTACATCCAAAGAAAAACCCGAATGATGTGTCTAAAATTTTTAAGTCAGCTACTCCTGAAGAGTATTCACAATCTGGCAATGTTGTCCCACATTTTAGCCAATCATAAGTCAGCCTGTGCTTTTCATTCCTTCTTGGCTATGATAGCTTAAGAGCTGCTGTTAGATAGAGAAGGTTTATCATTTTCTGAATGGTAAACTACTCCTTCTTCAACATCACGATAACAATTTAGAATTATTCTAATTACTATTTTAGACAATAACCACAGTCTATTATCCTCGAGTTACGTATGATTACTATTTGAGTATCAGATACCAGGAAATGATAAGAAAAACCTATTATATCGAATCATAGTATCTCTGATACAAAATACTGGCATGATGTGTTTCGGATGTTCAACATTGAATCCTTAACCTAACGATCAGTTTCTCTGTTTAAAATCAATCAAACGTGTATTTGTTGGGGTTGTTCTTGAAATATTTATTTTTTCCTGATGGTATCGTATATCTGGCATTCGACGGGCTCAAATTCGGTTCTCCCAAGCAAATTTGTATTACATAATTTGACTCAGAGAGATAAAGACGATAAACCATAAAGTATGGCTTGAACAATAGGTATACTCCGCGCGGTACACTACATCGACTACACGTACTTCGGCTCCTCGCGCTTGACATTCGAAAAAGGAATTATGTTTTTTGACCTGCGCGCTAGACGTATACGGCAGCATATCTATGAGAACTACAATCTAGCATTCGACCTTTTTTTTCTAAGAAATATAATATTACCGTTATTACAGCAGTACCAACTTTATAAAATCCTTTCTGATTTTCAAGTAATTTTGGAAAAACCGAGTTTCTTGATTTCATATTTTATTTTTATTTATAAGCTCTCTTGGCTTGATATCAGATTTAATATCCGTTATTTCGTTTTCGATCCTTCATCATCGACTTTTGTAAAAATAATCTTTTTCAAAATTTTGAGGTATTTTTCATTCTAAACTGAGTGATGGTTCGTTTACATTTCAGATCAGTTTCCACACTCATCATTCTTTGAAAAATGTTTCTAGTACGAGCCTGCATTAGAGAAAAAATAAAACGTGTGGCACTCGGGGACTGCCGCGGTAAAGCTATTGCATAGCATTTTTTATCAACTTATGCAATTATAATTATTTATTTATTTTTTCTTTATGCAGTATTTTTTTTTCTTTGATATTAATTCAAGTAACACTTTTTGAGCGTGGTGACCGATAAGAAAACAATTTTTTTTCTTTTATTGAACAAATGAGAAGTTAATATCGTTTAAAATATTTTTATTATCTTACAATACATATAGGTTATTCAGGAATTTGTTATCATTGAAACTATAGGTTTATGGTAACTTAAATAAGAAACATAAGTTTGAGACTTGATATCCTCTAAATATCTGGAAACTACCGCGTCAATGGTGGTCCCATATTTTGTTGTGGATTCTTGTGGATCATTATTCATTTTCAAATTCGATTTTTCCGAAAGAAAAGTTGTCAACCGCTCTGATTTTTTATCAGCGAAGTTGATGTTGAAATCGCCAGCCAAGATAAGTGGAAATTTATTACCATTTGTACCTAGTATTTTCGACCCTTCTTCAGTGTACTCCTGTAAAGTGCGATGAATAAAATGCTCTACCTCGTCCAATTTTGGATTCGGAGAAATGTAAATTGCTACCATGACTATGTGTAGGCCATTTCTAAGTTTGCATGAGCACGCACAAATATCTCCAACAAATGAGCGCCTAACATTAACATCGCTAACGTGTGCAATATTCATTTCAATATTCGGAGTCATAATATTAGTAACATTATTATTATTTTGGTAAATAGCTACCCCACCTTTTGGAACAGTATCTACAACAGTATATATACCTACATGTATACTTGCGGGGCGCACATGCGGTGAGTGTGGCATTATAAAGATATGATAGATACCTATACACCTATATACTTTCTCACAAACAGCTGCTTACGTATTCGTCCGATTTCGGAGCAGCTCGTCTCGATCCGTGCGAGCTTCGTACAGTCGTACCATATACATACACGTTAAGCGAACGCTCGGCCGAGCTACATGGTAGGCGGAGTGGGGGTGTTAGGTTTTATTTTCGTTACGGAATTTCTTGATTCGGTCGCCGCGCTAAAAGCCCGCGATAAAAGCTATGCAATAGCTTAATAGTTGAATTAGGCAGCCTACTGATTAAAGAGAATCATTAGTTGGACTTTTTGGACATTTTTTGAAATAATTGTTAAAACAAGAACAAAAAATTAACGATCGTTAAATTATTTTGAATAGTAGATCTCCGCGGAGGACTAAGTGTTTTGGTACTTGAGCCCGCCGTTGTGTGTTCATGAAGAATGGGTTTCCAAATGTTGAGAAGATAATATCATGAAGCTATAGATTATTTAGGATATTACCTTCCCAACATTTGGAAACCAATCCTTGAAAATCCCACTCTGCACATGAACATGTAACTGTGGGGGCAAATACCAAATCACCGGAACAAAGACAGTGAACTATGTACTATGTAGTGTGAAATATTCACAGAATAAATACCGCTACAAAATTCAAGCCACCTGCTTGGCAAAACTTCAGCATAGACTCGTATTTCTGTAATGCGAAATTCATCCGAAGGCCAACAGTTTCAAGATTAGAAGTCCAAAGATAATTTATCGTTCGTTTTTTCAGTTCCCTCACTATACTTAGTATAAGGGCAAATTTATATTATTTAATGAGTTAGTAAGAGAGGTTTGATTTTCGTGGTTATTCAAAAATTTTTCTAAATCAATTTATTCAGAATATGCCCCACGAAAATTTGTGCCATTATCTGAGTACAATCTAATAACGTTTCCTCGTCATGATATAAATCGCGTTAAAGCGGCTAAGAAACATTCAGTTATAAGATCACCAACCAGCTCTATATAGTCCAGTAATTATAAAAATTTTAATCCCAAAAAATTATATTTTTCGTCGGTAATTGTTAGTGAAGGGATTATACATCACAAAACCATAAAAATCAGTTCGCCGCGCTCGAATTTTCGTTTTATGAAATTTTTGCGTGCAACCTATAGAAAGAATTGAATTTCTCGAAAACCAAACAAGTTAGGAAGGAAAGTTAAAATAGGTTTTAAAGGGGATATATAAAATGCTCTTTTTTGTTAAGCCATTGATATTTATTAATATATGAAAATATCTATTGATTTTTTGTTATTAAGACTTTCATTTGCTTTTTTTCCATAACATGTGAACAATTGGCAAAGATCTACTTTAAAAAAAATCTAAAAAATAAACTATTTACTTACACTGCCTAAATTATAAAACATATAGCTACTTTTATCATTTTTTATGGTTACAAAATAAAGTTTTAATTGAACGAATTCCGTATCTGATTCTATTTTTTATAATGTTAACAATTGTCAAATATATATTCAAAAAATCGGAAAAGAAACGAATTTTACCCTGAACATTTGGTTACTTTTATAATTTTCTATGCTGAAAAATTGAAGGTCATAAATATATCTTTCATTTGCTTCCTGATTTTCTTAGATATGTCGACAATTAGCGAAGATATTAACGATTATGTAACGCATTTTCTAAGAATCAATTGTTCTTATATTTTCAATACCGATTTTCTGGCAAACTATAGCATACTCATATACAAAAAAATTTTGCGAAAACTTTTCAAAGAAATTATTCAAGCTTTCTTTTTTATTGTGAGCAATTTTTTATATCTTCAAAGGTTAATCAGTTGTCAGTAAAATAAGGCTTTGTATACCAAAGGGGTGTTTTTTTGTGGGGGAGAGGGTTGCGCGGCACCCCCAGAACTGATTTTTGTGGTTTGTAATGTACAACCCCTCCACTAACAGTTACTGAAGGAAAATCTCAGAAGTTTTCTTAGCGAACTTCTGGTGAATTTTTTACTTTACCGACTGGAGTACTACGTGAATGGGATAAGTTGCAAATCACACAAATACACATGTATATGGCTTGATTAATTCAGCACCTCTGCCCTTTCTGTCTTTGATGTGAAAAAAGACCGACGTAGTCAACACCCGAACCTTTTGTTAGCCTAACACGCGAATCATCCATCTTAGCGACTGTACCTCTTGGCCGTACCTTAAAGCATTGTACACATTCATGAACGATCGACCTAGCTATGTTTTTCCATGAATAGGCCATTACCTTCTTAAGAAATAACAATGGAAAAAAATAAAATAGGAAATCAAAACTGCATCTATTAACGTTTCCAATATTACTATGACATCTTCATCTTCGACACACTGTACTATATTAGAAAGATTCTAGTCGCTGACTGGCTGACTCACTCACTACCTCGGTCATCACTCGTTCTATCGTATTCGTAGGTATCTACGCGTGCTTATGCGTAGCCGAAAGCGGGCATTACACCGTCATGATATTCGATAAATTCAATTAGTGTAACATCTTAGTTGTATCCAGTTAATAGCTCATTCTGAGTATGCCACTATGTGCTGAAATGAATTGTTAGCAGATTTCTATTTATTTGTCTATTATTCAGAATTTATTATTTTATTTATTCAATATTTAGAATGCGTTAGTGTTACATACATATTGTTCACGCTGCCTCTTTTCAGCTGCAGGCATTATTGAAGTACAAAAATCTGGTTCTGGATAAAAACTTGTTTAAACGACTTATGGTCACACATCTCCAGACAATATTATATTCTTTATGCTACGGATTCCTTGCCATAGGAGCTAACTGCGCGTTCAGGTGAGCACCAACAGTAAATAAATTCATAATTTTTTTTATATCAACGATATAGATCATACAACCGAAAACATGAATTTTTTGCAATTCAATTACGAAAAGTCATCTTTTTGAAGCTGATTGTTATTTTTGAAAGTGCTAAAATGAGTTCATTTCAACACTGAGTATTAAAATATGCACTTGTGCTAAAATGAGATTAGTAACATGAATGCTTATTGCTTTTGACTTTCTAGACAGCAAATTGTCTGCTACAGCTTTTGCAACTTCTTCAATGACCGAAGCATAGTACTCTTCAGCTTCGCTCATTTTTAAGCACAAAATTCAGATATAAATGTGGATATTTTGACAAATATGCATTGACATTGGCGCTTCACCGATATAATTCAGAACAACTGAAGACATGAATTTTTTGCAATTCAATTACGTAAAGTCATCTTTGTGACGCTGATTGTTATTGTAAAAAGTGGTTCATTTTAACAATGAGTGCCAAAATGAGTTCATTTTAGCACTAGTCTTGACATTGGCGCTTTTCACCGACATAGATCATACAACCGAAGATATGAATTTTTTGCAATTCAATTACGAGAAGTCATCTTTTGACCTGATTGTTATTGTCGTTTATTTTAACACTGAGTGCTAAAATCAGTTCATTTTAACACTAGTGCTAGATTACATTGTTATCTCCACAAAAACAAGTGAAAATGGCTTTTATACCATCTAAATGAAAATGAAACGTAATGAAAATTTTAATTTTTACGTAACAACTGAGTTTCAACTAATCTTATATAAAGCACGATGCAAAAAGGCGTGTTTTTTCCACAACATGTGTTGGACCACTCGCTACGCTCGTTGTCCAATCTTCTCATCTAGTACAAAAATACGCTCATTTCGCTGTATAAATAGCTATATAACAGATTTACAGAATTATGTCAAGCATTGGGGCTCCATAACATTCAAACAATTCCCTGATCGGATTTGAGAGGGAATAACATTATTTTTTCTTTCTTCCATCTTGATATTTGTTTCCATTTTTCTATGATTTCCGGAAGTTCACTTTTTTGTTACCTAGACGATATTTGTTATAGACACCCAGGGATGTAAATTGTGTATAAATTGTGATACGGGATACGTCGGTATCGATATGTATTGCAATTTTCAGATGCGTTTATTGATATTTCGGTCAAAAAAGTATCGATTAGTCAATATTTTTGGTATCGAAGGAGACGTTTTTCTTGGAAAACTTCCGTCATATAGTTTCCAGCCTCAACTTTGTCGCTTACTTCTAGTTTTCTCTCAGATAGATCACTCCACGGAGTATCCTCCGATACAATGGCTATCAACGCTGGTGTTCCACAGGGATCTGTCTCGGCACCAACTTTGTTTCTGCTCCATATGAAAGATCTGCTGGAAGTGACCATCTGTCCCGTCTGCAGTTTTGCAGATGGTGGTACATTTACCATCATCTATACCATACAATGAAGCGGGAGTAGCGAGACATTGACAGGTTGAAGTAATTAATGGAGATCTGGCCAATATTTTCAAATGGGTATCTGATAATCTATAAGAGTTTAATGCAACCAAAACTCAAGCTTATCCCACAATCCCTAATATGATGATGCCAGGTACAACTATTCCTATGAAGTCTTCCATAACAATGCTCGGGATCACCACCAACAACACCCTCTTATGAGACGATCATGTGAGGTCCATAGTGAAAACCGCTTCACAAAACCTGGTTATCTATTCCGTGTCAAGAGATTCTTTACATTCCAGCAGCTGGTCATAATCTAGAAAGCACAGATTCGACCTGTCCTGGAGAACTGTTCACATGTTCGGCTCCCAAACATACGCTGAAGCTCTAGCATTCTATCCAAAAGAGAGGTATTCGTTTGAGTGATGATCTCACACATACGAGTTCATTGCTTCTTTAGAACATCGTAGAAAGGTGGGAGATCTCTCCCTTTTCTATAGATATTTCCATGGTGGTGTTCATCAGAAATCTCGTATGTTGTTCCGAAACGAGGGATTCCAGATAGGGGAACCAGAAGAGCTCAAACCCCTTCACTGTCAATCTCGAGAACTGCCGAACTTCTTCCTACCAGACTTCTTTTTTCTATCGAACAGCGAAGTTATAGAGCTCTTTACCTAGTGAAGTCAAGGTATAAAAAACAGTAAAAAAAAATCGGTTGTCTGTAAAGTCGGTATACTGACGATAGTTGAACGTGACAACGTCATAAGAAAATACTGATGGAATGGACGGCTGGCTGGTCCAACCTGTCATTTCAGACACGTTGTTATGATATGTGGAAGATTTAACATTTATGTTTTAATTTTTTGAAATCATAGCTACGCTCGATAATTATTTCGATCGAATAGTAAAGCAATTGATTTTTTACTCATCGTGAAATAGTTCTGTTAACTTATTGTTATAGTTTTGTCAATTATAGCATAACCTACAATCGCTGCACTAGCGGACCGATGCTATTTATTTTAATGATGAAAGTACGAATATTCGACAATATATCACTGAACATATATTTAATATCGAAAGAATCATTACCTTTATCGCCGCAATTATCGTTGCTATAAACAATTGACACCACATTTACTTTTCACTACACTTCATACTTGACGAAAACGTGTTTCGGGAGATTTTTCCACTCACTATGGGATAAGAAATATACGGGGTGGCTCGTCTGAGATGGAACACCCTGTCTGTATACTTACAGTTCTTAACAAATGCTTACCAAGAGAAGTATTTTAATGATTGATATTTAACATTATACTCCACTTAGTTATTATAGAGTTCAGAATTTCAACATAAAATAGTAGATAATATATTCGCAATAGTTTCACTAGGCATACTTTTAACACACGAGTTCCAGTCTGGGAACCACCTCCAAACAGGAGTTTCCTAAAGAACGAGTTTTTTTGACGTGACAACGTCTTTTGACGTATATTTGAGGCTTGAACGAGCAACCCCCTAATAGGGGGCGCTTCAACCCCTCAAAATTGGACAGGGGAGAGGGGTTGAGTGATACGTCATTTGAAAGGTCTTGGAAGCTTCTTCACAACGGTGTATGAAAAACCTAAATTTGATGAACCGTCTTTGCCAAAAATTAATTTTGTTGCTCGAATGCGCCACCTTGAATATTTTGGTTATTTGTACAATGTACAAGCTCATTTTTATTAAGCCTTTTTTACAAACTTAAACAATCTTCAAAAAATCACATTCGTAAAAAAATTGAATTGTGTTGTCATGCTTACAATGAAAAAATTTAAATCTGCGTGTTTAAATCAAATGTTCAAATTGTCCTCCATTGACTTCCATACAATTCTTAGAAGGTGTTTATCTATTTTTAACGTTTCTTCGATCATTTCATGATTTTAATCAATCTGTTGAGTTACTACTTTGCTGATTTGTTTAAAATTTCAAAAAATATGGTGTACACATTTCAAGAACGTGTTGAGCTGGTAAGCCTTTATTACCAAAATCAAAATTATGTCCGAGCGGCTGCAAGGATATTTAACGAAAACCATCCTGAACGTAGCGTTCGCCATAAGTACGTATGGGAATTGATTTCAAAATTTGTGGTGACGGGTTCAGTAATGGATAAAAAAAGGGCACCCATTGAAATTGTTAATGATGAAGGAGCAGCTGTGGCGGTATTGGGGCATGTCCAACTTATGCCAAACATGCAATCTGTACGACAACTTTCTGCAGCTTGCGGTATTAGCCAATCCAACGTTTTCAGAATTTTACATAAACACAAGTTCCATCCGTACAAAATTAAATTAATTCAGGAATTAAATGATGATGATTGGGATCGAAGGCAATAGTTTTGCGAAATTATGGTCGAGCGTATCAACAATAACCCAAATTTCTTGTACAACGTTTACTTTTCTGACGAATGCACTTTTTTACTTAATGGAGAGGTTAACCGGCATAACTGTAGAATTTGGAGTGATACAAATCCTCATGTATTTCGAGAAGCTCACACTCAACATCTGGAGAAGCTAAACGTTTGGGTAGGAATTTTGGGAGACCACCTAATTGGACCTCTGTTTATTCCTGGTAATTTGAATGGCGAAATTTATCTTGAAATGTTGGAAAATGCGATTGATCCGCTTATAACTGAACAATTAGAAAACGATCCTCTACTACTTGAACAACAATTGCATTTCCAACAAGACGGAGCTTCTCCTCACTACGCCGCACCAGTTCGCCAATACCTCAATTTGCAATACCCCGGTCGTTGGATTGGAAGAAGAGGTCCTATGGAGTGGCCTGCCCGATCTCCTGACCTCAACCCTCTGGACTTATTCTTGTGGGGACATCTTGAGTCCAAGATTTTTGTGAAAATTTGGACGAACTACGCCAACGAATTGTAAATGAGTGTCGTCAAATTACTCCAATTATGCTGAACCATGTTAGAGACGGTTATCAGTCAAGATTGTATTATTGTATGGAAGTCAATGGAGGGCAATTTGAACATTTGATTTAAACAAGCAATTTTAATTTTTTTCATTGTAAGCATGACAACACAATTTAATTTTTTTACGAATGTGATTTTTTGAAGATTGTTCAAGTTTGTAAAAAACGGCTTAATAAAAATGAGCTTGTACATTGTACAAATAACCAAAATATTCAAGGTGGCGCATTCGAGCAACAAAGTTAATTTTTGGCAAAAACGGTTCTTCAAATTTACGTTTTCCATACACCGTTGTAAAGAGGCTTCCAAGACCTTTCAAATGACGTATCACTCAACCCCTCTCCCCTATTCAATTTTGAGGGGTTGAAGCGGCCCCCACTAGGGGGTCGCTCGTTCAAGCCTCAAATATACGTCAAAAGATGTCCCCCAAACAAAATCATTCGACATGTTTCGGGAGATTTCTCCACTCACTATGGGATAAGAAATTTACGGGGTGGTTCGTCTGAGATGGAACATTCTGTATGGTGAAGTGTATTGAGATAATTCTAGTAAATGTTGACAATCTTACACAACTACATATCTCTGCCATCGTTTATTCCTCATTCATCATTTGAAGAAACTAAATTTTACTCGAGTTGCTAAGCGAAGTACCTAACATAATATTATCATAAATTATTTCAAAAAAGAGTACTCACATTTTCTATAAAAGGTGACAAGATGCCTAATTAAGATATTGAGTAAAGCTGTAAACCACATTAAACCAGGGTTAAATCTGAAAATTTTAATCTAATTGAACGTATTCAGAAGAATGTATGTATAGCGATAAATTATTTCTAGTCATCTAGCAAGAAGTCTACACTACTACAATGTGGGACTTGGATCAGGAATTTTAGCAGGCTTATGTATCTTATTCGAAAGTAAGGAAAACAAGTTGTTATACACAATTGGATATGCCAGTATGGTATGTACCAATTTTCTTTTCTTTTTAATCTTCAATTGATATGCGATAGGAAACGAAATGCCCCTAGTTCTTTTTTTTTGGAATTTTGCATTCGGGCAATTGATAACATTTATTAATTGGAAATTGAACAAAATATATACTTAGAAATTTCTTTTACAGGTAGTAGAATCAGCATTAAGAAATTTACATTTCTTCTACTTCAAAGCAACGAAATTGCAACAAGTAATATTTTTCTCATTGATCAATGGTGCGCTGATGACTTTGTTAAAGAAAGTGGAAAATTATAAAAATTTTACGTATTTGTGGTAATCAATTATTTACTGAGATAACTTTTGTGTTTTACAATTTTCCAACTGGTAATCCTTCCAGGTATTTTGGACCTCCAAAGTCAAAGAAAAGTGCAGGTCATGAAAGCAAACAAGTTTGTTTCCACGAGAAGTCTTGCAATATGTATTGTTATAAGGTAAACTGGACTAAATGAATTCCATGAATACATTATTTTATAAAGGCTTGAATGAGTACAACAATTTACCTTGTAATGTAAAGCAATCAAAACAATTCGAGAAGTTAAGATTCAACTTGTAAATCAACTTAATAATAATTGACATCAATTCTGTCATGTTCAGTGAAAAAGGTTAAGTGTATGTATTCATTTTAACTTTGTCTACATTATGCATCTAATTTTATGATAATATATATATATATATATATATATATATATTGAAAAATATGGGGAGAATCTCTAACTATAGCATTGGATATCTCCAAAGCATTTGACAGAGTCTGGCACAAAAGCCTCCTTGGAAAACTTCCGTCATATGGTTTTCCACCTCAAGTTTGTCGCTTGCTATCGACTTTTCTCTCAGATAGATCACTTCATGTGGTAGTTGCCGGAATATCCTCCGATACAACGGTTATCAATGCTGGTGTTCCACAGGGACCTGTCTTGGCACCAACTTTCTTTCTGCTCCATATCAACGATCTGCTGGAAGAGACCACCTGTGACGTCCACAGTTTTGCAGATGATGGTACACTTCATACCGCTTCCTCATCTGGAGCCCCCATACAATCCAATAAAGCCAGACGAGCGAGACAGGGAAAGGTTAACGCAACTATTGGAGATCTAGCAAAGATTTTGAATTGGGGATCTGACAATCTAGGGGATGATCATGGAAAAACCGCTTCCCAAGAACTTGGTTTTCTATTCCGTGCCAAGAACTACTCAACTTCCCAACAGCTCCTCATAATCTACAAAGCGCAGATTCGACCTGTCCTAGAGTATTGTTCACATGTTTGTAGTTCGGGTTCCAAACATACGCTGAAGCTCTTGGATTCTATCCAGAAGATAGAGCTATTCGTCTGATTGATGATGTCAAACTTACGATTTCATTGACCTCTCTAGAACATCGTAGAAAGACGGAAGATCTCGCAATAAGTCTAACTTCATTCCTGATCAGTATACAACTGCCTTATATCAAAAGAGCTTCTTTTATAATAGTTGTGAATACTAAGTCTTCCACAGTATAGAACAGAGCTAAAGAAATTTTATCAATTTAAAAAATATTTGGAAAATATTTATTGGACAAAACCTCCTATCATGCTGATGAATTCTTTTTGTTATAGTGATTTAAATTTTGTATTATATCGTGACACATTTACCAACTACAATGTACAATTTTGTAATTCCATTGGTTGTTTGTAAATAAAGTTCTATTCTATTCTATTCTCTCCCTTTCCTATAGATTCTTTCCATGATCGGTGTTCATCAGAAATCTCATCTGTTGTTCTACCACGAGAGATTCCAGATAGACAGATTAGACAAGCTCAATCTAGTCACCACTTCATTATCAAGCTCGAAACCTGTCGTACTTCTTCCTATGCCAGACTTAATTTTTCTATCAAACAGCGAAGTTGTGGAACTCTTTGCCTATTGAGGTCTTTCCCTATGCCTATAACATCCGAACCTTCAAGAAAAAATCGAATGCCTATCTCCTCAGCCAACATTCCACCGCTGGCTCCAATGTTGTTCTTCGAACATTATAGATTTCCTCTCGTGTAGTCAAAGTATAAAAAAAAAGTATTCAGGATGTTTATCAGTAGAGATTCCCCCATTAGATGGAATGACGCCTTCATTGGGCCCTGTAATTTCGTATTTTCCATAAATTTTTCCACTCATTTCATTAATTTGATGTATTAGGGTCGGGACTTTCCAGAATCCTGATTCACAATGATTATCAAAAAGAAGTATTAATTTTCTCTTTGTTTTGGGCAAAATGTTCTTCAAACCGCGTTAGAATATTCTTCCGGGTTTGACCCACATATAATTTTAAGCACAATCAATTTTGTAAATTTAAGATTTGTCGATGCCGGGAACTTTATCAAAGGTATTGCCTAACTGGTTTTTAGCTTGTTGTGTTGGGATACATTTAATTTTCGAATAGATGTTAAAATAGATTATTCTCTACCTTAAGGCCGGTAAAAATGTTTGAATTATGAATAAAACAATAATTTTGTAGGGTTTTTTGAAGTATTTTGCGATGGGTTGTGGACTGAATATTGTGAAGACTTCTATTCCACAAATTATCAGAGGTTTCCAAGACCCCGCACAGTTAATTGATGTATTAATGATGAGTTCCCATTATCGCTTCGGACTGTTTATGGGATCTTACGTGGGAATTTATAGGGTAAGTTATTGAAGAGAGCTACTGTTTTGAAACTTTCTAGTAGGGGCTAACGCTACAGGCCAGATGCTTCAAAGGTTCGTCCTGTTGCATGTAATGTTTGCAAATCTCACACGACAGAAAAGAATGTGTTTTGGTTATAGTTGACAATATGCTCTAGAAAAGATAAATTGGCAAAGCCCTCAGACGATGATGATCCTTCAACTCAAAAACTCAAAATGTCTTTGTTAACCAATTTTCCACTACAGCACTGAAGGCAGTGGTGTAGCGAGAGGGGGGGGGGGGGGGCAGAGGGCGGAAAGTGCCCGGGTGCCGGCTCCAGAGGGCGCCAAATTTGGAAATGTCTGGGTTTATAAAAATCTTTCGGAAAAGAAATTCACAATAAAAACTTAGGGCGCATTTAGCATTTAGCTGTCTGAACAGCAGGATGACATTCTTCCCGTAACTTCATGCAGCTAATCAAGAGGCATCTGTCATCACTTTCTTCGGCACTATAGAGGCTTTGTACATGTTCTTCTCTCGGTCATCTGTACGGTGGGACTTGCTGGAAAGTGCAGTGAAGAGAACAGTGAAACAGGAATCTCAAAACAGATGGAGTGCTAGGTATGACGCTGTCAGTGTCGTCTTTGAACATCTGGATTCAATTTTGGAAATGCTCGAAAAAATCCAGATTTGACGCCGGTAACTAGAAATGAAGCGGGAAGCCTTGCACACAGAATGCAGACGTTCGACTTTCTCAGCCTTCTCTACTTTTGGGATCAAGTCTTGCGGAGAATTGAACGCGTTCAAAAAAGACTGCAAGATCCTGCAATGAATTTTGCAGATGCTACCAACGACCTCGACTCTCTTCAACACGACTCAGCACAAATTCGAGACGATTTCTGTACTGCCGCCATTGCAGACGCGAAACAAAAATGTGACCGATGGGGAATCAACTTCGAACGGAGAAGAAGACGACATCGCCGAATGCCTGGAGTTAGCTGAAGATGCAGGCCTTTCAGCAGAGGAGGAACAACGTCGCGTTTTGGCAAATGCTATTGATAGGCTCCAGGTTCAGTTCGACAATCGTTTTCAGCGTCTTCGTGATCTGAACAAGATATTTGGCTTCCTCTTGAATGTTGCAGAGTTGATGAGAGGTTCAGATTTCGATTGCGTTTCAGGGAATTTTACGCTACTGACGTTGACGGCACTGACTTGTATAACGACATCGTTGACTGAGGAATGTTACTACGTTCACGGGAAAATGTCATCGATACCCCCATCGAACTACTCCGATTTCTTATACAGTACGGTAAAGATGTTTTTCCGAATTTAAGAGTTGCGTTACAAATCCTGCTAACGGTCTCCTTATCTATTGCAAGTTGTGCGGGCAGCAATGGAGCAACAAAGATTGTCGGACTTAGCTCTGTTGAGTATAGAGAAAGAGACTCTCGAATCGATTGATGCATCACGCATAATAGATACGTTTGCATCAATGAAAGCGCGTGAAATACATATCTAGATTTATTGTTCAATGATTATATGTAAGTTTAGAAGAAAGGTACTTAAAACTATTAAAAACTGTGTTCTCTTGTTTCTTTCATTAAATATATTTGGCAATGTTGTATACAAAAATGAATATTGTTAAGAATCAAGGGACTGGGACGTGAGGGGGGGATAGCTGCTCTCGGGCGCGCACAATCCTCGCTACGCCTCTGACTGAAAGATTGTACATGTACTTGATGAACATGCCCAACTACACATACATACCTGAGAAGACCGCATCTGTTATAAAGACTTTGGACATGAAGGTTTTCCAAAATTTTTGGTTTCTTGTCAATTCTTGAAATGTAAGTAAATTTAGAAAACACAATACAGATGATCTTTTGAGAAGCAAACTTTTTATTCCTAAAGTAAAAACAGTTTATTCTACTTTTGATCTTTGATAGAATACTTTGTTTTATTTTAACTAACAACGAGATTTATACGGTATTTTTATCTTTATGAGATTCTTCTAGGTCCTATTTCAAACGTTCATAATTTATGGTATAGGAAATTTTATGGTTATATCAACAAAAATAATTGTCAACCTTTTATCCATGGAAAAAAATTGCAAAAGTGCCCAAAATCATGTATTGGATTCAACAATACCTTATACAGGAATTTATTGTAAAATGTGGTAGATTTGATATAGTCTTCTTCTTAAAACTGAAAGTTTTGTAGCTTTTCTTATTCATTAGGTATCATATACTTACAACTTATGAGAGATGGAAGTTTTAATATTACTCCGACTGAATTACAATAATCCAACCGTTTTCGATGAGATCCCTTCCTTGTAAAATCTCATTGCAATATTATCAATTGATACTGAGTACCATAGTACTAAAATTAAACTTAAATAAAAAACTATTAAAACTTGAATTTTTACTAAACCAATAAATAAATGTAAGTGTAGTTTGCATACAAATGTTACAAAATACTAATATACTACAAAAGAACTAACCTAATATATAACTATAATGATAATGTTAGGATAGATGGTTAATGGAATTTTACATAATTTGGTTTAATCAATGGAGAGTTTAAACGATAAACTGATAACAAACGGAACATCTAACTATACAAATTTACCAGGGGACAATTATTGAATGTTTGTTGATCTTGTTATGTTAGAGTTCCCTGCCTAGACCCGTTTTCATTGCTAGATTCCATAGACCAAACCTTCATATAATGGGAGGGTTGTGGTTTTTCCTTTTCTCTCGTTGAGAACCTTAGCCTTGGTAGGCTTTTGCAGTAGCACACTATGTGTACTGAGGTCTCCTCGTCTTCTCGGCAGAAGAACTAGTTTCTTATAGCTTTCGTGGCGTATGTTCATTGCATACACTCAAATGGTTTTTTTGCATTCATCTCGAAATTTATACTTTTTAAATTCTAGGACATTAATTTAAAAAAAAACGAAAAATAATAAAATTTTGACACCCCACATCTCGGAAATTTTGGACATATGTTTGTCTTATTTTTTTACTGACGTCGTTGGTAGTTTTATTGTTTCTTTTCATTTTATTAAAAATATTTAATTAAGGCTAAGCTTCTATCTAAAAGTAGACATGCACTGTAGGCTCTCCCTCACGGAGAGTCCATCCTGTCCCAGTGGCGGTACAGAAGAAGAGACTCTTTACCAAGATAGATAGATAGATAGATAGATATATAGATAGATAGATAGATAGATAGATAGATATTTATTAGCGAAAATCATTATAACTTACGTTATAATTATTTACATAGTCAAAGAAATTTTCAAAATATTAAGAACAATTAAAAATAAATGGTTGTGACAATTAAGCAAATAAAAATAGAGTTAATACTGTCTCCACAGCACATTTAAGGACCCATTAAAAACATAGAGTAATCACAGCTTTTTCTCTAATCTAAACTGAGTTTAGCAAAATATTCACTAATGGAGTATGGTTCAATATTAATCAATAGTTTTTCCAATTCCTTTTTGAATGCATTTAGGTCTTTTATACGCGACAGATGTTCTGGCAGTGCGTTGTAGAATTTGATGGCACTATATTCTGGACCCTTTTCGGTTATTGTGAAGCGGTGTTTAGGCAGGGCGTACATGTGGTTGTGTCGGGTAACGTATGTGCAGGGATTTTTGCTGTATAAACTTTGATGTTTTCTCAAAAACATTATGCACTCCATAATGTAGATTCCATAGGTGGTAAGAAAGACGTATTTCTTGAAGATTCCTCTGCAGGACTGACGCCTCTTTAGGCCATATATAATACGCAATTCAATACAGATTTCTGTGACCGAAACACTCTCGTTACGTTCGGGCTATGACCCCAAATAATGATTCCATATTTTAATAATTGAAAATATATATCCATAGTATACTGTTTCAATGGTCTCCATGTTTAAGTATTTTGCAACTACTCGTATTGCATAGCAAGCCTGACTTAGTTTTTTACATATTTTATTTATTTGCGATGCAAAAGATAGGTGTTCGTTGAAGTTAATGCCAAGTAAGGAACTTTCTTCTTTAAACTCAACCGAGCCTCCATCTAGGATTATTTGCTTCGGGTATATGCAGTTATTATTATGTGTTTTGTAGAGAATACAACAGGTTTTGTTTTTATTTAGTATTAGTTTGTTAGGTATAAGGTTATTGTTTACGTTTTTCACAAATGTCAATGCTATATTTTCTGGAGATCGATCTTTTAGTACAGGTATAACTGCATTTGCGTCATCGGCAAAGCTAACAAGTTGTTCACTAGTGTTCTGTGTACTTTGAGGTAGGTCGTTTATGAAGATAATGAATAATATGGGACCCAGAATGCTACCTTGTGGAATGCCGTTATTAATTTGGATTTCGTTGGATAAGCTGAGGGCTTGGTTGTAAGATATCTTGACTTTTTGTATCCGGTTAAATATATATGATTTGATTAGGACCGCTCAAGTTTTCCATACAAAATTTCGTGCTTTAGGCAGTCAAAAGCCTTAGTTAAGTCCAACTTTAATGGATACTAAATTAGTGAAAATCGAGCTTTGAGTAGTTATTTTACGTAAGTTTAGATTGGTTATTCATTGCGAAATGACTGATTCTATTCAATTTATAATAACATTTTATTTCAATAACCACAAAAAAATTTTACAACAGAAACAAAAATGCCACTCGATTGACACTTATCTTCACCTCAGAATCATATGCCCCTTACAGTACACTTATCCTGATGTCCATGATGATTTGATTATTAATTATCAACTTTCAGTATCTGCATTGCTTATTCCTCGAGAAATACAAACGTGAGAAATGGTGGCATGCAACGGTAGCGGGATTGCTTTCAGGAACTACCTATGCTATTAAACCGAATATACAAGTGTTATCAATGGCAATAACGACAATCATTCAGGTAAGATTTCCTCCATTAGTCCAATGATATTCCAATATTTCTTGTTGAGTTCAGAGGGAACCATCAAGTAGGTTCCTCTTTATAAAAATTACTACTATTTCTTGTATTATGTGCAGAAATCGAAGTAATGTGGGATTAATTTCACATTTGTGCAAAACTATGCAGCCATGAAGGCATTAGCATCTTATGTGATCACCTCTAAGACTATCTTAAAAAGCCAACTGGCCGTTGAAACGGTAATCACATGGGGACAAGCATAATAGACCTTGAAGAACATTAAAATAATAATGATACATTTCATTCAGATAATTCTGTATATTCGGGATAAATTCGAAATCTGTTTAGAGCTTATAGTCCAGTCATCCTGGGAAACTTTCTACAGCAAAAAAATCCAAAAAACTCCAATGGACTTTTTCAACGTATAAGGTGGTATTTTGGTGCGCTGAACACGATGGTATGGTCCAAATTGAGCTACCGGATACGGAACATGCCGCAATTCGCCGATTTATGGCCATTTTTGGGTTTTCCAAAGATATAACAAAATTTATGCATTTTTATGAAAATAGTCAAGAGAGCAAAGTTGTAGTGCTTACCAACACTCATCATCTGGTTCAAACTAGATGGCGCTAGCGTGCTTAGAAATATGGCCATTTTAATGTGGTGAAAATGGCCATTCTTGCGTTTTTCGAAGATAGGGCCGAATCTATGCATTTTTATAAAAAATAGTCAGGGAAGCAAAGTTATAATAGTCAAAAATACCCGTAATCTGGCCGTTTTAGCGTCAAAAAAATAATAACTTTATGGGTTTTTCGACAATAGGACAGAATCTATGCATTTTTATAAAAATAGTAAAGATAACAAAGTTATAGTAGGCAAAAATACCCATAATCTGGTTCAAACTAGTGTTATGATTTCATTTCCTAAACAACAAAAATGATAAAATTAGAACTTACCGAACATTGAAAATCAAAAAAGATTAATAAAAAGATATTATATGGAATTAAAAACAATATTAAAAGTTAAGTAATAGTTAGTATAATATAATAAACAATGTAAAACATAATAAACAACAATGTAATTAGAATTAGAAGTGTAAAACAAGAACTTCAGTGAAAGTTAATAAACGTACAGTGTTACGAAGACAGAAATCATAATTAAAATGATTACAAAAACTATCATGAGATAGCACAAACTATTGAAAAATGTTATTGATATATTATATTATGTATTAGTTTTTAATAATGACAACTGTCAAATTTATAATAATTATAGGAATAATCATATTAATAATAACCTAATCATAGGTTATCTTATACCAAAGTGTGTGGAAAAATGTAGGCAATATGAATTTAAAAAGAAGGAATCATCATCATTTAAAATAAATGGAAAATTTCCAATAATTCAAAATTTATAGAATACTAAATTCTGATTGGTCGATGCAATTTTATAAACTTCAGACGAATAACAATGTAATACTTATGTCAGTTTGCAACAATCAACAAAGCATTCTTGATAGGTAAACTAAGCACCTCATTGGTTAATTTTGAAAATACTTAGCGTCGGTTTTGAAGGCCTATAAAAGGCATCTGAAGACAAGCCAAATCAGTTAGCCATCAACATCTGAAGAGTCAAGGTACTCAAGCTAATCATAAAATTTCCATAACCTTAGTTTTTGGATAAACATCGGTGAACCCAAGTGTTCCAGTAGCTTCGTAAGGTTGAAAGTAACCGAAGCAAATAAGTAATTTATACAAGTCAAGTAGTTTTCCCAGTCTTCGAACAAAGTTTTTAGAAGTTATTATAACCATAATTCACAAGTAGCATAGTATAATAGTTAGTCTTCGACAACGTTCCAATACATCATTTAAGGTTTTATATCTTTTGAAAAAGAATAAGACAAGTTAACAATTATCAACAGTTCCTGATTTCTAAAGAAGTAACCACATTGTTTACCTGTGATTTGTGTATAGCAGAGAAATTGTGTACCTACGGGTAAAGTGAATTATCAAATTAATAAGAAAATCAAGCCAAGTGAACATTGCCTACATTTTTAAAAACATATTCTTGGATATAAACTAAACGTAAGTTTAAATCCATTGTATTATTATCTGTCTGTAAATCTGAAAGAAAGATTGTAGATTATAACTTTGTAAACAAAGATAAATAGTAAATAATTTTGAGGTTAGATCATAGATCTATTCCAACATAAAATTGTTAAAATTGATACCCGAGATAAAAATAGAGTCATAGAAATTTTAATATAAAAGTTTTTAACATTCAAAGAACATTGTGTTTAATTCCATAGATATAAAATAAAAAGGTAAAAGTTCATTATTCAAATCATTAGATTATTCAAATCAAAACAAACATAAGATTTAAAATACAAATAAAAGCTAGCCGGAAGAATTAATAATAATTCATAATTAAATAATAAACTCATAAGAGATTAGTTAATAATTGTCATCACAACGTGGCGCAAAATAAATCAAAAAGAGTTTTCTTAATAATTGTCACCAACGTGGGGCAATATAAATCAAAAGACCTTTCTTAATACTAGATAGCGCTAGTGGTCATAGAACTCAAAATATTGCCGTTTTAGTGTTTCAATAATTTTTCGAGTCTTACGACGATATAAAAAAATATACATCGTTGTAAAATGTGTCATTTAATTCTTCATTTTACAAAATTTAATTGGGAGCCCATTGAACCAAGCTTTTTTTACTAAAATTACAATATGATAATTAAAAGTACATAAAAAGTATATATGCGCAGGTATAAAATAAACGTACGTATTGTAATATCTTTTTTTGGGACTACTGTTGCTTCAAGCAACGCGATGCGTTAACAGCTGTTGCGCATCACGGTAAGAGTATCTCCATGGTAACGAGTTACATTTCGTTTCATCACTACATTTTTCTTAAAAGACGCGTTCGTCACGAGATGACGAATCAGTAGAAGAGGGCCAAGATGTTGATACGGAAAAATCAAACAATGAAACGGTATATATAATATACATTTATGTATACATAATTATTATAATTAATGTGTCAATATCAAAATTACCTAATCAATTTATTGGATCGATGAGTCATTGTGCGCTGAAGACATTTCTATGAGTAGTATCTATGGGAAGGACTCTTCTTCTATTTTATCGGACGAACCGATACAAGGACCAAGTCAATTAGAGCGATCGCCGTCAATGTTTGAATTTGATAAGCTTTGTATAATATGCGCTAAAGATGCTTCAGAAGTTTTCATTTCTGCGGAAGCAAAAAAACCCCAAAACAAAAAGAAAAAAGTTTGTAAATTCGTTAAAACAGACAATGTACTATATTCCCCGAACATATTTATAGTTGATTCTGAATTAAAAGCGAGACTTCATGAGAAAAAAATGACTGATATAGAATCTAGATATCATCTAAAGTTATTATTTTTTTGACGCTGAAACGGCCATATTTTGAGTTTCATGACCGCTAGAGCCATCTAGTTTGGACCAGATTACTGGTATTTTTGACTAATATAAATTTGTTTCTCTGACTATATGCATAAAAATACGCAGGTTTTGTCCTATTGTGAAAAAAAGACAAATAGTTATAATTTTTTTGACGCTAAAACGGCCATATTTTGAGTTTCATGACCGCTAGTGCCATCTAGTTTGGACCAGATTACGAGTATTTACGACTTATATAACTTTGCTCCCCTGACTATTTTTATAAAAATGCATAGATTCGACCCTATCTTCACATTACAATGGTCATATTTTGAGTTCTAAGAACGCTAGCGCCATTTATTTGAACCAGATGATGATTGTTGATAAGCACTACAACTTTACTCTCTTGACTATTTTCATAAAAATGCACAGATTTTGTTATATCTTCGAAAAACCTGAAAATGACCAAAAAATGGCCATAAATCGGTGATTTGCGGCATGTTCCGTATCCGGTAGCTCAATTTGGACCATACCATCGTGTTTAGCGCACCAAAATACCCCCTTATACGTTGAAAAAGTCCATTGGAATTTTTTGGACCTAAATTTTTGCCAGGATGACTGGACTATTAGATGGATTTGTAATTGATTTCTTTGCAGATATTATTTCAACAAATGAAAATGGAATGTGCCATATTAGATAATTTACCAGTGCAACTGTTAACCTTCATGATCTCTAATGGTTTATTGTTACATAACTTTTTTTTCGCTGAAGAAACGTGCCCTCCGTATTATGCGAAACTCGTCAGTGCCGGTACCAATGGATTGTAAGTATAGTAGAACGATATTAACGACATAATGTTATCTTGAACTGAAATTTAATTTGTATGTTTTTTGTTACAGCATTCGACGAACGTTGGATAGTATAAATCGTATTATGGCTCCGTGATTTTCGCCACTTCATTAATAAAGCCTTAAAAATAATTTCATTATACGTCACTCAATACCAATTTTTGAAATATTCCAGTGATGGGGCTAGTTATGAAGATAAAAAATTGATGTATATGTTCACACCCGAATTAACTTCCAACTAAATTGTATAATAGTGGAGTCAAGTTGTGCTTTTTTAGTGACTTTGTAACCTGGTATCGTGACAAGGCGCAAAATGTTCGTTTTGATAAAACTAAAATTTGATCAAAAATATTTTAAGCAACCCTTTCGTATAAGCAAAAAACAGGTTTTTAACCCTTTTTAAGAGGTAGTTTTTAAGTTTTAATTTTGTTTGGTCCCCTTAGACTATTGGCTATATGAGATCAAACCCCTTTTATTGTCGATATTTGAGGAACCTTCAAAACGATTGAAGTTTAGATGAATGTGCGTGAATAGTTGATCTATAACGGAGCATCGAACATAGAGATGAAGAATAGAGTACCTGTTTAAAGAATTGAGGGACTCCCTGTAAAAAAACGTAGGGAAATTTAGCTCCGCCTACTTGTGAAGTATAATGCGCGGTAGCGACATACGCAACGACGCTAAGTGCAGAGTCATTCTTATTTATTTCACTTGAACATGATACAATATAGTGTATCATGCACTTGAATACCGCGCGCTTTAAAATGGGCGGGGCTTATCCCTACGTTTTTTTCTTACAGGGCGACGTACAAAAATACATAGGGCTTACGTATAGCAGGTACTCTATTATTGATCTCTATGGCATCGAATCGCATTGTGTTCATCAAAGATCTACTATCCTTTCAGAGACTGCTGATACGGATGTTCTAGAATTTTTAAATATATTTTTCATTTAAGTTAAGCAACCACTTTTAAATAGCTCCAAAACAAGCAGAATTAAACACGTGTGAGTTTTGAAAATATGTAAAACAATATGTAAATAGAGTGCTAAATATACAGCACTTACTTGTATTCTTTAATTCTAACTCTTGTAATAGTGAGTATTCAGATAGTCAATAAGTTAGAAAATCCTCAAAAAATAGCTGAAAAATATTGAATTATGTATTTTCTGTTTCTTTCTTTTGTAGTAAAGAGGAAAATTATAAAAATATTAATCTTGCTCTAGTCCTTAGTTTAGTGATCGACCGATACTGATATTTTTATCGATAATCCTGAAATACGTATTTTATGGAGAAGAAGCTTTCTGTGAACCATAGAAGCTTATTCAAACAAAGAATAAAACAACAACTACTTAAAATATAAAAAACTCTAAAGACCAAAATCAAAGGAAGTGGTATACTGTATACTTAAAAATTAATGGGAAATACTGCACGAAATGGGGGAAGCTATATAGCTTCACAATACTCTAGTTTTTCCCTGCAAATGCACAGATCAATTATTTCCTGAATTAAAAATGAACTAATAGAATACAATATAAAAAGTATAAAACAAAACATTTGTTATACGTTTTCATGTACAGGACATTTATATTTACCACCAATAAAAATCAAAATCACATTTTAAATTAATGTGTTAAATTGCTTCCAATTGTTGTAAATATTGGATAAATATTAACTTATCTAATTAGCATCTCTTGTATCGGTATCGGTCGATAATCGGCAAAAAGTCTCTATCGGTCGATCACTACTTTAGTTTATAAGTTAGTTGTTTAGGATAGCTACCTCTGCAGGACAAATGAATACTTAGCCATGAACTGTTGGAGTAGTAATAATTTGATGTATACTTATCCTGTTTTGTAATAAATAAATAAAAATAGATATCTTAATGAATAAATTTACCTGATTTCATTTAAAAAATTAGAATAACGAAATCAAACACAAATTTAAATCAATGGGTGACAGAACAATCTTCGTGTTTAAATGAAAATATACATTTTATTGGCATAATACATAAATTTCATTGGAGTATTTCATTTCCAATAAGAAATAAGTCGATGAATTAATAAAATAGTTGACAAATGAGTAGGAATACGCATTTTCAGCATTAAATAGTTTTATTTGTTTTCTTTTGGAAAATTCAATTTTTTTTCCAAAAACCCAAAATTTGGGCCCAGGGTGGACCTCAACACGTCTACTTCAATATCTCAGCCGAATCTTGACCAATCGAGTTTGGGTTGGGCTCAAAAGTTGGGTCATGGGAATGTCTAGCTGTAGAAATTTCAATTTATTTCATGAAATTTAACCTTAAAATTTATCGATTTTTTTGAGGTTAAAAAACTTTGATTCAGCGCCAAATTGCCGCATTTGGAAATAAAAGTGCAAGCTTGGAAAACAAGGTGAAAAATATCAAAATCTTCCGAATGCTTTTTGTTTCGAGTCAATAAATTGAAAATTCAATTAGTTACCGCCATTTTAAGATTTTTTGTAAATGGCCGATTGTAGCGACCCCTCATAAGATATTGAAAAAAATCGAAAAAAACATAAAAATAGATACAAAAATACACAATTTCTTGCCATTCACAATTCATTAAGTTGGAAAATAAAGGAGTTTTTGTTAGTTTTTAAAAAAAAAGAGCTAAAATGGGTCCACAGTGAGCCCAAAATATTTTGAAAACTTCTAGTTGGGCTCATTCGACGTGTTTTGATAATACCTATAATTTTCATACAGGTATTTTTTTCATATATGTCATACTTTTCATGTTAAACCAAAAATACGCAAAAAATGACTATTTTGGCCATAAAAAATGCTCATTATTTGAAGCGCATTGATCTAATATACACTTGACCCTCAGATTCGTGATCAGCGACCCAAAAAACATAAGAAACCACTCTAAAATAACACTCCCCAAAAAAAACCGTCAAAAATTACAGAGCGACTGGACTATGTAGGATGTTGGTTCGAAATGAATCTATCTATGAAAATTTGTGTAATTCTTTGTATTCCAGAATTAAAAGATGCCTAAGAAAATTTGATTGCTTTGAAAATTTAGCTTGAATTTTTTGGCAATACTCATTCCATTCAACACACAATAAAATATATCAGATTTATTTAATATAACTATTCCCTCTCAAACTTGGTAAACTGTAGTAAAAGATAAGAATACTAACGAAAACTTTCTGTGGAATATACGTTACTTTCATTCTATGTCTTTTATATCATTAACAGATCAATTTTCCTTGGAAAACAAACAAATTGTTTATAAATAAGTTTAATAACGAATTGACGTATCCTCGTATCTTGTTTAAGTATTTCGGAATTATCAATGGAAACCGTCAAAGAATCTTTCACTAAGCAATATGATAAACAGGTAAGTTATATAACATTTTTGTTACTCAGTGACAGATATTTAAACAAAGTGTCTGATAACTTTTTTAACAGGGTGTCAAAACTACCGAACAATGCCAAATAAGCAGTGACAAAGAAAACTGTGCTGGACCAAGTCACGGGAGATCATTTAACCCTTACAGAAGTCGTCAGGAAGAACATAAGTATTTTGAGGAACCCATAGATTTAACATTCAGTCCAAAAAATGAACCGGAGAATGTCATCGTTACGAATCGTCATCATGTAAGTGGTAGATTTGGAATGACGTTTCTTATTAAACTAGTCTGGGTTCAAAATTCACTCACTATTATCTTGCCTATCGAGTGTACAATTAAGTATGAAAAGCTGCCTAGATAAGGTGTAAACTATATATCTGAAAGTCATTAATTTTGTTAATGTATCGTAATATGACTATTTTGACATAGTAATTGTTAGGCTATCTTTTTATTTCATGTTGTAATGATCTCAAATATGTATGTTCAAAGTGACGTTAATTCAAATTAAATCAATATTGGAATTTAAAGTATCAAATTCGGTGAAGGTACTTACATTGAGTTAAACCATCGAACATGGAATTCTGCTTGTGCAAAACTTGTAAGTCTGTGAGGCATTGAATGGATACACATTATATAGGGAACCTTCAGAGCGGGAGAGGAAAACATTCAGTACCACAGTACCAAACACTGCAGTTCTTTTCCGGTATGTAGACAGTCCAAGATCCTGAATGTATTTAGGAAAAAGCGTATTTTGGGAAGCATGCATAAGGAAGCAGGATTACGGGACACTGCAAACAAAAAAATGGTCATAGTATCATGAGAAAAATTGACCTAATCAACATTATTATGGGACGTGTAGTATTTGCAGAGTATTGCAGGAACACCAATACATTTGCTCAATGCTTCACTCCTCCGCGGATGCAAATATTTCGGGATATAGGTACAACAAGATCAAGAAGGAAATTACACGATTGGAACCGGGAAGAATTTTACTCAAATTAAAGGATCTAAAGCACACCGGTGTTCAGTTCAGTAGTCCTTGGACGCTGTTGGAACAACACTCTTATTAATCTTAATCGTAAACGATTTTCACAAAAAGTATAATGGAATTTGTTCATAAATGCACTTACTACATTTTTATAAGATCGCTAGGTTGTTGACTGTAATGCGTAAAGGAATCTCTTTTGAATTCGAATGCATCATTTTATTTTGGTAATATCTTCCTGAGCAACTCCAACTCATGGAGAAGGTCTTGTATCTCCACCACGCACTAACTCATCCCAGATGAAGTATAAGTATAACAAACTCACTCACTAAAATGTTTACCTAGACTAGCTTGTAGGATAATGTGCTTCTATTTTAGACCGTCTATACTTCCACAAAATCCAAGCCAACTATAAGACGCAAACTCGTAGACAATGATATCTAATTCAGTATAAACCAGCCTAGAGCATGGGGTCTTCAAAATAATAATAATAATATAAAATGAACTGAGCAATAACATTGACTCGAGCAATTAAAAAAAGTTATCTATCAATTCTCCTTCTTCATTTGGTTGTATTTGGACCTCAATCTGCATTCAAAAATAAGTCCATAATGAATAATCATTGTACAACTCATTTCAACATTCAAAGAAAATGTGAACCAAATGTTTCATCGTAATTTCACACTATTCCAGAGCTCCCCGAAAACAAATAGTGGCCCGTTTCGAGTGCAAATCAACCAAATATTTCAGCCCATAGATGATCCCTTACGACAGTTTTTACCCAAAAAACGAATGAGGAAGCGTAAATTTCCATATCCCGAAGGCTCAAAAATAGGAGAGGTAACTATTAAAATTGTCTGTTCCGTTCTCAGAGGCACTTTGAATATAATAAGACTACACTTTATAGTGAATACAACATTTAGCTTATAGATGAGGTGGACTGATAAAAATCTTCCACATATTTTCTGTACGATGGCAAGTTTTACGAGCGGCCCCCGAGATCTACCATATGTTCCCCAGTTTCTCCGGTAATAGCTAATATCTTCATGGAAACTTTTGAGCAAGATGCTTTTGACTCATCTGTTCTCAAGCCGAAATGTTGAGATATCGACGATACTTTAGTTATTTGGCAACATGGTCGCGAAAATCTTGTTCCCTTCTTCAATCATTTAAATTCATTACTTCCCAATATCCGTTTCACCATGAAAGTTGAAGCGAAAAGTTCATTCTCCCGTTCCTAGATGTATTAGTTAGTCGACAGACTGACGGTACTTTGGGACATTCTGTAAATCAAAAACCCACTCACACCGGTGAGTGGTTATATTCGATTTCTTTGTTTTCAATTAACCAAACATAATTTTTGTAACAGGTAGCAGTTAATGTGCAAAACTATGCGAGTACCTTGATAAAGAATTTCAACGTACAATCTTCGGAAACCAAGCAAGTCGATGAGGTACTGAAAGCTGCCAAATCGCTCTTCTCTAAACGCACCAGGACCTTATATCATTGGATGCATCCAAATGCTCCCAAACAACAAATCAAGGCTGCAGTAGCTACTTCATGGGAATCTTTGGGCTCTCAGGAAAAAGAGTTCTATATTTCACAGGTAATGTCATGGCAATTCTTATTTTGATTCATATCAACATAATAAGTTTCATTCATGTAATAGTGAAGTGCTTACTATGTATCAAAAGGCAATTACATAAATATTTATACTATGAATATGTGGACTTAATAACAAATAAGAATAATTTATCAGAACAAGTTAGAATATATAAAAAAAATGGAAAAACAATCTGAGATGTGCTTTGTTACTTTTGCGCTAAATACTTACTACGGAATAAGCTTTTATTTCTCGGGCACCAGATTTTTGATAAGGTTTATTCCTCTTCGAGGACTTCTGCTAGGGTCCTCACCATAAAGCGTTTCACAGTGCTATCTATGAATAGCATTGTCTCTAGGGTAGCTACAATGAAGTATAACTAGGGCCGGAACGGACAGAATGACTAATAAACAAAATTGTAGGTTTTAAATTACAACTGATTAAGCTCAATAAATGCATGAATGCAGAAATAATTAAAAAACGGAAATCTCCTTCATATTGAATTTATTCAAAATATTTACAGTAGGTAATGAAGATAATTGAATGAATAATAAAAATAATAGCCTGACCTGGAGGCACGTAAGAGAGCTCAAGCGGAATAATAATAACTATAAGATAAATTTTACGAAATGGTGAATCTTTTAAATCTAGGCAACGGAACGGAATCATTCGATAATGAGCGGTTGACGGTCTACACACAATACAAGAAGGGCATATGAATCACTGTATTAACACTGTTTCTAATCTGCTTCAGATATCCGAGACCAACCCCGCGGTATACCGCAAGTCAACTCTTAGCGTGGTATTACATTCAATTCGATTTGTCTCACTGTCTAGACTAATACGCGATTTCTTTGTATGAGATAATTGTAACCTGATGATAGCTCACACTACATACAGGCTACATTCGTATTTCATCCAGCTCCAATTCCTACTTCCGTAGCACAGTGTGCAGAAACACGCTAAATTATCAAAAATACTTCCACCTCCTTCTGGGTAACAGCACAGTATGCAGATGAAAGCATACCGATCCATCTTAAACTTCCCTTCACTCTTCCACTTCAAATGCCTACTTCCGAGTAACATCACAGTGTGAAGATGGAGACTACAATGCAGAATTTGGCACTTCATTTATACCTGACATCATAAAATTATTTACAACAAAATTCGGATCAATATTTTCAGATTACGGAATAGACAAGTTTTTTGTACATTTGAGTTTAATTCTCCAAGTTATGAAAGTTACTTGATGTCTTTGCTCATCATCGCGAGGAGCGATCTCAAATCCACTACAAAATTTAATAAACTACATTTTTTTCTACTTGTTCATTGGGTTTTTCATTGACTGGCCGGCGATAGATATCTTTTAAACAACTTTACATTCCAGGAAGGTTTGTAGTGTCTTCTATTTTGTTGTTGATAATAGAGTTGTGGTATCCCACAAGTTCACCGACAAACAATAGTTAGGGAAAACAAAATGATGCATTACGAAATTCACATCCACTTTCTTCAAGCTTTCATCTTAAAAAGGGTATTTTTGAAAGTTCTTTTACCGAATCCATCTTGAATGACAAGCTTATACTAAAGTAAAGACTAAGCAAATGCACAATACACAGGAAAATTTCGAAGTCTGGTGTAAAACAATCAAAACCAAAACAAATGAAAACAAAAGGTTGGGCAATTTGCACTGCATGGTGGAATTTCAAGCAGCTCCGGCTGATTCGCTGCCTACGCAGCTTTTGCTTCATGTCAGGCTATATATACTATACATATTTTACCTGCTAGCGCGAGTCATCGACTACGCGCGGGATGAACCATGAAGAGCGATTGTGTGGAGTAGGATTCAAAAAATAGTTATAATTTATAATAATACTGCTATTTAAAAAAAAATTTAATCACCAGCAATGTTCGTTAAAATCTAGAAACATACTGTGTGCTGATTTTTTAAGATAGTTTGCTCTTTTATAGCACGGCAACACATTTTTGAACTCAAGTTACTTATTTCCCTCTCATAACAACACCAATATTTTTTATTCCCGTTTTATTATTCAATTACTGACTATTTATATTCTTCACTAGGTGCTAGGGAGATTTGGCTTCCCACAGTGCAATCTCATGATAAATCCTCAATTGGGAGGGATCAAAGAATTGCCCCCACTGCCAGACTTGACAGAATTTAATAATGCTCCAACTAGTGAACTGCAGAATGCGATATCCAGTATTACCGGAGAAAACCCATTTATTTCTGTACTTCCCCAATTTGAAAGAATATTCCATTCATCACGCATTCCCATGAAAAGAAAAAAGAGACTAGGCCGACCTCCCGGGAGTAAAAATAAAAAATACATGGTCAAGGAGGAAATGGGAGGTAGCGCCATAACGCAAGATTTTCAAGATGATCCTGAATTAAGTAAAGAACTGCAACAATTTGCAATTAATTTGAATATGACCTAGGAATATTTTCAACTTAACTTGTTACTGTAATTAACTTGTTGAAAATGATGCAATTTGTTTAATTAAATTCAGTTTATCATGTTGTATTTCATTTATTCGTCATTACTTATAGTGATTTTGCGTTTGCCTACTAAAAGGTGGAATGTTGATTTCAATATCTGGAATCTTAACACTTATTTGCTATTTCTTCCTGAAGCTATTGTGAAATGTAGTATATATTCACATGCTTAATCTATTTCCGGAAATTTTTTCAAAGTTTTATCTTTTTAGAGGCAGACACAAGATCCCGAATTCAAAAATGAGTTATAGTATTCGTATGAATGTAGCTTCGGAAATAATCGCCTGTTCAATAAAAACCTACATTACCATTAGTCAAGAAATAATCCACATATCATAAGCGACCAAAACTTCCAGAAGAGGTTCAAAACAACTGTCTGGTGTGTAGTTTTAAAGGACCGAATTGGTGGACCTGTCTTTTTGGACGAAAATTTGAACGCTCACCCATATAATTGACTAGTAGGAGAAGATCTTGTACTTTTTTTGGAAAATCTGCTAGTTAACTAGTATGCAAATGTTATATTACACCAAGATAGTGCGCCACCCCACAATGCTCAAATCAATACCAATTATTTGAACGTTCGTCGTGACTAATGGATGGGTATTTACGAACCAATTAGATATCCTGCCAGATCACCGGATATGAACCCCTGCGATTATTTTTATGGACCTATTCAGAAGAAAGTTTTTATTACTTCTCCAGAGAACTTGGAAGACTGAAAGAATAGAATCCAAAACGAAATCGCTTACATTCCAAGAGAAACAAAGTGACCAATACAGTAATCAAAAGATGTGCAGCCTGCATTGAACGAAAAGGTGCGCAAATCGAGTCATATTTATGAAATAATAAGAAAAAATCATAATAATTGTTGTTGTTCTATAATTCTAATAATAAGTACATACTTAATTGGTTCATTTGATATCAGGCATTCTACTGATGGTTACCTAATAAAGATTATACTTATATCTTCTTTATAAAAAAAATTAAGTACCACCTTTTTCCTGTATTTCTACCCCAAATGTCAGATTTTTATTACTGGTCTTGCAATTTTTGGCATTAATTTCGATTCAGTAATCAGATTTCTCCAACATTCAATTCAGTTTTGAAAAACACCGTCGTTTAAATTTAAAAAATCTCTTTCAAGAATCAAAAAATATACATTTTTCATTTGAAAATAAAAAGTCGATGTCACTTCCGCTTACTTCCGGAAGTGAGAGTAGCTTCATGACTAGCAGAGAATAGCATAAGTGGTCACAAATGCTTTATTAAAATTTTATATCTATACATCCCATAGGGAAAAATTACAGACTGGTGCGGTTTTCGAAAAACGCACGGTATGTGCGATTCATTTTCGGGAAATTAAGAAATAAAAACATGTGATTGTTTGTATAAAAATGGTATAGTACATAAAACTTACACAATTACATACTTAAATATAATTTCGTATTCACAACTTATTACATAACAAAGACAAAATAAAACAAGAATAGAATACTGGCACTAAGAAAGATACTTATAGAGAAAGGAATCGGAAACAAGTAACTGTGAAACATAACATTCAGAGTGAAAGTAACAGTTGAACATAATATATTCCCTCTCAGGAAAATAAATTAAATATAATTATGTAATGAATTTCTACAACGTTCCTAAGAAGTAAAGTATTTTAAGTTGACGATAAAAATTGCTGCAATTATATGATATTTATGAGTATTATGAATGATAGATTAAGCACCATATTGCGTGAGTTTTGATGATTTATGATGATAATGTCTTATATAATGTGATGTACGAGGCCTCCCCGATATACCGCACGTAACAATTCTCAGAAAATCATACATATAGAAAGATGAAGTGTTTATAGAACAGCAGATGACAGATGTTGCCTAGTCGAAATTAAGAACATTGCAACGCGATATCAATAATGTGCACTAAATTTTGAACAACAGTAGATAATTTCTCTTTACATTCACTTCTCACGCCTCAATCTGTGACTTTCTTCGATAGATAAATAGGTCACGAATGTGCTATCATACATTGAAAACACACCTTTCCTGTCTGTTATATTGAAATCTATTCCTAGCAACAAATTCATCAATTGAATTTAATATAACGATTATTGGAATTTGTAACAATAATAATGAATTCCAAATAGGCGAAATTGTAAAGTTGTAAGAGTTTTGTTAATTAGGATTTTGATGGAAAAACTTAAAAAGAGAATAAGAAAGCTAAAATATTATAGACTTGATAGAGTGCCATAGATTTAGTTAAAATTTGACAACTTTGTTTCTTCGGTATTGATAATGTCCTTTCTTCCGTAAAATTTAACCCCATAATGGTTTTATGAAATGTTCGATATTTTTCCAACATAGTTGAAATGGAAGTACATTTTGTTCTATAACTGTGAGATATTTGAAGTTGCCAAATTTGCCTGTAAGCAATTTTTTTTACTCATGGCTTAAAAATGAATTCTTTTTGAGGAGATTTTTATGGGTTTATCGTCAATTTAAAATATCACCCTTTACGTGATACAAGTTAATTCCTTGGTCTATTGCTTTGTTTGAGTGGAACGGAAATAGCTCCTGGAGGAAGATTGGCAAACTTTGGATTATTTTGAGGAATATTTTGCTCGCCATCTTCTTCTTCTGGTGGTGGTGCTGGTGTGCTTGGTATGTCACAATCTTCTGTTGGAGGTACAACACATCTCAAAGATCTCCTGTCGAAGACTAACATTGCTGGGCATCTTTGTAGACGTGGATATCCTCCTTGGCACTGCCAATATCTGTTGCAAGATTTTCCTAGGGCGACATTTCCGTTGGGTTCGTCGTTGCACAAGGCTAAAAATATAGATTTTAACATTTATTATTATAATTAGATACAGTTTCGAAAAGTGAGTCCTCAATAATATATACAGGAATCTCTAAACAATTATTTACAAAAAAGAAGGTATGGCCATACGTATAGTATAAGAAACAATAACTTTGAAAATTTCACTGCTCTTGCTAAACACTGCTTTGATTATAACCATCAATTCGATTACAAGAATGTTAACATTGTAACTAAGGAAACCAGTTATTATAAAAGATCTATTCTGGAGATGATTCACATAAAACGTGTGTCCAAGTATGTAATTCATAGGACAGATATTCAATCATTTAGTCAGATTTATACTAATTTAATTAATTGAATCCCTTGCAAATTCCTTTATGCGTCTTTATAATGTTAAAAATATATCTTAGGTAGAATGCTCAATTAGCAATATTTCTAATAATTTCTGACAACCTTTCTCTATTACCTAATAAATCTTCAACATCTGGTTCGAAAGTAGATACTTGAGCGTAATATTCTTTGGTTTCAGTCGTATTAAGACTTTGTTTGACATGAGCTCGTATATTATAAGAAAATTGCTAAGTAGTGAATTCTTGATACATATACATATATTTTACGTACGTAAAGAAGAAAATAATAAGCATATGTGTTAGTGTGACCTATTTTCAGAGAATTTATATATAATATAGAGCCAATCAATTGGATTACAAAATAATGGACAAGTTATAACGGAAAAGGAATCAATACAGTGACAGGTCAACTAAAAAACTCTTCAAGAACAAAAACTGATAGATTTCAGGAAAATTTTGTAACTTTCAGTTTTAGTGATTAGATTCATTAGATATTAGGTATAAAGAACATTTGAGATCCTTTAATTTACAATTTCCACCTTTGCCAATCATCTTTTAAAAACTGCGCATAATTTCTCAGATATTGATCAAGCAAAAATATTACATCTCTGTACAAGACATTGAAAATAATCAAATATATTAGAATCACTGGAAATCTTTATACATAAATATAATCCTACAATTTGCCTGCCTAATGACCAAGTGGACAAAATGGACCTAGTTCATTTCATATTCAATATTGTTAATAACCCCGTTCAATGTAAATTATCTTCTTTTTTCTTATGCTATGACAGACAATACATAACCCATCAACAAGACAGGTAAAGTTTAGATGACAGACACACACATACAGTCACAAAATGTCCGAGACAGTCCATTCCATAAGTTCAGGTTCAAGCCTCGAGCCTGTCCTGAAGATGCCACCTGTACTGGTTGGAGAAACGTCGGCATCAAGTAGTGCTATTGTGACGCGGAATTCACATGACGTAGAGTTAAATTTTACGACTTTCCACGCATTTAGTTGTTTGTACTCATTTGAAATATTATGTATTAAGTCTTGAAACTTGGGAAATGACATCGCGGCAGCAGAGCCGACGCTTTCTTCTTATATGACTTGTAATTTCCTGTTCATTTGAAAATGACAGTCTAACTGTTCGAAGCTGCAATCACGTTATGTCATAATATTGGTGATAATGTACATTAAAAAGAATTTCGTTATGTATCATTGGGAATTGGATAAAAGGGTCTCAAACAATATTTTTGGAAATTTTGGATTGGAAGTTATCTTCCCATTTCATCAGACGGGCATTTGTTCCCCTATGTTTAATATACGAATTTGTCTGCCCTATGATGAAAGGCCTCAATAAGACTGAACTGACACAAAAGCTACAGACTTTTCTTTATTTAAAATATTAAAATAAATTGGTATGATAGGTAGTTAATAAAAACAGCATCACTTATCCGAATTAATGTATGACGCTAGTAGAGAATTATGATATTAATTCAAGGATTACAAAGTCGACAATTTTCCTTTGGGAAATTTGGACAAATTCAAATACTCACGATGTTTTTGACATCCTTCAACATTGTCGGGCCAGTCGCAAGAATGTGTTCGTTCATTGTAAAGCAGACCACCTATGCAAAGTTGTTCTGTAGAAGTTCCATTCCAGCACGTCCAGTATCTTGTGCAAGATGTTTCATGGCCGAAAATACCGTACAACCAATCGCAATGCTCTGCACCATGTGGAGGATCTAGAAATAACGAAAATTAAGGATCACATGTCTAAGAAAACTTTTACTAGCCAAATGCACTTGGTAAAAATTTGTAACAAAGCTATGCTGAGGAATTCAAGTGTGATAGACACACTATAAATTTTGAATTAATCAACCTATCATCGGTACAATTATTGCTACGTATCGAATGCGAAAATAGCTTTTTTTCAGGGTGGGTAAAAATGCATTTAATTTTCGATACTTTTGTGGTACAGTATATAAATGGGCATTTTCGGTAGACATTATACTTTTTTCCTGAGGAGGTTCAAATTCGACGATGCATCATGTCTAAAACAACAATTTAGTTTGTTTGTGATTGTAGCGGGGTCATGAATGTGCTACTTCATTTTTGAATATGATAAAATTCCAAAAAAAATGAAAATAAATACTGTGGTGCCAATTCCAAAATTGAAAAAACACCTGACCAGACAAAGGAGCCTACAAATATATTTTGAGCCGGAACCTGCGGGAAGCATTGCATGCTTATACCAGCGTAATGAATCAATTCGAAAAAGATAATGATCAGGGCAATGTTCAAAACACTTCATCGTCAGATAATGTAACCTGTAAATTCCACTTAACGGCTTAGAAATGGGCGCTGTAGTACAATCGGTTAGCTCCTGGGACGTCAGCTATGCCAGACCGTATATTCTAAGGAACATGTTTGTTCGGTGTCAGATCCGTAGTTACCGCTTCTTTCTCGAGGTTGTTCTGTGAGACAACGAGAAGACGGAAAGAAAGAGAAAATGGCGTTACTTCTGGTCAATCGTTCAAGCGGGAAGTACGTTGCTAGGTTATTTCAACAGGGAGGTGATACCAAGCTTGTGTTTGGAACCAAATTCTGGGAATATTCTTCCGTTGAAAGTAAAGGCATCAATTACCAATTTGGATTGGAATTATTGCAATTATCTGAGTAATTAATGCACCTTAGGGGATTAAAACTTAGTTTCAACGTGACTGTTTGTGGACGGAATTGATAGTTTGTCTTATTGGAAGGAAAACCCTATCGTGATAGAGGTAAATATCTTTGTAATTCCATTTGATTTATTCACTGACTTCAGGAATTAATTTGCCTTCACAGGTGGTATCTGACAGGATATAGGCTAGTCCTAATTTGTTCAACAATTGTTGTGTATTTTGTTCATGTCTGTCTTCTGAGGACAATAGAACAATAGAGGTTTGAACATTTCGTGATTTCAGGGTTCCTTTTTTCTGTTTATGATGTGTAAATTCAACTGTTCACTTGTTTTAATGATTTAAGCAATTACCTTCTTCATATTTTCAATTCATTCGCTTCATATCTCATTAATATAAGTTCTGTCATAACTGTATCAATATTAGTATTTCAATCATTCTGGGTACAGGTCTTTTATTTTTTTTCTTTCAGGGTAATTTAACCTGGGGACTTGAGTATTTGTATCTCCTAGTTATATACAAAATTCATTGGTTGGTTAAAATACTCTGGCGCCCGAATTCTTAACATCTTAAATTATAACTCACGACCGTCTTCACTGTAGCTGTCGGCAACCAAGTGATAAAATAGAGCTTTTAGTTTATCCTTAAGTGAGAGTAAATTGTATCCCTTACAATAACCCCAAAGAAGGAAATCGCAAATTCTGAAATTTTTGTTCAATCAGGCCACTCCAATCAACACCTCAGACTGACCAGACGTCCGGAAAAATTCCAATTCCCCTTTTTCAACAATCTCGTTCATTCTGAACTGCAGACATTTATTTCTACAACTTTGAGACATAACGTTGAGAAATCACGGTCCCCTCAAAAAATTGCAATTTATTAAACCTAGAGATATTTAACACACTACACAACTAAATCCGATTATTTTCCATTGGAATAATGTATATTTATTGCTGAAACGTGAAGCTTAATTGAACTGAATCTGAACTCAAAACGTCTGTTCTTTGTCCAAATTCCCGATTCGATATATCTGAAAGAAAAATCACTTACTAGTTTGTTGCTTTCCATCACAATAATTTGATCTCCATGGATAGTCGCAACCTTCAGTCACTCCTCTATTTTTACCAGCAAAAACTAAACCATTCGGGCAGTCGTAAAGTTCCGGCTGTCCGTTTACACACTCCCAATACCTGTCGCAATACGTTTCATCGCTGATCACTCTTGACTTCAATTTACAAGGGTCTTCTTGGTTTCCTTTCAACTGTTGACTTCTTACGCAACCTGGAAGAAAGAAAAACATGTTCATCAAAACTGTTCTTGTGATGGTTGCCATTGCAGCAACATCGCTAAGGACTAACATAATTTGGAGGGTCATTTCTTCGTATCATTGTCTTTAAATACAGAGTAGCTGCAGCTTTCTGTTTTCTGTTCCTACAATCATACCTTTTTAAGCTATTGCATATAGCTTTTATCGCGGGCTTTGAGCGCGGCGACCGAATCAAGAAATTCCGTAACGAAAAATAATGTAAGACCTAAACACCTAACATGTGTCAAATTAATTAATTAATTTGAAGTTTCTAAAAGTGAGAAATTTCGCTATTTTTTACGAATGTTATAACACTAGCGCTTTAGACTCCAGGATTTTCACGTGGCCTATCGAAATTAGAAGGTTCGAATTATCTAAAAACATAATTGCATGAACTCCAGACGTCCTACGTAATTAGCTACGAACGAAATCATTTTGACATATGCCTCTAGGAGCTCGCTACGAGTCAGTTAGAGTTTATACGTTAGACGCGCGTAGCAGAGACCTGAGAGTACCTGTTTCTATTAAGCTATTGCATATATTGCATATAGCTTTTATCGCGGGCTTTGGGCGTGGCGACCGAATCAAGAAATTCCGTAACGAAAAATAACAGGAACTCGTTTATGTTGCGCTCTCTCGGGTGACTAATATTGAAAAATTGTATATCACGACAAAAAACGATAATTCTACATTCAAGTTTTATAATAATCGAAGGCAAGCTGCATCGACTGCATCCTTGTTGCAAGAATTCAAAAGACTGCCTTTAAATAGTGTTCAGACGACAGCTCAAAGTGTCTTAGATTTCCTTAGTAATAGAAATGGCATTTCAATAATGACTTTCAATTGCCAAAGTCTAAATAGTCACAAATACGATTTACAAGATTCAGTTACGAGACAAACAAATGTGTTACTTCTTACCGAATCTTGCACGGCGCATGATAATCCGATTGAAATACCTAATTTCAATTGTATTGTTCAATTCAAACGAGATACTGTTCCAAAAGGTGGGGTAGCTATTTACCAAAATAATAATAATGTAACTAATATTATGACTCCGAATATTGAAATAAATATTGCACACGTTAGCGATGGTAATGTTGGCGCTCATTTTTTGGAGATATTTGTGCGTGCTTATGCAAACTTAGAAATGGCCTACACATAGTCATGGTAGCAATTTACATTTCTCCGAATCCAAAATTGGACGAGGTAGAGCATTTTATTCATCGCACTTTACTGGAGTACACTGAAGAAGGGTCGAAAATACTTGGTACAAATGGTAATAAATTTCCACTTATCTTGGCTGGCGATTTCAACATCAACTTCGCTGATAAAAAATCAGAGCGGTTGACAACTTTTCTTTCGGAAAAATGAATAATGATCCACAAGAATCCACAACAAAATATGGGGCCACCATTGACGCGGTATTTTCCAGATATTTAGAGGATATCAAGTCTCAAACTTATGTCTCTTATTTCAGTTACCATAAACCTATAGTTTCAATGATAACAAATCCCTGAATAACCTACATGTATTGTAAGATAATTAAAATATTTTAAGCGATATTAACTTCTCATATATTCAATAAAAAAAAATTTGTTTTCTTATCGGTCACCACGCTCAAAAAGTGTAGCTTGAATTAATATCAAAGAAAAAAAAATACATAAATTAAAAATAAATAAATAATTATAATTGCATAAGTTGAGAAAAAATGCTATGCAATAGCTTCACCGCGGCAGTCCCCGAGTGCCACACGTTTTTTTCGTCAGATTGACTCCACTAATGCTTAATAAAGATATACAGATCAAGCTAATTAGATACGTTGTTATTTAATGTAAATAGGAATACTCCAGAATCGGAACTAGCGCCCAAAAAAAACCCCCGAGAGACGAATTTGGTTGTATTTCAGAATATATTAAAAAACGATCCATGGAGATGCCCTAGGTCATCAGGGTATTCTGACCACCAGGTGACTATTGAGGGTGATGGTCACAACCGGCAACCTCAAAAGAGCCTCCCTCACAAGTTTCAGTCCTATAATCGATTTAAAAAACATCAAAATCGGTTCTGCAGATTTTTTTTTTGCTTCGGGTTTTTTTCTGCTTTATCTTCTCGACTAATTCAATAAATTGCTTTGACGTTTATACATTTTCATCCCTTCTAAATTACCTAGATATTTGTCCGTACTATGTTTTAACAGCGATAAACTTTCTTGAGAAATGGTAAGACCTGTATTTAAAATTTGTTAATCCTGGATTTGTCGAAAGTCGGAAGCTTTATCAAAGGTCTTGCCCAAACGGTTTTTTAGCTTGTTCTTACATCTATAAATGGGTTGTATTGCAAATTTAGAAAAAAAATCTGGGAATTTATTAATTACTTAAGGATGATAAGTGAAACTTTTGAATTTTATTGAACCATTTGAAGATACTGGATAGAATTTGGTTAGTTGGTTGCTGTCCGATTTCCATTTTTGTTGAAATTAAATTATTCATCAAAGATTTCTAGGAACCATTGACCAGCGCTATTTGCTGAAGTTTCTCAACTTCGTTGTTATAATTGTGCTGCCCCAAAAGAGTGTTCAATAATGTATGAACAACGATATTAAACGGAGCTATTTTATAATTAAATGGTGAAGCTGAATCCGCCGGAGTATACCTATTCGTTTGAGCGGGTTTTCTGTACATATCGAATTTACCATTTGTTGTAATGTTAATATCAAGGAAAAGAAGCTGTTCATCTGTTTCTATTTCGACAGCGAGTTTCAATGAATAGAATTGGCTATTAACTGTGTTCAAAAAGCCATGTAAATCAAAATCTTAACTCCTAATCGCGAAAATATCATGAACATATCTAAACCAAACTTTTGGAAATTGATTTAATTTTAATTTTGAGGAGGTTTCAAGCTCGCTTAGAAAAATATCGGCCAAAAAAGGAGAGAGTGGATTGCCTATTGCACATTTGCTTGTTTGCTTATAGCAGTTCTTGTTAAAAGTGAAATAATTTTGCTCCATACATAATCACGTATTCTGTTCAGTTTCTATCGGAGATATTAATACTTGAAAGCCATTTCTTCAGAATGTGTTTCGACTCAGGGATTGCGAGAGAATCACCAGGCTTAAAATCTTTCAAATCTAAGCTGTTCAAATCAGGTGATCTAGGTGGCCATAATTGTGGCCCTCCATGACCAATCCATCGATTTTACTGTACTGTATTTAAGTATTTGCTCGCGGAAGGAATTTCCATTAGGGCATTCTGGTAGAAAAAATGGTCCTATTAGTGCATCGCCAATGATTGAGTGTACATTGCTTCTGAAATTGACCTTCAGGAGCGCCCGAAAGCAAAAAATTGTGTTAACAAAAGTGAGCATTAGTAGCTCGGTCTGTTTTAATAATACATATAGAATTGAGTACTGTTTGTAGTAGTAGAAAAGTCCAAGCAATAAGTGGTGCCTTGTTTTTCTGTCTTAAATAATTTCATACTACAATAATTTGTGAATTAAATTTAAGATTAGAAATAATTTGTATTATTTGATATAATAAACAATAAGTTTGTAACACTGTTTATTGAATCACATGGTTAGTTGTTTTCAAAAACACTGAAAACCTGCTCAACTTGACAACACGGTATCATCCTCAGCTATGACGTAATTTCTTTCTTTCTGTGAACAGACCATATATTGTGCAGCAACGTATAAATATCACAGGTGGTAGTTAAAATGCAGTGTGTATTTTTAGGGCTTGAATACATGTGATTCAAATAATATAAAGTCACATTTCGTACTGTGAAAACTGTGAATTTCAAACGAAACGTCGTCTCAATGAGGTAACACGTTATAATGATGCTCTTGAAGTGTTGAATATAATTGTTATGCTGGGTGCAAAATAAGATGTATAATATTTTGGTAAACATTAATGACTAGCGACTGTATAGAGATCAAAATGATGTTGAAATTGAATGAATTTCTGCAAAGCTAAGAAGGAAGTTCGTAAAGTCTATTATTTCAAACACAATGGACTAGGTCAAGCAGGCCATTCTTCAGGTTAATGTTGAACACGATAAAAGTAAAAGGCCATTGTCCTTGAGCTAAGTACCTTACATAAGAGTATTTTTACTCACAATAATTATCTGGGAATATCGATCACTGAGAAGAAGTAGCCTTTCCCGCAATCCGTATGCAATTGTTTGTTTTGCGTCATCTGTATGAATCATTAGTAATGTCAGTTAACTTCTATTTGTTATGCATTCTTCATACTGGTTAACATATTAGATTTATACGAACCGAAGGTTCGAGGGAATTTATTGCGGAGGAATTTAACACAACTCAAACTAGCTGGCATTTTTTTTTAATGTAAAATGTCCTACACAAGTATTCAGTATTATGCTTACATAATCCTGCATACTTTCCTACTTTCTAAGCTATTTTTGGGAAAACCCAGAAGCATTTTTCTGACTTCAGGACTATTAAGGCTACGACGTAATCAATATTTTTTTAAATTGGAACACCTATACATTTTTCGATTTTGGAATATGTATGAAGAGTTTATTTCAGAAATCTGTCACACTTAAGGTCCAAATTTGAGAGTTCGGAATTTTAAAATTTTGGAACGACGTTATTTTAACTAAAGCTGATATTCATTATTCCTGTACAGTGACATCCGATTTTAGTGAACCGACACTCTTTGACGTACTAATTGTTTCCCACTCCCCACTCGTTGAAGTGACAACTATCCTTCTAATTGTTTCAAATTGAATGAGGGGTCACGTGGTACCTCATTTTGAATAGTATTCAATTGTCTATTCAGCAATATGAGATTTTTCAAGTTTCGTTTATTTGTTATAACTTTTCTGCCTTTTAACAATTTCCCAAATTGTTGCTTCCTTTAAAAGAAACGAATCAGCTGGTGTTGGGAATATGAGCATTCAGGTGTTTGGATCCCAAGGTTTCTGATAAGTTATTTATATAGATTTCACTTAGGACACACTAAGTACGAAATAAGCACCAATTAAAAATACAAAGGACCTTTCAGCTACCAATTAGCCCATCATCAGAGTAAATAGTTTTTTACTTGGTAGCTGAAAGGTCCTTAATATTGTAAAAGTATTATTAGTGGACGAGGGTGAGTGTTGAGTTCAATCCATGAGCTTACATTCTTAATAATGTTCAATTATTCGCCACATAAAGATTGTGGTTAACTGTATGTTATTGACTTAATATAGTGGAGGTAATTTCAAAGCTCAAATCTCATCTTGTAATGTTTTTAAAAAAGGGTTCAGTCTTATACAGTCATCAAAAAGTAAACGTCAGCACTTGTAATTGGATATTCATATTTTATTAGTCAAATAGGTACTTGTAACAATTGACATTATATGATATATATCTAATTAAATTTGATAGATTGTCATCTGTGACATGACGATTTTAACGAATCGTTTAAGCTTCTTGGAGGAATTATAATAATATTCTTTTCCACTAATTTTAGAAGCAAGTTTAACAAAGTATAATATAACAGATGGTAGTTCACAACAAGTTTATTTATTTCATAACAGTATTCCAAAATATTGAATCTCGTCTGGATTCAGCAGAAATCATCAGATCCACATTATGTTGGAGCAGAAACAACTTCGGAAGAGCTTCCCTTTCAGGAAACAGTTCCTAATAAAGAAGAAGAGGAAATACATTCGTTGCCAATAACATATCTATGAACCATTCTTCTCAATAAATCTGAGAATTTAGTCATGAATAATCCATCGATGAACTGATTTTAACTGAATCTAAGAAAGTAGGGGACTTTAAGTCAAATATTCCAAGTTCAAGGATGTAAGGCTAGTTAATGATCGCTACGTCTGGTTGAAATACCAGAGGATCTGACAAAATTTCCGATTGGGGTAAGTTTCTGTAGCAGAATTAGGCAGACGTTTAACAAATAAATGATAAAGCCGGAATCCTATTTCCAGAATGATGCTTTATTGAGTCATGTTACTATTGAAGTTAATTCAGATTGGATTATTTGCGATTTGCATCTCCCTCATAATCACATTATCAAGAATATGAATGTTTGACATTCTGACGTTTTGTGGAATAATTATTTTCTCTTTCTACTTTAACTTATTGATTGAATGCCAATATTCCAATTCCAATAGCTATGAAAAAAATGTTGTATTCGATAAAATCAAATGCGGAATGAGCGAAAGCAATAAAATATTATTATTTATATTTCTGTCTACTTTTCTTATTGTAAGTAGTGCACTGTCGCGACCTAGAAAGAGTGCAGTGTCAACCAACTCCAATCTGTTAACCGCAGAAATCATCTAGTCAACCGAACGATTTTCAACTGTTTTCCTTTTTTATGCATGATCCGTTAAACCAGATCATATTATTCATTGAAAGTCATGGTCGTTATTTATAACATTACATTCTTTCTACTTTCACCCATTAAAATTTAACATGGTAAGTGATCGATCTATTATTATTATTTATGGCTTGTAATCGTGAGAGAAACGATCTTTTATAGTTAGGTACTGTAAAATGGTTTATTGTATCTAAATGTATTACTATCTCAGAAATATGGTATTTATATCGCTTGTCCAAACGTGATGAAGACAACCTGTCATATTTTGTATAAGAATTATACTATTTCGTGATTTCAGTGGAGCATTTCAATGTATTGCCAATTCTATTTGCCCATTTTCAGTCTCACAACAGCTCAAGCCTGCTCTGGGGATGGCACCAGCAAGGCTGATGAAACATCGACATATACTCCTACTTCTATTACGTGACATCTATCCACAAACAAAGATCATTCATGAACAATATAATTTTCCTACAGATAAAAATATCTGCACAAGTAGATAATTTCGAAGACCTATGTCATTGATTACAAAGTTCAATTGTAGAATTCAAGGTTTATTTGAAATTATTTTCAAATTACATTTACAATTCTTACATGTAACTATGGCACTTGAGAAAATCTCGTGCTGTGCCAGCATTTGATTCTATACTAAAACCTTTTAGATATGTCTTGTTTCCAATCGTAGTAGGTGTACATATAATGTAAAAAAAATATAGGTTGAAAGATAAAATATAGGATACAAAACATAAAAAAACAAAAATATGGTGGAATGATGTCGGGTTTTATTTGAGTAATGAGCTTAATAAATTGTAATTTTGTACAATGTATAATGTAGTCTGAATTTCAAATTGTGTTTTAGTAGCGCTCTTTAATTGACAGATAGTGAACTGTACAATCTTATACCAATAAAGTCTATTCCTTTCCGGCAAACAGTTTTATTAAATTTTTGGTTTCCTATTCCTTATTCTGTATGGCTGCAGGTGTGTAGGGATGATTTACTCTTGCAGTATTATTTTGATTATGCATTGACTGAATTACTGAGAACATATATGGACTTTTGATATTTAGTAATGATTCTTGTATAAACATAGGTTTAATGCTTGTCCTTGCGGAGATCGAAAAAATGATTCTAATGACATAATTTTGTATAATTTGTACTGATTTCAAGGAGTTTTTATATGCAAGATACCAAACATTTACACTGTAAGATAATATTGATACAACCAGTCTGTTATAAATAGTCAATAGATTTTTCTTATTTAGTATGCTCCTGAGGGAATAAAATCTACATATGATTTTTTTGCTCTTTTTGATAGAAAATCGAAATGATTTCTCCATTTAAGATATTTGTCAAAAAATATCCCCAAACACTTTATAGAATCTGTTTGATCAATTACATCTGAGGAGTTTCCTATTTTTAAGGGTTCCAAGATGGGTGTCTGTCCTGCTTTCGTTGGCAAAAATGCTATGAATTTAGTTTGGAATGGTTCAATTTCAAATTGTTTGCATCCAACCAATTCTTATCATTCATTTGTTTTTATATAATAATTCAATGTTATTTACGAACATTTGTGCATTTAGCAGTTTAGCACTTCCTTGCATAAGGAAGATCATTGTAATTGCATAATCGTAGCGCCTACCAATTGATAAATTGATATTGAATTGATATTCTCTATTTCATAGTTGCAATGTTTGTGTAGGCTTGTAATGTTTCATCATTAGCAATGAGATGTTCGAATTCTTTGTTGCACTTTCAAAATTGAGTTCCCGCCTGGGAAAGTTACCAACATGATTACTTACGCTAATATGCTAATTATTCTATTATATCATGCGATGAATCAACCTCGAGCTGTAGCTTCTACAATTTGATGAACCTAAATTTCAAACCAAGAATATTTGAGTATCACACTTATTACGAATATAATAAATATATTTTGAACATGTTTGAAATTGTTCGTCAAAGTAGCATTATTATTATGATTGGGGGGGGGGGGGGGGGGGGCGTCGCGGTCCTTCAATGCCTGGGCCGAAGCCCGACGAGTGTTCAGCAGACCACCCAAGGGCAGTTCCCACACGAGAGTGTTCACCATGCTCCTCAGGTTTACGATTAATGTGTTACTTAGTGGAGCGGTTCCCACCCACGAGTGTTCACCTATCTACCAAAAAGGCGGTTACCCCGCACGATAGTGTTTACCATTCTACCCCAGGTGATCGATTCCTAATGAAGTTAACACCAGCGTGATATAATATTTAAACTGCGTCCTAGTAAAGCGGTTCCTACTCGAGGGTGTGGACCTGGCTTCAAAGGTAGGGGGATCGGTTCTCCACTCCGGAGTGTCCACGTGGGTACCCGAGATGGACAGACAGTCACCTACTCAACTCCCAGACGGGACCGGGCAGGTGATTAATGCCCTGAAGAGTCTAGCTTCTGGATATCCTCAGTGTCACATAGCTCGGTCAAGAGTGCCCTGCGTCTTGGGGGTATCTGCACAGAATGTGCATTGATGTTTCTTTTTTCCGTTTGCACCACCTGCACAAAGGCAAATCGTCATGGTTCATCCTGTGGAGGTGGTATTCAAACGGTCCGTGTACTGTCAGTATCTGTGTCAGCAGTTTGGCACTGGTTTTAACCATATTCCTTACTAGCTGAGACCAGTCTTCCCAGTGCTGTCCAATCAGTACTTTCGAGTGTTTGCAACCGTCCACTAGTTTCCACACTTTCGAGTGTTGTGTTCGGACCCAGCAGTGGATTGTCTCTTTGATGTTACTTTTCGAGATGTCCACGGCTCACCGTTCATTTCGTTTCCTCTTATTCCAGAGTGACCGAGATCCCAGAGCAAAGAGAGGTTGCCTCTGTCTCCGCCAAAATTGTTCAGCGAGTTGATGCACTCCCACACCAGCTTCGATGTTATTCTCATGCTACCCAGGACAGGAAGGGCTGCCTTGTTGTCTGTGCATATACTGATGTGGGTTTGCGTTCTTTCTTCCAGCGCTATTTGAGAACACCGATTTATTGCCAGCATCTCCGCTTGGAGAATGTTTTCCCAGAGGTATGTTGCTTATACGACACTTCTTATCAAAAGTGTATCATGGTGTCATCCCATCCGTTATTATTGATTAGATGGGGTGTGTCTTACCACTGATTGGTAATGAGATGTGACTACCGTTTGCATTTCACAATCCTATTGATATAAATATGTGCCCAGCTTTTGTTGCCGCTCCTTTTATAGTCAGGTAGAGTGGTTCCACCTTCATTGGCTCTCCAAATACAGCCCTGGGAGCGCTTCTCATGGCTCCCATGGCAGCATCTAGGATGAGCTTTCTCAGATGCTCCAGGATTGATTTGGTCATCCTAAGCTCTATTCTTTTCCATCGCATCACCGAGATATATGTAAACATCGGTTTAGGCATGGCTTCGAATATCCACATTATGGTGTTTGGGATGAGGCCCCAATTCTGGCCAATAGCCTTTCTGCACAACCAAAAGGCTGCAATGAATTTGCAGCATTGTTGTTCTAGCTGCAGTTTCCATACAAGTTTATTGTTCAAGAACTCTTAGGCATTCAGCTTGTTCACTGATTTTAATCACCTGACCTGCGATGGTTAGTTCTCTGATGATTACTGTTTTGTACTTCCTAGTGAAAACTACAATTTCTGTTTTCTTAGAGTTAATCTTCAACCCTTTATCGCTGCACCATTTATTAAATTCAGTCAGGGCTGATTGTATTAGGTCCATCAGAGTGTTCAGAAATTTCCACGATTACGAGTATGTCGTCGTCGTACCCGATCACGTGACATCGTAGGTTGTCTACTTTCCTCAATCCACCATCGACCACTATGCTCCAGATGGTACTCCAGAGTACTCCCCCTTATGCCTCACAGAGCCACTGATCGTGGTGCTACCTCTGGAGACTTGAAGGTTCCTGTTTTTCAGCTTGTTCTGAATCCAGGTAGTTACTAAGTACCTGACTTTGTTGACCAATAAGCCCACTTTGGTTTTTTTTGGCTTCGATTCGCCAGGACAAGTCCACTGTTTCGACTGTTCTTTGGTCTCTGGTGTGTTGGGATGGATCCATGTTTCGTCCACGGTTACAAAATAAAGCAAAAAGTTCTTCTCCTTTGAAGTTGTCACACACTCGCGCTTATTGTCAACAGAACGAAAATCAGTAAACCATTTATGAATGGTTCTAATCGATGGTGAAGAGTCCCCATAATGTTTAACAAGCGATGCTTTCGTTTGCATACCGTTTTTTCCATCCAAGAAGTAATGGCAAAATTCACTTTTTCCCATATTTATGAAAATCTTCAAGGTAGCTTGCTTTCGATGGGTGTCAAAACAGAACTGAATGACATATCAGTCTGAAAATTTTAATGCGTTCTAGTTAAAGATGGTACATCACAAATGTCAAATGGGATTTTGGATAGTGGCACCATCTGTTTCATTTTTCAGGAACTTTTCACCTTTCCCTCTTATTAGGCAACCCAAAATTGATTCTTACTGTATTATTAACTTATCAGCTGGGTAACATAGTCCAACTCTTTCACGAGTTTGTAGAATGTTACTACTACCATTCTATTTCTTTTCCCGTTTGCATCCTCATAGGATATGTTTTATCACTTGCAAATGTTGATTGTCTTCCAATAACTGCAACTACATTCAAAGTAATGTCGGGTCATTGTAGGTTTGGATAAACCTATCTGGAATCTGACAGTGATGCAATATTATATTTTGGAGAGAAACAATAGAACTCCACTGTTTACTGTTACTGCTCAATTTGAATTCCAAATTTGAGAAATTGAAGAAAGTTTCGTGTTATCGCATAATTCACACGTACATATAGCTGTCTAGTTCGTCACCGGCATATCTCAGTAGATCATGTCTGAAATATAAACCAGAAGTGTGCCATCATTTAACGACTTTTTCTTCGTGCGTGTACGTGAACCGTGATAACTATATCTTGTATAATGCGGGAAATGTTCAAAATCACATTTATGTAGAAACGGTAACCTGAATAAAACTGCTGTTAATGTTATTGTGGAAACGAATACGGATAAATTGCTTTAGAAATTCATTATGTAAGTGCGTTGAACTGAATGTCAACACAACATATTTTCATTAAAGTAAATCTCAAATCAAATTTATTCTGTTCATCAATTTATCTACCACAGTTATTAATTAGGAAAATACTTTTAAGTCTGAATATCACTCAATTTATTTTAAATTCAAAGAATCAGCCATTACGTGATGCAAATCCATCCGAAACTTAAATAAAATAACTATTAAAAATTCGATTTTTAGTCCGGTCGCTGAATAATTCAACCTTTGCGGGAAATTTAACCATAGAAAACCATATCTTTAATGATAATTTCAAGATTTTACACATTCAAAATAAAAGTAATAAATTAAATTTGCTGGAATCCCTAAAAATCAATAGATATTAAGTTCGATATCCTATTGAACGATTAACAAATACTTAATAATTCTCCCTTGTTAAATTTGTACATAGTCTCGCATGAATTTAAATATTTTTGAACTTTTTTTATGTATTTTGAAGCGCTGAATGCGTATTTTTACCATATACAGCCGTGAAAGTTGTGATAAAAAGATACGACAGTTTTTATAGGCAAAATATGGCTATTTTTCAGTATTTTGAAAATAGATTAAAAATTATAGGTTATATAAAAAATGTCGTTTGAGGCCAATAGTCAATAACTCACTGGAGGCCCGAGATTCACCTTTTTTTTTTCATGAATGTTAAGAAATTATTTTTCTACCAATTTAGATATTTTATTCCAGTTATTTCAGTCAAATGGTCACATTTTTGGTTTTTTGGTTTTTAGCCTATCTTAATTTTTCGGGCCAAATTCCGACACACGCATTCATGGATACTTTTTACTTAACACGACAGTTTTTTTTCAAGAATCCCAACCTTAAAAAAATTGACTTTTTGAAGGACCAAATTTTTTTAAATCTTCTAGAAATTCGAAATTGAAAAAATGTACATCACTCCTATCAGTTAGAGGATGCCAAAATCTACAAAATGCACTTTGATTTGGGTCGAAGTAATCGCGTTTTTACAATTTTTCAAAAAACTTCGAGTTTGGTGTGAAAAATTAAGATAAGCCAAATAACCAAAAACCAAAAAAACTAGACAAAAATGTGATCATTTGACTGGAGTAACTGGAATAAAATATCTAAATTGGTAGAGAAAATAATTTTTTAACATTCATGAAAAAACAACATGAGCCCCATCTCGGGCCCCAGTGAGCTATTGACTTATAATTGGCCTCGAACGACCCGTTCGTTTTTGTGAATAACTTTGATTTGAAATATTTTTAAGCTATTGCATATAGCTTTTATCGCGGGCTTTGAGCGCGGCGACCGAATCAAGAAAAAAAACAAAAGACAAATACCGTAACGAAAATCTAAAAAAACAAAAAACAAATACCGTAACGAAATATCCTAAGACCCACACGCTCACGTGAGAAGAGCGTAGCTCGCGAGTTAGAAAAGTGCAAATTTACGGTACATAGAACGTCTTAACGAGGACTTTTCCCATGCGGTTTTCACTCCATGTCGTTAGTTTATGAACGTGGCCAACTAAATAGCATAGTCTCGGGCCCCAAAATGTCGATTAAATAGGAAAATTTAACTAAAACAGTTTGAGGTATTCTCAGCTGTCACCTACTAGCATCTGACATGCGACGTACGAAAGGGAATTTTCTAGCTACTTAAATATACCGAAAGCACTATCGAGATCTGGACGTTAAAACTTTCGTATAAAATTGTGTTTACAAGCAAACTGATACTTGTCACCATAGATAACTCTACTACCGGTAGTAGAGTTATCTATGCTTGTCACAGAATACTCTTCATAGAGATCAAGATGATACTCTTTTTTATTCATAATTCGTGAAGATTTTGAAGGGGTAGTGAATGTTTTTCTGCCCAACTTTTTCCAGTGGCGTAGTGCTATGCAATAGCTTTACCGCGGCAGTCCCCGAGTGCCACACGTTTCATTTTTTATATAACCTATAGTTTTTAATCTATTTTTAAACTACTGAAAAATAGCCATTTTCGGCCGGTATCTTTTTAGCACAACTTTTACGGCAAGGTTAAGAAAAAATACGTAATCAGTGCATCAAGATACATACGAAAAAGTTCAAAAAATTTACCAAAGAAAAAAGGCTAAAATATAAAGGTCCTATTATTATCGACGTTTGTAAACACATTATATTGTCATTTCTAGTAACATTCAGTGTAATGTAGTAATATGAGTATAACTTTTGACGTCCTTCCACGTCTTTATATGTTTCTAATCATTTGCAATATATTTCTATTCCTTCGGATAAGGATAGTGATAGTGATCTATGGATCACACTTAATTTTCTTTTCGTTCAGTTTTAAGTCTTTACTTTATATAATTGTGCTTGACTAAAATTGGCTTTACAGCTAGTAAAAAACTTTTATAATATATAAATTATTATTCATGTTTAATGAAAGATAAAACCGCTTATATTCATGCCAACAAAACACTTCTCATACATCCTCATTGTTCATGGGTGGTATGAAACAAATGCAACATTCCTCAGTTCGTTAATAATTGCAATTTGTCACAAAGAGTCATTGTTATGAATTCGATCTTACGAAACAAGGCGGTTTCAAATCCAGTCTATCGTCGATGTCTCCAAATCGAAGGGTAATACAGAGTTGTATTTGTGAGAGTGTATATTCACTTTCACTATGGAGTATGGGCACTTTCTACTTCATCTTGCCATTAATTATGAAGTTCTATTCGGTGACTAGCGCCGCTGTATAGTCCTAGATTATTGTAACATCATAATCCAACTGTAATATTTAAACAGTGTTACGACACAATTTCACTTTTCATATTTCAAGACAGAAGATCGTTTCATACACCTGTTTAAATGACGGCTTCCTAATTTTGGATTCAACGTGTTTATGTAATCGGTTACTCTTAAGTGTATGTATCATGTTATTAAGTAACCGGTATCTTAACATGAGAGCTGTTATTACATCTTCAGATAAAACAAATACATACACACCTATACCTATGTTTTAACACATAACGTGTGGAAAAATGTCAACTAGCTAACGTCTAGCCATGAGCAATGTAAAAGTTATTGCATGTGGTCAGCACTCGAGAAAAACTATGAACTTTGTAGATGTAAAATACGCTTTGCCAATTTCGGGGTTTCAGTCTCCGTCACCATAAAAATACTCAAAGCAATATATAACGTTACACTCTAAAAGAAAATGGCTTGTAACGCTGATGCCTGATACCTCTTGATTCTGATAGTGACAGCTACCAACACCAACACAAATGGAGAAGTTCATAGATATTAATAAAATTGGTCGATTGGCCATTACATGAAATGAATCCGTGTTCAGGGAAGTGCTCAAATGGGATTGGTTGTACGTTAAACATGCTACACAATTATAATTTTCGCAATAAATTGTATAAGCGATTTTTCAAAAGTTCTAGTTCTAACTTGCATTCAAGTGCATTGTGAACTCATTATCGAACATGAAAATAATCGAAAATCGATTCATCATCATCATTTGAGGGAAGAAGATTTGCCTCACAAATGCACTTAGGCCACTTAGTTGGGCCATTGTGCGCCCCTTGGTCAAAAGAATTCTATTCTAGCAGGGTTGTCACCCGCCAGAAGCCCAGAACATTGCCAACGCTGGCTTCCATAAGTTTTTCTCGGAGCAGTTTTGATTCTCCGAAGTAACGGTGCCTGCGGGATGTCCCAGATGAGCTTAACTTTATTTCCCATGGCTAGTTCATCCAGTGAATATCTGCATTTTGGCTTGATGTGACTCTGGGTGACTTGGGAGCTTCCAGAGCCGACCGGCGTAGACATCCGCCTGAAAAACCAAGCAGTAAGCGCCTAGAGTTACCGAGATAGTGGCCTTTGGGGCATTAAGGTACACTCCCACCCCAAAAGTCTGACCCACCCTGGACTCATCTGTGAACCATATGAGCGCACCTGGTGGCAGTAGTGTGATGGTTTCGTTACGCCAATCTCCTCTATCCGGGATGAGGATTTTGGGAAAAGTGAGACATATAGCTGGAATCATGCAATCTTCATTCATCTCTAGTATGGGGCATTTAGAGATTGCCTCACTCAAAATCTCAGTGTCCACGATAGTAGTGAACTTTGGTCCAGTGACCTATAGGTCCTTTAACCTATAACCCGTTCTCATGGCCTCAGTTTTTATATATTATATAAGTGTAGAAGTGGTAATTCGGCAAGAGCTACAAGGGTCTTGGTTGGAGCCGATCTCATACCGCTCAATATATCTACGCATGCAAGCCGCTACTGTAGTTTCAGGCGGCGCTGGGACATACAAGTCATTGTCCCCGACCACCACACTACCGCAGCATACGTGACCATAGACCTTATCATGGCGGTATAGAACCAATAAAGAATATTTAGCTGTAGTCCCGTGTGCTGCTGAAAGCTCTTCTGCATGCCCAAAATGCCAGCTCAGTTTGAAGTCGAGGATTACTCCAAGAAACTTCACCAACCCTTTGAGTTGCAGAACCTTACCCGAAAATGTAATCTCTGGCAGTGTGTCCAGCTTACGTTTACTAGTAAACAGTATAATTTCCGTTTTGTCAGGGTTGACGCTGAGCCCCCCCATGCGGCACCAGCCATCCACTACGCTGAGCAGCGTGTTTTGCAGCTCGCACAGTGTCCCCAAGTGCCGCCCGAAGGTGACGCCAACCAAGTCATCAGCATAGGCGTGAGCATAAAACCCAGCCTTTTTCAATTCCTCCAAGAGTTCATCGACTACGAGACAATACAGAAGCGGAGATAGGACACCTCCCTATGGACATCCTTCTGTAGCGGTGGTTTGTACAACGCATCCGTTATGTTGCGCCTTTATCGTACGCGTAGATAGCATGGCTTCAATCCACCGAACTAATGTTGGATCGATTCCATGCTTTTCAGCGACTGAGCAGATAGACTCGACGGACGTGTTATCAAATGCCCCTTCGATGTCCATAAATACCTCCGGGGTAAGTTCCTCTCGGGCTATAGCACCATCTATTAGGGTGACTAGATGATGCAAGGCTGTTTCAGTCGACAGGCCAGCTTGGTAGTCGTGTTAACGACAGTGTAAGGATAGGCCTTCAGTGGACCATCTCTCAACTTTCTGTCAATCAGTATCTCCGTTGCCTTTAATAAGAATTAGGTTAGACTAATAGGGTGGAATGCCTTAGCTTGGGTATAATCAGTTTTAGCCGCCTTTGGAATGAACTCGACTTTCACTGCCCGTCATAGCTTTGGAATAAAGCCAGTGGCTATGCAAAAAGATTTTCACCAATAGCTGATGATGATTTCGATCGATTGCGATCAAAAGTTACAGGAGAAAATCTGGAATGTCATTAACCAGGTAGCAGTCATAGTCAAAGTATACTATGGAAGCAGCCACGTCGAAACTAATGTCAAGACTCTTGGTTTGATTGGTTGTCAAGACTCTTACTATAAATTATTTTATTTTAGAATGTAACCACATGTATACAATTAAGAATATATGATTTACTGATTACTCTTGAATTATAAATGCATATATAATCCTCATCCTCATGATGCATACATAAAGCAGGTCTCGGACGCAGAAAGATAATAATTATTGCGATTGAATGATACACAAAAACATGGAATTAGAAAAATACAGTGCACTGAAATTTTCTGCTTCCTCTTAATAGTGGTTTGCGAGGCTACGCCCCTTTTTTTAATTTTCCCCTGCGGCTCTTTTTTTATATCTATGATTTGCATCACATCATTACTACGAGGACCACTCAGACCATTGGGCCAGTCTGCTTTCAGTCCGCCCCTGAGGAAAACACGTAATTGTAAATGAACTTTACGAATTTCATTCGGTATTTCAAATATCTGCAAGCTTCCTAGCTTCATGCTAGCTAACTATTTAACATTCTAACTTCATTCGAATCACGCAGACGAATCGATGGGATACCATTGTATGCTCAAATGGAACGTGATGTACATACATCATGGAAATTTTGTAGCCGATGTTTTCATCGTTCAAATAATTAATCTTGAAACTTTTGTTCATTCAAATAATTTGAACCACAATTACTGAAATTGTCACCAACATCGTCAGAATTGTTTCTAACATTTCTAAGTTTTTTTTAAACCTTTCCTAAGTGATAATGAATTTACATAAAGTCGGTGGCAGCTTCATCGAATAAAACGCAAACATTGTTGGCCGCAAACACCTCTTCAGCGACGTATAGGCGATTATATGCCTATAAGTCAACCGTTACTTTGTGATATTTTTACAGATAAAAACAAGAAATTTTAGTTCGTTAAATACCTCTTTATTTAAAAGAAAATTGATTGCAATTTCGAACTTTACAGTTCATTATCAAATCATAAAACATACGATTGGAATCAACTTCATTATAAATAAAGTGTTTTTTAACAAAGTAAAATTTCTTGTTATTACATCTTCACAAAGGTAGTACATATAGATCTCTCTAGATCTATCAGAGACAGCACAGCTAAATAACAGCTGCTACGGCTTGTCTGGATTAATTTCTAGCAAGTAATTGTCTAATTATTGAATTTAAAACTTCTGTTATGCTTGAGGAATTCCATGTCTAATATTAACTATGTAAACTATTGGCAAATGCAACATTTCGGGTTTTCGAACCAAACTTATTTTTATTATCTTGAATAGTAGACTTTCGCGGATAGCTAATCTTGAAAATTCTTGGCTTCTGGATGGACTCCGCGTCACAATAGTACGACTTAATGCCGACATTTCGCCAACTATTATAGGTGACATCTTCAGGGCAGGATTGAGGCTTGAGCTGAAACTGATTCTTCTGCTTTCTGAAGCGGTAATATCCTGCGTCCTTTTTTTTAATTCTATCGTTTCACCCTTTACTACGTGATATTAAATTTTATCCATATTGTAAAATTAAACACTTTGTTGATATCACTTTTATTTATTAATAAAGGTGACATCAAGACAGTTAGTGTGCAATTTTACGATATGGATAAACTTATTTTTTTTTGCAAAGTATTTTTTTTGAAAAGTTATTTTGTAGAGAGAGTAATTCACATAATGGAGTGTGAGTGAGATGTTGAATATTAATAATATTGTCTGGATAAGAATATCTGATATTTATTTAAGGATATAATTTAACCACTCCAAATGATATATTCAACAGTGCATAATGAAATTCATTGTTCGGCGAAGTTGAACAATATCTCTTTTAACAATTTTTACAAAGTATTATTTGGAGTCTATACTTCTTTATTTCACTTAACCTACATCGCACGACATTTCTACACCGCCGCATCTCACCGCCCGAGCCATATGTTATAGGTATGCTTACTTACATCATTGATTAAATCAATGCTTATACTGACATTCAGGAGATGATTTGAATTGTGTACTTTTAACCTTGTCATTATGGGACTATTTTTTTACTCTAATGAAGGGAAAGCTATGTTCGTAGAGTGTGAGTGTGAGCAAGCGATGGAATGTTGGGAAAGGAGGTAAGTATGGTCATTTTTAGAAGTTTGAAGATTGTAGGCATCAGAAAAGGCCACACTAGGCAAAGAGTTCCATAACTTCACCGTTCGATAGAAAAATTAAATCTGCTAGAGAAAAAGTTAGGCATGAGTAGAGCTTGACAGTGAAGGGGTGGCCCAAAACGTTGATTGCAAAATAATAAAAAATTACATAAACAGAACGGAATAAGTGAGTAGCATAATATAACCACACAGCCCACAATAGTATTGTGGTGATCGATGTTTCTTACTTAATTACTGTATTCCTTCCATATCAACTTTTTTATATTCATATCCTTCATACTATACTATAGGTAGGAACCTAATATAAGTTTGTCGCCAAGTCTGAGTAATATTTATTTATGTATTTATTTATTTATTTATCCGGGATAATACCATTACATTCAAACATACACATGAACTAATAATTATTAATATGATGTTTCAGTGGTAAACTCTTGGAAGATAATTGAAAAAAATTAAATTGGTCATTGCACATATTGAATAAACAGCAAATTCTGTTTGCTCCATAAAGAGTTCTATAAGTGATAGAGGTTTTATTGGGGTTTGGTACCTGAATAACTGTAACACCTCGGACGACCTAAGATGATTATTTATAGCTTTGTAAATAATGGGATGTCTAAAAAAATACGTCGTTTTATTACTGACGATAATAAACTATAAAAGAGTTCACACTGCGGATACACTATAACACTATAAATAAGAAATAAGCACCCTTATCCATTTAAAATACTCTTAAAATACTGAGGACCTTTCGGCTACCGAGTAGCCATTGCCAGAGTAAATAAATTATGAATCAAAATGTGTCTGTTCAAATACTATTCGGGATAATAATGCAAACAAGGGGTTACCCTCAGCTGGAGATAAATCGGAATTTAATTAATTGCTTTTTCGTTTATACATTTCCATCCCTTCTAAATTACATAGAATTTGTCCGTACTGTGTTTCAAATGTGACAAACTTTTTTTGAGAAATTGTGTCACCTGTATTTAAAATATGTTCGGCTAACGTTAATTTTTCACCAAATCAATTGTGAATCGTGTTCAAAATGCTATGTGGGTCACACTGAAAGGAACATTTTAACTCGGTATAAAGAACATTTTGCCCAAATAAAGAAAAATAATGGTGATAAATCAGCGTTAGCCAAACATATTTTGAATACAGGTCTCACCATTTCTCAAGAAAGTTTATCACCTTTAAAACACAGTACGTACAAATATCTGGGTAATTTAGAAGGTATGGAAATGTACAAACGAAAAAGCAATTTATTAAATCTCGATTTATCTCCTGCGCTTATCTGCATTATTGTCCACAAATAGTACTTAAACAAGCACATTTTGATTTACAATTTACTTTACTCTGATGTTGGCTATTTGGTAGCAGAGAGATCGCCAGTATTTTAAGAGTATTTTTAATGGATATGATAATGGTGATTATTTCTTATTTATAGTACTGACGATGAAGCTAAATATTCAAGACTATGATCATAATTCAAATTGTATCCAATGGACTGATTCTAGTCGGTTGATATGAACAGAATAATATGGTCCCCATATTTAACAACAGTAATCTAATTTTGATCGTATATTATTCATAATAAAGCCTGAAATTGCAAAACCACTGTCAAAATGTGTCACATAATCATCAATTACTGCCAGGAGCATAGGTGAGGTAAGTCAGTAGCATGGTATGCGTCTTTTTTCGAAGTGACTGAATTTAGCTACATCCATTACGAACAATGAGTAGCAGGTTTTTAAGTGACATACTAAACAAAAATCAGATCTGAGTTATTTGAGTATACATTAATTCCACGTTTTATAATTTCGGCGATTAACCCTGGAATTTTCTGAATAGTATTTTGTTTTCTTCATGTTTGACTTGATCACTGAGATTTAGATCAGGCACCGCAACAGGTTTTAGTAGGTTTTTTCAAGGCAATTCCAAGAAAGACGCCATTGAGATCGCATTCAACACCGTAACATTGCGAATTTTCGTATTTTTGAAAAACCTATGATAATTTATAGCATTTTTCATGGTTTTTAAACTATTTTTGCACACAATTATTGTACATCTTATAGTTTTTAACAGTAATTTTCCGGTTATTGACAAATAAAATCTAATTTTATTTGTTTTCAGAATTTTTTCCATAGTGCCAAGTAATCACATTGTAGTTGCGGCTGTATATAGGTACATCCGGTTGGAATATTTAAATTGTTGAAACTATTTCAATACTTTCTCAAATGGGGACATTTAGATAAAATTAAAAGCAATCCGTTGAATTAATCATATCAAGTTTAAATGAATCCAATTAATTACTTTTCTTTCGCTATTTATCACAAGCCCACCCACACAGATACCACAATACACAACACTTCTTTACATCCACAATCACATAAGCTAGCAGCATATAATTGTATGATACATAGATTAATTAATGTCCCATTAAGTAAAGATAATTTCCATTTAGAATTAAACAGAATCGTAGATATTGCCAAAAATAACGGTTATAATGTCAAGATAATTAATAAAATACTCCAAAATAAACTCAATAAAAAAGCCTTAAGCATAATTTATCCGCAAATTAATAATAACACAAAATCAAATTTCACATGTCTAACATATTTAGGTAAACATTCACTAAAAATATCTCAATTCCTTAAAAAACAGAATAAAAACGTCGCCTTTAAAACAACAAATAACCTATGCTCGTATATTAATAACTCGAAATCTAAAAAAGATAACTTAAAGAAATCTGGAGTTTACAGACTGAGATGTGATGACTGTAGTGCTTTGTACATAGGACAAACTGGACGCAGTTTCAGCGTAAGGTTCAATGAACATTTGAGAAGTTACAGGCTCAAAAAAGAAGACTCTAATTACGCAAATCACCTGTTAGAACATAACCACAATTTCACCCTTAATCCTGATATTCTACATATTCAGGAAAAAGGACATAAACTTAATATATTAGAATCCATAGAAATTTTGAAACACGCAAAAAACAATAATAATGTAATATTAAATGATCAAATCGACACATATAATTCACCGCTTGTTAACAATTTTGTAAACACACTCCCACCATTATCCACCCCCATCCCTCAATTTGCACCACATTCTGATCCCTGATATTTAAGGACATACTTTTAGATTTAGCTTTAGTTGATAACTCCTCGCTTTGATAATGCCACAGTGTGGTGAAACAATTTGTCAGCATTTTTAAATTAAATGTTAAAAGTTTTGTGTAAAATTTGAGTTTTATTCTCCAACTTCTGAAGTATTATGAAAAATCCAATTAAAATAATTCAAATTTAACGATGATCGAAGTATGCAACCAAATTAGAAAAATTGCGCCCGGATAATCCTATTGATTCAATTTCTTTGTATTGTCTAAAATTAAATGATCATTCATAAACTCAAATACTTTTAATATTCAAATTGCTATTTCCTCCAATGTAGCGTACATTTTTTTTTTAAACTCTTGTGAAATTTTAAATGATTATATAAAATGAACTTACCTAAAACAGCTAGTGCAACAACACATAATTCACACCTCATGATGACAATTGGCACTGTCAATTCACTAATGATTGTTCACCGGTGACTGAAAGCTTTCTTAAAGAGTTTCTGGTTTTCTCATTGCGAGAAGCGCACGCAGAACCCCCATGACTTTTCTGCCACCATTATCGCATAGTTAAGAGTAAGTGTAAGCAGTTATCATTTACTTATAATCAAACATCGAGCTCTTCATTACTATTATTATACACTTTTTAATATTAGACTGGCGTTTGGCGTATGTTACCTAGATCATTGATTAAAATAAAATGTATACATCTCATCATGAACTAGTTGGAGATGCATATCTAAACACCTAGATATAGTTTTTACAAGGAATTGATTTTTTTCTGTATTAGAGGATTCGTCTATAGGCTCTAGGCATGAGTGGTTTCATCTACTGACTAAATGGTAAATTATACTTTACACCATACGAAGCCCATTTACTTTCACAGCTTTTTTGCGCATAAAGAAAATATTAGATCCGGTTATTTTGCTACTTGATATTCAAGAAAAATGGTGAATTCGTGCAAATATAACAGAAAAACGGCAGCAAAATTGAATTAGGTAATTTTCCAAACCTACTAAGTAACAGATTATATTTCCAATTTGACAACTTTTCACCCCATCCTCTTCAATCACTATGTAACAATCAATATCCATGGTGAAATATATTTTCCTAATATATATAATACTTGATGTATAATTTTTTTATACTTCGACTGCACGAGAGGGAAAGATATAATGTTTGACGAGCATCGTGTGAACCAGCGGTGGAACGTTGGGAGAGGCATTCGAATTTTTCTTGAAGGTTTGGAGGTTATGGGCATAGGGGAAGACCACACTAGGTAAAGAGTTCCACAACTTCGCTGTTCGATAGAAAAATGAAGTATGGCAGGAAGAAGTTCGGCAGGTCTAGAGCTTGATAATGAAAGGGTGACTAGTTGAAGCTCGTCTAGTCCGCTTATCTAGAATCTCGCGTGGTGGAACAACAGACGAGATTTCTGATCAACACTGACCATGGAAATATAGAGAAGAGACAGATCTTCCACATGTATACGATGTTCTAGATAGGTCAATGAACCCGTAAGTGTGACATCATCAATCAGACGAATAGCTGTCTTCTGGATAGAATCCAAAAGCTTCTGTGTATGTTTGGGAGCAGTACTCCAGGACAGGTCGAATCTGTGCTTTGTAGATTATGAGGAGCTGCTGGTGTAATATACACCTATTTCTTTGTATTAATTCTTGTAATTTATTAACTTCCTACTACTGACTCTCTCCACTGTCAACCTCACAGCGCTCCTCTGGTAGTGCGTGTCCTCACGGCTTCCTGCAAATAATCGGAATTTGCAATCAGGCGATCAACCTTACCTTTCAACTACTTTATTCATTATTATGATATGCTGCCACCACCTACTTATTTGAGAGGTTAAGCAGGAACCCTCCGGTACTATCAATGCTTATTACTTTATAGGTGAACTTTGGGTTGTTCCGCTTATTAAATCAAACCAATTGAACTTATGACCTGAATTTATTGTTAATAATTTTAATATGACAAATATAATTACATGGATATATAGAGACTATTACAACTAAACTAAATGGTCACTAAGCCTTACTGTCGTGAAAAAATAAACAAAAGGAATAGTGGTTTCTGAATTGAACCTCAAACAAAAAGTCCTTTACAACCTTTTACCACATTAATACTCTACTCAGCTGAAATCATTCAGTACCAGTCCAACTCAAACAGTTGTAATTATCTAAGACTTACCCCCCTTGTTGTTTAACCTTCCCCTAACACTCACTACTCTTAATTCACCGGACGAGTCGGTGCGAATGATATAGGAACGAACTTATTTATTTAACAATGATAACACATCGGAGTCCCGGGCTGACCTCTGAACTGAACTACTTAACAACTTAATTTAATTACAACATCACACCTTAATCATCAAATTTTTCATCTTTTTGGGAAAGGAAAGGACTTTGGCTCTAATAATACGCGACTTGAGTATGGACCGGCCCGAACTGCCTTCTTCCCTTTTGAAGAAAGAGTTTTATCAAAACAGCCCAGCCTCTATACCCCCTTACTTCCCAACCAGATTTTATATTTATTCTCAGCTCCCTGTTTTCGCTGATGTCATATTTTTTTATTGATAACACCTTCGTGTGAGTACAGAGTATCGGTTCATATCTTCGGCGGCGAAGGACTTTCATTGTTTCAATCCATACTAATATTACCGCCTTAACTCGATAAGATTATCGCAACATACAACAGGCTACCTTAACAATGAGAAGCTACGATTTCCCTAATTCCTATTTATTACACTGGGATGTGAAGTAGCTCTTGACACGGAATAGAAAACTGGACCTCACATGATCGTCTCATGAGAGAGTGCCATTGGTAGTGAACCCAAGCATGGATATGGAAGACTTCATAGGAAAAGTTGTACCTAACATCATCATATTAGGGATTGTGAGATCCGCCTTCCTGGAGAAGACTCAAGCTTGAGTTTTGGTTGCTTTAAACTCTACTAGATTACTAGATCACCATTCCAAAATCTTTGTCAGATCTCCATTAATTACGTCAACATGTCTCTGTCTCGCTCCTCTGGCTTCATTTGATGGTATAGGGGCTCTAGATGAGAAAGCGGTATTAAGTATACCATCATCTACAAAGCTGTAGACAGATCGTTTATATGGAGCAGAAACAAAGTTGGTGCGAAGACAGATCCCTGTGGAATACCAGCGTCGATAGTCATTGTATCGGAGGATACTCAACTACCACATGGAGTGATCTGAGACTCGGTCAAATGCTTTGGAGATATCTAGTGATACAGCTAAATATTTCCCATATTTTTCAATAGATTTCTGCCATTTATGTGTTACGTAAGCAAGCAGGTCTCCTGTTGATCTCTGCTGACGAAAGCCATACCACCAGTCTTTCAAGATTTTGGTGCTCTCTAGGTGTTGGATGATTTAGATGTTGATTACTTTCTCCATCACTTTAGAGATCACAGATAATGGTGCAATGGATCTATGATTATTAGGAAGGATCTTCTTCCGTTTTTTTAAAATTGGTTGGACTCTAGCTGTCTTCCAGCTGGAAGAAAACACACCAAGTTTATATGAAAGGGTAAACAGCCTGCAGAAAACTGGTGTTAATTCAGACGCAGATTCCTTGAGAACGGACAGGTGGAATTCCTTCTGGCCCCATAGACTTTTTGGTATTGAGATCAAGCAGAATGCGCCTAATTGTGCGCTGACGAAAAATAATTTCAGGCATGTGGCTATCGATGGCAGCAATATTAGGAAGGTCCTTCGTGGATCCAAATTGGAATTTGCTGCAAACATCTCAACAAAAAGGTTGGGTTTTTCTTGTGGTGTAGTAGCCAGTGTGCCATCATCTTTGATTGCTTTGGCGGAAGTTCAAAACGAACGGGAGCCATTCGGGCATTCGATAAGCTTTGATCTTATTTTGGCATGTTGTCAAACCTTACTAGAAATATTGCTATTTCAGCATTATGCCTAAAATATACTTTTAACATTATAAAGACGCATGTAGGAATTTGAAGGGTTTTTATTAATTAAATAAGTATAAATTTGATTAAACGTCTGTTCTATGATTTACTGACTTAGAGTCACGTTTTACATGAATCATCTCCAGTATAGATCTTTTATATTAATTGGTTTCTTTAGTTGAAATATTGACATTTTTTTAGTCGAATTGACGGTTATAATCAAAACAATATTTAGGAAGGGCAGTGGAATTCTCTAAGTTTCTGTTTCTGCTATTATACTTATGACCATACATTCTTTTATGTAAATATTATTCGGAAATTCCTGTATAAGTCCCATCGCAATCTAAATAATTCAATTTATATACTGTATAGTTTGTATGAAGGTTTATGCTCAACATTTATATCATACTTTGTTTAACATTTCCGTTTCCGGAATGTATGGCGATGTTATAAAATTATCTGTATTACCGTTTATGTTATTTATATATGACGTTCCATTATAGATTTTACTTATTCTTTCTTTAATGATGGGGCTGGTACATTTCCAGTGTATAATGAACAATTTTCAAAGTTTTGGGACGATCTTCTGGGTGGGACAATCAAGAATCATTATTAAAAGAAGCTGTAGATTATATTCTAGTATCTACGATTCTTAATGAAAATAAGGCGTTCCCTGAAACCTCAAATGGAACGTACATGACGGTAATGTTACATATCATTAGATATCAAGGCTATCAACTACATACTCTTCTCTCGTTTCAAATGGCAAAAACGATGAGGATCTGAATCAGTCATAGGTCAAAGGTACCTATAATTTCTAATGAATTCACGAATGCCATGAATGATTCTATTACAACCTACAACTATCATTTTCAATATGTTGAGACTCAGTTTGGTCTTTATTCTTTGAATTTCTTTTTTGTATAGGTGGTATCACTTGGAAGAATAAATAATAACAAAATATGTTAGTGTAATAAATCAGACTAAATCCTATTAAATTGTATTTCAATCGCTATCCATAAAGAATGAATAAAGCTTTTTCAAGAGGTTAAAAGAAAATCGTATTAATTGAAGATCCTCCAACAAGCCCAAGACTAAAAAATCAGATATTTATATCTAATTTTTTATAATACATTACAACTACAAAATAGAAATATAAATTAAAGTAAATATTCCAACTGATGTTCTTTTTGTCCGATACATAATTTACACCTCTTCATAACACTTTCGAACTGCATTATAAACATGAAGATGTGAAGTCTATAAAATATTGTCTGAGTTCATTTATGTCGTTACTAGTTGGCTTGTATAATTTCTCTTTGATGTATCCTAGAAAAAAACCAGTGGCTGTAAGTCAGTTGATCGTGGATGCCACCTCACTGATCCATTACTTCCATCCAGTTATTTCCAAAATTCAATAATTTTGAAACGGTCCTGATATTATGAGGTTGTGCACCATCTCGTTGGAAGAACTGATTTCTTGCCTCAATTAAGGGTAAATTGTCCAAAATCTCCTAAATAATTTTCTGGTCTAAGATTCCTTAGTACCGTTCGTCATTAAGATTTTCTTGATATATATTTATGTTAAAACAAGATTGCCCCATAGAGCACACCACACACTAAAACCAAAGCGTCCCTGAGATCGAACGTCGGCGGTACGGTGAGGGTTCATATCAGACCAATAGTGCTCCTTTCAGCACTGCTAATGTAGGCTGCATCTGTTCAAACTACATTCTTAGAGGATAATGGATTTTGTTGATATTTTTGACGATACCATTTGCAAGACTCTGATCTTCGTTGGAAATCGTTTGGTTTCATGTGATGTTGTTTCCATATTGTATAACGCTTGAATTTGTATGTTTTCAAAATACCCAAAGATCAATGTCTTGTAATTCCAGATTCAGCTTCAATCTAACTACTTGAAATTGAAGGACTTGCAACCGTCATCTCAATTACTGATGTACTAGTTTCTTCAGCATCATCAATGCTATACATTTTTGGTCTTGGCTTGTTGAAGAATCCATAATTAAGAAGATTTTCTTTTGACCTCTTGAAAATATGTAGCTTAATTAGGTTGTCTCCTTTCTGTATAGCGATTGAAATATTTTTATTACTTTGAATAAAGCTTTCTAACATATCACATATCATATTTCTCGTAATTTTCGCAAGACATCTTCACTTTTACGATGAAATGAGTTAATTGCTATTAGAAAACAGAATCGTTAATATGCAATTTACTGACAAACGGATAAACGATTCGATTACAACACACAATCACAAAATGCACTTCACTCGTGAACCATTCCTCGAAAATAGTCATTAGAACGAGTGCAAAGTGAAAAGTCCCTGAAAAATTAAACAAGAAATGATTTATTTGGTCAAAACTTATTTTATATGTCAACATAATCTCCTTGTAGCCCGATACACACAGCGATGACCTTATCGTTGGAGCCAAATCTGTTTCCGCCGAGCCATTGCTTCAAGTTTGGAAATAGATTAAAGTCGCAGGGGGACAAATCTGGAGAATATGGTGTATGACAAATTTTGCCATTGCGACTGCAGACCCGTGCGCCGGTGAGTTATCTTGGTTTTCTTTGCCAAATGCGACCGCTTTCGCTTCAAATCGGTGTCGAATCGAACTAACAGCTATGCATAATATACGCCGGTGATCGTTTTGCCCTTTTCAAGATAATCGATATAAGCGATACTGTGTGCATCCCAAAAAACTGTTGGCATGACTTTGTTAGCCGATAATCCCACTTTGGCCTTTTTGGGCTTCGATTTGTCAGGACAAGTCCACTGTTTCGACTGTTCTTTGGTCTCTGGTGTGTTATGATGGCTCCATGTTGCGTCCACGGTTACGAAACGGTGCAAAAAGTCCTTCTTATCGCGCTTGAACATCGCCTAACACTACTTGGAAGTTGTTACACGGTTGCGCTTCTTATCAACAGAGAGCAAATGCGGCACCCATCTGGTCCTATTTATTCAAAAGTTTATGCAAAATGTTCCGTACCCGTTCGGTTGAGATGCCCATAGCCTCAGCAATCTCGTGCACTTTAACTCGCCAATCGTCCAATATCATACCATGGATTTTATTGACGATTTCTGGCGTTGTAACCTCAATTGGACGACCAGAACGTTCGATGTCCTTTTTGGTCATACTACCAGAACGAAAATCAGTAAACCACTTGTGAATCGTTCCAATCGATGGTGAAGAGTCCCCATAATGTTTGACATGTGATATTTTGGTTTGCGTAATGTTTTTTCCACGCAAGAAATAACGTTAAACCAAGACGCGAGGTTCACTTTTTCCCATGTGTTTACAAAAATCTTCAAGGCTGCTTGCTTTCGATGAGTGTCAAAACAGAACCCAATGACGTATCAGTCTGAAAATTTTAATGTGTTCTAGTTAAAGATGGTACATCACAAATGTCACAGTGGATTTTTGATTGTTGCGTCATCTGTTTTATTTTTCAGGGACTTTTCACCTTGCCCTCGTATGTAGACTATGTAGTTTGCCTAATTGTGAGAGCTGTTCCTTCGGTATGAACCAATTTCTATTGATTTTCTCATGGGAAATACGGCTACAGGCAGTGTACTAATCAAGTCTACAAAAAAGACTACACAACATCCATCACAAAAACTTGGTTTTTCAGATGCAATACCGCTTTAATGATTTGCAATAGTGATGTTCCGAAACTCTAATATTTATATATTTCATTAGTATACTTTTGACGGTCAGTGCTTTTAAAAAATTTCTCTTCGCAATAAGTTATCCATTGTCAGTACCGCGTATTACCGATTTCCATCATAATTTTGTGTTAGACCTGTTTTTAAACTTCTACTTTCTTATGAAATGAAACAGAAAGTGATTATACCTGCCGGTGAATGGTTTCTACGAACCAAAGATATGTTAATTAATTACTATAATCGCATTGTTAGATTTTTTAATAAGTCATATTTAATTTTATCGTGGGCACTATTAAATCACTTTCAGTGGTAAAATAAAACAAATTTAATTAATACTAAATGATCCTTGTATAATATCCATATCTACAGTTAATGAAGGTAATATAATTTGAAACCATTCAACGCGCATATTAAATCAGGTGTTTCCAATATGAAATACATAAGTTCAACAAGATTGTGATAGTTGTTCATAATTCGTTTGAACAATTTCAATTATTATAAACAATCAGTACTTTCTACGGAATAACCGCCAGCCGCCAGTACATTACTGGAAAAACTCAAGAAAAAAGTAGACAATAAAAAAAAGCCTTTGATACGCTGTACCACTCCCTTCTAGTAGCCAAGTTGAGGTTTATGGTTTCAGCTATATAGTTTGTTATTTTGTTATGACTTATCTTGGTGAGAGGAGACAGGTTGTCGAATGCAGTTGTGAAAGGTCTTCGGTTCGCTATATTACTTCTGGGGTTCCGCAGGGTCGGTGCTTGGTCCCTTACTGTTTCTGATCTATACGACCGATATGTTTGAGAGTATATGGCAGTCTAAGATGCAGATGTTTGCTGTTGACACTCAGATTCTGCCCTAGGAACCGCAGAACACATATCCTGCAGAACTTTAGGTTGATGATTGACGGTGAGCTTATAAAGTACGTGGAGACAGGGAGAAATTATGGCGTTATTTTTGACACCAACTTTAGATTTAGAGAGCATGTTTCAAATGTTGTGAAAAAGGCCTTTCTTGCACTTAAATTGATGTACTCTAACTACCATATCATTAACTTCAAAATGCGAAAGAAACTTTGTGAGTGTTTAGTAATTCCACTACTACATTATTGCAGTGTGGTATATTTTCCCTGTTTGGACAAACTATGCAGGTATCGTTTGCAGAAGGTTGTAAATACATGTGCTCGATTTGTATTTGGTTTTGAAAAGTTTGACCACATCTCACATAAGATAAAGGAGCTCAGATGGCTTAGCGTTAGCAGTTATACAGTTACCACTTCTCAATGTTTGTTTGTAAATTGTTGTCTACCTCGTCACCACTTTAGTTGAGACAGAAGCTTACTTTTAGACAGGATGTGCATGATCTTCATTTGAGACATGTAAATACATTGTCCTTGCCTAGATTTCGTTCTTCCATGTTTCGTAGATCTTTTTCGTACAATACGCCGGTAATATTTCATAAGTATTGTTTACACCATGAGAACTTGTCAGTGAAGAGCTTTCGTTTGAGGCTGAGAGTGTGTTATCATTTCTCATCGACAGACTGGATCGTAATTTTTTTTTCTTTGTATCAGTTTAATTCAGGGTTAGATTTAGAATTTGTATTTAATTTTTTTTCTTATTGTTTTGTATAGAGTGATTTTTCCTTCTACTTTACCTGTGCATAGCGTGGTGTAATTTTGCTCGTCTGAGGGGTCAAGTTGAGTAGCTTATGCTCCCATTAGAGTATTGGTATTCTTAATAAAGTTATATTATTATTATTATTGAATGATTCCATCCCTGGATAGAACTACAAGGACAGAAGCAGGCAAAGGTACTTCTGAGAAAATATAACCAGAAGATATCTAAGGACTGCATCAATCTAAGAAAAAATAAAGCCAGAATACTAACGGGATTTCTGACAAGGCACTGTCGGCTGAAACACACCAAGTTTGTATGAAGAGGTAAAGGTCAGGTGGAATTCCATCTGACCCCATAGACTTTTTGGTATTGAGATCAAGCAGAATGCGCTCACTTGTGCACTGACGAAATACGATTTCTGGCATATGAATATCGATGGCAGCAATATTAGGAGGGTCCTTCCTTTGTGAATCCGAAGTGGAATTTGCTGCAAACATTCCAGTAAAAAGGTTGGCCAGCCGCCAGTACAATACTGGAAGAACTCCAAAAATAAGTAGACAATAAAAGATCTCATCCCTGGATAGAACTACAAGGGCTGAGGCAGGCAAAGTTACTTCTGGGAAGCTATAACCAGAAGATATCTAAGGACTGCATCAACCTAAGAAAAAATAAAATCAAAATACTAGCGAGATTTCTGACAAGGCTTTGCCGGCTGAAAGGACACCTTAGGAAGCTCGGATTAATAGAGGAAGAAGAGTGCAGGTTATGCGAAGAGAAATACATCCATCCGCAGAATAAACTACACCTGGAGGCGTACCAAATAGAAGATCTAACTTGAAGTCATCTGATATGCTGAACCTCCTGAGAGCTACAGCGTTGGAGGAAGTACTGTAGCCTTGAGACATCATCAGCAGAACGGGACACAATAGAACTATTAAGGTCGCAGTACGCAATTATCCCTGATATAATACAATACGATACAAATGAATACCAAGTGATTTCATAGAGGGCCGTGATAACATAAAACAATGATATCCCTCATATGCGCAAAGTGAAATGAAGATCTGATAATCTAGTAGAGTTAAAAACGGGATTTCTTAAGACTAATTGTATCAAGTACAAAGCGTCCTTATCGCATCAATGTCAACTAAAAATGCCAACGTCGTCGACACTAACAAAACACTAGTAATCGAAATTCTACCTAAAATATACTTTCAACATTATAAAGACGTACGTAAGAATTTAAAATAGTTCAAATAATTAAAATTGCATAAATTTGACTCAATGATTGCAAGCCCGTTCTATGATTTACAGACTTAGAGTCACGTTTTATGCTAATCACTTCCAGGATAGCTCTTTTATTGCATAAATTTGACCTAATGATTGAAAGGCCGTTCTATGATTTACAGACTTAGAATCAAGTTTTATGTGAATCACCTCCAGGATAGATCGTTTATAATCAAAACAAGATCGGTGGAATTTTACATGTTTTTGCTTTTATTACTATACTAACATTTATATACAGTACATTCTTTTTTGCAAGTATTGTTTAGAGATTCCTGTATAAGTCCCAACGCAATTTAAGCAATTTAATTTACATATTGTGTGGATTTGTTTATCTTTAGCTATAACAGGTTTTAGATTTGAAAGATATTTATCAACAGAGTAGATTTATGCGCAACATTTATATCATATGTTTTGAAACATTCTCAATTGCCTCTGAGGTCTCCGGAATGCATGGTAATTTTATAAAATAATCTCTATTGCCGTTTATATTGTTTATATATGATGTAACCATTATAGATTATGTTTATTCTTCCTTTAATGATGGGGTTGAAAAATGTTTTCGGGTAGCCATTCATTTCCAGTGTATTACGAAATATTTTCAAATTGCAGTTTTCTGGGTGTGAAAATTTTGCAGCGCAATCTTTTTTTATAACTTGTTGGTGCAACTGTATTAAAGTAAAATATCGTTGAGACCAAGCGTATTTAGAAAGTCAAGATGTTTTTATTTTTCCACCGGAACCATGCCTAATAAACATCGTGGCTTAAAAAAAGAAGTTTGGTCATATTTCTTAGTAAGGTACCTATTACTATTACCTATAAATCTTTAACATATAGTTTGAAAGTGGATACTTGAACGTATTAGTTTGTTTTGTCAGTCTTATTCTAACATTTCATGAGATTACTCAGCAGTGATTTTTTGATAAATCTTCACATACTTAGAACATTAATATGTTACAATTTTTATTGCTCGTGTTTTTGTTCATTTCGGCGAGCTACAACTAGTTTCAAGAAATTCCGTTGTAGACAGTGATTATTTTTGATACGTCTTCTGATGATGGTCGTGACACCGAAATGTACGTAAAGACGAAAATAGTAAACATATGTGTGTGATCCATTTCCCGAGAATTTATACATAATTCATACCTTGATCAAGAATCATTATTAATAGTACCTATTTTATTCATTCCTTTTTTCAGTTTTTTATTTCTAAGTATATACATCTTCTTCCTCCATTGTATCCAATAATTCCCTTATTTTTTTCCTTATTTTGCATAGTGGTAAATTCGTCTACCGATTACATACATATTAATGGAAGACATATTTTGAGCTAAGACTTATATTATTTTAACAATTCCCTATAGACTGTATACGCAAATCTAGTCCCACTACTCCCGAAAATGGTAAGTAGGCTTAAGGATAATATTTTCGTTTTATTTTATACTATATATCGTATTGCGTTCTCCTGTCTTTTATTTGTGCATTTTGGAAAAATCGACATCGACATTGATTTTTCAAATGCCTTACGACTATAATATAACAAATGAATAAGTTTTGTCGAATTTGGTATGTACTTTTTTATAAAAATGAACTTTAGTATATCCAAGTACAATTTTCTCTGTCGAAAATGAAAATTTGTACCGAGACCCATAATATAGAGAACCCATGAGCGAGTTTGCCCGAAGGCCAAACATTTCTAGCTACTCCACTAGCTATTCCTCTGATTGGTTATGTTACCCCTACGAATTTATTGACCTCCCTTAGAACACCGTAGAAATGTGGGCGATCTTTCCGTTTTCTATAGGTCTTTTCAATTCAGTGCCGTATTATGAACCTTCCGGGCCCTAGGCCAAATAAGTTTTATATGAAAATACGTAAGTCACTGCGAGCGAAGCGAGCCTTTTTGCGCCGCTCAAGGTTTTTATGGGTTCTATTGAATTAAAAAACACAGATTGATAATATATTATATACAAGAACGAAAATCAAATACGTACATATACATCTAAAATTCTAAATAGGCACTTATAAGCTTATCGCAGTCTAAGTTGTACACTTCTTCGCTTACAATGTACGGAAGTGACAGTGTTGTTTATTTTGACTGCCCTATGCAAATAGTTCTTCACTCGTTTCAATGCTTCTTTCACCGCCGCATTTACTGATGGGTAAAGTCAAAAATATTACGAGTATTTTAATATTTGGAAACGTTCAGGAGATTTTATTCTCTTTTATGACGTTCAACATTTCTTTCATATATGTTTTCCCCATTGATTATATAAGAAACAGAAAATGCTTCATCTCGTCATTCAAATCTTTGCAAGTTTCTTTCAGATCCTTCAAATCAAGAGAATCCAAAGAAGGAACTTCCAAAAAGCAACAAAATTTACCATAAATATTGCGATATGGATGTGAATCTTTTTTCCAATTGTCCAATTAGCGTATCACAGATCACAACAAAAAATTGATACGAAAGTGAACCTTTTCTTTCAGTAATATTTCTTTTTAACACCTTCATCGGGAAATGTTTTTCGCTTCCGATTCCTCTTCGTGGCACCTTGTTACTCTTGATTTATCGATGTTAACCTAGCCTCTTTTTCGATATCATCAAAACTTTCGAAAGCATTGATATGTTATATACTCTTGCGTCGATGTTAAAATAGTAGATTATTTCGTTTCTGACGGAAGACATTAAGAGTGTAAGTGCACCTATTCTATAATACCAATTAATTGAATAATTTAGTTTACACTATCATCTTTTTTCTACTTAAATTATAACTTATCTAAAGCACTTTTCGGCTGCGGTTCGGCATTCTCAAGGACATAAGTAAACTAAATTTAACCCGAAATACTTGAAGGGTCGACTTCGGGAAAGGCTAAATAATTGGTAGTAATATTTGATCAAACTAGATAATAATTATTGTCCATACCCTTCTATTATTTGCATAAAAGTATAGAATATATTAGAATTACAAAATACTGGTTTCTATAAAGGTCAACTTCATATTTTACATCATATTAATTACGATACCTACTTGAAATTTTACGTATAGTAGATCTTGGTTTAACACCTTACAAGCATCGTACAAGAATTGAAACCGACGGACCATTGTTTGGGTCTTGCCGAATGGACTGAAAATTGACCTATCGTGTTATCCCCTTTAAATTCTTAAGCAATGATGCTCATTTTCGGCTGAGTGTCTGGTTAAACAAACAAAATTGTCGCTTTTAGATTGAAGATAATTCATAAGCGATTCTTCGAAAGCCAACCACAAAAGTGCACTGTTTTGGTTACTTTATGAGCTTGATGAATCATTGGACCGTTTTTTAAATTATGTCGGTGTTTTACCGACATTAGTGAACTGTATACAGCCATGATAAGATACTTTTTCGTTCCCCAATTGAGTAGTGTGAATGTGGAGATGTAGTTTCAACAGGACAGTGCTGCATACCATACATCTCTTGAAAAAATAGGGGGAAAAACCCAGGGATGCTTTCGACGATCAATTTATTTCGCAAAATAGAGTTGTCAATTGGCCACTACGATTCTGCGACTTGACGCCTCTGCATTATTTTCCGTTGGGATATGTAAAGTCTTTGGTGTATGCAGATAAACCAGCGACATTGAACCATTTGGAGGCTCACATTTTGTGTGTTATTGGGTAAATCAGGCAAACAATGCTTGAAAACGTCATGAAAATTGTATCTCCAGAAAGAGGGGGTCATATGCCAGAAAAAAATTCAAACAATAAATGACATAAAATGTTCCTAATGTAATTAAATTACCAGCTAAAATATCCTTAAACTCATTGCATACATATTTCAATGAAATATTGTTAATGCATTGCCATTGCTCATCTGAAATAAAAAATACCTACGTTACATAACTCACAAGGAAACGAGGCATTTTTAGTTGAGCTATTTAAGTATTCTGAATTAAAGTAGATATAAAAATTTTCTAACATTACCACGCTTTTTACATAATAAATAAGTTCTTTGTGTGTGTGTGGGAGTGAATGGACGTTGAAGGAGAGTCCATTGTTCTTAGCTGAATTAAATATTTCGAAATAATGTTGTCTCTTTTAACAGTTAAATATTATGATGTCCCAATTCCTAACGTTAAATATGTATCGCCGTTTCCCAACTCAAACTGCGTATAATCAATCATTTTAATTAAAGTCATAAACGTAATAGTAAAATACCTCCTCTTTCCCAACATTCCACACCTGGCTCACACCATGTTCTTCGAACATTATTATAGGTTTTCATCTGGTGTTGTCAAAGTAAGAAAAAAAAACGTGTAAGATGTAGAAAAACTTATTGCCTTTAAATTTTGAATTTACAAAGTTTTATGATAAAAATATTGTTGGATCATAATTTATATTTATTAACCCGCTATTTATTCTTTGCCCATGAAGAAGTTAGAACCCGAACGATATATTATAATGATTTAGATGATTAGTGATCACTAACTTTCCTCACCCACCTTTTTTAGCACAATTTTTCGCTTTCGGACACTTCTGCGAGTTAAATATATGATTGTAATATAATTTCAGTTTTAGTCGATAAGAATCCGGGGGCATGGGCCCCCGTCTATCCAAAATTCCCCCTCCTCTAAGCAAAAAAAACTAACATAATAAAATGAAGCTAAAAAATTATACCCTACGTTTATTTTATTCACAACATATATGTACCATTATATTATTTTGCTATCAGGTGAACTGTCAGAATAATTGACATTAAGGACTATTTGTCAACCTTTGTTTCATGATACCACAGAGTTAATCAATTTAATATAAACTATAAAATTAAGGATTATCTATATGACGAGAATAAAACGTCACTACTTTAGCAGTAGCGTAGGTAATTCCCGCTCCGTCACCCCCTCCCCCCCCCGCATATAAACTCTTTGCGCCCCTTCCTTTTTCTAAAAAAGAAAGGGAAAGGAAAATAACAAATATGCTTTGAATTTTAACTGAAAATAATCAACACATTTCGATTAATAAAAATAATTTGTTATTTACACGTAATTAATAGTATATCTTATAATATATTATATACAAATAAGTATTTTTGCAACACTCGAAATTAACATTTTGATTTTCTCGTGTACACCTACAGACGTGCCCCCCCCCCGCACCTCGGTGGTTGCGGGGGCGTTATGTACGCCACTGTACTTCGGTGATGTCATTTTGTAAGTTTTTTAATATTAATTTCGGACAGCAAAACACTATTTCATTATGACGTAAATAGTAATATTGTATCATAATGAAATAGCAAAAACAATACAATTCGAATTTTCACTCTTTAAAATGATTTGCAAATTTTCAACTTCACACTACTAATAGGAATCGTCTCCATAGTGACTTAAGCACATACGCACAGATGCACATACACATCATTTCAGAAATACTCTAGATGAATTCAAAAAGACTCAATAAAAAACGGATATATTTTTAGGTCGTTTAAGATACTTATTTTATACCGTGTATCATCATCATCATCGTTTGAAGGGAGTGGGCTTAGCCCCCAAATGCACTTAGGCCACTTAGCTGGGCCCATTGTGCGCCCCGTGGTCAGAAGCCTATTCTATTCTAGAAGGTTTGTGGCCCTCCAAAAACCCAGAATATTGCCAGTGCTGACTTCCATAAGTTTTTCTGGTAGTAGTTTTGACTCTCCGAAGTGTTGGTGCCTGAGGGATGCTAATGCTGGACATTCCAACAGGATGTGAGAGGCACTTTCTTCAGCCTATTTCCAACCTATTGGGTCTTCTGCAATGCCCATAGTGTGAAGGTGTTTGTTACGACGACAGTGACCAGTTAGGATTCCAGTCATCTCTCTGATGTCCCTTCTATTCAGAGAAAGGAGTTTCTTTGAGAGCCTAGGCACAGACTCTTTGATAAAGAGCTCGGCCTGCCTCATGAGTGGTGATTCTCGCCACAGTTCAGACCACTCTTTATACAGTTGACTCAGAAGAGAGAGACACCCCATGAAATACGATAAAGTGACCATTGGCTCCAGCCCAACAGGGGCGCTAGACGACCATCGCCTGGCTAGGGAGTCGGTTATTTCGTTTCCTTCAACTCCACTGTGCCCAAGAACCTAGATGAGTTGAACTTTATTTCTGCTGGCTAGATCAGCCAGTGTATCTCTGCATTCTTTACAAGCCTTGATGTGACTCTGCGGGTGATTTGAAAGCTCCCACAACTGACCAGCTGTCTGTGCAAATATATATGCGCCTATTTATATAGTTTCACGCAGGTTTTCCATGGCACAAATCAATATTGCGTACACCTTCGCCTGAAAAACCGTGCAGTAAGCGCTTAGAGACACTGAGATAGTGATCTTTGGCTTTTTTAGGTACACTCCCGCGTGTCATACCTTGGATCCATCTGTGAACCATACGAGCCCATCTGGTGTCAGTAGGGCGAGAGTTTCGTTAGTCCAATCTTCTCTATCCGGGATGAGGATTTTGAGAGAAGTGAGACATATATAGCTGGAATCATGCTATCTTGCTCCATTTCTAGTATGGAGCATTTATTAAAGATTGCCTCACTTAAAATAGATGAGTGTCCACGAGAGTAGTGCGTTTTGGTCCAGTGGCCTAGGCCCTTTAGCCTATACGCCATTATCATGATGATCTCAGTTTTTATGTATAAGTGTAGATATACCGTGTATAGTGAGGGAAGTAAAAATAGACATAAGAATAGGAACAAGAAGATTTATCATTCAAAATTAGTTATTTTAGGAAAAAAAAGAATCAAGAGGAGTTGAAAGTGAAACAGAATATCACAATAATATAGAAATCTTGATACGCATTTTGGCATCCAAGTTGACATTTCGGGCAGATCTGAAGCATTCCTACAATAAGACTGTTGCCAGTAAAAACTTAGTTACCAAAATATTATATTAATTATCAAATTTGATATTGAATCCATGTTCATAGAATATTTTTGGTTCGATTACAATACTTTTTTTTATATTTTTACTACACGAGAAGAAACCCTATAATAGAAGTAGAACTTCGTGTAACCAAGCGACGGAATGTTTGAAATACAGTACGTACTGTCAGGGGAGTAATGAACTGTAAAGTTCGAAATTAAAATTACACAGTTTACTAATCGTAGTGATATTCAACAAAGTACACGTCTTTCATTTGTTCAGAATGATAATTAAGTTGAAAATGTAATCCTTGGAAACCTGCAAAATTACGAATATTTGCTTTAAAAGAATGTACGAAATTATGTGGGAGTGGCAAAATTAAAAAACAAATTTAGGAAAGAACTATGAACAACAAACTGTTTAATGGGTAGTGACTACTGTTATGTTGAAATCGTTGCTGCATGAGAAGGTCTCCAAACAGTTAGTAATTGATATTCTCGATTGCATATGATAATGCTGAGAATTATGTTGAATAATTCAATACAATTTAGCCTAGCATCGGATATATGATTTTATGCCCCTGCGGATAACGTTGGAAATAGTGACAAGGCTATGTCCATTGTTAAATTGAATGTTTTTGTTCCAATTAAGTGCAGATTTACAGATTCATTGTGTTTATCATATTGTGGTGTTATTGAACTGTTTGTTCAATGAAGAAAATGAGGGTGTCCCCATCTCACAAAATTGTAACTATTGTCAGGAAGGAAGAGATTAATTTAATTTAAATAAATAAAAATCAACTATCAAAGTTGGAGAAATACATTTGTGAAATTTTCCTCATTAACGAATTTCGATGATTTTCAATCCCTTTGAATTCTTGGAAATATATTGATATTTTTTAACATTTTTATATTGAAAAACTATATTGTCTACTTGGGAAATTATGGTACTTCAAAATGTAAAGAAGATAAAGGTGAAAACATTGAGATGAGATTGAGACAGATATTTAGTTAGTTTGTGAAATGTATCGACTGTAAAATCGTTCTAATACACATAGAATTAGTTGCAAATACGAAATTCTCTCCAACATATGAATCCTCAACTCACAAGTTTGATTTGGAGATTTGGACACTGAATCACGACATCCACTTCGAAGATAAATAAAGGTCCTGGATATTCGTCCGACAATCGGATAAATATGAAAACAATTTATTCATCAGATTATCGGACGAATATCCACTTACATAGACCCTAGATACTCGTCCGGATGTTCTCACATAGAATAATATAATTAATCTATGACTTAGAGCATAAAGCATAAAACCCGTCAAGATTTATTATTTTGATAATAAATTACCAAACAATACATCAACACCAGACCAGCCTAGTATTACCAAAAAAGTATAAAAATTAAAAAAACTATTAAACTCATATATCCAATCTTTTTACATATATGAATAAACTCAATTAAAGGGCCCCTCTCACCTTATATTTACACCATTCACTGCAAAGAATGACTATGAAGCTAGGGGAAATATGAATGAGGAGAAACGTATGAAAAAACCATTGTAGAAAAATTGAAAACAGTTTCAGTTCAAGCCTCAAGCCTGCTCTGGAGATGCCACCTGTAATGGTTGGCGAAACGTCGGCATCAAGATTTTTCAAGATTAGCTATCCGCGAAAGTCTACTATCCATTGTAGAATACCTCTATATCAATCATGATTTCAACCATAGATAATTCTATTCCGGTAGTAGCGTTATCTATGATTTCAACTGCTTCGTCCACGGTCGTACATACAGGTCTGGGAACTATATGTTTGACATGAGTTCCTTACATGTCGCCAAACTCGTAGTCCCTCGCTCAGCCACCAGCTAGCGCTTGGATCGAAGTATGGCAACAATCACATTATTAAGTAAAATAATTTTTCTCGTAACGCAATATTTATTATTCTGATTTAAGAGAGGAATAGAACTGTTACTCTTGTCAAAATGTATTACTCGCCTTATACCTTAAAAATAACTTCCCCTTTTTCCCACACATAAAAGACCTCATTAAAACGATTTCTATCCGGAATCGCAAGCATCCACTTTTTTCGCATTTCCGCATCTTTTGGAACTTTAAAAACCGAAGTTTCTTGCTTCACACTTCTGTACCCCGTTTTGCATTTCGGCACAATGCACGTTTTCGTAATTTTTTTCTAAAAACGCCGGTATTCCTTGTGTTTACAAGTCAACAATGACAGTTGCCAGAGAACACGGTCGTATACGTGCCAGAGATCATTCCTCGACTCATGTGCCACTCTTTTGGTACTATGCAACAGATGACGCTTAGCGGACTCACTTCTCACATAGGAAACAGCCTCGAGTTCCCAGATCTGTATATACGACCGTGGTTTCGACATAACGATTTTTACCTGTTTATATAATACCTTTATGGTTTTCAACAGTTGATAGTTGCATACAAGAAGTCTACGTTGACCACAGAGATTCCTTTATCTCTGTGACGGTGACATGAGGCCAATCACCGCCATATTCTTTTAGGTCTGCGTATCCCCAAAAGTGGAATAATCAGAGAGAACTTACACTTTTAATGCCAAATAGTATTTAAACAGGCACATATTGATTTGTAATATGTAGTTTACTCTCATCAGTGTATGGTATCTGGAACATTATCAGTACAGTATTCTTAATGGATCAAGGCGATGGATTCTTTTTATAGTTTATACTCATTGTGAACTCTTTTATACTTTAAGTGTGATCAATAAGTTAATTTCTGTTATAATTTAAGTGTGATCAATAAGTTAATTTCTAAACAAAAAGGCAAATGGAACGCAATCAATTAACCAAATTGAATCTATTACCTTTAAATAGTTCAATATTATGCACGTTTCACTTATCATACCCCAATAATTAATAGTCCATAATATTGTTTTCTAAATTTGCAATACAACCCATTCGAAAATGTGCTAGCCTCAAGAAATTCATTTCAGCCATTAAACTTTATATTTATATGTACAGAGTGTTTTAAAAAAGGTGGCCCCGTTGGTAGGTTAGGTAGAACACTGAAAAATAACTGGGGTTTGCTTTGTAAAAAATGTTCGTAACGGCATCCGTATTCAAGATACAGGGTGTTGTAAAGAGAAAATTTAAACAAATTTTTTACGATTATTTCGAACTGTTGGCAATATTGTAGTGAAATTTTGTATGAACATGTTTTGGAAACTGACACATCGTATGAATTTATTTTTATATCTGACTCTCATAGAGGGCGCTAATTACACGGTTTGTACCAAGTAGTTTTAAGCATAACTTTTTTGAAGTTAGATTTCCGAATTCAAATTTCAGATGAAATTAAACATCATTTAATTCTACACGAAAAAGATACTCTAGCTAAAACTCAATATTGTGTATCGTTTTCGGAATATTTTGATTTTGAAATGATGAAGTAATAACTGATGCTGGTATGAAGTAAAAAACAATTAAGTACCAACTTATTAAAAACCAAAAACAATAACATTATTCTTATGCTAAAGTTATTAATTGAACAAAGAATCACAAGAAGAAAATTAAAATAAATTTCAATATAAACATGAAATATTTAATCAATTAGAGTAAGTGTTCAAAATGTCCTCCGTTTTCACGAATACACAATTCTATCATTTTTTCTAAGGAATGCATTAATTTCCTAAACGGTTGAGGATCAACTACGAGGTCATTAAAGTGACGTTCAATTCTGTCTTGCAACTCTTGACGTGAATTTACCTCTGTAGAATAAACTTTTTCCTTAACATACGACCAAACTATGCACTCCAAAGAATTGAAATCGCATGATAGAATATTTCATTATTTTATTCAAATTTATTTCAATTTTATTCTTGTGATTCTTTGTTTGATTAATAACTTTAGCATTAGAATGTTATTGCTCTTGGATTTTAGTAAATTGGTAATTGTTTTTTACTCTATACCAGCATGCTATTACTTCATCATTTTCAAATCAAAATATTTCGAAAACGGTACACAATATCGAGTTTTAACAAGAGTAACTTTTTCGTGTAAAATTGAATGATGTTTAATTTCACCTAAAATTTGAATTAGAAAATCTAACCTCAAAAAAGTTATGTTTAAAACTACTTTGTACGAACCGTGTAATTAGCGCCCTCTGTCAGATATAAAAATAAATTCATACGATGTGTAAGCTTCCAAAACATGTTCATACAAAATTTCATCAAAATGTTGCCATTATTTCGAAATAATCGTAAAAAATGTGTTTAAATTTTTTTTTTATCTTGAATACGGATGCAGTTACGAAAATTTTTTCTAAGCAAACCCCACTTATTTGTCAGTGTTCTGCCTATCCTAGCAACGGAGCCACCTTTTTTTGAAACATCCTGTATTTATATCAACGTAACAGTCAAGATAACGGCAAATTTTGATTCACACAATTACTGACTATTGTAATGTTTTACTTTTTACCTATTCACCCTCGTATCTTTTATATTATTTATACTGTTCCTCTCCTTCCTATTTTCGACCCTTAATTGTCTATGTATTCATGATATGCTGTTCTTTTTTTCTCACTACACAAAACAAGTGTATACTCACTTAGTGTGGGGGAAAAAAATCTAAGACTAAAATTCACTATCAAATGTATTTAAAATATGTGTATTGTGAATTTTGTTAAATATTGTGAATTTTGTTTTGTTTAAATATTGTGAATTAACAAGGTAAATTTCCATCTGTTTTTTCAATTTCATATATGTATGTGACAATGTACATTTTTTTAACCTTACCATTAATAAACTGTGGTTAATTTTTGAGAAGTTTCCCTGCCAGTCTGGACAATTCAGGTAAATCATGGTTATTGAACATTAACAACTCTTTATTAATAATAAAGTAAGAATATTTTAGAATATATTAAAATTAATTTAAATTAAAATGGTATAAAAAACATTAAATCGTCATTACAATGAAATGAATTCAGGTTTTCACATGCTCTTTAAATTATTGTTGTCTTTCTTCTAAAACTTCAATTTTATTTTTTAACGTTGCAATTTCCTTCCACTGCTGTCGAATAGTATTCAGTACTGATTGATTTTGCCCATCCAAACTTTTGTATTTTGAAGCAAAATCTTCTAATTCCTTATTCAGTACCGCGTTTTGTTCAGATATAATGTTACAAGTTTCCTTCTTGTTCTGTGCCACTGCATTCAACTGCTCGATACCTTCACAGCAATCGTTGATCTTTACGACCAGATCTTCCTCTTCTTTTATAATGAGCTGTTCCTCAAATCGCAGTTTATCTATTTCCTTTTGTAAAGACTTCTCCTTACTAGTACATTCTTCCAAATCTTTGAGCAAGTCCTTTTTTTTCTCCAATTTGATCTTCCTTCGATCAATTGAATCGTTACTGGTTGAAGATTCAATTCTAATTCTCTTTGCCGGTTTCGGCAATTGTTTCAACTTCTTCCTGTGCTCCATTTCTAAGTTGGCTTTCGTGGACTGAAATTCTCTCTCACATTTGACCTTCGCCATTCTGATTCGATCTTTGTACATAGCAATTGTATCTTGTTCTAATTCTTCATAACCACTTTCCAAAGTTTGAATTTGTAATTTCATATTTTCCTCGTTTTCAATGTCTTGTACAATCAAATTCATTTCAAGTTCAGCTTTTTTAGCCTCAAGTAACTGTATTTGCACATCTTCTGCATTCAAATTTTCTTTCATCTGTCGCTGCTTTACAGGTTTCACAGGCTTTGGTATCCTATTTATTATTATGTCTTTAGCTATAGCGGAAAAATTTAAAACATGCTGACTCTCCTCAAAAGTTACCGGAGAACAATTTATATTCACCACCATAGATATATCCTCTTGGCCTGATAAAGCTCTTTGAAATAATTTAGTTAATTTGGACTCCCTGAAAGGAATCAGCTGAGTTTTCTGACCATTTCGAACTCCAGCAATGCATTTTCCTAATACTAATAACGACGTGTTGATATTGTTGGATTCTTTCAAACGATCCCCCACGTTCATCGTTTTTTTGGATCTTTCTGCTCCTGCCAGATCACAAAAATTGAAATAGCTCACATGTACACCGTCCTCCGTATCTGATGCTTGAGCTAGCTTTATTGTGAAAATGGAATGTGAACGGCTAGAGTGAGCATTGAGTTTTGTCGCGGCATATTTTAGATGATGGAGTCCATATTGTAGTATCTGATAAGCTTCCAATCCTGACCTAACACTGATGGAGGTAAGATTTTTGATATATGTTAGATCATTCTCACTGGCTAAACGTAGGATCTGCCGCTGTTGTCCCAGGGCAGGTTTGGCAAGTAAAAGATCATAGATTTGTTCATTATAAATCTCGGCGAATGAAACCCAAACTCCCAAAGATACGCCTATAACATCGTCCAATATGGCCCCTGGATCTTCACTTAATCTTTCTTGCATGGCACTAAAACAATCATTATTAATATAATTTAAAGTTATATTCAATAGTTGTTTCCAAATCAAGAATATGAAACTTGTGGAACATTAATTAGCTTATTTATTATTTACCGATATGTGGAGATATGTCGAGCTCGATCGACGGTGCTTATTGGGGCTTCTAGGAGATTGAATCGTGCCAATTCTTCATTCTGCATCTCTTGTTCCTCAAGTCTCACGATGCCACCGTTCGGTAGAGGTTTGATCACCGAACGTTTCGGTAATTCAGGCAACGTGCGGAACAAATATTCTAAAGCTCTAGGTATGAGACCTGGCTCGGAAGGGGTGCCAACAATTGTGAAAGTCTTGCCTAGGAAATATATTCATTATTTCAACTGAACAGCATGATTTAAACTAATTTTTATTAAATTATAACACTGATGGGTAGAAATATATTTTTAGTTCAAATATGGATCTTTCACATTATAGCGATTATTCAAATGATTCATACTCAAATTTTAATGAGTAGTATGTATAAGGAACTTCTTGAAATAGATTTAATAGATTTAATAGAAAATAGAAAAATGTACATGCTAGTAATAATCGCTATTACAATAGTATATAGTACACATAGTGTAAGTATTGACATTTCATACAGGTATTTTTATAAAATTATATACACTTAGGTCCAAGGGCCTGTATGTGTACAGAAACAGAACAATTTATTATTGTATTATTTTGCTATTTGTATGTATTCAAATCAAATTTCGTGTAATTGGAAAGGCAGGCGTAACAAAAAAAAATAGAATAGATACGCATTACTAATTTTACAACTAAAGAGAATTAAGTTGCAAACAAAAATAATGATGCTTTACATTCAGATTACGTTGTTTGGAATTAATAAATACATGTATTTACAGTAATTATAAGATATTTAAGTATTTTGTTCGGTTTTTACATATATACTGTTTAGATTTTTTTTGGAAAGTTTTAAGATTGTTTATTTTTTTTATGTTTGGTGGTAAATAATTGATTATTTTAGGAGCTATTGACGTAATGAACCTCTGGTTAGCATCTTTCTGATAAAAGGGACTTATTAGTATATTATTAACTTTTGACCGAGTTTCATGCTTATGTGTTGGATTAATTTTCAAATAGGGATGTTTGTAGATGAAAATGCAGCATGTGTGATAATACAGTGAGCGTATATTCAGAAATTCTTCATTGTATAGTAAGTTTGTGTAATACAATTTTTTTTTTCGTAGTATTATTTTAATAATGTAATTTTGAAAAACGGTCATTATTATAAAGACTACCCCACACAGCAATACCGCATCTTAGGATAGATTCAATTAACGATTGGTAGAGAATGATTAATAATTTTTAAGCTATTGCATATAGCTTTTATCGCGGACTTTGAGCGCGGCGCGGCGACCGAATCAAGAAAAACCGTAACGAAAATCTAAAAAAACAAAAAACAAATACCGTAACGAAATAGCTTAAAACAAAAAACAAATACCGTAACGAAATATCCTAAGACCCACCATTCCGCCTACCATGTAGCTCGGCCGAGCTTAAAATTGTCGAAATGTTATCGAAATTATAACTTTGAACCTTTTAAAAGGTCGTGATAGCCCCAAACTGGGTCGAAAACTGTTTTGAATTGGTTAATTTTCGATAAATCGAATGACGTTCACGTGAGAAGCCCGTAGCACGCGAGTTAGAAAAGTGCAAATTTACGGTACATAGAACGTCTTAACGAGGACTTTTCGCATGCGGTTTTCGCTCCATGTCGTTAGTTTATGAACGGGGCCAACTAAATAGCATAGTCTCAGGCCCCAAAATGTCGATTAAATAGGAAAATTTAATTAAAACAGTTCGAGGTATTCTCAGCTGTCACCTACTAGCGTTTGACGTGCGACGTACGAAAGGGAATTTTCTAGCTACTTAAATATACCGAAAGCGGGTAAAAGCTAGCGGCCCATAGCCCAAAATACTTTATTACAACTGGCGCCGGCCGCGCGGGGTTCGAAACGGCCCCAAATTAATAAAATAGAGGTAAAATATATAAACTCTAACTTACGCGCAGGGAGCTCCTCGAGGATATGTCAAAATAATTACGTTCGTAGCTAATTACATAAGACGTCTGGCGTTCATGCAATTGTGTTTTTATACAATTCGAACCTTCTAATTTCGATAGGCCACGTGAAAATCCCGGAGCCGGAAGCACTATCGAGATCTGAACTTTAAAACTTTCGTATAAAATTGTGTTTACAAGTCAACTGACACTTGTCACCAGAGATAACTCTACTACCGGTAGTAGAGTTATCTATGCTTGTCACAGAATACTCTTCATAGAGATCAAGATGATACTCTTTTTTACCCATAATTCGTGAAGATTTTGAAGGGGTAATGGATGTTTTTCTGCCCAACATTTCCAGTGGCGTAGTGCTATGCAATAGCTTTACCGCGGCAGTCCCCGAGTGCCACACGTTTCATTTTTTGTTTAAAAACATTCGTAGCTCATAAAATTTATATATAAATCTTCGTAGTTTTGCTGTTAAGGTATTAATGTGGTCTGTCCATTTAAGGTGTTTGTCAATAATTATACCCAGGTATTTGGTTTTATCAGTACTATTTATTTCAAGATTTGAGTCTTCATATTTTAATTTAGAGAAATCAGGTCTGTTTGCTTCTGTCAGAGAAAAGGCTATATATGACGTTTTGCCTACATTTAAAGACAGTTTGTTGAAATCTAGCCAGGTTTTAACTATGGATATGCCATGTTTCGCGATTTCCATAGCAGTGTGCCATGTGTTGTCTTCAAAAACTAGAACTGTATCATCAGCTTATGGTATTATAGTGCCGCCTGTATGTGTGTTTAGTAAAGAGTTGAAGTAAGTAATGAAAAGCAGGGGCCCAAGAGCCGTGCCTTGAGTTACTCCTATCTGTATATCATCAGTGTTGCTGTACGTATTTCTTATTTTTACTATTTGTTTTCTCTCTACTAAATGATTTTCGAAAATCTCCAATACAATGCCTCTTACTCCATATTGTTCGAGAGTGTTTAACAGTGTTGGGTGAGGAACCGTGTCAAATGCTTTTGCTAAGTCCAGGAACACTGCAATACATTTTTTTTCCTCCGCCTAATTTTTTTAAATGTGATTTATTAATTCAAACATTGCTTCATCTGTGTTTATAGCTGGTCGAAAACCAAATTGTTTATAATTGAGAATTTTATTTTTCATCAGAAAGTCAAGAATTTAAACATTTTTCAAATTATTTTCCAAAAGTATTTATAAGGCTGATAGGTCTATAGTTGTGAATGAGATTTTTGTCACCATTCTTATATATAGGTGTAACCACCGATAGTTTACAGTGCTCAGGAAATATCCCAGTCAGGAATATTAAATTTATAATAGGAACCAGGGGTTTTAGAAGGTGTTTGTGACATTTCGATTAGAATAGATTGGCATTTCTTTGTCATTCTCGAATTGTTCTCCATTGTTACTTTGTTACGAATACGCTTTGATTTGATTTACCATCATATTCGTCATATTTTTTTCACGTCATTTCCACAGTTTGATGTTACGTTGGTGTAATATTGTGATTTTGTTGTTTTTATTCAACCAAATAACATCCAGACTAATACATTTTTGCACCATTTCTTTATTTAAAATAAAACCTTCATTTAAGTGATATGTAGGTAGCAATAGTATACTGAAGAAACTTTTATATTCAAAATTTTTGTTAACTATCTAGATAATGAGAACATATTCTGTAATTCTGCTATAATTATAATGTTTTAGAACCCCAATTTTGAAAAGCGAGATTGTGAGTATGACATATATATACTAATATTGTATTCAATCAATTTAAAAATATGTAATTTTGAAAATGTTTCAATAAAATTTAATAATGATAGTGTGGATGTAACTTTTTTTTACTGACAAATGACTGAATAAACTGTATTCACAAGATCTAAATGAATAAAGCCTAACAAAACCCACTGAAAATATAAATATGCAATACTCTTCATGAAGCAATTCTTCAAGTAGGTTAGAGAAAAAAAAAATATTCAATAACTTTCAAAAAATGTAATTTCGAAAAGAGGGCGAGAGTCTTACGCCCAGCCAAAATCTTTCCGTCCGATCAGTCTAAGTTCGTTTCTCCTGAAAACCCTAGAGAAACTGATCGACATACATGTTAGAGATGGAACTCTTATGAGAAATCCCCTACATCGCAATCAGTATGCTTACCAAACCGGGAAATCCTGTGAAATGGCAGTATACGAGTTAATACAGAGAGCAGAAAAATTGATGGAATGCAAAAAAATTGCGCTAGCGAGCTTTCTGGACATAGAGGGAGCTTTTGACAACAGCTCATTCGAATCAATTGCCCGAGCAACGCGAAAGCGAGGGAAGGAAGATCTGCTGTGCAGATGGATCCACAACATGCTCCGATGCAGGACAGTCATAGGAACTCTCAATGAGGTTGAAAAGAAGGTGCGGGTCACTGGAAGATGTCCGCAGGGAGGTGTACTATCACCTCTGCTGTGGAGTCTGCTGGTGGACGAACTTCTGATACTCTTTCAGAGCAAAGGATTCTGCGTAATCGGATATGCGGATGACATCGTCATTATAGTCAAGGGAAGTTTGGGAGCACAAAAGCATCTCTGATGCAGCACGCACTGAGCACCGTGGAGAAATGGTGCAACAAGGAAGGACTCAAAGTGAATCCTTCGAAAATAACCATTGTACCCTTCACAAAGAGAAGGGACATTGGAAACATACAAGACTTAGTTTTGTATGGAAAAAATATACAGATGACGGACACGGTCAAGTACCTTGGGGTAAGCCTAGATAAAAGGCTGACCTTTGGGAAGCATCTGGAGAGAACCGCTAACAAAGCGATAAGGGCCCTTTGGACCTGTCGTCGTACAGTCGGGAGAACCTGGGGACTCACTCCACGGATGGTACACTGAGTGTACACAACCATAGTGAGACCCACTGTAACATACGCCGCCATAGTGTGGTGGCCAAAAACAAAAACCAAAGCATTCCAGCATTCACTGAACAGTTCAGAGGCTGGCATGCTTAGGAGTAACTGGTGCAATGTCGACCACACCAACGGCTGCTATGGAGAAACTGTTGGGGTTGGAACCACTGCACCTCGCCGTTCAGGCAGAAGCCATAAGAGGCTGACCAAAAAGGTCGAAGCATCCTCGGATTGCCTGGATCACCTGGGCCATTGGGGATGAGATCCGACAGGATCAAGGTTCACAGCGCTTCCGTGCCTTTCATGATTCAAACCGTGAATGGGCGGCAGAGCGCTGGGGGGCAGTCCTCATATGATACCAGAGGATTCCATATGGCTTACCAAAGGCACCAAGACGGAAAAAAGTACGGGTGCTGAAATAGTCGAGAAAACGGACCAAGGGGAAAGGATTTCTTTGAACCTAGGGACTTTTGCGACAGAATTCCAAGCAAGAATAGTTGCAATTACAACATGTGCTCAAATTATGAGGGAGAGAGCCTATGAGAATAGACAAATCACAATCATGGTGAGCAACCTGACAGTGCTTAAGGCACTGATGGAGTCATACACAATCACCTCACAATGTGAACTTGATTGCGTCAAAGAACTAACGGCCCTAGTAATGAACCCCAATAGAGTAACACTCGTGTGGGAGTCTGAAGAAACCAAACGAGAAGGGATTGCAACTGTCGTCGCACTTGCTAAAGTGGGGGCGGAAAAACCATTGATTGGACCAAAGCCAACCTGTGGCATTTCTCATGCCACAGCGAAATCTGTAATCCAAAAATGGCTCGAGATAGAACACCGTGCCTACTGGAGAGAACTGTCCCGTATGTCGCACTCCAAGCGACTGATGGGAGATCTCCAGCAGCAACGTTCAGCAGACAAGAAATACGGAATCTTGTTGCATTCCTGACCGGACACGCCCCATGCAACAAACACCCGTACACGGTGGGACTGGTAGATCAGACCACTTGCAGGGGTTGCGGCGTGGAAGATGAGACACCTATGCATGTGATGTGTCAGTGCACGGCATACACGGTTGTTCATCGGACATACCTCGGAGACGATAAGACTACACCCGAGGAAATCAGAAGTATCCCCTATATCAGGCTACTGAAATTCATAGAATACACCAGACTGATGAGGAGGTAGAAACAAGTGAGGGCACAAAGGGATTATAATGACCGCAGTGCGGTGGGGCTCCCCTTAGGATGGAGAACCAACCTCACGGAGAAGGGGTTTTAGTCGGTAGGAATCCGGCACACCCGGGGGCACGGGCACCCGAGGCGTCTATGTAAGATTTCCCCTCCTCTACACAAAAAAAAAAAGAAAAATTTCAAAAAGATTGGTATTACTTATAAATGCTAAATAAACAATATATAAATATGTAGAATTTGCCATAGCCTATGTCCAATATTTTAATACAAGATACTGATCCTCTATATATTCAGATTTGTTTATATTATTGGTATTATTCAGCAATCAATTGTGAGTAATCAGAGCATACATATTAACATCAACAGTTTTGAAATTTTCAGGCTTAAATAAAATACATATTGTAGCTCACAGAGTATGCCTTGGTTAAATGAGTTCAGCATGTAAGCAAATAAATAAAATATAGAGAATATCTAATTTGCAGTTACTTCTTCATTGTTATTCAATTTATATCTAAAAACAAATATCTCTAGGAATCAGTTTCTTGAAGAAGCAATGTATGAAATGAAAAATCAATTTGCATTTACATCAGTAAATACAAAAAATCATGCAAATGTGAGATATTCTAACGCTTTGGTAATCTTTTGATGAAGATATGACTAAATACTCACCAGCTCCAGAAACACCATAAGTCAACAAAGTGCAATTACTTCCATTAATCAGTCCCAATATTTTAGGTTTAACAATGTGATTGAAAATTTCCTTCTGTTGGCATTTGATACCAAATATTTTTGAAAACGAATACTTCTTTCCAACCAATTCATTTTTCACTCCTCTACATTTACTCAAACTCTCGGACATGTATGAAATGAGGGTATTGTCAGATACCTCATATAAGTTACCTATTGCTTCGTCTGCTTTAATTCTCAAGTAAACATGAAGATAGTTATCAGCCTGAAAGAATTGAATCAATTAGTAAATGCTTGCTGTTCTTAAGAGTGCCATTAATCCATAACCAAATAAATTTCAAACATTGATTAGTTGATAGCCTAAACTTGGGCTTGAACAAAGAACCATAACAGAAATATTATACATCCATTAAACAGTTAAAATTAAAATGGTGAACATTACCTCTTCCTTCAACTCTGTAAGGTCTTGTAATCTCTCTACTTCTAAATTCACTTTTACAACTCCTAAACCATGTCTATTCCATGAGATAATACTGGGATCTCGAGCTCTTAGATAGGAAATATCCTTATAAGTTTCTTCCATGTTTATTTCTTTCTTTCTAATAATAGATGAATGTTGAATTCAAATAATTAGAAGGGATGAAAGAACGGGAGGAACTTTAACACAGGCACGCATATAGAACTTTTTGAAAATTACAAAAAACAAAAGCATTTCAACCGTTATCGAGTTAACCAATGTTTGAATTTTGATCACCGAATCTTAGAGCATAAAGTGGCATAAATAATAGATAAACGACTTTCAAACAGTGTTCTTCATCTCTATGCTTTCAAAATATGATCTTTATCCATCGAGTTCTATTCTTACTCCATTGAAGGAGATGCTTTTAATACACCAATGTCATCCTAGGCCACGGTCGTATACACAGGTCTGGAAACTCTATGGTTGACTTGAGTCTCTTACGGGTCGCCTAACTCGTAGTCCCTCGCTCACCCAACAGCTAGAGCTTGGATCACGAAGTGGTAAAACGATTTCTATCCGGAATCGCAAGCATCCACTTTTTTCGCATTTCCGCATCTTTCGGCACTTTAAAAACAGAAGTTTCTTGCTTTACACTTTTGTACCCCGTTTTGCATTTCGGCACAATGTACGATTTCGTAATCTGTTTCTAAAAATGCAGGTATTCCTTGTGTTGACAAGTCAACTGACAGTTGTCAGAAAACACTCCTACGTGACGACTTTTGGTACTACGGGCCAGTCGACGCTTAGCGGACTCACTGCTCACATAGGAAACAACCTCGAGTTTCCAGACCTGTGTATACGACCGTGTCCTAGGCTTCTTCGTTGCATACAGTTGGCTCTATGGATTGTTCTTCGTGAATATTCAAAGCCACTGAATGTCAACAGAATTTCAATATATATTGGACCTAGATGACAGAAGACAAAACCACTTAACCAGCTATGTACTATATGATCTAAGAAATACAGTTCATTTTACTGAGTATGCCCAATTATGCAATAGCGCAAGGACGATGACTCGATGATATCGCCCATTCTCTGTTAATAATTTGATTCACCCCTTCCACGGGAGTCTTCATAAGTTTGATTTTCCCTGAGACATCGCAACAATAGATGATACGTATACTCAAAGATAGACTCTACATTAGGGTACTCACACGTTGGAAAACTCGCACTATAAATTAAGGAGATTTTGAATGGCCGGAAAATAAAGGTGCTAAGTATAATTTTGATTTCTTTATCGATTTCTCGTCACAGATGACATCCTTAAGGGTGGCTGGAAGTGGAATTAAGACAGAATATTACTGGATTTCATTCTGTTTTAAATGTACCTGATCTGAAATGACCGTATTGTTATCAATCCACAGAATAGTTTTCGTAATGTGATGTGACCACATAAGTCACCAATCTTATTTTTATTATATTGGCGATACTGTTAAGGTTTGAAATATCAAATACAAATATCTCTAATGTAAGTTCAGGTTGGCACTTACTGAATAGCCGCGTGAAATTGAAAGAAAGCTGTAAAATTAAAATTAAAACCACGTTTGGTTAGTAAACATTTCATTGTGTTGATGTAGTATATTGTAATTTCATGGTTTTGAAACTGGCGTCATGTTTACCAGTTTACGTTTTCATCCCAAGAACCCCGCCTAATATTATACTTGGAAACGTTTTAAAATTTAATCTTTGATTTACGCTTGCGCATTCGAACGGAACAGGATGCAAGCTAAGTTACCATAAAAAAAAACAAATGAGTAATTAAGAAAAAATATGGCGTTTGCCATAAGATTCAACTTTTTATGGTGATTGGTATCTTCTGTCATCGAATGTTAAAGTGTTTTATTGTTTGATTGGAAGTTTTTGTTTAAATAATTTGCCACCTCAGCAGTTTTATTCATGTTCAACATGAGCGTGGACACGTATGGCCCGAGTTCGCAAACACTCACGTTTTTAGATACCGAAGATGCAGACTTGATAGGGGCTGACACACAAGGTTCAGAATGTGAATTCACTGATTTTACTATACCATCCCAAACCCAAGCATCACAGCATGACCACTCAGGCCCCAAAGTGACTGGTTTGCAGGTTAGTACTAACCTATCCAAGGTCAATGCAAATTCATATGATCTTTTATAGGTGAACAATATCGCTACGAAAATTGTATCCACAACAACTACTTTGGGTGAACTTCAGTTTGAAGAAGAGGATGAAGAGTTTTACAACAGTAAGGAATTGCCTGATTATGCCTGCAAATACTGTGGAATACATGAACCCAATTGTGTGGTAATGTGTAATTGTTGCAAAAAATGGTTTTGCAATGGACGTGGAAACACATCTGGAAGTCATATAATCAATCATTTGGTAAATATAAACTTGAACACCATGAGTAGCTCTTACCAATTTCTTATCAGGTTCGAGCGAAGCATAAGGAAGTTACTTTACATCGTGATGGACCTTTAGGAGAAACCATTCTTGAGTGTTACAGCTGTGGTGTAAGAAATGTATTTGTTTTGGGTTTTATTCCTGCTAAAGCAGATTCTGTTGTGGTTCTACTCTGCAGGCAACCCTGTGCTGCACAGAATTCTTTGAAGGTATGAAAATATCTGTTTTCACTTGAATAACCTATAGTTCAACTAATTCAAATTTAAGGATATGAATTGGGACCAAGAACAGTGGAAACCTTTGATAGCAGATCGGTGTTTCTTAGCTTGGCTGGTGAAGATTCCATCTGAACAAGAACAATTAAGAGCTCGCCAAATATCAGCTCAACAGATCAATAAGCTCGAAGAGTTATGGAAAGATAATGTAGATGCTACATTTCAAGATTTAGAAAAACCTGGTGTAGATGAAGAACCTCAACAGGTAATTGTTTGAAATTTATTTCTTAAATGTTTGATTTGAGAATTTCAATAGTATTCATTCATTTCGTACCAAATGGAATTATTTTGAATTAGAGATAAATACATTCTTGTCACCCCTATAATAAAACTCTTTTATATTGTCAAGAAACAATATCAAGTCAATGTAGCTACAATATAATTAAGAGATCTTAGATAGCTTTTCAAAATTTTGAACTGAGAAATCCAATGTTTTGTAAATTAATTATTAACTTGTTATTTGTGCAGTGGTGATTTTATTTACCTTAATAGACAATTGAATGTTGTAATAGTAATAATAATTGTGCAACTGCATCAAGGGTTACTCTATCTTGGAGCATTAAAAGAAATGTGGGTCTAATCTTTGCAGGTTCTGTTACGTTATGAAGATGGTTATCAATATCAAAATATTTTTGGACCTCTTGTGAAGCTAGAAGCTGATTATGATAAACGATTGAAAGAATCACAGACACAAGAGAATATCGAAGTTCGCTGGGATGTGGGTTTAAATAAGAAAACAATAGCCTACTTCACATTAGCAAAAACAGATGGTGATATGAAGCTTATGCATGGTGATGAGCTCAGATTGAGATATGTAGGTGAAATGCATAAAGCTTGGGCTGGAGTCGGTCATGTTATCAAAGTACCTGATAATTATGGTGAAGATATTGGCATTGAATTGAAAAATAACAATGGTGTACCCAGTGATTGCAATAGCAACTTTGTTGTGGATTTTATATGGAAGAGTACCAGCTTTGACAGGTACATTTTCAAGTAATCTCAATAAAAAAGTAATACTCAGTTTCATTTAAAGTATTGCTGGAAATTCTATTTTTTATCTTTTATACATATTTATATTCATTATTCTTATTTTACCTTCACTGTAGGATGCAATTAGCTTTACGGAAATTTGCTGTCGATGATACATCGGTATCGGCTTATATTTACCATCGACTATTAGGTCATGAAGTCGAGGATGTATTGTTCAGATGTCACCTTCCAAAGCATTTCTCAGCTCTCAATCTGCCCGATCTTAATCGATCTCAAGTGTATGCTGTAAAACATGCTCTGCAGAGACCGTTGTCCCTAATTCAAGGCCCACCTGGTACTGGCAAAACGGTGACATCTGCTACGATTGTTTATCAACTGGTAAAACAAAATGGCGGACCTGTTCTAGTATGCGCTCCAAGTAATACGGCTGTGGATCAGCTTACTGAGAAGATTCACAAAACTAGTCTGAAAGTTGTCAGGTTGTGTGCCAAGTCGAGGGAAGCTATCGATTCACCCGTCAGTTTTTTGGCTTTACACAATCAGATTAGGAAAATGGAAACCAACTCCGAACTCCAGAAATTGCAACAATTGAAAGATGAAACTGGTGAATTGAGTTCGGTTGATGAAAAACGATATAGGATGCTGAAGAAATTAGCTGAGAAGGAGTTGTTAGAAGCTGCGGACGTTATCTGTTGTACTTGCGTAGGTGCCGGGGATCCAAGATTAGTTAGATTGAAATTCCATTCCATCCTCATTGATGAAAGTATGCAGGTGAGTGAGAATATACATAAATAATAAATTTATTAAGATACATAAATACATTTGTTCAAAGAGCTAATCTTGAACACCTGCAATCTTTAAATGTTAAATAGAAAATTTAATTTATGCTGTAACAATGGAATATAGTCAAATGTAATAATATTTAAAACATATTGTATTTTCACTTGGTCAAAATCAGCTCAGTTTGAGTTCATTTAAACTTTACAGTCCTATAGAGTCATTTTAATTGCATATCATTTTTCAATTCATTTTTAATTCTAATTCAGGTCTAGTTTTAATTTAACTTAAACTTGAACATTTACTTGTTATACATATAAAGTGTTGAAACTGAGGGCCTCCTTACCCAATAATTCCGTAGTTTGCTAATGATAGTAAATGGTACTTGTATTTAATTTTTTTTGTACTTGATCAAGATTTTACTTTCTGTAAAATCCGTTTTATGTGGGCTTCAAATTCTGAGACAATTCTGAGGTATTTAACATGTTTCAATGTTACTTCATACTGGGATATCAAAAATTATCTTGGTCAAGGGTGGTTGTGGAATCTAAAACGTGTGTCTTACTTTACGTTTGAAATAATTATGTCGCTGTCACACTGACATCATCAATAACCTACAAATTTCATACCTATTTATTTCAGTTGTAAAACAATAATGAACTACAAATTATGAAATAATTATGTGAACTTTGAACCTTTTCAGAGGTCGTGATAGCCACAATCCGGTTTGAAATAGTTAATTTTCCGTAAATCGAATGACGTTCACGTGAGAAGCCCGTAGCACGCGAGTTAGAAAAGTGCAAAGTGGTTGTACCTAATACGGCTTTACAACGACTTTTCGCTCCATGTAGTTAGATTTAGTATCGGACCGTGCCCGACGGCCCTTCTTTTTTCGGTAAATGTCCATTAAATAGGAGAATTTAATTAAAACAGTTTGAGCTATTCTCAGATCTCAGCTACGCGCGTCTAACGTGCGACGTACCAAAGGGAATTTTCTCGCGACTAAAATATACACAAAGCGGGTAAAAGCTAGCGGCCCATAGCCAAAAACACTTTATTACAACTGGCCCGGTCGCACGGGCCAAGAAACGGCCCCAAATTAACAAGACCAAGGTAAAATGTATAAACTCTAACTTACGCGCAGCGAGCTCCTCGAGGCATATGTCATAATGATTTCGTGCGTAGCTAATTACATAGGACGTCTGGCGTTCATGCAATTATGTTTTTAGATAATTCGAACCTTCTAATTTCGATAGGCCACGTGAAAATCCCGGAGTCCAAAGCGCTAAAAACTTCTGAGTGTTACAATATTCGTATAAAATTGCGAAATTTCGCACTTTTAGAAACTTCAAATTAATTATGACATAATTATTTCAAACGTAAAGTAAGACACACGTTTTAGATTCCACAACCACCCTTGACCAAGATAATTTTTGATATCCCGTATGTTATTTCAATACTCTGAAACATAGGCTTTGATATTCACAGATAACTATTTCTTCAAACCAATTTAGGAGCTTCATGAAGATGAAGTTTATTATTTCATTCCAAAAATCTTTTTCTATATTTCAATGGGGTGTTGTCAGCAAACAGAATGACTAGGAAGCTCAATATTGTAATAGTTTACTTATTTACTTTATGTAGAGAAGAAACCGGGTGTGACCAAGTACTGATCCAATTTTGATCATTTGTGTTCTGTGTTTCCCTTTGATTCCCAAGTAATACAATTTCTCAAACAACTATGGAAAGCTTTAGCTGGATATTTAAAGATTATCAAATCTCTAATACCATTATCTAGAACTGAATAAAACTCATTCGCCAAAATGATTATCATGGAGCATTCCAAAGTTTTCCACAAAGGTCATTCAATTTCTAAATCATTAAAAAATATTTGAAATGACTGATGTCTGTCCTACTGCCTCCTATATAGCTGTATAATGGTTTATCTTTTAATGAATATTCATACGAATTTTATAACAAAATTATTAAAAAATTCTATCGTTTCACCCTTTACTATTTGATATGAAATTTTATCCATATTGTAAAATTAAACACAACTATGTTGATATCACTTTTATATGTAACTACTTCCGTTATTGGAGTTTCAGCGTTATTACGCCATCTTCAGACGGTACTCAATCAAAACATTTGACAGTCTGACACCAAAGCCTTCTTGGGAAACTTCCGTCATATGTTTTGCCGCCTCAACTTTGTAGCTTACTATCGAGTTTTCTCTCAGATAGATCACTCCATGTGGTGGTTGACGGAGTATCCTCCGATACAACGGCTATCAACATTGGCGTTCCACAGGAATCTGTCTTGGCACCAACTTTTTTTCTCGGAAAGTGACATCCTATCCCATCCACAACCTTAGAAATGATGGTTTACTTCATACCGCTTTCTCATCTAGAGCCCCTATACCTACCAATGAAGTCAGAGGAGCGAGATACAGGTTGACGCAATTAATGGAGTTCTGGCAATGATTTTGACATCACAGCAGCTCCTCATAATCTACAAATCACAGATTGGGCCTGTCCTTAATTACTGTTCACATGTTTAGAGTTCTTCTTCCAAACATACACTGAAGCTCTTGGATTCTATCTAGAAGAAAGTTATTCATCTGATTGATGATGTCGCACTTGCGAATTCATTGACCTCTAGAACATCGTAGAACGTATGGCCGGTGTTCATCACAAAATCTCGTCTGTTCCACCGGGAGAGATTCCAGATAGGCGGACTAGACGAGCTCAACCTAGTCATCTTTCATTATCAAGCTCGAAATCCTACCAGACTTCATGTTTCTATTGAACAGTGAAGTGTCGAACTCTTAACCTAGTGAGGTCTTTTCCTATGCCTATAATCCTCAAACCCTAAGAAAAATTCGAATGCCTATCTCGTCTCCGAACATTCCATCGCTGACTCACGATGTTCTTCGAACATCGGTTACCCTCTCTTGTAGTCAAAGTATATATAGAAAAAAAAATAGGGATTTGATTACCGTCTGAGAAAGCTTAATAACGCTGAAACTCGAGTAACGGAAGTTACAAGTAAAACTGATATCAACATAGTGTTTAATTTTATAATATCCCAAAATTATAATTTTTCTATTCCGCGACGCTTAGGAACATGCTTGAACTCTTGTGCAAGTTGGTATCGACAAATAGTCATCTAATAATTGTTCTTGAACTTTGTTTTTATAGTCCAGGCAATAAGCCGGGAAAAAGGACATAATAAAAATATATATATATAGTAAGCCAGAATTTCAAAATTTTGTATTTTATTCCTAATACCCCATAGATCATTCATGACTATCAAGACCGCGGGAGTCGACCTTTCTACATCCCCAAAACGGGTTTCAACCCCTCAGAGGAGCATTATAAAAACAATCCAAAAGTTTTAAAAATTAATGGATGATTAAGAGCCGAAAATGACCCCTAGTATGTTTTTGGGGTCGCTGTTCACGTTTCTGCAGTTAGTTTTCTCGGAAAACTCCCTCCAGATGGGAAATTTTTAAAATTTATATATAATAAATAATTTATAATTTTGTTGCAAAAATGACCTCCAGTAGGTGTTTTGGGTTGCTGATCACGATTCCGCTGTTATTTTTCCCAAAAAACTATCTCCAGATGGAAAATTCGGGAAATTTGAGATTTTCCTGAGACGGTTATGAATAATAAAGTATAATTTTGTTGCAAAAATGACGTCAAATAACTGGACGTCATTTTTTGCAACAAAATTAAACTTTATTCATAACCTAGTCAGTTTTGCAACAAAATTATACTTTATTCATAACCTAGTCATTTTTGCAACAAAATTATACTTTATTATTCACAACCGTCTCAGGAAAATCTCAAATTTCCAGAATTTTCCATCTGAATGAGTTTTTTGGGAAAAATAACAACGGAATCGTAATCAACGACCCAAAAAACATACTAGGAGTCATTTTCGGCTCTTTATTCATTAATTTTCATTTCTAAACTTTTGGATTGTTTTTATAAGAATGCTCCTCTGAGGAGTTGAAACCCCGTTTTGGGGGGGTAGAAAGGTCGAGCCCCGCGGTCTTGATAGTCATGAATGATCTATGGGGTATTAGGAACAAAATGCAAAAAAAAAATTGAAATTCTAGCTTACTATTGTTAGAGTTTTTAAAGAAACACTTATCAAATAAAAGTTTATTATATTCTATAAGAATTACAATCTAGGAATGGCTATTAATATTACTTCAATCATACGTTCGATAGTCTCTTAAGCTTAATGCGTAATCCCCCTCTTGCCTTCTTCGCACTCCTATATACACTTCATCGCCCACGCATAGAGGGATCTCCCCGGACCAACTATGGGACTTCCCCGGACCATCCCTAACAGTGCCGTACTGCTAACACTATATATATTTTTTCCGGTTCGTTGCCTGGACTATCCAGTCTCTTCAGTTTAAAGCGCGTTAAACTAATTGTATTAAGCACTGAGCGTCTTTATCGCACTAATTTCAATAAAAAATGTCGGAAAAGTTTCATCTGTAGTTTCAGATCGTTCAATGTTAGATTCGGTTTTTATATAACCTCTGTGTAATTTACATATGGGGAAATATCGTCTTAACCAACCATTACTGTAGTATGATTAGATTTGAATTTACCTTATTTACTGTATTCTTACCCTTGAAGTTTGGTTTGAAGATCATATAACCTGAAACATGTATTGATATTCTAGTTGGATTGAACTGTTTTTATAAAACATAATTATTTATGACGAATAGTAACGATTTTCTTTCCATTTAGGCTACAGAACCGGAGTGTATGGTACCTGTGGTTCTAGGAGTGAAACAACTGATTCTAGTTGGCGATCACTGCCAACTGGGACCAGTCGTAATGTGCAAGAAAGCTGCCCGGGCCGGTCTCTCCCAGAGTCTGTTTGAACGCTTAGTCGTTTTAGGGATCAGACCGTTCCGTCTGGAGGTCCAATACAGGATGCACCCAGAACTGTCCAGATTCCCATCTAATTTCTTCTATGAAGGAAGTCTTCAAAATGGAGTGTGTGCAGATGAAAGGAAATTAAACAAGATCGATTTTCCTTGGCCAATCACTGACAGACCTATGTTCTTTTATGTTACTCAAGGACAAGAGGAAATTGCAGGGTCGGGAACTAGTTATTTGAATAGAACGGAGGCGGCGAATGTTGAAAAAATTGCTACAAGGTAGGTTTCCAGCAATCAATCTTAGATGTCAATGTTACTTATCAAATTGAATCTAAAATATTTACATAGTTACATTTCGTTAATTGTCTGTAAACTTTCATACTTGAAATTTGAAAAACGCCTGTCCCAAAAGAAATCGCTATTATATATGGATGGGTTCACCAATTTTTATATGCTCGAGATGCTCATGGTAGTTTTCTTCTCAAATAATAATGGAAAATGTATGTTTTTAAAACAATTGGCCCTACGCCCTTTCATACTTTTTTGTAAATTCCCTCTATTTTAACTTTGGAATATACATAGAATTGTTATTTAGCTCAACTGAGGCCTAATTTCAAAAACTTATTTTTTTTTTGTGCATGTGATGTTTCAACTTTGCAATTTGTATACTAGCTTGGCGAAACCAGGATATGTATGGAACTTAAAATTGCTAAATAAAAATATTAGAAAATATCAATGAATTTGAGAATATACAGGGGGTCCCAGGTTTTAGTAGCAGAACTTCAACAGAAATTTGATTTTGAGAAAAAAATTCTCAATAACATATATGCACAGACGCTTAGTTTTTGAGATACATGGTGTTGAAATTGAAAAAAAAAAATTCGTTTTTTGCGAATATCTCCGGAACCGTTTATCGTACAGAAAACAGCTTTTGCAAGCATTTTCTACTCATAGTAAGCTATGTTCTGTGTGATAAATATTTTTTTTTAGTCATAATTGGTGAAGATTTTGAAGGGGTACTGGGTGTTTTTCTCCCCCAACTTCTACGCCACTGGAACTACGGTTTTGAGACAATCATTTGAACCGCCAATGTTTTCTACACAAAGAAGGTACTCTTGGTCATAAGCTCTAAAGTTGACAGTTTTCGAGAAAAATCAACTTTTATGTTGAAAAACATGGTCAATTCTTACTAATTAAACAAAATTTATTCAAATGTTAGAACAAGTAACAAAACCAAAAAATTGACCATGTTTTTCAACATAAAATATGATTTTTCTCAAAAACGGTCAAGTTTAGAGCTTATGACCAAGAGTACCTTTTTTGTGTAGAAAACATTGGCGGTTCAAATAACTTCCCAGTGGCGTAGAAGTTTGGGAGAAAAACACCTACTACCCCTTCAAAATGTTGACCAATCATGATTTAAAAAAAAAATTATCACACAGAACAGCTTATTATGAGTAGAAAATGCTTGCAAAAGCTGTTTTCTGTACGATAAACGGTTCCGGAGATATTCGCAAAAAACGAATTTTTTTTTTCAATTTGAAGACCCTGTATCTCAAAAACTAAGCGTCTGTGCGTATATGTTATTAGGACTTTTTTCTCAAAGTCAAATTTCCTATCGACTGTTGAAGTTCTGCTACTAAAACCTGGGACATCCTGTATAAAGAAACTTTGTTGAGTATGAATGTGTAGAACGCAGGAAGTTACCCCACATGTTGCTGGCACTTGAATTTGAGCTTGCTGGGATTACGTAGAAAGCTGGAAACAAGTTTCAGTTAACTTGAAACTTTTCTAGCGAAGATGAATAGCTTCTATTAGAGAATAGGCATTTAAGAATAGTACACATGAAATTTAACGTTAGACCAATACCATTACCTTTTCGCGCAGTTGAAACTTGTCTGTATAATGAAAAAGTAAATAACAAAATATTTCGGACGAAAAAATGAATTTACTATATTTACGTATAATGATAAACTGCTTTGAATTCAATTAAATCACCGTTAATTTCATTACCGATATATTTACAACTTTTGTCTACATAATTTCGATTGGAATGTTCTTTTACCATTTTATCTCAAATAGTTCATTTTTATAGACCAAACTCATCAATAACTGATCGAAGTCTGTGTTTTAAGTCTTTTTGGGTTGTTCAATAATACCGGGATATCAAAAATTACCTTGGCCAAGGGTGGTTGTGGAATCTAAAACGTGTTTCTTTACTTGTGTCAAATTAATTAATTTGAAGTTTCTAAAAGTGCGAAATTTCGCAATTTTATACGAATGTTATAACACTCGAGAAGTCTGTAGCGCTTTAGACTCCGGGATTTTCACGTGGCCTATCGATATTAGAAGGTTCGAATTATCTAAAAACATAATTGCATGAACGCCAGACGTTCTATGTAATTAACTACGAACGTAATCATTTTGACATATGCCTCGAAGAACTCGCTGCGCGTCAGTTAGAGTTTATACATTTTACCTCGATCTTGTTAATTTGGGGCGGTTTCGTGCCCCGTGCGTCCGGTGCCAGTTGTAATAAAATGTTTTCGGCTATGGGCCGCTAGGTTTTACCCGCTTCGTGTATATTTTAGTCGCAAGAAAATTCCCTTTGGTACGTCGCACGTTAGACGAGCGTAGCTGAGACCTGAGAGTACCTGCTTCTATTTTAATTAAATTTTCCTATTTAAACGGAATTTTTGAAAAAAAAAGAAGGGCCGTCGGGTGCGTATCGCGACTAAATCTAACTACATGGAGCGAGATGGTACGCAAAAAGCCCTCGTAAAGAAGTTCCATGTTCCTAGTTTTTGCACTTTTCCAACTCGCGAGCTACAGGTTTCTCACGTGAACGTCATTCCATTTATCGAAAACTAACTATTTTAAAATCGTTTTCGACCCGGTTTGTGGCTATCCCGACCTTTTGAACATTTCGACAATTTTTATTACTATATTAATTTGTAGTTCATTATTGTTTTACAACTGAAAAAAATAGGTATGAAATTTGTAGGTTATTGATGATGTCAGTGTGACAGTGACATAATTATTTCAAAAGTAAAGTGAGACACGCGTTTTAGATTCCACAACCACCCTTGACCAAGTTAATTTTTGATATCCCGATACATTCTTGAATTATTCATTTATTTAATACTCAGAATTGTAAAAAGGAATTGTTTGCAGATTCTTGAAGTCTGGCGTGAAACCCGAACAAATAGGAGTCATAACACCATACGAAGGCCAAAGAGCATATCTAGTTCAATACATGCAATATCAAGGTTCGTTGCATAGCAAATTGTACCAAGAGATCGAAATAGCGAGCGTTGACGCTTTCCAAGGCCGCGAAAAGGATATCATCATCATGTCCTGCGTGCGATCCAACGAACACCAAGGCATAGGATTCTTGAACGACCCGCGTCGTCTCAACGTCGCCCTAACCAGAGCCAAATACGGCATCATCATCGTAGGTAATCCGAAGGTGTTATCCAAGCAACCCTTGTGGAATCACCTGTTGTCGTTTTACAAAGAACAGAAGGTTCTCGTCGAAGGACCGTTGACGAATTTGAAGGAATCGTTGATCCAGTTCGCCAAACCGAAGAAACTGCTCAATTCCGACAATCCCGGATCGCATTTCATGACGACATCGATGTTTGACGCCAGAGAGGCCATGGTTCCCGGTTCCGTTTACGATCGCAACAACGCCGCCATCAACGGCCAATATAATAATTATCCGAGGGGCGGCGTACCGTTGGACATGTTCAGCAGGACGCACGATCCGATCAGTTACATTTCGCAGGATCGCTCGCAGGCCAGCATGAATTTGCCGGTGCCGGTAGGTATGTTTATGAATATGGCGCACATTCCACCCAGGTTCTACAATCAGCACCAGCAGGCGTTGCAGGCGAGACAACAACAGAATCCGAGAAACAACGCTAGGAAACCGCCGCCGCGACAGAAAGGCAAGACGCTCAGTCAGGACCAGACGCAGCCGTTTAGTCAGAGTATGCAATTGACTCAGGGTATGTCACAACCGGGACTGTCTCAGCCAGGATTTAGCCTGTCCCAACCGGGATTAAGTCAAGCCGAACTTAGTCAAGATCCGTACATGGTAGATTATCAGTCTCAGATGGACGGACTGCTGTCTCAAGACTCTACATACCAGGTATTTAACTATATGATAACAATTAGGTTCTATCATTTTCTCTGATTTCAATTCTTTTTTATTTACTTGAATGAAATAACTCAAAAATTACATTCACTAATTTAATATATTAACTGCTATTTGTTTTCATCAAGTAATGGCTGATCCTATTCAATTTTATTTTTTAACGTTTCTTAAAAACAAATAGAATGCTTCTTTATTTGTCGCAAGGGTAAATTTCAACCAATTATGTCATTATTATAGTGGGAATAAATCTCTTGTGATTATTCTCGGGAATAATCACTGTAGCTTTTGTTTGCTTAGCAAGTGTCAGATAGTTGTCGAAATAATTACCTAAATGTGTCAACGTGTTATATAAAATGAGTGCAAATCATCGGTTTAGTAACTTATCAGTCAATATGGAGACAATTTAAGACCTTCACCATAGAAAGAAATTATATTCTGGATCAATCTACTACAACAGCTACCTTGGCATTGATTTTAAAAGATTGGGCTTATAACATGAAAAGTTATAACGAAAAGGATTATAGAGAAGCAGTAATAAAGATAATGTGGAATAAAAAGGCAAAATTAGTTCAAGAACTTTACTTTAATAAGTATAACAGGTCCTTCGATCCTTTCCATGATATACCGGGTGACCCATTTTAATGAATCCACTGGAATATCTCGACAAATATGCGTCCTACAAAAAAATGTTCCAAATAAAAGTTTGATGGTTTCGAAGGGGCCATCTGATCCTATGAACATTTTTTCACCCCCACCCTCCAGGGGGCAGGGAAGGGGGTCAACTTCTATATCTTGAATGGGAACCCTTATTTTTTATTGCAGGTTCGGATTCTACATAAAAAAATATGAAGATTTTATTTGAACAATTTTTTCGAATTCGTAATAGATGGCGCTGCAATCGCAAAAATAACATTAATCAAGTCAAAAAATGATAAATCGAAACGAAAATCAAAACACGCAATTTGCCAAGAATGATGTTTAGTTGCAATTAGTTTTCGCTCCATTTACGGTACCCTCAAAAAAATATGGACCGATCAAGTACCCGTTGACAATGCCGCACCATACATTCACAGACCAGCGGTGTTGATGATCCACTTGCTGCATCCACCGAGGGTTGACCGGCGAAAAATTTTACAAACACATCCTGAAAAGCACAAACAAAGTTCTGTGGCACTTTCTAATACAGAACTGTTGAACATTTTTAACTATTGGGATGAAATACACCTTGTGGATTGCAAAGAAAGTTTTTTCACGTTGCATCGTATGAACTAGCTTGGAGGGGAGGAGAAGCTACGAAATGTTCAGTTCATTATTTTAAAAAAGAAACTGACATAATGGGATTAAATTAGGACAGGGTGGAGCACAAAGGTGCGCTTATAGTGAAATGGTTGACTCCAAACATAATTAACCCAGATATTTGCCCTGTTCGTCTTTTTGAAAAACTAATGGGTAAACGTGAAGAAAATATTAAAACCGAACGCTTGTTTCTTACTCCAAATCCGGCTTGGCAAACTCATCGTTCTTGGTATAAAAACGTTCCTGTGGGAATAGATTCCATTTCAAAATGGATGAAAGAATCCGCAGAAAAAGTAGGTCTACAAAAATAACTAACCATTCTGCCAAGTGCAGTAAGTAACCTTTCAAAAGCTAGTGTAGGAGAACAAGAACTAATCAAGGTCACTGGTCATAATTCTGCAAGTTCGATTAAACCATACTTACAATTGAATCAAGAACATCATTCAAATATAATAAATAACCTTAGAGAAAATACGCAGAAGGAAACACTTAATATAACAAGCAATTCCAAATCCTCAATGAGTAATAAATCTCGAAATATTTTTAATAATTGCATTTTGAATGTACTAATTTAAATTGTTAAGTCTTTTCCAACGATATTTTCGTATATTGTAATAATTAAATAAATTGAATATATGAAAGAATAACTACTTTGCTTTTATACCACTTTTATTAATAATAACGTGAAAACGTAACTATAGTTTCAAGTGCCATTATCAAACAATTAGAAAATTATGAAGAAATCAATGACACACTTCAAGTATAAATAGAGTAGAGTAAAGTATTATACTTGAACTGTTTCATTGATTTCTTCATAATTTTCTAATTGTTTGATAATGGCACTTGGTGTTGAAACTATAGTTTATTATTAATAAAAGTGTTATAAAAACAAAGTAGTTATCCTTTCATATAATCAAAATGATAAATTACCATAAAGTAACGGCTTCCACCATCGATTTTTTTTAAATTAATTAGAATTTTTCAATAGTTTTATTGATCCACATTTAAATAAAATGACATCTCAAAAATCAAGATTAAAAATGTTTTGATATATTTTTATTGTAAAATTTGTGAGTCAAAAAATAATCTAGTAAAATATAACTCGCGAGTTAGATAAATTAGAAAATAATTTAACAGATTTTGTTCAAACTTGTTGCCATTGTTTACCATTGTTGCCTGGCAACAAGTTTTCAAAAAATGTGTCAAATTATTTTCAATTTATTCTCACTCTCTTGTTATATTATTACTGACAATTTTCGACCAATGAAATACTTTTATTTTGACTTGTTGCCATGCCAACGAAAAAAATTCAGCAGATATTTTTTCTTTTAGGGTAGAGAAGCAAAATTATAGTGATTATTTTTCCGACCCAAATATCGACCAATAGAATTGCACCATTCGACGTCACGTGGTACAACCTACATGGAATTATACTGATTATTTTTCCGACCCAAATATCGACCAATAGAATTGCACCATTCGACGTCACGTGGTACAACCTACATGGAATTATACTGAATATTTTTTGAATATTTTCTCTGGTAGTTGCTATATATAAAACTTCAAACTGACAGGTTGAATTCTGTCCACCATCGATAAAAAAGTCAAAGGAAATGTTCATTTGGGACGGAAAAATAATCCCCCGAATACCACACGAGCTTCAAAATTATCTGGCATTTCCCTCAAGGTTCCCTGCAAACAAATAAAGTCGTCAAGTTTTTCAGGAAAAATCACTCGCGCTTTGCGCTCGTGATTTTTTAACCTGAAAAACTTGACTCCTTCATTTGTTTGCAACGAACCTATCTGGAAATACCCGATAATTTTGAAGCTCTTGTGGTATTATATATGATAATTTTTTGAAAATTTTCTCTGGTAGTTGCTATATATAAAAAACAAAACATGATCCAGTCAAATTAACCACACTTCAAACTGACAGGTTGAATTCTGTCCACCATCGATAAAAAAGTCAAAGGAAATGTTCATTTGGGACGGAAAAATAATCCCCCGAATACCACACGAGCTTCAAAATTATCTGGCATTTCCCTCAAGGTTCCCTGCAAACAAATAAAGTCGTCAAGTTTTTCAGGAAAAATCACTCGCGCTTCGCGCTCGTGATTTTTTAACCTGAAAAACTTGACTCCTTCATTTATTTGCAACGAACCTATCGGGAAATACCCGATAATTTTGAAGCTCTTGTGGTATTATATATGATTATTTTTTGAAGTTTAACAAATGAGTTTGAAAGTGATACAATATATAACAAAAGAACAAAATTATGACATTCCTTTGTAATGTCTCATATTTTCATGACAAAATGTCAAATAATATCACATTGAAATTATTTTGAACTAATTTTTCTTCGGTGTGAAATTCTCTTACCGAATATCCCGAGTGCACAAATCAATTTCCGGAAATTTTTTGCACATGGGATATTTAAGTGAATATTTTGATCTTGTATAGCAATAAGTATCTTATTACAAGAAGTTATTACTAGGTTGGAATTCATTCATTTGAAGGCAGTTGAGTTTGACGACTTCAAATAGCATATGGTTTATAATAAATTAGAGGAAGATCAAAAATAGTTGTACAACTTGTTGCCTCATAACCCAAAAATGGCTTCATGTGCATATCATATGAAAAAAAAAACTAACTATTAATTAGACTTATCCATCATGTATACACAAGTCATAACCATAACTTCGATCTTAAACACCACTGATATCTGAATTAAATTTTTCAGGGAGATAGATCAGCATATTACCAGCCTAGCGCCCAGTTCTCTCAACCATACTGATCAAGTTACCAAGGAGATGTTCTACAATAATCGCGGGAGCGGTTTCTTGAAAATTAGCAAGTGAATGATCTGATTGTCAAATTGTCAGTAACGCAACAACACTCAAGTACATGAAGTGGAATAAAACGAAACGGAGACTCGTTCAATGTCACGATACACTCACGCACGACCACTCATGAGACAACACACCAGATGACTTCTTCAAATGCGAGAGCGGGACACATCTCCGGGATGGTCTGTAGATGATATCACACCTTCTCTATGACTAACCACCATTTTTACTCTTAATTATTTTAATATTTCATTGTTAGCCCCTCATTTGTATCATTATTGATAATATTATTACATTCTTATACTAACTACCCATTTCTTTATCCAACTCCTATTTTTATATCATCGTATTTTGGAAAAAAACTATTTTTTAAATAGTGGATTAATATTATCAAATGAGTGAATCAATTATCTTATTGTATCAATGTAAAATTTATTATATTGTGTAGCCGATAGAATGTTAATTTTTATTTCAGGGTAAAAGCGTACACTGGGGATTTTCTATTCTTTTCAGAATTACATTCTTTCGTTCCTTTGCTTGTAACAAATTAAAAGAGTTAAAATGTATATCTGATTTTTATTTCTCTATATCTAGAATGGCTTTGGGTACCGAACAATAATGTGAAATTTATTTTTTAAAAAGATTTGTCAGCGACCTAACGGCAGATTTTTGTACAGTAATATCGGTTATTTGTCGATTTTTTTAGTTTTCGATTTTTCGACCTCTAAAACCCATTTACTCAGAAGAATTCTTATTTTATTGTAAAGCCGAGTTAAAAACACGCAGATTTAGGTAAAAAAAAATAATTTTTAAGTTGTTGCTCACACGGATATGACGCCGGCGCCGTAAAAAAAGGTATTTTACCGAAAATCAGCCAATGGATAGGAAATGATGATTATGGAAGGAAACTGACACCATTTTTTGATTCAGCGGCCAATATTCGATCGGAAATTACTTCTTGGACGTTCATTTACTATGAAATGTCTATGTCTGGGGTCAAAACCCGTTTTTTGGCATTTTCGTTGAAAAAACGACACAAAAAATTCAGAAAAAACTTTTGAAAGGGTATTTCAATCTCTAAATGCCGGTAAACGAGTTTAAATACGATTTAGAAACGGAAAAAAATTGCCTCAGCAAGTTCTGCAGACCATAACCCTGGTCGTCTCCGTTAATTCAAAATTGCCCATAATGAATCTCGCAAACGAGCTTAAAAGTTCTGTGTTAGATTTATATTAATCATAATTTGTTTGAAAGAAAATAATGTTTTGTTATATTGATGAGTTAATATAAAAATGTGTTCAAATTTATAATAAATATACATATACACACACTTGCACCAATGAGTGAGAAAAGAGTTCATCTAATACTTGTTTGTTATGGCACAGAACTCCGTTAATCGTTAACTCTTCACGTCTTTGTCTATAGTAGTTTGCTAGTTTGAGTTCTGTTATGTTTATCGCACGGTCGTACATACAGGTCTGGAAACTCGAGGCTGTTTCCTATGTGAGAAGTGAGACCGCTAAGCGTCGACTGTCGCGCAAAGATGTGATCTCTTTGCTGTCGCGTAGTACCAAAAGACGTCACGTACAGTAATCTCTGACAACTGTCATTCTTAAGTTGTAAACACAAGGAATACCGGCGTTTTTAGAAACAAATTACGAAACTGTGCATTGTGCCAAAATGCAAAACGGGGTACAAAAGTGTAAAGCGAGAAACTTCTGTTTTTAAAGTGCCGAAAGATGCGGAAATGCGAAAAAAGTGGATGCTTGCGATTCCGGAAAGAAATCGTTTTAACGAGGTCTTTTATGTGTGCGAAAAAGGGGAAGTTATGTTTAAGGGGAGTAATACATTTTGGACAAGAGTAGCAGTTCTATTCCTCTCTCAAATCAGAATACTTAGTACCAATGCTTGCGATTCCGGAAAGAAATCGTTTTACCGATCCAAGCGCTAGCTAGTGGCTGAGCGAGGGACTACGAGTTTGGCGATGCGTAAGAGACTCATGTCAAACATACGAGTCTCCAGACCTGTATGTACGACCGTGGTTCATCGAAATTCAAAATCGACAATTGATTGACATCATGACATAACTGACATACGTCAGATCGTGTAACGATCACAGAGTTATTCATCTCTGTGGTAACGACTTTCTTACCGATAGTACCATCGACATATACATGTGGACTGCGCGTGGCAATGATAAGCACGGCTAGTTCAGGCGAGAGAGAGAGAGAAAACGAAGAGGCCGGCTCTATCGCGTTTCTATTGGCCGCTGCTTACTGTAGCTAGTATGTTTACGTCCCGAGCCGGCCTTTTCGTTTTCCTTCTCTCTCGCCTGCACTAGCCGCGCTTATCATTGCCACGCGCAGTCCATATGTATATGTCGATGGATAGTACCGATGGAAATAATTCATAATATGCTTCTGTATGTTTTATTAACGGGTTTCAATGCTACCAACCCAACATCTGACCTATCACACATAGAGTAGACATTTGCTTTTTAATACAATGGACATTTGTGAATATGTGCTTCTACTGTTCTAGATTCTAGACTTCTAGTCTAGTTCGTTCTGTTTTCGATTCAGAATCAGTATCTATCAGAACAAGTAGACCCTCGAAATAATCTATATATACCATAGATTACGTATGGATTAGTTTGTAAGGATTTTGTAAGCATTCTCAAAATTCTGGGAGTCAGCATATTGTATACTTTCAATTATCTGCACCATAGATAACTCTAATAGAGTTATCTATGATCAGCACTACAGTATTATAGCGATAAAGCAGCATAGTTTAACCATCTGTAAACACCAGAGAGAATACGTCTTTCTCTCTGGTAAACACTAATCAGATAGAGATAACCTATCATTACAGATATCTGTTTTGTCGTTTAGCCAAATAGAAACATCTGGAAAATTAGGAATTGGTGAATAGATAATTTGATATATTCTCGTGTATATCGTTAGGGATATTGCTATTACCTAGCAGAGTAAGCCGCCCGCCATGGTTGTGTATTCTCACATATATTTTCATATCTAATCTTCTGTTGACAGGATATTAAATGTTGAGTTCCCCTTGAAAGATACCCTCAATTAATAATTATTCTTGACCCAGGTATGAATTATGTATAAATTCTCGCGAAATAGGTCACACTAATACTTTTAACGTACGTTTTGGCATCTCGACCATCATCAGAAGACGTATCAATGGCTAAAACGGAGTTTCTTGATCTATTGTAACAAGCACAAAGCGTCCTTATCGCATTAATTTTAATTAAAAATGCCCACGTCGCCGAAAAGAACAAAAACACGAGTAATCGAAATTGTAACACATTAATGTTTTAAGTATACGAATATGTATGAAAAATAGGTCACACTAACGCGTATGCTTATTATTTTGGTCTTTACGTACGTTTCGGTCTCAAGACAATCATCAGAAGACGTATCAATATCTATACGGGATTTGTTAAAAATAATTATATCAAGTACAAAGCGTCCTTATGGCATTAATTTGAATTGAAAATGCCAACGTCGCCGGAACGAACAGAAAAACGAGTAATCGAAATTAATGTGTTGAAACAATTAGTTTTAAGAAATTCCGTTTAGACATCGATACGTCTTCTGGTGATGGTCTTGAGACCGAAACGTACGAAAAGGCGAAATTAATAATGGTGGGTTTGTGGGTTCAACCCCCCCCCCCCTTATTAACGAATTACATGTGGAGATAAGCTGCTACAATTTTATTGTGGCTCTAGCGCTGAAAAATGAATGTGATTATTCAATAATGAAGTTGACCTACTTCGATGTCATATGAATTTAATGAGAACCTCACTTCAATAATAGGTAAATCCCCCTTGACGAAATCCTGGATCCGCTACTGAATAACCTAATGATTCCGCTTGGAAACGTGTTTCAAAAAGGAAAAGAAGGAAGGTATCAGACTTTATAGTTGTTTTATGGTATCACATGCTGAGACAATTCTCGTATCCCAATCATCATTATTATTTATTGATCTGAAAATATTACAAAGCTCATTATTTCATTAACCAGCATATTTATTGGTCAATAAATTAAGTGCCCTATCAACTTCTATTTGTATATTAATCAGATGTACTTACAGGCGATAGAGCTACAATGAACATTGTATTTTATTAATTTCATTTTCTTATCATATGAACAATGTGCTCTCCTCAATTGTTGATTGGAAATGCTGTTATTAGAGACGATAGTTCTACATTTTTCATTGCGGAAATTGGGCAAAACCATCAAGGTGATATACATATTGCCAAAGAGCTAATAAAAACAGCTAAGGTAAGGATATTCAGTATTCCAATTTGAAATGAAATAGGTATTCGTCATAAATTTGAGTAAAATTCCTAATAAAAATAATTCAGATAAGAAAAATATATTTTTCTTAATTTGAGTAGTGTTATTTTTATTGTTTATCTATTATTCTCTCTAGTAGAATAATGGCAAAATTTTAAGTTCTAGAACATTTATAAACTCGACATAAAACGCTTTTTTGGTATTTTATCCCAAAAGAAGAAAATTGATTCATACCAATGAATATAAAACATTTGCGTGATATATCATAAGGAAAATACATTTTTCTCACTAATTCTTCTAGCAAATTGGGGTTGATTGTGTAAAATTTCAAAAAACTGATATCAAAGAAAAATTCAATAAAAAAGCTCTAGAAAGAGAATATAACAATCAAAACTCCTGGGGAAAAACATACCAAGAACATAAGGAGTATTTAGAATTTTCTGATGAAGAATTTCATGAACTGCAGAGATATGCAAAAGAATTCGACATCTTCTTCACTGCATCTGCTATGGATCTTAACTCTTTGAAATTTTTACATAGCATTGATGTTCCGTTTATTAAAATTGGTTCTGGTGATGCAAACAATTTTATTCTGATAGAAGAAGCTGCAAAGCTTGATATTCCATTAGTTATATCAACAGGTACCAAGCATATTTCTGTCTTTAATCTAGACACACTATTGTTTTTTTCTATTTTGAGGTATGCAATCATTAGAAACTGTAGAGGAAATATACAAAATAGTGAAAAGTTATCACAACAAGTTTGCTATACTCCACTGTACCTCAGCATATCCAACACCATATGAAGATGTGAACCTACGAGTGATTAGTTTATATAAAATAATGTTTCCAGATATTATTATTGGCTATTCTGGGCATGAATTGGGTGTAGATATAGCAGTATGTGCAGTTGGTCTTGGTGCTAAGGTAAAACTGAAATAACATGTATTTTTGACGGAAGAATTGAAAATCTAATGCTATAATCTGTTGTTGAATCTTGTTGTAGATAATAGAAAGACACATAACCCTGGACAAAAATCAAAAAGGAACAGATCATCAGTGTTCATTATTACCTAGTGAATTCAAGGAGATGATAGATAAAACAAGACATTTGGAAGCTGCATTAGGAAGACCAATTAAAGAAATAAGGAAATCAGAAATAGCTTGCTATGAAAAATTGGGGAAATCTTTGGTGACCTCAAAACCCTTAAAAGTTGGACATAAAATTCTGTTAGAAGATCTAAAAATAAAAGTTGCAGAGCCAAAGGGCATAGATGCTGTTCACATAATGGAAACAGTAGGCAAGACAATTCAGAAGGAATTAGAAGTTGATGAATCAATTACTCCAGAATGCATCTCCTAATGATGATGGATTCACACATATATCAATGTTCTATAAGGGTTTAGAGACAGGAAATATCATCCTTTTTATACCCCTTTATATATGAATAAATGAAAGAACAATTACTTTATTTTTATACCACTTTTAACATTAACTTGAAAACTTTACCATAGTTTAAACACTGACATGTGGTTTTCAAATAGATACAATATATACAGATAGGACAGATATTCAAACTCCAGTCAGATTTATACTAACTTAATTAAATAAAAACTCTTGCAAATTCCTACATGCCTCTTTATAATGTTAAAAGTATATTTTAGGTAGAATGTCAAGTATATCTCCAGTAACTGACAAACCTTTTTCTATTAGCTCATAAATCTAACATCTGGTTTGAAAGTGAATACTTAAAATTAATGGTCTTGTTTCTAGTCGTTCACACACTTTGTTGACATGAACACGCAGTTATTAAAAGTTATCTGCTTAACAGTGGATTGTTGATATATTATAATTATAACATTGAGGTGTTACAATTTCGATTATTCGTGTTTCTGTTCGTTTCGGCGACGTGGGAATTTTAATTGAAATTGGTGCGATAAGGACGTTTTGTGAAATACAATTAGTTTTAAGCAATCCAGTTTTAGACATAATAAGTCTTCTGATGATGGTCGTGAGACCGAACCGTACGTAAAGACAAGAAAATATAAAGCATAAGTGTTAATGTGACCTATTTCCCGAGAATTTATATATAATAGATAAAATGGTATATTATTTATACATATCCACAAAACAGTTCAATATTTTCAAACACAACTTTTTGTTATGCTATGAAACTGAATAAACTACATAATATTTTTGTAAACGTGCTGTGTATTTTGATAACAATCATTAATATTCTCCCCAAAATAAAAATGTTTAAACTTGTATTTCTAAAATCACATATTTCAATGGTTTCATGGTCTTCATCTTCAAATTGATTCAACAAAATTGGCCATATTCAAATACATGAGCTAGTATCTGGTGGGAAGGAAAAGCATCCAAGGCAAAAAATACAAGAGCTTTAATGATCAAATTTTCTTCTGTGAAATATGAAAGTACAATAAATTTAATTTGATCAGAAGTTTTTCTTAAAAAATAAAGCACCATTTAAAATGAGATAATTGTTTATTAGTGGATACTTTTAAATGAACAAACCTCATTACATCATTTTTTTCTTTCATATTTCCATGCATATACTGGTGGACTGTCTTTGGTGCCTCCCTTAAGCCTCTTTGGTGGTAAAAGACTTCTTTTATTTGCTAAATGTCTCTGAATTTCTATTTTTTGTTGTATTACAGACAACTGCTTCTCCCTATCAATTCGTTTACCCAATTCGGAATATATATTTTTTATTGTTTTCGCATTTTTGGTTACTTGATTGATGTCAACTTCAGGTAATTCTTTCTCCGAGAGAATCTTAAATAATTGTTGATGTTGAACAGATTCCCTTCCTTCATTTGTGAAATGAATGTGAGTATTTTTTACATTGTGATCTATATTGGTTAAATGTAAGTGTGATTGTAATTTTTCTATTTTCTTCAATTCTTGGGTACGCTTCGTCGCTACATATTTCAAATCTTGAGTTCTCATCAACTGAATTTGCTCTGGTGTATCTTCATCTTCAGTTTCCTTATCGAAGTGATGGCCGTCCTCCAATTTTGAATTAATCATATGATGATAAAATTCATCAGGATTTTTATTGAGTACCCTTTTTCGTAATACCTTCAAAGTATCCTTTTTTTCATTGTAGTCTTTAGCCCTTTTAACATAATCTTTCTTTTTTTCTAATAAACCCAAATGTGAACGTTCCTGTGGTTGATGTCTCTCTCTATGAACCTTCTGATGTGCTTTTGCAGCTTTCTTCCAAACAGACATTTCGCGGTTATACCCTCACAGGTTGAAAATAAATAGTTGTACTGAGTAACCAACTAAAGCTACTTTTCAAATTACACCGCAGTCATATATACAAAGAAAATTGAATTAAGGTTAGAAAGTATAAGAATTTCAGGTTAATTCATAGAATGTGGCAGCCATAATCACGGTCGTACATACAGGCCTGGGAACTCGAGACTGTTTCCTATGTGAGAAGTGAGTCCACTAAGCGTCAACTGCCGCGTAGTACCAACGGATGGCGCAGTAGTTGAAGAATGATCTCTGACACGTATATAACCGTGTTCTCTGGCAACTGTCATTTTGACTTGTAAACACAAGGAATACCAGCGTTTTTAGAAAAAAAATGACGGAACCGTACATTGTGCCGATATGCAAAACGGGGTACAAAAGTGTAAAGCATAAAACTTCTGTTTTTAAAGTGCCGAAAAATGCGGAAATGCGAAAAAATTGGATGCTGGCGATTTCTGAAAGAAATCGTTTCAACGAGGTCTTTTATATGTGCGAAAAAGGGGAAGTTATTTTTAAGGTGAGTAATATATTTTGACAAGAGTAACAGTTCTATTCCTCTCTCAAATCAGAATAGTAAATATTGCGTTACGAGAAAAATTACTTTACTTAATAATGTGATTGTTACTTCGATCCAAGCAAGCGCTAGCTGGTGGCTGAGTGAGGGACTACGAGTTTGGCGGCATGTAAGAGACTCATGTCAAACAATAGAGTTCCCAGACTTGTATGTACGACCCACGGTCGTACATACAGGTTTGGGGACTCGAGGCTGTTTCCTATGTGAGAAGTGGGCCCGCTAAGCCGTCGACTGTCGCGTAGTACCAAAAAGGATGGCGCAGTAGTCGAAATTCTGTGACAACTGTCATACTTGACTTGTAAACACAAGGAATACCTGCGTTTTTAGAAACAAATTACGAAATCGTGCATTGTGCCGAAATGCAAAACGGGGTACAAAAGTGTAAAGCAAGAAACTTTTGTTTTTAAAGTGCCGAAAGATGCGGAAATGCGAAAAAAGTGGATGCTTGCGATTCCAGATAGAAATCGTTTTAACGAGGTCTTTTATGTGTGCGAGCATGTATAACGAAAAAGGGGAAGTTATTTTTAAGGTGAGTAATACATTTTGACAAAAGTAAGTTCTATTCCTCTCTCAAATCAGAATACTTAGTAACACTGCTTGCGATTCCGGAAAGAAATCGTTTTACCACTTCGATCCAAGCGCTAGCTAGTGGCTGAGCGAGGGACTATGAGTTTGGCGACGCGTAAGAGAACCATGTCAAACATACGAGTCCCCAGACGTGTATGTGCGACAGTGGCCATAATAACAAGATCTATGGTTGGAACAACGAATAATATTCTACATCAAGTTCATCGCATAAAAAGTGGAATTAACCTAAAAATTTAAAAGTTTCTAAGCATAGGTAAGATAAGTTTCTGAGCCAAAAACAGATTGAGTCATGGCGTTGATGTGGATATCTATTAATTCTACGTAGGTTGCCTTGTGCTAAAAATAAAGACACTACACTAATGATTTTTAAATAAATTTCAGATTGGAAAGTGGTATATCATTCATAAATGCTTTATCTAGTGAACAATTTGAAATGATTATCGATAATATTCACCAGATTAAATCTGCAGATTTTCTGACAAAACTGCAAGAGAATTTGCAAGTTAGTGAAGATAAACTCAAATATATCCTACAATCAATAGCTTACATACATAAACAGTCTTCAAAAGTTATCCTAAAACCAACCGATTTGAAAAAACAATTATCTGAGAATCTCCATTTAGATAAAGATAAGGCAGATGCTTTCCTTAAATTATGGACTGAAGAAGTAAGAAGTATCAATTTGGAAAGTAAGAAAAAAATACAAAATATTTCATGGGAACTAAATTTCCAATCTGCATCTTCTCATTTTAATCAGCAAGCAATACCAAGTGTTAGACTACAAATGGGAATGGGCAGCAATGATACTGTTACTTTGGAATTGAATGAAGAAGAACTTTTACAATTATATGATACACTTGAAACTATACAAATTAAGTTAGATTGTACATGAACTCGATTAATTAGGAAAGATATATTCATAAATCTAATCCCAATTTAAAACCGGAAATATTTTTTATTTTCTGTTTATTATTGTGCCAATGAGCTGCATAACTGTCATAATGAATAGTAAGAGAAGAGTTCCACAGGGAAAATCGTCATTGATTCTCTTCTTTTTATCACCTAAATAAATGATATTTACCAAGATTAACATCTTAAAGACTTTGATTACACATTTAAATATAAAGTTCAATACTATCATCTAATTTATATTTAGGTAAGTAGATGAGAGGCTATTAAGCAATGGTGAAACCCCCACCCAGTGAAAATGCACTTTATACATGAAGAAGAAACATCAATTACAACTTACCTCAGTTTTCACCGTTCACAGCACAGCATGACGCGAAGTAGTAACCTCTAATCCAATCATGATTTCAACTTTTTCTACATAACGCTATTTATTTATTACCGCATGATAACGATATGCGAATTTTAGTTCTTAGAGAATTTATTGATACAGTATCATAATGAGCTTCTAATAAGCATGCGTCATACCTCCCACCTATGTAACTATAGTACTAGCGACCGAACTAGCTGTTGATATACCGAATTCAATGTTCATCCTGCATCGGCCTTTAATACCCCTCTAACATATTTTGTTTCCGACAGCGGCGTGGGTTCGAAACTCCAAACGGCAAGGTGTTCGCAGGTGTTTGTTAAGCTTTTGACGGGTTAGTTTTTTATTTTTATACATTTTTGGTTATACCTACTAGGTTATTTGAAAGTTTATAATTGATTGATGTTCCCTCTTTATCAATAAAGTGGTGGGGGTTATACCCTCACAGGTTGAAAATAAATAGTTTTACTGTGTAACCAACTGAGGCTATTTTTCAAATTACACTAGTCATATACAAGGAAAATTAAATTGAGGTCTCTGTTGAGGTTAGAAATTTCAGGTTAATTCATAGAATGTGGGAACCGCATTACATTAATTTTACTAGAAAATATCTATAGTATTATTTGTGTAACGGCACAAATTTTGCTAATATTATTTATATGAACAAATCTAATTTTGTTCAATTTTTAAAGCAGATACTGTAGTTTTAATAATACATTTTTTAAATTCAAGTTCTTAATAGTTAAGATTCATATGTTTTAATAAATATAATTTATTTAGTAATATTCTTTAAATAGTTCAATTATTTTATTTTAATTTTTATTAAATTTAAATTAGTTTTATCAGTAAATATCTATAGTATTATTTGTGTAACGGCACAAATTTTGCTAATATTATTTATATGAACAAATCTAATTTTGTTCAATTTTTAAAGCAGATACTGTAGTTTTAATAATACATTTTTTAAATTCAAGTTCTTAATAGTTAAGATTCATATGTTTTAATAAATATAATTTATTTAGTAATATTATTTAAATAGTTCAATTATTTTATTTTAATTTTTATTAAATTTAAATTAGTTTTATCAGTAAATATCTATAGTATTATTTGTGTAACGGCACAAATTTTGTTGATATTATTTATATGAACAAAACTAATTTTGTTCAATTTTTAAAGCCGATACTGTAGTTTTTTAAATTCAAGTTTTTAATAGTTAAGATTTATATGTTTTAATAAGTATAATTTATTAAATAATATTATTTAAATCGTTCAATTATTTTATATTTAAAATTTAAAATAAGTTTTGTCAGAAAATATCTATAGTATTATTTGCGTAACGGCACAAATTTTGCTAATACTATTTATATGAACAAATCTAATTTTGTTCAATTTTCAAAGCAGATACTGCGATTTTAATAATACATTTTTTAATTCAAGGTTTCATTAGTTTTAATAGTTAAAATTAATGTTTTTTACTAAGTATAATTTATGAAGTAATATAATTTAAATAGTTCAATTAGTTTATTTTAATTTTTATTCAATTTTTTTTAATTTAAATTAATTTTATCAGAAAATATCTATAGTATATAGACCTTTCAGCTATCTGCTTTTCAGTAGCCATCATCAGTGTGAACTAAATTATAAATCAAAATGTACTTTAAATACTATTTGGGGTTAATAACGCAAACAATGGGTTACCCTCAGTTGGAGATGAATCTGGATTTAATAAATTCCTTTTTCACTTCTATCCTCCTAGTTTATCTAGATTTTTGTCGGTAGTGTTTTAAAAGTAATAAAGTTTCTTGCAAATTTAAAATATGTTCTGCTAATGCTGATTTTTCACTATTATTCTTCTTGTTCATATAACTGATGAACTCATGGCAACGAAATTCAAAATTTTCACTTATCCTTCAGTAATTAATAAATTTCATAATTTGTTTTCTAAATCTGCAATAAAACTCGTTTATAGATACAAGAACAAGCTAAAAAATTCCTTTGAAAAGTTTCTGATTTCGACTAATCTGGAATTTACTAAATTGATTGAGAGTAATGTTCAAAACCCTTTTATGTGGGTCTGACTAGAACATTTTAACTTGCTACAAAGAACATTCAGCACATATAAATGAGAATAATATTGAAAAATCACCATTAGCACAACATATTTTAAATACAGGTGACATCTTTTCTCAAGAAAGTTTATCACTTTTAAAACACAGTACAGACAAATATAAAGTAATTTGGTCGCGGAATAGAAGCAGAATAAGAACGTAAGTTTGCCCAATCCTTAAAGATTTTTAAGAGTAAAATGGATTCAAACAGAAATTTCTCAAGTTTATTCTAAAAAAATTATATTTACATTACAAAATATTCACAACATGGAATATTACGTCAGATTAACAATCAAATTCTGTTGTGCGTCTACACTAGGTACCAGGTTGAGGTTGATCTTATCAGTTGAAGAAATATGTTCGGTAGCTGTGGCACATGATAGAAGCATATGCATGGAGCCTTGCAACATTGCAAGTTCATTCCCTAGCTTAACTTCTTCTTCTAACAATTCTTTTAAATTTATAAAAAGTTTAATAACTTCTGGAGGCATTAAAGATACTCCATCCTCATATGTGTCCATAAAAGTGTGAACTGCATCTATTAAAATTCGTGTGAAGCGATAATTTGTAATATTCCTGATAAAAAATCTTAATATTTGTAAAATTGATTTTGTATCACGTCCGATCAAAGCTTTTTTCAAAGCTCGTCGCCTTATTAATTCATGAATAACACTCACAGTAACCTCTGGGTGTTTGTTTGCTACAAAATTCAATAACACACAATCTAAAGCTTTCGAATGTTCAAACTTTCTCAAACAATGATCATGTTTTGATAATTTGTTCAATTTGAGTTCTGGAATTATGGTGTCAACCGCTGCAAAAGTATTTGAAGCATATTTGAAGGAAGTAATGGTCTTTTTCTTGGTCTTATCCATAATTTTATCTTCTTGCCTTCGACTTACTGATACCAGGCCATCTACTAGTCCAGCCACCAAAGTATCATCATTCTTGGATATGCCCAAGCTTAGAATACCATTAGGATAATCCAAGGTATGAACTACTTTGAATGTACTTATATCGTAAACTTTTATGTGTCTATCTAGACCTCCTGACAGCAATCTTGTATTGTTGGATGCTAATCTAAGGCATGTGATAGTTTTATGATGTTGAGACATATTTCCCAATAGTTTACCACCTGCTATGAGATCCCACACTTTAATATCTGTTCCACCAGCTGACAAAAATATGCCACCTGACGGGAGAAATAATAATGATTCTATGGGACTTCCATGATTAACAGTGAGAACCACATTGTCAGATCTTGTATCGTACATTTTAATTACATTATCGTAACCTCCTGATAATATTATATCTGGGACAACTGGACTAGTGGCTCCGGCCCTTATGTAATCTGTATGTTCTGAATATGATGCTACTTCCTTTTCAGTGGATATATCCCAAACTTTAACGGTTTTGTCATCTGAGAAAGATACTATCTGTGGTTTCTCTTGAACAAAATAAGTTCTGTGTACTGGAGCTGTGTGACCCTTGAACAGCCTGAAATATAAAATTTACACATTATTAACAACCTTAAAATGAAGGGTGGTGGTAAAATTTGTGGGATAATTTCTAAAGCATATCGAGCTCTAATACATATTTTATAGGCCTCCAATTTTATCCCTTTAGCATTAAATTCCATATAGAAACAAAACTAACAAGTTCTCCAGGTTGTATGTGCATTTAATTAATCCCATTATTTACCTGAGTAAGCTTTTTGATGAAACATCAAATAATTTAACATTTGTTTCTTCACCTCCAGCACATAACAATCGTCCATCTGAACGAAATACAGCACCATATGCATTTTCTCTGAATCTGGAAAGATTTTTCACAACCAGCTTTGTTATGGGGTTATAGACTTGTACTCGAACGGAGCATGTAACAGCAAAGTAATGAGGGTCTATAGGTGAGAAGTCTATGTAATCAATAGGACCAAATTCCTTCACAAGTACAGGCACCTAGAATTATCAATCTATTTACTACAACTGAATTCAACAAAGACGCTATAACTTACTCCTAATTGTTTCCAGTAAATATTATCCGAAGTGGCTTCGCTTCCATTTTTCTGGAAGACTTTAGTGTTTAACTTTTTAAAGTTGGACATTTTTTGGGTTATAACATAGAGCTGAGTGAGTTATTGAATTTAGGTTATAAACAAAGTGTACACATAGTTAAGAAGGCACAGAACGTGAACTAATTGTAAAGATAGTGACTACTGCTCGGTCGGATCCAAAGAGTTCTATACATAGAGTAGACTACTAAGCCTATCACTGGTATGTTAACGGACATGCTGTCCTTCTCACACATGTACTGCGCGCGTTATACTTATTCTTGTATTCTTATACTCTTTGTGATAGAAAGGGAGACCGTGCGAGTGAGAGCGCACTACATGTGCGAGAAGGACAAAATGTCCAACTACTAGCGCTTTAATATGCTTAACACAGTACTTGTCTACTCTATATATAGAACTCTTTGGTCGGATCGTGTTGGAAAGTCTTCTTCCAAGCTGGTCCGACCGTTTTAACAGTTGATATACCGAATTCAATGTTGACTCTGCATGAAAGATAATAGATTAGCCTGTGATACCCAGGCGTGTAATAGTGTGGGTTCGAGTAGCAAGTCCATAGCAGGTTACTTTGTTTTTTATTTATTTTTGGGAATATTTTCTAAGGTGGTATAGGAACATATGATAAAAAGCTATTTTACTATTAGTGAGCAAGTGCTCCTTTTGTAGTTGGATAGGGCACAAGTTGGCTACACCGGGAATTAAGGGCATGGAACTTGAATAGTGTGATTGGTATTATATTGTAGAATTGAACTTTACTTTATATTCAAAGTTGTAACTATTTGTATCAAGTTTCTAAATGTTAATTGTATTTTCCGTAAATTGAATTAAATAACTATTTCAAATTTACGGAGAGTTTCAGCTCTATTTATATATTACATTTATGAGAGAAACCGTAGAAGGGAACCTATATTATTTTATTTCAATTATGGTTTCAACTTCAACTGTCTATTATCTAATCTGTGATACTATGAAGAATTAATATGAGCCTCTAGGCCAGGCACCAAAACCTCCACCCATATAGTTTATATATTTCCTAGCGGTTAGCCAATTAACTGTTGATAGACCGAATTCAATGGACCACCTGCATAAGTTATGGCCTAGGTGGTTGAAATCCCGGCAATTAATTTTGTAACTCTAAGCGGCAAGTTTTTTCAAATTTTTACATTTTTTTTCTTAACCTTGAAAATATGAATTAATAAAGTGCATGGAATTGATTGATGTTCCTTCTTGTACATACATTTGATTTTCCTCCTTGTCCTTAAACACTAGTATCTTACATACAATTATTAAAGTGTATGTACACTCAGGTGGGCGATTGGTGCATAGCCTAAGTCGCATCGTGAAGTGGTGGCCTTCTTCCACTGAACTAATTTTCTAATTTTCGATGGTTGGGATTTATTTATATGGTTAGAAGAACACGTCAAACGTCAATGTCAAAATGTCAAACCTAATGTGAGTACTCTAGTCTAATGTAATCAAATCCGTTGAGTTTTGTTGTACTTGTTTGTTTGCAGACTGTTATTCAATAAATTAATCACAATTCAATTCACCCTGTTTAACACTACTTTTATTGGAACACAAACGATGAAATCTTATAACGAAATCTGGAACGGATTTTCCAGTCATCATTTATAGGCATCAAATAATAATTAGGATCTATGACATTTGTTATTTTGATTGAGTAGCAGCAAATATCATGAATGATGATTAGGAAGTGAATGGCATAACATAAAATGTCGAAAACGAAAATTTTTCCGGTATATGGTAAGAGTCCCTCTTGTTCCTTCGCATATCGATTAGATGAAAGGAGAAGTAAAGCAAAAGCTTTGCGGTTAGTATATTTGTTTATTATTTGGGTTTCATATTAGTGTTGAAATGCAATTTGATCTGTACTCAAATGAGGTCATTTTTCTTACATATTTAAATTACAGTATAGAACAGCATAGGAAAACAGAAAAACCTGAAGACTTTATAATTTATGAAGACAGTGATAGTGAAGAAGAAACGGTCGCCACACAAGCAGAAATTTTAAAAACTTCATACAATTTTGTTGATTACATCAAAAGTAGAGAAGTTTCAAAAAATATTATATCTATATCCAAGGATTATGGATGTAGACATATTTTAACTCATGAAATGTTCAAAGAAACACCAATTACATTAGGAAATATGAATAAAGTTTTTTGCTCACAATGGTTAAGTGACAGGCAAGTTGTTTTTGGAACAAAATGCAATAAGGTGACAAATTTTTTGGAATTGTATTTAAGTATAATTTTAACAATTTATATTTCTAATAAAATATTTTGTCAAATAATAGAGCTATTTTGATGCCTTACAAGGAAATACAAACTTCAGATTGTTATATAAATATACCTAAACAAATATATCCTGAGTTCTGTATTTACATAATAACAATTCGTTGCTTATTATCAATACTGCCAAATTTAAATGATGCTTTCAGAAAGTGAATTAATAGCTCTAACTTCAATTACTATTCAGAATATTATTGTTCTATTAATAGCTCACAACAAACTTCTTTAAATTAATAATAAGTTCATTATCTTTTAGTCACTAGCATCTATTGTCTTTGTCATTCCATGATTGCTTTAATTTTTTTCTGTCAATCAGTATCGAATTTCTTAGCTTTGACTGAGATATTGTATGAAGTTTAGGATAATTTAAAAATGTTTGACTGTATTGAATTTTCGTTTTATTGTGATAAAAATTAAAAATAGAATCAACCTCAAATGTTGCTTTTGAAAAGTTTGCATCACCTTCCTAAGATCATAAAGAAAATAAAAAATCTCGTAGGAGTTCATGGTTGATGAGTATTTTCTACTTATCCTTTTCCTAACTGATCAATACGAATTAACTGTAATTATTGGTAATCTTAGCAACTTTTAATGCATGAAAGTTTGTACCTGCCATTTATCTAACTAATTTTAAAGTATATATGTATATTTTTAGCTGATGGTGTATGATGTAATGACTCATAAACTGGATCAGATTCCATCTTTATTAAGCTTGAGAGATTCGTTAAGTGTAGAACAACAACAGTGTGGTATTCATTCAGTACAAATAAACCCTTCCAAAACGTTGCTTGCTACTGGTGCTAGGAATACTTGTGATATTGCAGTTTACAGATTACCTACATTAGATCCAGTTTGTGTAGGAGAAAATGCACACAAAGATTGGGTAATTATTTATAATATAATTGGTTTCTAAGAATATACCGGGATATCAAAAATTATCTTGGTCAAGGGTGGTTGTGGAATCTAATCTACCTAATACGGCTTTACGACGACTTTTCGCGTGCCGTTTTCTCTCCATGTAGTTAGATTTAGTATCGGACCGTACCCGACGGCCCTTCTTTTTTCGATAAATGTCCATTAAATAGGAAAATTTAATTACAACAGTTTGAGCTATTCTCAGGTCTCAGCTACGCGCGTCTAACGTGCGACGTACCAAAGGGAATTTTCTCGCGACTAAAATATACACGAAGCGGGTAAAAGCTAGCGGCCCATAGCCAAAAATACTTTATTACAACTGGCGCCGGTCGCACGGGGCAAGAAACGGCCCCAAATTAACGAGACCGAGGTAAAATGTATAAACTCTAACTTACGCGCAGCGAGCTCCTCGAGGCATATGTCAAAATGATTCCGTTCGTAACTAATTACATAGGGCGTCTGGCGTTCATGCAATTATGTTTTTAGATAATTCTAACCTTCTAATTTCGATAGGCCACGTGAAAATCCCGGAGTCCAAAGCGCTAAAGACTTCTGAGTATTACAGTATTCGTATAAAATTGCGAAATTTCGCACTTTTAGAAACTTCAAATTAATTATGACATAATTATTTCAAACGTAAAGTAAGACACACGTTTTAGATTCCACAACCACCCTTGACCAAGATAATTTTTGATATCCCGGTAGTTAACATGAAATAAACTTTAGATATATTTAATGTTCATCTCTTGCATATACTTTATTCTCATTATTTGTTAACTGATTTGTTGCCTATATGTTGGTACTCTACATTTCAAGTTCCTGTTTCAACAGTAATATGATGATCATTTTATATTGAAACATTTAACTCTCCTTTCAACATTTTTGGTATAACTGATTATCCTTGAGTTATTATATCTGAATTGTATATATAATGAGGTAGAGATATTAGAAATTATATAAACTCATGACTTTGTGGCATTCCCAAGAAATGAAATACTTGTAAAAATAATTGTCTGATTTGTTTGTTATCTGTTTAAACCATTTTTATATGATCCAGGTCTTTGACATGTGTTGGCTAGATGATGAATTTTTAGTATCAGGTTCTAGAGACACAAAAATGGCATTATGGAGGATTACTTCAGATATGGTGGATAGTAAAGTAGATATTCCAGTACATCGTCATATTGCAGCAGTTTCAATTAAAGATTGTAGGAACTCTCAGAAAGTAAGTTTAATAAAAAGTAACAACAGAGAAGTCTCACCAGAGTAGCTGCCTCTTTATTCAAATGAATCATTGTTTGAAACAGTTGGAGTATAACATATTGAATAATGAAATGTAAATAAAGGGTAAAAGGTATTGATAGTAGAAAAGAGAGTATACTCATCCTCCATCTTCGCTCCAGATACTGGAGAATTGTCATGTCGACGCGTTTGTTTAAGTGTGTTTCGAAACTTCCTCTATTGCCAAAGTTTGTAGACTTTAATGTTGAAGATGCCACAGGAACAAGTTTCATTAGTTTATGAATTTTCATCTGGAAAAAATTTGACTTTTTTTAAAACCTTTGCTGATAGAATTTTGATCACATTGTATTATGACTTTGTTGTCAAAATCCGGGATAGACAGGACGAACTTCTTTTCTGTTGTTAGGACCGCCAATGCGATCAGTCGATCTTCTAACATTGTGCTTCTCAGAAAAGTTTAAATGCGTTTGGGGGGGGGGGGGGGGAACATCCTTCACATTCTGCTGTCGACATGGGAGTTGTACAAATAATATTCAACAGTTTGTATGTTTTCGTCAAAACCTTTTTTAGGTTGTTGTCTGTTATGAACACTAAAAGTGGCAAAATACAACCTACGTCACACATGTTATCGCCCTCATGAATTGCTGAAAGTCCACTTTTTAATTTTACACTGTCCAACATAGGATAAGATTTCACAGTTTCATCAAAATGTGTTTGTGGAAATGCATGTCTAAGTCCCTAAAATCAGATCGGTCGCTTCACATCTTCAAATTGAATTCACACACTGTACAGGATGTCCCATTTTGGGTACTTTTGCGGGGTATCTCCTTTATTTTTAAAGATAGAGAGTTGCGGTTTTCGCGACACTGTGCTACTTTTTCATAAAACTCAAGATGCCGTCAACAGAATTTTCATAGCCCTTTTAGTTTTTAAGATACAGGGCATTTCTGAAAATGTTGCATTTTGTGACCCCCCTCGTATCTCCGTTATCCTTCAACTTATCGAAAAGGTAAAATAACATTCTAATAGATTTTTTTCCGTAGAATGCAGTGGTGTAGATAACTTTTGATACATATTTACTGTTTTTGAGTTATAAAGTAAACTTATGTTTTTTTAAATGGAACATCCTGTATATTTATAGACTATAAAATTTGTCTTTTTTTTACCTTTTCAAAAATATATGATAGTATAAACTTTTTTTCATAAACACGCAAATAATTGACAATTTTCAGAAATTTAAATACATATTTTAATAGTAGGCTATGGATAACAATAATAAACAAGTGCAACTTACATATTACTAACAAATAATTGGATACCTTGTATATAGGTATCTATTAAAAAAAATTCCCATAGATCTTTTTCTAACAGTAAGTTTGTAACAACAGTTTTGTGGCGTAAAGTGACAATATAACAAAAACACAAAAAAATAACATTATTAAAAAAAATTAAATGTGATGTTCAAATTGACCACCATTTTCTCTAATGCAAAATTGGCACATCTTTGAGATTCTTTGAATAGCGTTCAAAAGAACCATTGTTCTCATTCGCAGATTTCGAAAAGCTAAATGAATTGCCTCTCGAAGTTTTGCAATGCCGTCATATCGAGTTTTATATACTTCATTTTGTATATAACCCCATAAAAAAAATCTAAAATTGAGAGATCTGGTGATCGTGGAGGCCATCTAACAGGTCCGTTGGTACCTATCCATCTTTGAGGAAAGTTATTATTTAGAAAGGCCCTTAAGAGCCTAGAGTTATGACTTGGGGCACCATCTTGCTGTAGGTAAACAGCATTATACTGGGCTAATGGAATGTTTTCGAGCAGTTCTGGAATAACTTCCTCAAGAATTTCTAGGTATCTACGTGCTGTAAGACCTCCTTCAAAAATCCTATAAACTATATGTCTACCCAAAATGAAACATGAAACCTCAACTCCAAAGCGTCCTTGTTGTGCCCTTTCAAACATTAAATGCAGATTTTCACTACGCCAGTTCCTGGTATTGTGACGATTGAAAATGCCAGCACTTGAAATAAAGCATTCGTCTGACCAAAAAACAAGTCTGCCAAATAAATCGTTAGCATCGATTTGTTGCAAATACCACTGGCAAAACAGTGCCCGGCGCTCGGCATCGCCAGGATGCAAATGTTGTAGTATATTAAATTTGTATGGATGATACTTATATTTCTTCAAGATCCTCTGAGCGTTAGTTTTTGGCACACCAATTTCCTTCTAAATTTTTCTACATGAGGACGAAGATGTTGCTTCTATATATCCTAAAGTATCTATCTCTTTTCTTTCCCTGTTCTCTTTGTTGTATGTTTTAGGGCGCGGGTGAACAAATGATCCGTGCTCAACTAAATTTGCTTTTAAACGGGCAAATATCCCAAAAAACGGTTGCCTTCTTTCTGGATATCTAACAAGCAAAAATTAAAATGATAATAGAGATTTTCATAGCCATAATAGCTTACTCACCTTTGGAAATATAATTCCGAAGCTTCTTCAGAATTTTCATTACTCTGTATAAAACATACCATCATATCATATTTCTCATAATTTTCGTAAACTGCCATTATTCGAAAAAATTGATAAATATCTATTGAATAATGATACCAAAAGAACGAAAATAAACAGCTTAAATGCGATAGAGATTTGATGTTTATTTCTGTTTCTTGTCATAAACAATATCAATGGCCTACAATTAAAATATGTATTTAATTTCTAAAAATTGTCAATTATTTGTGTGTTTCTGAAAAAAAGTTTATACTATCATATATTTTTGAAAAGGTAAAAAAAAGACAAATTTTATAGTCTATAAATATACAGGGTGTTCCATTTAAAAAAACATAAGTTTGCTATATAACTCAAAAACAGTAAATATGTAACAAAAGTTATCTACACCACTGCATTCTACGGAAAAAAAACTATTAGAATGTTATTTTACCTTTTCGATAACTTGAAGGATAACGGAGATACGAGGGGGGTCACAAAATGCAACATTTTCAGAAATGCCCTGTATCTTAAAAACTAAAAGGGCTATGAAAATTCTGTTGACGGCTTCTAGAGTTTTACGAAAAAGTAGCACAGTGTCGCGAAAACCGCAACTCTCTATCTTTAAAAATAAAGGAGATACCCCGCAAAAGTACCCAAAATGGGACACCCTGTACACTATAAACACAAAACGTTTACTGGAGATACGATGCTTTGTGCCCCAAACCGACGGTATAAGCGCGTATGGCGAAGATAACCGTAGTCAGCCGAATCATACTTGAAATAGGTACACTTCAGAAAGTTCCCCGGAACATAGTTTTGAGCGTTATCAATGCATGCGCCTGACGTGCGGAATAAAATAATGCACTGAAAATAGGCTTATAAAAATTATAAATTTTAAAAAGCTAAATGAAAATCTTGCTTCGTATGACTGGAATCAAATACATACGGATATAAATGTTGAAGATTTGACAAATAACTTCTTAAATACGATTACTTATTTAATAGAAAAACATACTAAGATAATAGCAATTAAAGTAAAAAAAAGGTCATGCTGGATAACAAATGAGCTCGTATCAATTGTAGACAAAAAGAATAAAATGTACAAGCAATTTCAAAAAAATAAAAATAATTTGGAATTAAAATCTGAATACAGCAAACTCAGAAACAAAGTAAATAATCTATTAAAAAAATCCAAAAACAATTATTACAAAATGCAAATAAACAAAAACGCAAATTGTTCTACTACACTATGGAAAGTTGTAAATGAAATAAAAAATAATAGTAACATAAAAAATCAGAAAGTGCAAATAAATAGTGAAAATAATATATTGGAGAACACAAAAGACATAAGCAATAAATTCAATGAAATTTTTACAAATATGGGAAAACGTTTAAGTTCTAAAATAAAGCCAAATATAAACCATAAAGAAAAGAAAACGATAAATAAAAACTCCATTGTGTTAGCAGAAACAGACTCAATTGAAATAATGTCAATTATTAAAAACTTGAAAAGAAACAAGGCGCCAGGAATAGATAATATAAAAGCTGATACTCTAAAGCAAATAGCACACCATATTGCAGAACCTCTGTCTCATGTAATAAATCAAATTTTTCAACAAGGCATTTGTCCAACTTTATTTAAAAAATCGGTGGTGAAACCCATTTTCAAGGCAGGTGATGACATGGACCCAACAAACTACAGGCCAATATCATTAATTACATCATTTACAAAGGTCTTTGAAATTGCTCTCAAAACAAGGCTGTCTAAATTCTTAACAAAGTATAAAATATTATCCGCAAATCAATTTGGCTTCCAAGAAAAAAAGTCAACACAACATGCAATAGCTGAGTTAACTGCAAAAATATACAAAGCACTGGATAACAGAAAACCTGCTATTTGTTTGTTTATCGATTTAGCGAAAGCCTTCGACACTGTTTGCCATCAAAAATTATTTGATTGTTTAGATGATGTAGGTATCAGAAATACGCCCCTATCACTATTAAAAAGTTACTTAACAAATAGGCAACAATGTGTCAACATAAACAATACCTTAAGTAATTTTGAAATCCTAACTTGCGGTGTTCCTCAAGGCACTGTATTAGGACCACTATTGTTTATTATATATCTGAACAACTTATTCAATGTAGATATCAGTGGATATATCATTAGTTTTGCTGATGACACCGCCATTTTCTTTGAGGGAACTACATGGTTAGCATTGAAATCTATATATAGTAGAGAAGGACTTAATAGAAATAAAAAAATGGTTTGACAATAAACTGTTAACTATTAACTTTGATAAAACTACATTTCTTCCCTTTGCATCATATAAAAATAATCTACCTATATTTGATACTCTAGAAATACAAGGTGTAGATAAAAATATTTCTATTCAAGCGGCACTAAAGGTCAAATATTTGGGTGTGTATATAGACAGTCACTTACGGTGGGATGTTCATATAAATTACGTTGTACGAAAGCTAAGATACATATTATATACTTTTAGGAACCTGAAACAAATATTAAATCGCAATCAGCTTAAAATATTGTATCATGCACTAGTAGAAACGCACCTTATTTATGGTATAGTAGGATGGGGTGGAGTCTCCAAAACTTACTTGAAAACTTTGGATATAATCCAAAAACGAATTTTAAAGCTTATTTTCAACAAAAACAATAGATTTCCTAGTAACGATCTATTTAAAGAAACAGAAATGCTTGATATTAGACAACACTATTTCGCATGTTTAGCATTGAAATGCCACACTGAAAAAGTACTCACAAATCCTGGTCATGAATATAGGTTACGAAATAACAACTTACCTCTTAATAAAATTTCTAAAACCATTGGACAAAGATCTTTTGAATTCCTGTCTGTTAAAATATACAATTATCTGCCCGTTGAAATCAAATTACTTAAACAAAATCTATCATTTAAACGGGAATGTAAGAAATTATTACTAAATACTTCTCGTGAATTGATAAATAATATTATAGATTCGAAAAATGCATAAATATAATTGTTTTCATAAATTGTTCCTATATATGCCAACCTTTTGTTACTCTATTTTATTAGTTATGGCTTATTATTTGTTTGTAGAATGTTGATATACGAATCCAAATTTATTTTTACATTTTTTTTTAGATTAACATTTATATATACTATTAATAACAATATGCTATTGTTTTGATATTTTGTCAAATTTATATTTTACATTATTTTGTATAAAACCACGTTCAAGCATTACATGTAATGCTTAAGTGGTTCCTTTCTTTATTTGTAATATTATGAATATATCTTAAATTGTCCTTTATGAACACATTTAGTTACAAATAAATATTTATTATTATTATTATATTATAATTACATGTGCATTTTTTTCTGAGTTTATCTTGGTGGTTGGATGGACACGTTGTTGGTGATGGGCACTTGCCCTTGTGCCCCCTAGTACCAACCGCTACTGGTATTACTTCTGATGAAAATTGTGATGTCACTCCTTAGATGAAGTATACTAGCTCTGGAAAAAATTTCGGATCTCCATTAAAAAAAATACTAAGTAGTGCTAAGTCAAAATATTTTTGTAATAGCTCGAAAATGTTTAAAAATTTGAATAGGGGCATATGAATTGTTCAAAAATATAATGAAATACTCATACACATTTGAAATATGGTAGGCGGCAATATTAAATGCCACAAAATATTTTTACAATACAAAATTGTAATGTCAAAGGACTAGAAACTTATCTGTAATACGGCGCCACATACTAAACACGCGGGAAAATTCAAATAACTAATTTCAATGAACTTTTTATTATGTAGTGTTTCCAACCAATGTGACATCCAGAAATAGCTTATTTTAACTTCTACATTGCATAAATATTAAATATACGATATTTCCTGCTTTTTTAATGTAAAATAAATAATTAAAATATGTGAATTCAAATTCTGCATAAATTTACTCAAAAATTATGAATTTGTTACTGTATTAACAAAATCATCCTATCATTTTTGTTGAAATCCAAAATTTTTTCCAATATATTATAGTTGTTGGGGGCCTGTGAACGCCCATTCCTAAATCCGGCCCTGTTTATAGCACGTCCGGTTCGACTGGAAGTACTCACCACTGAAGATAATTCAATTCGATTGTTCATTTTGACTCACGTTTCATCCCAAAGTTTTAAAGACTTATTCAAATGGAAACATCGATATCATTTAATGAACATGTTATGTGATGAACCCTGTATTTTACAGGCGTCTGCGGAATCTATTCGGGTCAGACCTCACCAGTCTTTAAGAAGATGCCCGAATGTACAAGGGCAAGGAAAATCAATTACAAAAAAAACCTTCAAATAAATATATGAGAATTTAAAAATCTAACAGGCCAATATGTAACCTTGCCGCTTGGAGTTTCGAACCCACAATACCGATGTAGGTTGAACATTGAGGGCGTTACCTTGGAGTCGACCCCGAGTTGTATCCGCAAACGCTTCAGTATTTTTATAATTTACAATCGTTTTATTGAATTACTACTGTTATTGAAATATGTCGCCAAGGGCAAATCCAATCACTTATATCAATTATTCACATTTTTAGGTAAGAGCATTAACTTTCAATAAAGCATACAAAGAAATAGCTGCCCTCAGTTTGAACGGTTATATTCATATATGGAGCGCAGAAACATTCAAGCAAAAATTATCTAGGAAATTACCGTCGTCACAAGAGAATGTTTGTTTGGCAGTTCAGGAATCTGGACTGTATGCTATTGGTTGTAGATCGTACACTCTTTTACTTGATTCTCGGACGTTGCAGGTAATTGTGCTTTGTGATAATTGATTATTTATTTCCTGGTACATTATTAATCTATTCAGGAGTTATATTTAAAACATTTTCGTTGACTATTTCATTCTTCTAGGCTGTTAAGAAAGTATCTTCTAGATATTCTGGTTGCGGCATAAGATCTGCAAGTTTTCAAGGTGATGTTCTAACTGTAGGCACTGGGCTTGGAATGCTTATGTTTTATGATCTCAAAGCAGGGAAGTATTTAGAATCCAGTATAAATTCTTCTAGGACCGTGATTCTTAAAGCTAGCAAAGGATATGTGGTAAGTCAAATTTTATGCTTGCAAAATATTTGTTCCCATTCTTTGAATGTAGATATCTCTTAAAAAAGTTAAATTTGCAATCATTCACACTATTCAATATGCGTTATCATTCTTATTCTTGAACTAACAATGTATTAATCACATTTTTTCAAAATAAAAACTATCTCAGCATAACAGGTGGTAATATATTGACCTTACGTTTTCAGTTTCCAGACGAAGAATATAATGACAACATTCAGAATGTGAAATATGTGCCAGCAATATATACACATTGCTATGACACAAGTGGAACTAGGTTATTTACTGCAGGTGGACCATTGCCAGCCACATTAACTGGAAATTATGCGGGGTTATGGCAATAACTAATTTTAAATTCCTTCATTCTTATAATTTGGGCAGCTTCAATGAGAATCGGATCATTTTCAACTTTATTGATATATGTACATTGAAATGATTTTAGAAGGAACACCTACCTCAGTATTGATTTAACTAAATTGAAACACGTTTAGCGTTTTTTTAAGTGGGTTGTTCATAATTAATTTATTGAATCTTAGATTTTGATTTGATCAACTGTATATATTATATTAAGTGATTACAGATCATTTTGAGAATAAGCATGATTTCTCCTCTTTTTCATAGATCTGTATTGTATGAGGATAACTGACCGTTTGTCATGTTCAATCTATGTTGGATGGTGTTTGTACTTTTACAAATTGTGCATGATGTATTTCAATATGAAATAATTCCACTTTCATATATAATATTATGACAGCAATTTATCAATTGGGAATCATCTGGGCTGTAATATGAAACTTTAATTACTTGAACCTGAACTGCCATCTAAAATATTTTGTCATTCATTCATGCATATGCAAAAGAATACTCATCCAAATATGTATTTAAAAAAATTTATATCACAAATATAAACAAAAATGTATGCTTCAAAATTCCTGAAGTTTTCCACAATATTATGCAATTTTCATGTTTTATTACAGTAGTACTCCTTATATTATTATGACAAACTAGATCATCGATATTCTAATGTGTTAATTATAAATTTAGATTTACTGCAAGTAAGATTCTAGTCAATTAAAGTTGGAATACAAACAACATATTAACAATATTATTCTATGGTCTGTTTGCCGAAACAAAAAAACGACGTTTTAGCTCAAGGTCATACAGTGTTGTCAGGTTGATCAGGCTTTCAACGTTTTGGATTAAACCAACCATTTCATTTAAATTGTGTTACAAACTAAACAGGGAGTCATTACTTATTAATAATTATTTGTAATCTTAAATAAAATTCACATAATTTACCTAATGTTTGTAGAAATAAAGTAACTGTATGTGTGTATAGGGAGAGGAGTAACTGCTAATATTTACTTTAAAAAAATACTTAGAATATAATAAACAAACTTATAATATAGATTACTTTATTTCAATAACAGGAACGCTTGGTACTGTTTGAAATACGTGTTTATAGATTACATTTTAACAAATAAAATATATCAAGGTTTTCCTGAAAATGTAAGTATTTGCAATGCTGTTTGCTGCTTCCTCCTTTGAAGAAGGCTTTTTTATTTTGCAACTATCTCTTCTCTTATTGTTGCTGAATCGTCTAGTTCTGGAAAATAAAATAATTTTTTTTTAACCTCTTCTCATATATTTAACTGTATCGGTCGTACTATTGCTTGTTTTTTTTTTCTACAACTTTCTGCTACATAGTGCACAGTGCAATGAAATTGTAAATGGTATTTTTACTACTACAAAGTTTTCATCTTCAAAATTGATATTAGCTTCTGTTTCTTCATCACTAGTCATTTCTCCTCTTACATCAATCACATTCACTGTCATCACTTTTTCGCAGTAGTCACTTTCCAAACTAAAGTACGTTCTACCATATTCCGTTTTACTAAACAAAGATTTCATAACTGGACCTTTATTGGTAGTCAGTTTCTTTCGCTTTCTAACCATTTGGACTTCTGCTACAATATTTTTCTCTGGCATCGTTCTCAAGATACTAGTTATGACTTACTCATTTTGACAACAACAGTGGTATAAAGGTGTTATCATAATGTAGGTATATTTATCCTACTTAACCATTCTTCTATACCACATTTCTTGGGAGTGCTTGTTGGCAGTTTATTCATTATCCACAACGATGGTGGTGATTCATGTAAATTCACAAAATTTAAACCAATTTAGGAAGTTGTTTTCTCATATTTCACAATGATAATCAACATCCTTTGGTTTTGAAGAAAATAATAGTTCTGCACTAAAAATAAAACATACTGTACAACCAGCATGAAGTACCTACCTACAATATGCACTTTACACTTTTGAGTTAAATATAAATTTAAAAAAAGTTACGTTATTCGATTTACACAGCACATGGCATAAATGCACGTAGAATTGCAGTCCTGGGAAGAATTGTTTCTGTACTTTTGAACTTTAATTCTATCAAAATTCACAACAAATTATGAACTGTCAAGTCAATTAAATACATATCTTTCCCACTTGCTTACAACCCTTTTGAACAATAATTTTATTAGATTTGTGCACAGTTGATCTTGACAGACTGGTTGCTTCAGGCTTTCTTAGCGGCAACGTAGAATTTCTTGAAACTAATCTTTGCTAGCAGCTTTATTTTTTTCCCAAGACAGGTAAATGTTTGTTATTTGCCTTTGCAAAACTATGCCAATTCTAAACATGCTTTTTTGGAGAGACCATAATGCAACTTTGAAGCCTACATCAAGTAATCAGCAAGCTCGGTTTCTTCAGCAGTTGTGAAAACTTGCTTACTAACAAATTTTGATGGAAAGTCTCGCTTCTGTTTTGGATATTTTGTTATTCTATGTAATTTTGACTTTGACACTCCAAACTTTTCTGAAGTCTTCCTCAAACATGTTTCATCTTTTTCAATATCCTGCCGAATGTGAAATATTTCAAGTTTGACGAAGATAGCGCCGCGGCCTTATTTTTTTAGGAAATTGTCATAGTGAATTGGTTTTACAAAATTATTATTACGTCATTTCTTTGTTTCAGCGAACAGCGTATAGAATATTTTACAAATTAGACCCTGGGCCAAAATTGAAGAATCATTCTCAATTTTGTTCGATTGGGTGACACTTTTTCCACTCCATTTTTTCCACTGGTATATTTTTCCACTAGTTTTTTTTTTCAATAACCTTTTTCCTCTAGTAATGATTTTCCACCAATTCGAAAATAGTATAATTGAAATGATTTGAACAAGTATCATAGCAACGACAGTTTGATACGTTGAACTGACAGTTTGACCTAACACATTGGTCTGACAGTTATCCCCCCTCCCTGTGGAACATGTACGAGCCCGTGTTACAAAATCTGTCGAGGACCAACAATGTGTCGGAAGGTTGGCACAACAGATTCCAGGTGGTTGTGGGAAAAACCACCCTAGTCTTTACGCCTTTCTCCTCGAGCTACAGAAAGAACAAGGAGCTGGATTTAGGCCACAAAATTAAAAAAACTACACAGCAGTCCAGAGTGAAAAACGGAGAGCGAATAAAAAATTTAGTTCGCCAATATGAAGATAGGAAAAGTGGAGGCGAAGTTTTGGAATATTTAAAAGCTGTCGGTCACCATATACAATTTTGATATCCTGTTTGATAACCATTTATAAAACTACTAAATGTATTAAAAAATAAACTGAAGGAAAAAATAAACTGGTGGAAAAATGTATTAGTGGAAAAATATATTAGTGGAAAAAGCGGAGTGGAAAAAGCAGAGTGGAAAAAATGGAGTGGAAAAAATGGGTCCCATCCTTTTGTTCACATGGAACTTATTTTTATAAACTGATATCAATAATATTCAGGGTGTTTCGCTACAGTTGACACATTTTAACCATCTGGTAATAAATAAATACCAGTGATCTAAATGTATCGGTCCCTTTGATGGTTTCTTCTGAGATATCTGTAATGTTTTAACAATAGCCATTTCCGGAAGCGCCGTTCTCGTTAGTCATTTGTTATAAAAGATTTCTCGTTACCAAGAGAGGCAGATATGGGTGGTTTTGGTATGACTAAAAACTATATCACATTCGCGCGAAATAATACAAGGTATTAAAAATTGTGGCATACTTAATAATACAATAACTGAAATTATCATTTTATTGAAGTATATTATAATGAATACATAACACATGGATCTTTACATAATAGTAGTCTCTCATTAACAGGGTATTTGATACTTACAAACAGAATTACAAAATTCAGAGTGTGGTGAGAATTTAATAAACTCAAGGGGTTTTTTCGCTCACGTATAAGTAGACTGTTTAGTAAGCTTGTTTTAATGTAACAGAGTCCTTAGAAGGCAGAATGTTAGGCCTCAATTGTTTTATAAACAATGTCTGAATAAGACATCTTTCAAAAATATTTTATTGTATTCTCCTGTATAATACGAATAAATTTTAAGCTCATTGATTTAGCAAAGCCATTGCGATATTGTGTAGTCAAAACATAAAACACACAAATGTTTAAGATCAATGAAGTTATACCCCTTTTTTTGCTGCTTGTGGGTTGGTTTTGTCACTTATTGTGATGGCGTATAATTCGATCGAAATTTTTTTTTTTAATTTTTCTGCAACAGAATGTGCTTCGTTTTTTTGTGTGTAACCTTTAATTGATGATTTACGTGTAAGCTTTAATTTTTAACATCAATAAAGTGCTCAATAAAGCACAACTTCTATATCATCTGAGTCGATTGAACTGGCCGTTTTTTCAAGAAACTTGAAAACACATGTGCCAAGTACATTAGCCTCACAATTTGCCAATCCTTCATGCCAAAAGTAGCATTACACCCGATGTGATTTAGTGCACAAATGATGAAATTGTATTAATTTAATTTTGACTTATAATAAAAGACTGCTTGATAGTCAAAGCTAACTATGAAGTTATTATCGGCTATGTTTCTATAGTTCACCTTTTCCTAGCGCTTTTTTCCTGCTGGTATCTAACGTTTTTATCTTCACCTTCTGTGTTTCCGTATGCAACGTTAATGTTTTTGTACGAATGAAAAAAGATCAAATTCGCGTTGTAATTTCAGTCAAATTATTCAAATTAGATACTATTGAATACGAATTCAACACTTCATAACTTTATAATTTTCAAATCGCCGACTATTTTAAGTTATATGAAACTATTTTGCTCGGTTACTAGCGAAAAACGGGTGGTTTTATTTGCATATCTGTTGCAAAAGCACTTCTGATCTGTGTTATGTATGGATAACGAGGTTTTATCATGTCCATAATAATAATCTTGGAAATGAAGTCACGTTGACTAAAAATGTCCTTTACCTCCCAATACTTCTTAAAAATCTGCCGAACATCTTCTCCTACTTTTGTTCGTGATTTTAATCGGTATTTTTCACCACAAGGATCATTTTCTTGGTTCCGGGATCTTCTTACTAGTTTTATACGTCGGAGTGTAGGTCTCTCCGGAATTTTGCTTTGCTTTCATTTTTAACCATTGTTATCGCTGAGCAAAACATTTTCTTCTAGTCGATACCACTGGGCCCTTGTCAGCAATATTCCCGACGTCTTCTACTAACGTTTATTAAATACATGAGAAAAACTTACATAAATCAAATAAAGAACCTGTCACTGTAAAATAAACAGTCTATTTGCGAAAATATGTAAGTTTATTTTATGGAGTGTTTTTTTCGAAAAAAATTTCCATATAAAAGTTGAATGGTTCGAAAGAAAGCGACACATTTCCTGGTCGAAGCAATCAAATTCTCACAATTAGTGTTAACTCAAAATAACGTAATTTGGACTTGTCACATTCGCGGGAGTGCTATATTTCCGGTTCGCCATACGGTACTGTCCATTCCAACGAATTCGGATATACTAGAGTTAGTCAGTCTATTCGTAACTAGGAAATTTTGTATCGCCAACATGACTTGTAGAAATCCAGTACGGATAGAGGAATAGTACCCCACGGCATAGGCGTGTATTGTATAGGGTATTTTAAACAGATTTCCAGGGTACCCCAGGCCACGGGCGTACTATTTATAAGGCAGTAAGGTACGTTTTTTTTAAACAGTTGAAACATCAAAAATAAAAACTTTTTAACCAATATTAACAGTGTAGCTGTAGACATAGAAGAATGTTAATGACAAATGTGAGTTTCTTCCATGTTTTACAGAAAAAGACTGGTATTTTGGCAATTAAATTGATTCACTTACTGACCACATTTGTATAATAGCAATTTGTAAGGTCGTTTCTTCTTTTGGTGATTGCCATTCACCGATTTATGTGTGCGTGCAAGTAACTATATTGAAGCGCAGACTATGAGCTGCTTATTACTTTGTTCATCTACATCTGGGCAATTAAGTATATTTTTATATATTCTTAACCAGTGAAAAACATTTGTTTCTATCGAGGACATTATTAGATCACAATTATTTAATTTATATTGCAATACAATAATAGTTTCACTTTTTTCACCACTACATCAACCTATAATTTGGTTTCAAATCATATCTGTATAAGTAAATTCATACAAAATCCATTGTTGGGCCCTATATGGAAAATTTCATCAACAAAAACTTCCGAAAGATGTTTAACATGATTATATACTTTTATTCTATTCTGTCTACTGATATTAAAGTACCGTAGGTATATCGCCACTACAGCATTTTTGCTTTTATTTCATCCGTATTGTCAGGAAGCATTTGCAATAATCGGACTATGAGGTGGGAGCAAAATAAGCGTTGATTTTCTTGATTTCACGATGTAAGATGGTATATAACTAACAATATGAATGGGGAACATACAAGTAAGAAAAGTTTTAATAAAATTGTAAACGTTTTATTTAAATAAAAAATTGTCAATTAATTTATGTGAGAAAGTATATTGTATATTGTCGAGAAGTTTTCTTGCGGAAAATATAATTCTAAAAATGTTGACGTATTAATAATAAATATTAATAATTTATTGTTCCTGTAAATTCTAGTAAATCATTAGTACATTCTTTAAAACATGTTTTAGGGGAATATCTAATCTATGATATTAAAAAGATAAATACATAATTTAATCAATCTGTTGCTCTTCCTTGGTATTACAAGCAACCTCTTCAACGACAATATTTAAGTATTTATAATTTTCACTGAAAAAAGAACCATTTTAATACATTATAACAAAGATATCAGAGCATATGAAAATCAGATTTCAACTAAAACTAAAAGCAGTATCCGATTCTGGTGATTTGCTAGATACAGTTTTTGGGGAAGGCTGCAGTGGCTGTTGAAATGTAGTAGTAATTGAAACGGAAACTGATTCAACTAAGGGCTCCCAATTACTACTAACCATGATATCCTCATTAACTGGTGCAAACCAAACGCTGCTTTTGGTCATAGATGTTGACGCATATTCACTTTCTGAAAGTTTTGCTCTAAAATAAATGAAACCATATATTAGTAAAACTGCTACGCTCTTAATTAAACATTTTACCTTTTAGGTGCTGGAACATCAATATTCTCTTTGTCGTCTTGATCATGTCTGAAACAGTTTGCAATTATTACTACCATGTTCCATCCCAACATATCTAACTTTCAAATAAATGTCACTTTTCTTGACAGTAGGTACACGATTAGCGGCGGCGAATTACGAGTGCCAATATCGGAGATCTCTCTATTCAATCTTTATTTCTCCACACGATTGCTGGGAAGCTAGATGACAGTATGGTGGGAGAGAGACATGTTGACGATACTCAAAAATGACTTTAGCTTATTCTAGTATATCCGAGTTCGTTGGTCCATTCAATATTGACGTTGAGTGTAACATAACGTAACCTAGACGTCGCTAACGACGATAACAACCTCGCGCGAATTGTTTTGTAATGCCACCTCGCTAAACGCGAACTATAACTCTTGAGCGGTAATAGCGGACTGTTGTTCCTCTTGTATAAAAAATTCCGTTCTCATGTCCAATAATCAAAATTACTATACCATGAAAATCGCTGCTTAGAAAATGTTTCATGTTGTTCACTTTTATTCCTTATATGTATGGAAATCCTAGAGGACGATATACCTGTGTTAGGTGAATTGGGATACATCAGCCAAGAGCCATTAGATAAAGAAAGTAGTGATTAGAAAATTCAATTCAAATCAAATCAAGAGTCGGTTAACAACTAGATTATTTGAAGGCAGATATACAAAAATTTTAATTCACCCAACACTTGGTTCTAACCTCAGGAACATAATTATGCTTTAATCAACCCAAAAGTATTAATTAATAAGTAGCAGGGCAAATAATTATTTTCTTTTATTATTGTCATTCAACGCGTGTAATTGTATTGGTTAAATATTAAGATAGTTTTCTTAGAAACAGTTACTTTATATTTTCGAAAAATCTTGTGTAAATGAACTGTTAGAATCTTCGTTTCTCCGACTTTGTAATGTACAAAGTTTCAACTTTTCAGGAGGGTAAAATGATAATTAGCTGTGGGCTTTGAATTTTGTTTAAAAAGTTTTCATAACCTAGCTAATTGTATTCAAAATTATCACTTAGAAACGTAATAAGAGGGTTTTATTAATAATAGTTAATTGAATAATGGAAGTAAAATTTGATTATTCTCGTGAACATGCACAACTTTATTCCCAAATGTCATTGAAGCAATGAAATTGCCAGGAAATACTTTTTAAATTTGTTATACATAAATTCTCGGGAAATAGGTCAAATAACACATATGCGTATTATTTTCGTCTTTACGTACATTTCGGTCTCTGTAATCATTCAATCATTAAGTCAGATTTATACTAACTGAATTAATTAAAACACTTGCAAATTCCTACAAGCGTCTTTATAATGCTAAAAGTATATATTAGGTAGAATGCTCAAATAGCAATATTTCTAATAAGATCTGAGAAGCTTTTTCTATTACCTCGTAAATCTTTGACATCTGGTTCGAAAGTAGATACTTGAACGTTATATTTTTTGGTTTAAGTCGTATTCAAATATTGCTTGAAATGACTTCGTATTTTATAAGAAATTTGCTAAGCAGTGGATTCTTGATTCATATACTTGAAACATTAATGTTACAATTTCGATTACTCGTGTTTGTTCGTTTCGGCGACGTGGGCATTTTTAATTGAAATTGGTGCGATAAGAACGCGGTGTGATAAGAACGCGCTCCGTGCTGATACAATTAGTTTTAATAAATCCCGTTTTAGACATTGATACGTTTTCTGATGATGATCGTGAGTCCGAAACGTACGTAAAGACGAAAATAATAAGCATATGTGTTAGTGTGACCTATTTCTCGAGAATCATAATTAATTTGTGCATGTAATTAAAAAAAAAAAAATTATATGATCTAGAAAACATAGGTATCTTACATTGTCTCGCAATATGTATTTTATATTGTCTCAACAGTATCATGAGCCGCAAAATACGATTATATTCATAAGTTTTTCACACATTAGATGATGACGTAGAATGTCTGCGTGTGAGATAATACTGAATTTGATAATATTGTGAATATTGTTAAAAAACTTGCCCAAAAATGTCATATCTAAATTCAGTAGTTTCTTTACAAGGACTGTCGATTGTAACATTGATGAATTATATTATCTTAATTAGTGACTGTATTTTGACAATTGTAAGAAATATAGTAATATGATTTATTCTGTGAATGAAAATATTTTATTTTAGTGCAATTTCTGAAAATACACTTTTCGTATTTTGCTGATGAGCTTTAAATCAGTTTTGTCTATTATGTGATTTTTAATAAATTATTAAATCAAATATTCGATAATTTTGAATAGTCCAACACCTAAACCAAATTGTGCTTCTTTCCGGTGAAATTATTTCATAGTTTAATATAGAACAAATATTTTACCTATTTCTACTCGGCTACTCTAAATGTAAAAAGTAACTGGCTATAAAAGCCTGGTCTTGAAGATGTACTTCAGTATAACAAAGAAATGATTATAAAGTTACCTTGGTATTTTTTGTGATTTTCATATGAAAATATGCATGTTTCGAATCAGTTGCTATAATAAATAAATTCGTATCAGTCCTGCTTCTTACATTTCCAGTGGCGACTCGTGAGTTATGAAAGAGGGTGGATACAAGAAAAAAATCGCTTCTATAGTGGTGCCTAGAATTCGACAGATTCAAAATTTATCGTTGAAGTGATTTAGAACGTGTCCGGATTGTTGGTATGAGGAAGCCGGACTTTCTCTTAGTGAAATTGCCAACTGAGGACCAATGAGGATAATAAATATATTTATATTGGAGGAAAACTTTAGAACGAAGAGTGTCAATGGCGTCCGTATATCGACGAGTAAGATCCTATGAACTTCGTTCTTAGAGACCGGTTCTATGCTTCAATTCATCATGCCCGCAGGCTGGAATGTGGTGTAATGAATGAATACACTGAGTACTGGAATGGCGTCATATAGTATTTTGCAACGAGTCCCGATTCTGTCTGTTGGCCAATGTTGAACGTAGAGTGGGACGTTTCCGTGGGTAACGGAGGAATTTACAACTAGATGATGAATCCCACACAGCCCTACATATATGTAGAGTGATGGTTCGGGACAATTTGAATGCAGCCAGTTACAAAGCGTCGAGTTTTCCTTTCGTCTTCACCCTGAAGTAGGAAATACTGTTTTACATCACATTCCTCCATATTATTTTTTCTGGTATACCTGCAATTCCATTTGAATTGTCTCAAAATCAGTGTCAGCGTCACCTTCATGATATGGTCAATACAATATTCTTCAAAAATATCGCCTCTGCCGGAATACTGACTTCCTCTTTTGACAAGCACGCTTTTGCAGTCAAAAAGAGGATAACTAAAAAAACTCACAGATTTGGCTCCTCAAATCTACTACCATAGATAACTGTTTGTCAACGTACATATGGGTTGAATATGCGTGATGCAAGTTGGCGCGTAACTGCATTGTGAAAAATAAACTGTGTTGTCATGAAAACGCAACACTGGCTTAAATCAGCTAATGCACGGTTTATATTTAGTCACACACACATACACAGAAATTTCCGTAATTCCGCTAGAGTGGTTTCACGCTTACGTAGTGACACCTGCTGGGTTTATTCTGTTTTTTTACGGGGAACCCATTTACTAAAAACCGTTGAACAGAGACCGTAACAGTTTTGATTGGTCGAAATGTCATGACCAGTAGTAGGCTCCTCCTTGCTCAGTACTTGTTGAACATATCATACCAGCGTCGAACTTGAATGTATACTGTTCGACAAAACAGTCACGTTTCAAGATATATTGTAGCGGTCGTATTGAAATATGATTTCAAAAAACAGTTATTGGAATAATGTTTACCACTCCGCAGATATTATGAACTCGACTCACATTCTTCTGGTAGGAGATCTCGAATGTCCCAAATATAGGTCAGTGTGTCTACAGAAAAACATATTCTATGTTATTTATTTTTATATAAAAACTGTCCCCATTTTTATATTACTCAAGTTTCTACTTCCATCACTATATATAGCATAGTGCAAGGCAAGTATTGTAATCGAGTCATAATTTTTTTCCAGTTTTCATGGATAGATCAGTTTTGAGCATTTGCATAGTGCGTAACCCACTGTGGAGATGATTGCACCGTTTGTATGGGTCGTATGGATTTTAAATTGTGCAGCTCAGTTTCGAGTGGAATTTTTGACACCCATCTTCAGTTTTTGAAATGGAATTATAGTATTTTATTTAACCATAATCACAACCGTGTTTTTCTGGTTATAAATATGTATCACACGTATATATTTAACCTGCACAAATTCTCCCAAATTTTCATGTAAGATTCAATTGACGTCATCAATGTGAAGTCTCAGTCTATTTTATTTTCTGTTCCTACAATCATACATTTCACCACTATTCTGCTTCAAAAGTGAGGGAAAGCAGTGATCGATTGATCACAGTTCTTTTGTTTTTCATTCAATTGTTTTTTTTTATTATTTATTGGAGCCGTCAAGAACGAAGGAAATAATCCGAACTCTCTTGATAGGTTTTCCAAATTTGTGTTCAAAGATTATCCATATTTGTTACTTGAACGAGGGAACAAGTAGGAACATTGGGAAAATAATGTAATTATTTCTACAATAACAAAGAATGTATTAAAAAAATTGATAAGCTACAACAAGATATATGTTAATTTCACGGGTAAAGGTTCTTTTTGGTATAAATAAATTTATTAAGCTTAATTCAGTAGGACATGATTCAAAATGAAAAAAAAGTATTATTTGTAAATCATCCACCCATACATTCCACTCAATGATAACGAATGTATTTAAAAATTGATAAGCTACAAGTTATATGAAAACTTGGTGGATAAATGTGCTTTTCAACATAAATAAACCCATTGGGCTAAATTCTGTAAGACAAGATATGAAATGAAAAATTAGTATTATTTGTAAATCAACCATCAGAAATTGATCTAGTTGAAAACAAAACAAACAAATATACAAATACAATTTAATTCAAGAGATAATTAGAACATTTGAGTACTCTAGTTTTTTCGGTACTGTCAATTGTAATTTTTTTAAAGATATTGCATTATAAATAATAAATCTCTTGAATTGTCATTATATTTCTTAATTGTGATGTTTCCTTGCAAAATAGCAAACAATAGTAAGAGAATCACCTCAATATTTCGTGACTCATAGAACTAAATCAGGAGTTTTAAATAAAACCACTTTTTTGGCTCTAAAAATCTCATTTCTCTTCTCATGCTTGATTCGTCTATTTTTTTGTTATTTTTTATATTTTATCATTTTTTTATTAATTTTATAATGTAAATAAACACATAGATTCTCGAGAATCCTTGTTTCTCCATGGATATACAAATGAATATGAAGGTGAATTCAAATTTTAATTTCTTTGATTTTAATGAATCTATTGCAATTGTATATACCTTGATGTGGAATAATTCTTACGGAAATTTTAAGTTGAGGTTCAAGGTATATGTTTAGTTCTAGAAATAATGATATATTGAAATGAATTCAGCAAAATTCTTAAGTTATATTCTCTTCAACCTATTTTAATTTCTACTGCCTATAGCTGTGACAATTTTATTGCAAAACTAAACTAGAAATGTATTAAGTATTAGGCAGTAACTATTAAAACAAGTTACAAACATTCCAAATAAATATACAAACAACATATTTAGCATAATATATCTAATACTGTTTTTTAACTAGCATGATTTTTTATAAATGTTTCATACTAGTATTTTAAATTTTTAATTTTTTTTGTTATAATTACTAATTAACATACATATTTGAACACATAAAAACATCACATTTTGCATCTTATTATAATAGCCAACATTAATTTAACCTTAAATAAATCTCGCTAACGTAACTTCAATTTCAAGAATATTCAAGATCTTCATAAGAAAAAAATGACGATGATGATTCATCACTTTTTAATAAAAACTCACAAAATTTTAAAGTTTATTCGATCTAGTTAAAAATAATAAAGCTTGGAATATCTTTTCAAGTGGTTTTCTGTTTGATCAATATATTTGAGTAAAAAAATAGAAATATGAAATAATAATAGTGTGAACATGTAGAGTTAGATAAACTTAAATATATAATAAAAAATATAAGCAAAATAATAATGTATAAACTTATGAACGATAAATGAAAACAAATATTTTACCACTTCAAAACATACTATAAAATTACAATTTTCCTTAAACTGCATTTATAATTTGAGACTATTTAATTATATATTTAAAAAAATGTATTCATAATTATATTTTTTATTTATATAGAAACAGTAAAATTTGTTTTCAAACAAAAAAATGCGGGGCATTTTTTCCGCACATCTACATCAGAAATATTTCTCTGAAAAGTTGTATCTTCAATTTAGTAGTTTTATATTACTGGTTTCAAACAATTCTTTATTTTGGATCAGAATAATCTAACAGTTGAACAAGAAATTAAAAACTGGCATGCAAAAAGTACAATTAATTAACCCGTAAATATATGGATTAATTAATCTTGTTTGGAATATGAATATTTGATGTAAGTCAAGGAAAATTTTAATTCAACCAAATTTAGATTTTTTAAATATTTCTATAAAACTTTTTTGATAGAAATGTGTGCTAAAACAATTTTAATAGTGTATCACAATCAAAATTCGTAATATTTGTCAGAAAACAAGTTGTCTTAATTGTGAGTCATACTAATTTTATGAAAAATTAATTATAAGTGTTTTCACTCTGAACTGAATTTAACAAGGAGGTTGTTGTACCTTGAACTAGTAAAACAAATTCCAAAATTTACACATGTCTTTCGTCGTTTCAATTTTGCAAATCTTTTACACAAGTAAAATTTATTAATAATCCAGACAAGTTTTCTATATAAATGAAATAAAGCTAGCGATGATAATCTAGGAAAAATTAATTTAGATTCTTATTGAAGATATTGGCATAACGGGTGTGAAATGAAAAAATTATCAGATTCACAATTCCTTCTAGTTTTAAGGATCATCTTTGGTTTGTATTGAATTGAATAGGAAGTATAGAACTTAAAATTTTATTTCTTGCTAATTCTATATAAGACTGCCTAAATACCTCTTTGATGAATTGAAATTTATCCACATCAAATACGGAGCGAGCAGTATTGGAAAAGTTGAAAGGTTCCTCAATGCAGAGAAATTTCCATTGATTGATGTCATTCTTCGGAGCTTTCAGAAAACGACATTCGTCTATAGGTAACCGGCTGCCCATTCGAACAGAAATTGCGAACTCTGAAAATTTGAAATAAGAATAATAATCCAGAAAACCTATCAACAATTCCCCTAGGCAGTTTGTATTGTCTGACTTGAAGTTTTTCATAAAGTCTATATCCTCTTGAACATCAGTACTGGTAGTTTCCCCACACGCGTTGAATATTTCAGGTACCAAGCCATGAAGACATGGTAGAACTGGAGGTGCTATTCCACCTTTAACAAATACAGAAATAGTGAATCCTAATGTACAAATATTTGTCATTATAGTTGTATTAATATAATAATTATATAATTTACAGTTGAATTTATAAACGTGATGATTAATTTAGATGATTTTAAAAATCTTGGCTTCCGGACGTCAGGCGGGATGCTAACGCACAAAACTATGTTCCGAGGAACGTTCTGAAGTGTACCTATTTCAAGTATGATTCGGCTGACTACGGTTATCTTCGCCATACACGCTTATACCGTCGGTTTGGGGCACAAAGCATCGTATCTTCAGTAAACGTCTTGCCTTCATAGTGTACAGTGCGTGAATTCAATTCGAAGACGTTAAGTTTTAAGTGCGTCTATTATCAATGACAGAAGTTATTTGCGTGCAAAATCTTTTAAAAGGCCCGCAATCATTTGAGGAAAAACTTTTGTCAGAAGATCGCTTGAACGCATTGACGGTCCTATCAATAGAAAAGAAGTTCGTCCAGTCTATCCCGGATTTGGACAACAAAGTCATAGACGTTTTTTCAGCATGAAAAATAGGAGAATGGATTTTATGTACAAAAAATAGGTAATTTCTTTTCTTGTGTCCACCGTCTTTCATAACTCACGAGCCGCCAAATGATTTTATTTTTCATGTCTTTATTATTTTTATATATGTCAATTCTATTACCGTAATAATTCATTATTGTAATAAGCGGTAAGCTTACAACTCTATTTGAATTGTTATACTTATTATTTAGCAAAAATCAAAGTTCTGAACTTACCACTTACCTATGGGCGTGATGTACAAAAAAAATTACTTACATTGTAGATAATGGATGACCATCAAGGCTAACGAATAACTAGATATTGTCATATTTTTCGCATCGTTTATGTTGTTCTCCTGAGCCCAAACCTTGACTATTACGACCAACGGTCGAACTCTCCAATCCAAACGTGCATAACAGTGTAGTAGATGCGTATTTCTAATACCAACGCCGTTATTGCAATTCAGATCAATTTCAAATCCCGTTTCTAAATATTTGAATTTCAGGATAGGAACTTTCGCCACTATAAGTTCTGCATCATCAGCAACACCTAAAAATACAAATTATACTAGGCTCATTTAGTTCAAATTTCACAAAAATTCAAGAAATATTAGAACTTTTTTGTTTCTCATACAACATCATAAGGTTTAAACATGATGAAGATTGTATAGATGCAATAATTGCAATACAATAGATAAGAAAGTTAATATGTATCATTCAGAAGAACTTTTGTTGACAGGACAGTACTTCATCATTTAACAATAATGGATTTTTGAAACTGTCACCTATTTGGAGACCTTGTTTTTCTAACTAAGTAGTTCAAAGTTTAATTTTCCAATATCACAATATAAACACATATAAATACTGTGCTTGTTTTATATACAAATTATCGGGAAATAGGTCACATTAACACTTATGCTTTATATTTTCTCGTCTTTACGTACGTTTCGGTGTCACGACCATCATCAGAAGACTTATTATGTCTAAAACTTCTTATCGCATCAATTTCAATTGAAATGCCTACGTCGCAGAAACGAACAGAAACACGAATAATCGAAATTGTAAAATATCAATGTTGTAAGTATAATATATCAAGAATCCACTGTTAAGCAGTACTCTTAATAAATGCGAGCTCATGTCAACAAAGTCTATGAACGACTAAAAACGAGAACATTAGGTTCAAGTATCCACTTTCAAACCAGATGCTAAGATTTACGAGCTAATAGAAAAAGGTTTATCAGTTATTGGAAATATACTTTAAACATTATAAAGACGCATGACGTAGGAATTTTAATTAATTAAATTAGTATAAATCTGACTTAGTGTGTGAATATCTGTCCTATGATTTACAGATTTGGAGTCACGTTTTATGTGAATCATCTCCAGAATAGATCTTTTATAATAATTGGTTTCCTTAGTTAAAATATTAACATTTTTGTAATCGAATTTATGATTATATCAAAGCAGTGTTAAGCAAGGGCGGTTGAATTTTCTAAGTTTTTGTTTCTTGTGCTATACTTATGGCCATACATTCTTTTCTGTAAATATTGTTTAGAGATTCCAGTATAGGTCCCATCGCAATCTAAACAATTTAATTTGTATACTGTGTGAGATTGTAATGCCTGACCAAACGGCAAAACAAAAATCTAAATACATACACAATAGAATATTTCTGAATCGGACAAAATATTATCAACAACTTAAAATCTTCTAACACATGTGGAACTGACAATATATCTTCGAATATTCTGAAGAGCTGTAGAAACTATCTAGCAAAACCTTTGATGTTCCTTATAAATTAAATTTTGAATTTCATTATCATTCTATCGTGACACATTTGCCAACTACAACGTACAATTTTGTAATTCCATTGGTTGTTTGTGAATAAAGTTCAGTTCTATTCTACTTACTGTTTTTTAATAGGAGATTTCTGACATGGTCTAAATGATGAAGAGCATCAATTCTAGGATCCGTTACAAATGACTTCGTTAACAAACACAGATCTATATCACTTGTTTCTAAACCAAATCCTGACATAGTTGATCCGACAATGAATAAACCATAACTATTCAAACATTTCTGAAAATACAATAAACTAGAGAAATACTGACATAATTGCACATAACTGCTGGATTTTCTGTTTGTTTACCAAAATATGTAAAATTAATCTTCAACACTTATAAAACTGAAGCTACTACATGATATACCTTTATCGATAAAAATATAGATCTCCATGCTTCTAGTTTATAAATATAAGTTTGTTCTGTTTGAGCTTTACTGCTAAATACATCCCATATAGCCTGATTGAGCTGATCCCAAGAGCCTCCATTAAGCAATTTCTCTGGACTTGGATCTATTCTCATCAAATAACTTCTGGATTTGAAACGTTCCATAAGCCCATGTACTCTTCGAGTTATATTGTCTACTGGATGATTTTTATGTGACTGTTTAGACGATCTGGTTGAACCATTCGAATAATATCTACTGAAGGAAATAATTAATATATGTCAAAAGAATAAATTTATCAGAATACCTTGAATTCCTAAAGTTGTTCGTTTGATTATAATAATTAGGGTAATATACATTAGGTGAACTATTACTGTATTTTCCAAATGCTATAGATTGTTCACTCAAGTTTTTCCTATTTATTTGGTTCTTAGTCGCCACATCTGTAAGCAAAAAAAAGTGTATCATTAAACACAATAGATATAATAATAATTTTTAACATAATAGTCGTCTATAGAAATGACTACAGTTGGGCAATATAAACCTTTTGAATTCTATATTATAGTTGTCTTCTTTGCTTTAGTACCAATTACTTGTAATATTGACAATGTATATCTTGAATGAACTAGATTTAACTTTTCACTTCTCTAGTAATGTGACTGAAATACATAACTGAATTATCATTTTTTGTTAACCTATATCTTGAGAGCAGTAGACATTTGTGTGTTCCTGATAAGCAATATAAGTATTCAATGAAAACAAAGTTTAACTTTCTTTTTTCGTGAATAGTCTTTTGCAACCGAAGTTTTATATTAGGTTTTCAAAAATAAAGAATGTTGAAATACAAATTTCAATTCCTAATTTAATTAATATTCTTGGTAATAAGCAGCTCATCGTATCAACTTTAACATAACATTGAACTATAAGATGACAAACTCTTAAAATCATTGTAAACCTGAAGCTAGTTTCAATAAGCGATTATCTTTTTCTCCATTTTCGTGTGACTCATCATGCAGTTATAATTTGAGGAACAAAATATCATTTTATACGAACTATATCAATCATTTGTAAATATTGTAAATCATGCAATTTACCTTGTTTATTAGCTGTAGTACCTCTGGACGAATATAATGATGTACAACTCTCGTCACTTTCATACCCTTTAGGTGATATCGCTCTTGTATTTAGCAAATTTCCATTTTTGCTAATTTCCACTTTTTTGTACAGATTATTTTTATTGTAATTGACCATACTATGAGGTAGAGGTGGCAAAACATTGTATTGAACTTTGAGAAAATCATCATTCTGTAAATGTCTATCCACAATGTCTAGTCGAGATAAATTAATTTCTGTGGAGTACCTATTATTAAAGTTATGTACACTGCCATGTTTGCTATATTTTTCATAATCTTTTAGATAATTTGAAGAAAACCCATCATATGGTAGTCTAGTATTGATTAAATTAATATTTTGCGAGACTGAAGTTTCTACAGCCATATCTAGAGAATAATTTTTTTCTTATATTTCAAATATCTTCATTTAAACCTAAAAGATTCACCAACGAATTGATTATTACACACACTTTGGTTTAACGGTTATCATTAGCAAAAACTTTCGTAGATAAAATACTTCAACAAAAAATGACGTCTACATTTAAGGTTATTTCGATTAACCTTTGTTGATACTTTTGTTTTAAAGTTTCAAAATACACTATTTGTGTATACTAAGATATAAAGAGCCAATATTGGTATAAAAACAAGATATTGGAAGTTCTTTTGCAAATATTTATAAGAAATGTTTTTCCTAATCTTCAAAAATAAAAAGTTACACGGTTTGCCGCCAACAACGCGTGCGCACTATTTTAAAGCCACATAGAACAGTGATGCATAGAGAAATTAACTCTCTGATTAATACAAACATAGCTTCAAAGAACATAGAAGTTTATTCTAATTGAGCCTATAATTTCATAGTTGTTCTGTGACCAAAACCTGAGTTAACGGTTTACCCGATTCATTTTAAATAACGAATTTGTCAAAGTAGAAATTCAAGCGATTAATTAATTGATGAACTCGAAAGCGAAAGCTGAATTTGGGGACAGCTGGTCAGTCGGCCGCAATGTATGACAAAAATATATACTATTTAGCAGAAGTATATTCTGTGCTGTATATATCTCTCTATGTCCCCAAGCTATTGTGTATATGAATTCGGTCTCTTACCTACGAGTATAGCTGCGCTCTTTCCTATACAGATTTCAAATTGCCTGCAACGCCGAGCGCGCGCACAAAATCGGTGATTGATCATTTTTTTATGTTTGATATAACATTTAATACCCTCCCAAAAGTTTTGAAGTATAGTAAACCAATTAGAAATTAGGAAAGAGCGCAGCTATACTCGTAGGTAAGAGACCGATTCATACACAACAGCTCGTGGACATAGATATATACAGCACAGAATATCCTTCTGCTAAATAGTATTTATTTTTGTCATACAACGCGGCCGACTGGACTGACCAGCTCTGTCCCCATATTCAGCTGACTGACTTTCATAACTTTTATTTATACGCAATATTCAATTTGTAAAACGATTATCAGCCTTATTAAATTAATTTTATTACCTCGACAGTTACGACCGGTTCGATAGCGTACCTGAAGCACCTGTTCTCAGTTTCGCTTCACTGACCGCAGTATGTTTATTTACACAACCACTGTAATAAACTATAAAAAGATATAGTTTCCACGAAAACAAAATGCGTAGAATACGTTGGAGTATACATCATTAAATTTGCTAGAAAGAAACACTCTATATCCTCCATTGAAGAATTGGGTGAAATGTAGGCTGTTACTATTAGACAACGTTGTTCATTAATAATGCTTTCTGCGGCACAAATATCTCCACACGCTTCACTCACTGCTGAAAGAACGCCAGCTACTGACTGAGGATGCTAGACAATTTCGTTATGACTCCACCTACCACAAGCGCATGCGTGTGTCGATTTCCCCGTGACGATTTCGTCTAGTAAGGCCTCTGTAAAAACGTATTCTACGTTAAAAAAAATAGGCTTAGTACATTCAGAGACTTTTTTGGCTCTGGCTCTCCGTCTAATACAGACATCATGAAAATAGTCTAGATCATAGATGCTGCAGTATCCTGAAATTACGTTTTACGTGTTTGATGTAGAAACTTCACATAGTAAGTGCGTTTGACAACGAGGTTTTACGATTTTGACAGACAGGATTTGCCCGTTAGATATTGTTGTAGTTGATAATCAACGCGTCATAAATTACTAATACATTTCATCATGATGATTTAACTTTATTTACAAATATACATATTATCATATTACATTACAATTAATTGAAACTTACATGGTCATTGAATAAAACATTATAAATCAATAGTAAGGTCTTCTGGGATTATTCTGCAAAAAAAAAAATTCTAAAAGACCCTGAAAGCAAGCTATGAACGACAGACTTTCTCCTTCATCAACAAGAATTATAAAGATAGAGTATTGCGACAAAATAATGTCAAACGGTATTTTTTTCCAACACGGACTTACCAAAGGATTTGGTCGAAATCTATAAGCTAACATCATACGTTTCCGATATGACTCGTACTCATCTTCATTCAATTCTTCTTGAGTTAAGCCCAATCCTTGATTAAACTCTCTGGAAGGTCCTCTTTAACAGAAAACTTATTTCAATTGAAAAAATAAATTATTTGCAATATTCCATGCAGCTAATGTGAAACATTCAAATAGTATGTTCGATACAAAATGAACGATTTACAATCAAACGGCTCTCAAAGTGATTGGCTCCTATCGACGGTATGGAACTGTCAAGGCTATTGCATGCCTAGGTCACAATAACAAAGTGACCCAGCCAGTCGGGCATTGCGGGAACAAGGCATCAGACTGTCTGGCCTGGGAAGGTGCAGTTTGAAAATTTATCAGGCAGGACCAGTGCGTGGCCATCCATATCTGCAAGCACAACTAATATATCTCCTGGGGCCAAAAGTAGAATACTTGAGTATTGGCAAACCCTACCAGGTTTTGCCCACCCTAAAGCGATCATCACAAACCTTTCGATATCAAGAGCTAAAATACTCTTACAAGCAAAGCAGGTTAAGACTACATACTCTAATCGGTTTATGTACAGGATACGGCCGTTTAAACCTAGGCTTGGCCTCTCTATCAATTCCCAGCTGGGGTGAAGAATCAGATCTGAGATGATCAGTTAGACACATCTACCAGATGAACCAAATCTCAACCACCAAAATCATAGGCTTTTAGAACTATAATTAGAAGTGAGCCACGATAAAACGCGGTGGAGGGAACTATGTTCGATCTACTAGCAGAAAATAAACTATTTGCAATATTCCATGAAGCGAAAGTGAAACATTGAAATAGTTACCAAATGGAAATGGCCGCTTACATTGTAAGCAAATTGCAATGTCTCTTGTAAAATGAGTTAAATCTGTACAGACCGAGACAAAAATGGCCACTAAACAGGCTCCTAGGAGTTGTACGGATTTGGAAATAACCTGATGCGCATGTTCAACTTTTCGTGGCGCTGGATTCGTGTCGGGATAGACATGAACTGGCCAAACGGATAACATGTACCTACTTCAAAACCCAAACGCCAAATCAATATTCAAAATTCTCAATACCTATTTCAGTAACTGAATAACGAAGATGGCAACTAAACCGAAACACATATTTATACTTCTAAAAACGTTGATGTCGCATTTCTGCACCTTCATTTCGTGCTATTGTGTTATCCACAATCTGAATACACTTAATAAACTATTATATATAATTTCTCGGGAAATAGGTCACATTAACACTTATGCTTTATATTTTCTCGTCTTAAGACGACCTATTTCCCGAGAATTTATATATAATTCATACCTGGGTCAAGAATCTTTATCTTAATAAACTATAAAAGAGTTTCAACTTATAATGTTATGGAAATAAAACAACTAATTTACACTAAATAAACAATGGATGTTTTTATTATCCACTATTGCTTACATATGTTTCAACACACTGTCATCATCTGAGCTAAGTTATAAACTGAAGTTACATTGACAGAGGAGGGGCTTTATACTACAATGACTATACTTATTAATAGTGGTCAACACGGTATTTTTTAAATAACATTTTTGAATAACAACCGATCGGGGTGAAACAAATTGCATTCGACAGAAAAAAATATGTTGACAAAAGGACCCCAAATTATTTTGTCCAAAACTTATTCCCCCAATACCCTTAAATTAGCCATTTTCTGGGAAAAAAATTGAGAAAATAATTGAATAATACTGCCGAATAGGCCTGAAAATGTCTACTCGGGGGTTTTCAGGGTCGCTGATCACGATCCCGAAGTCAGATTTCCCAAATTTCTCTTCCCCGCTTCTCTGATCCCCCCACTCAGTTCATCCAGCAATTTCGTAAAAAATGGATCAAAATTGGATGAAACGGTGGACTCGAGGGTTTTTGGGGTCGCTGATTACGATCCCGAATTCAAAATTGAAAAATATCTCATCCCCCCTCCTCTAATTAACCCCCATGCTGTTCATCCAGCACATTTTGAAAAAATCGAAACGGTGGATTCGGGGGTTTTCAGGGTCGCCGATTTCGATCCCGTCTTCAAAATTGAAAAATATCTCATCCCCCTCTTCTAATTAACCTCCCATGCTGTTCATCCAGCATTTTTCGAAAAAATTGAATGGTAATTTGTTAACAAATAAAATTGTTAATTAACTAATTAATTTAACTGTAAATTGAAAAACTGACCTCAAATTCGTGTTTAGCATGTCCAAATTATCAGAAAATTACACTTTGAATGCTTACAATTAATGAAAAACAAGATTTCCAATTTTTTCAATGATCTTATAAAAATCCCATTTTTTGACCATTAATTCCTAGATATTTCTGGAATGCGGAATTTGTCACTCGAAAAAATCCATGGGGGGTTAATAAGAGGAGGGGGGATGAGATATTTTTCAATTTTGAAGACGGGATCGTAATCAGCGACCTTGAAAACCCCCGAGTTCACCATCCATCCACCATCCATCATCCACCATCCAATTTTGATCAATTTTTTCCAACATTGCTGGATGAACCGAGTGGGGGGGGGGGATCAGGGAAGGGGGGAAAAGGAATTTGGGAAATCTGACGTCGGGATCGTGATCAGCGACCCTGAAAACCCCCGAGTAGACATTTTCAGGCCTATTCGGCAGTATTATTGAGTTATTTTCTCAATTTTTATCCCAGAAATTGGCTAATTTAAGGGTATTAGGTGGAAAATAAGTTTTGGACAAAAATAATTTACGGTCATGTTGTCTGTTCAGTTAATCGACCTATTTTTATACCATATTGACTGCACTATAAGTGGAGAGGAATACCATTAGTTACAGAAGAACTACTAAGGAAATAATTAATAATAAATGTCCAATTGATCATTTAAAACTACATTATTTTTGTTTTTAATATGTTTGCCAAGTTCAAATATTCAATTTCAAGTCCTTCCTTTTGATATTTTGTTGAGGATATATTGAGTTAACATGTGTTTGTTCAATTTCTGTTTTAAAATGTTATCTACCATGAAAGTATTGTAACCATTGTTGACGGCAATTTGTTTTATTCTGTCGAGTGTTGTGTTAAAAATTGTAACTGAACGTCAATATGTTAGTTTAACATATATCGGGAAACCAACAAACAATATTTCAAAATTCCTATCGAAACACAATAAAACAGTCGCGTATAAAACGTCTAATAATTTACACAAATTCATAAATAATTCTAAAACAAATAGATAAATTTAAAAAATCTGGAGTTTATAAGTTATGTTGTGATGATTGTAATGCTTTGTATATTGGCCAAACAGGTCGCAGCTTTTACTAGAGATTTCAAGAACATATGAGAAGCAACAGATTGACAAAAACCTATTCGATGTATGCTAATTATCTAATCGAACATAACCATAATTTCACTCACGATCCCTAAATATTATATATCGAACGGAAGGGCTTGAAATTGAATATATTGGAATCATTGGAAATTGTTAAACACAAAAATAATGTACTTAGTTTTATCATTTCAATTATCAATCATTTCCTTAGTAGTTCTTCAAATGTTCTGTAACTAAGGGTATTCCCCTCCACTTAATCTTAATAAGTCATAGTATAAAGCCGTTGTCTGGCAATGTAACTTTAGTTTATAACCTAGCAATAGTGGATAATAAAAGCATTCATTGTTTATCAAGTGTAAATTAGTGGTTTTATTCATTTTTTTATTTCCATAACCTTCTAAGTTAAAAATGAAACAAAACTATGCAATATTTTATAAGAGTTCAGATTGTGGATACACTACAACACTATACATAAGAAACAATCACTCTTATCCACTAAAAATACTGTTAAAGTACTGAGGACTTTTCAGCTACCAAGTAGCCATCATCAGAGTAAATTTTTCTCTAATGGAAGGTCCTCGATACTTCCAATAGTATTTTTAGTGGATAAGGGTGATTGTTTCTTATGAATAGTGCTACATAAACTTAATAAGTTGAGGTCTACTAACTTATTCACAGGTTCAATAATCCCCTTTCCTGCTGAACCTAAGCCTTCACCTTCAGTCCATCCCAATTTCTGTAACATCTTGAATCCGATATTGTCTTCTTTAATTTTGAATTCTTTGTAATCGGAAAAGTTCAATTGTCGACCTTCTTTTGCGGCCGTCGATTTTTCCATAAAACGTTTGAATTCTTCAGGAGGTAAAAAATCTCCAATGTGATGTTTCCCTTCAGCCTGACGTGTTAATTCTTGCGCCCACAATTCTGTTGCCGTCATTTCCTGAAAAGAAGCAAAACAAATACTAGTCAGTCACTAAGTAACCTAAGCGGAGCGATGCGAAAGCAATTATCCAATACATGAAAATGTTCTTAATCAATTAGTACTCAATATAACCTTACAATTTTTCAAGTGGATCACTGCGAATTAGCAAGACTTGATTGAAAGTCGATCCATGAGGAATGCAGGTTGATAGGTAATGTTTATTTTGTAAACCTGGTTTTATTATACTTTATTATTATTATTATGTGACTGTCTTCAAACTTTTATAATTATTGGGTTGTTTGTTTATGCTGTAGGCAATTCTTTTATGTAGATAATTTAGTCCAGGCTATAAACCGGAAAATAAAAAAATAAAAACATGGAAGTTCGAATCAAAACATTTTTTTTCAATTAGCTTCAGGAGGTTCTCAGGATCATTCATACACCTTAAAACCTCTTGGGAACCCCAACCCCACCCACTGGGGGCGAAAATGGCCCGAAATCTTCAAGTCTTGAATTGTATTTTCTACAAAAAAAGGTATTTTGGCATTTCGAGTGCACCTAGTAGGTTTTTTGGGTCGCTGAACACGAATCCGTAGACAAATATACTTGCAATCCATCGTAGGGGTGGTAAAATCGACGAAATTGGCCAATTTTGCACCCCTATATGTTATTTTGCAATGTACGTGTTTTAAGCATTTCGAATGTACCATGGTTTTTTTTTTGGGTCGCTGAATACGATTCCGAAGTCAGATTTACTCGAATATCATCGTAGGGGTGGGAAATTTACAAAAATGGCCAATTTGACACGTTTCTAAATTTTTATTATTTTTGCATTTTAAAATTACTTCGGAGTAAATCTGGCTTCGGAATCGTATTCAGCGACCCAAAAGACCCCCTTGGTGCATTCGAAATGCCGAAAACACGTAAATTGCAAAATAACATATTGGGGGTGCGAAATTGGCCAATTTTGTCGATTTCACCACCCCTACGATGGATTGCAAGTAAATCTGGCTACGGATTCGTGTTCAGCGACCCAGAAAACACCCTAGGTGCACTCGAAATGCCAAAATACCTTTTATTGTAGAAAATACAGTTCAAGACTTGGAGATTTCAGGCCATTTTTGCCCCCAATGAGTAGGGTTGGGGTTCCCAAGAGGTCCTATGAATGATCCTGAGAATCTCCTGAAGCTGAAAAAAAATTTTGATTCTAACTTTCATGTTTTTTTTTTTATTATAGCTAAAATCCCGGTTCACAGCCTGGAAATTATTATATTTCAAATATTTTCCCCAACTAAGGATTCTAAAATAAATATATGTAATTGACATAATTTAGGTATGCAATCAAATAAAATTGCAATGACCTGGGAGATGAAGAACCATAAATCCATCAACATTGTACCTGATAGAATAGTAAAACATTGCTAACCAATAAGCTATTGTAGTAGAGACCTTAAAAAGGGGAAAGAACAACTAACCTTCTCCCTCAATTTGTGCTCCCAAGTTCCACCTTCAATTTCTTCATCTGAATCGTAGTCATATTTGTTTTTACCTGCCATATTCAACCTTTCTACCTCTTCTCGTTTTTTAACCATATCTTGATAAAGTAAATTAATTTTATAATGATCTTCAGCTCTTTTCCATTCATCTTCTGACAGGTTACTTGATCCAAAAGTTTGTATCGCATATTGAACCAAGGCTGGATCGGTCCGAGTTATTCTTGACAACATAACTTGACCTGTTTAATAATAATCAAAACATTAGATGTTATCGCTATTTAAGTACAAACAATTTTTTACCAGCTGTCTGACAATTCATGGGAATCATGTGTGGTAAAACGATTCCACTTTGGTTAACTACTATTCTTGGAGGATGAATATTCATTTCTTTATCGCCCCATCTACTTTTACGTTTCCGTTTATTTCCATTTTGGTTATCAAAGCCATCCTGATAGTCCTTAACACATAAAACATTATAAACTGATAGACAAGTAACATGCTTCAGACCAGAATTAGATAAAGAATTGAATATAATATCCTTAAAATTTTTCGTAACTCAAGTTCTAGAATCTGATACTTACATTCAAAGTGATTTTGTGATATCAACAAGTGATTAGTCAACGGATAAACTGTAATATAAACTTACCATATCATATCGATCATCTTCAATCGGAGCATCTGGATCATATATGTCGTCAGGGTTAAATTTCTCTTCTTTTACCTCGAATATTTCGTTACGAAATTGCTCGACGAGTTCTTGATATTGACGATAAGCTTCAGATTCCTTATGAAATAGGAACCTATAAACATTGAAACATCGACCCATTAATTCGAATGAAAACTATGACTTAGAGACGTCAAAATTGGTTGTTCATAAATGTTTCACACATTGCCTCTGTTACACCTGTAAGGTTTTTTTATTTAACACTAATTTCCCACATTTCATCCTTGGAAACGTGAAACAGTTATATTTAGGTTACTCAAGTTACTTCAGGTTCCAAAAAGTTTTGAATTATGGTAAATTTCTTCATAATACAATTACCTAATTTACACTACACTTTTTCAAAGTAGAAAAATTTCAAAATGACACCTGAATTGACTCAGCTTGGGGCGTTTATTAGAAGTAGTGTAAATGTAATTGAGTAGAAAATAATTAGGGCTCGGTACAAAGATGAAAAGCAAATATTGCTATGAATTTCTAATATTCAGCAGATTTTTGTTCCATATAGTGCTGAAATTATAGATTTTCCAATTGAAATGGAACCTGAGATTACTTACCAATCAATCTAAATATAACGAGTGAGAAAGATATGGATTAATTAAATTTTGAACTTTACACAAAAATATAAGTGTTCAATGATTTCATATACAAATTTCTATAAAGGATTTTTGATGTCTACTTAAGAAAATATACTCAACTAGCAAAACATATACTTTACTATTTAAATCAAAGATTTCAAAATCCAAGTGTTAGTACAACTTAAAATTGATGTAATCAAAATTTAGCAACAATTCTCTGGTTGCTACATTTTAGTGATTATTATTTGAGTACACAAATAGAAGAATACCAAGTTTTAGCTAAATAGAATCACCATATTCGAACACCTTGCAAAATCCATTATGGAAACAAACTATCAGTTTCCCATTATAGGGCAGTGGCTTTTTGGCAATCACCTCATAAAAATTATTAAGTCTCAAATGATTGGAAGAGGATATTATGATTAAAAAACAATATAAAACTAAAATCCACCAGATTTGCCATAATTAATCAAAAGTGTTGAAAACTAAATGTTATATTGTTATAATTGAATACTAGAACACAAGCAAAACATCTTCACTGTCCTTCCTAATTTGAAAAGTTTCAGAAATATAAAATATTTTTTGATTAATTATTAAAATTATATAATAATAAGTTATCTTTATTCAGGAGTAAAATTACAATATAAGTCGAATACATGTAGTGACCCACCCAAAATTAACACTCGCCTTATTTTCAAGTTATTTTAACAGGAAAAACATGTACTGTTTTTATTTGATAAAAACGAATAACATAGAACATGTTTGATGATCTTTCTTCGCAACAAATAAATAAAGAATAAATTGATAATTCTGAACAAGGCTGAATCAGAATTACAATGAATCTAAACTGAAAACACAATTATATTTAATAATCTTTTATTATTGTGTCCTAGGTAGACTGTCTTATATGAATGTGGTCACAGTCACGTATACACTCCTCTAGGCTCGGTTGTTTCTGCGCTCGCTCGGCGCTGGTATAGGAGAAGGATGAGCCTATTGGTGGTCTCGACCAATCAGACCTGTTACGGATTCACGTAACGGTTCTCGCGTAACGCTTTCCAGCAATTAGGTCCTCCGTAAAAACATATTCTATGTTAAAAGTTTTTCCTGATTAACTTAGTCCAAATTTTCAGAATCCGATGCGAGAAAAGAGATGAAAGTCAAATGACAAAGCTAGGAACAAAACCTCACTTTTTTTGACAGTGAATGTGATCTAATTTTTTTATATTGTGTAGCCCATTAAAATCAAACATATATAATTTCTATAAGTTTCTTTCATTGCAGGTTGTTATTATTTTATTGTCTTCAAGCCTGCTAACTTACTAATAACAAGCAAGTGGGTTAAGTAAACATTTTTTTATTAATTGGTGTCATTTCTGCCTATTCACTCTTCATAACGATTATGTCCAAAAATTGACGCACAAGCCTAATGTTATGCTGTGGAGCGCCATCTTGCTGCCAGATCATTGTTTGACGATAATTCAACCAAATTAAAAATATTCGTATTTAGAAAATTTAAATACCTTTCACCAGGCAACCTTCGGCTATAAAATACTGACCCTACTATTTTATCGCCAGCACACCCCAAAAGATTTTCTGCCTTGTATTTCAGCTTCTTTATGGTAATGCGACTTGTCAAAGGACCAGTAATGAGTTTTTCACCTGGTGATACATCCAGAGGTTGAAAAACTAACCTCATTCGACTAAAAGATATTGTTAAAGATAGCATCGTTCCCTGGTAATCTTGCAATGATTGTTCTGCAGTATTCCAGTATAGGGTTGAATACTTTTTTCTTTCTCAATAATCGATTAATCATTTATGTCAAAAAACAAATGTTCGTTAGCAATTAAAACAAATAGATTTATAACAAAACAAATCCAATGAATTCCAGCAAATTTAAAGAAATTAGCAAAAGGTCCCTGAACATACTATCAAAATTTTACAACAATTGATATCATTTTCATATATTCTTGAATCTTCAATAACTGCACATGCACTTTATATTTGTCGAAATCTCAGAAAATCTAGTCAGTTCATCTTATCTTTAGATCCAATGTTGTAAATTTGACAGACCTTTTTTATTTACGTTTGATGTAGGTTACCAACGTCATGAAACTAACAGAATTTTTAGCCATATTTTATTTGAAGAGCAGTGAAAAAAGTGTATAGTCAAACTAACGGAATTCTAAAAGAAAATTAATGGTGGCAATGTGTTAAACAGAAAGTAACAGAGGCAGTGCATCAAATATTTAATTGGACTTAGTGAAATAGGTAGAGAGCGCAGAGTCCCTGCATACCACAGATTAGGATCTTGGGTTTTACGCTGTTGCACCACGTCCTCTATGCTGGGTCCACACTGGGCCACCATGCGTGCCAGTGATGCCATCGCTTCATATTCTGGAGTACCTGGGGGAAATACTTCACAACACGTCACTAACCGCCCTGTACTGCACAGGGATGACCCCAATTAGAATATCTCAAAACAGAATAGGTCAAGTTCAGCAAAAAGTGCTTCTTGTACATATTTCCTAGATAGAATTTGATGTTTGCAAAAGCCTAAAAATATTTATTTAAAATGAAGGTCTAAAGCTCTAAAGCTTAAAAGAATATGGAAAAAGTTGAATATTATTCTGGTTCTAGAATATAATATTTTAATATATGGTTGCTCAATCACAAACTATCAATTCGATACCAAGTAGTTGCTTTAGACAAGATATTTTCACAATCGACTGTTATCAAAAACAATATTACCATAACTGATAATTATCTGATGAATTTTAAAATATGTTTGAAGATGTGAAAATCAAAGTATTAAAGTTATTTTATTTAAATTTATCTGATGATTCCTCTAAAACATTGAGTCAATTACCTGTATAAATAATACAATTTGGTTAATAAAAAAGTGAATAATTGAGTACAACAACATTAATACATTGGCACTTGAATATTAATATATTAACTAACTCATGATATTATTTGTTTTTAAATTTGATATGTATAATAAATACTAATGTATATATAAAATTAAATAAATGAAAATGAAATGAAATGAAAATTCTGAGGATACCAAGGGTACATGTCACAAAAACCAGTTCGATGCCTTTTTTTTTACTGTAGCATTTCAGTGGTGAAAAAAGTAGTGGTAAGTGTCTTATTCAAGTTGAATTTGAGGGATAACAACTACTGAAACAATAATATCAAAACCCACACCGACAATTTGCCTCTTGTTGACGGTTGCTAACTTTTCCAGCATTAACCCTTTGTTCAATGCTGCGTAAATCCGTGTTGTAAAAGTTGGAGTGTAAGTAGAATTATTGAAATTACCGTAAGTATAATTTTTGTGCAGAATCATTTATCTATTTGTAGTAAGGAATCATAATTATTGGATTTTTAATTTACATGTATTTATTTATAACATTTCTCTACGTTCATTTACAGTTTTCAATCTTTTCATTGAAATTGAAAATGTTACAAAAAAAACAAACAGAAAAAAGCTGAAAGGACGATCTCTTATTTTAACAAAAGTTCATTTAGTAAAATTTACAAAAATGCTTTATAGCAAAAATTTTTAATTTTAAACAATTTTACTGAAAATTATGAATTTTATTCAAATTTATGAATTTTTTGATAAAATAGTGTTTTCTTTATCTTTATCGTTCTTTATATGAAATTTTCAAGGTATATTTTTGTAATTTTATCAATAAATTTATTAAATTGTTATGGTTTTTGAATATAACATCTATTTATATAAATTAGAATTAAATTTTCATTAATTAAATAAATAAAAAGTATAATTTAATTATTTATCATAACGATATTTAGTAAAATTTATTAGTTTGTAGGGAATCAAGTTTATTTAATATACTTTTAGGAAATTTTTGAAGTTATTTTAATCCAATGAAAAATTAATTTTCTTTGTTAAAGACAAATTTTTGGTGAAATGTGCAGAGCTCTTATTTTGAGGCACTTGAATAAATGTTTTTTCTGCTTTGCTTGTGCAATTGGGAACAGTTCAAGATTCACTGTTGACATGATTTCAAACTATCAATAAAAAATTCAATACGTTCTTAAAAACATTAAATGGTCAAAATATGTTTTCAACTCAACCACCCTTCTTTTTAATGCATTTTTGATCTAGCTAAATTTTTTTGATCAAGTACCCTATTGGTTTTATGTTGATATTAAACTATAAGTTTGTGTTTTATTCAATATTGACTATTCAATCTGCAATGGTGTTACCTGTGGCAACATAAGTTCTATTCTGTTATGAGATTATCTATTATTTGCTATGAATACTCTTTCTATATTAGAAAAAATATTGGTACAAGATATATTTGCCACATTTTGAACAAAATAGATAAGAAAGTTATTCCACATTTCAAGCATCAATTAAAATGCCTTCTTCAAAGAAATAGAAAACATATGTGAAATACTTGAATAAAATTCTAATAATAATGAGAATTCGGTAGCAAAACTGGGCGTCATCCTTGAAGAATATCTTAAAACACCCTGCCAGCATGACCTAGGAAAATATGCTGAAATTTATATAATAAACATCTCTCTTGATCGGAAGAACTATCCCAGAAATATTAATTTACTTGGATAATCCTTCTAGTCCTTTTTTGTTATATTAATTAAACATAGAGCAAAATATGCAATGTCTGATGCAAGATCATATAAATGAAAGATACAACTTCGCAAACTTTCAAAATTGTTTTAGCTTGCTCCAAAATAACTGCAATCATTTATATTTTCCTTGATCAAACGTCCATTTTGGAATTCAGTTTTACAATAACCAACAAGGTCCTATATAACTCTAGGTCATTCTATGAACGTTGAATTTCAGGAATTTTTCAATACTAAAATATCGAAACTCAAAGTTGGAATTATTAGAACTGATCAAAGTACCAGGTAATTTTTGTATGGTCGGTTAAAAATTCGTACCCCAAACAAAAATCTTGAAATCCTTGGTCATTATAACGTAATTTTAATTTAAATTCACCTGATAAGAAACTTTCGAGGGAGAGACATTTTGAATAATGTTTGACTGAATTTATTTGACATACGCCCATGACATATTTTAGAAGGTTTTTGATTCATTTTATGTCTTGATTATGACAAGATTAATTTTCCTTTCTTATACAGGGTGTTTCAGAAAGACCTCCCGTAAATGCAGGGGACGGTAGACTTTACAAAAATAATCAGATTTTTCATATAAACTACGGTCCTATCTTTTTCCGGTTCGGAGATACGTTGAATTTTTTACAGATATTTCGTTGAAATCTGGTACTCGGGGGTTTCAGAGGGCGCCGAATAAGATGGTTTAGTTAGTTTCAGATTATGCGGTTGAGGGCGCTGGGTGCACGACTTTTCGGCGATTTCAAGTCTCAACTTTTTTGATAATAATTTTTTTGTATTCTTTGCAAATTTTTCTGGTTTACAATTTTATTTCAAACAAGTAATGTACTCTTGTTGAGGGTCTCAAAATTTCACCGTTTTCGAGAAAAACGCGTTTGAATGAATATAACAAAAATTCTTTATCAAATTTACTTATTACCGAAATCGCGTAAGTTCATTTAAACGAATTTTTCTCGAACTTAGGAACAAAAAACATATCGATCTGCGGTTTTCAGTTTTTTTCGCAAATTTAATCTTATTTCCGATTATCATGTCATAGCTATACAGTATGATTTAAGTTTTTGGGATAAAATCAATAAGCCGTCGTTATACAAATTACGCCCTCTATCAATTTTATTAGGAATTATTTTGTACCAATAGATACGACAATTGAAAGTACGTACCTTCTCTTCTTTACAAATTAAAGTTTACTAAAATCGAATGAGTCGTTTATAAACTACATCGATTTAAATTATTACACTTTCAATAGCTTACCCCACTCTTATCAAAGTCGGTATGCCAATGAGCTTTGAACCAAAATGATGTAAAATTCTCTAACCTTTCTAATGATGTTAACAAAGATATACCTTAATGCGAGAATTTCCAGAGAAACGCGTCTAAATGAACATAACAAAACCTTATTAACAAATTTACTTACTACCGAAATAGCGTATGTTCATTTAAACGCTTTTTTATCGAAAACGGTGAGATTTTGAGAACCTCAACAAGAGTACATTATTTGTTTGAAATCAAATTGTAAACCAGAAAAATGTACAAAGAAAACAAAAAAATTATTCTCAGAAAAGTTTAGGTTAAAAGAAACGCCGAGAAGTCGCGCACCCAGCGCCCTCTACCGCATAATCTGAAACTAACTAAACCATCTTATTCGGCGTCGTCTGAAACCCCCGAATACCAGATTTTAACAAAATATCTGTAGGCGCCGCCCTGTATCTCCGAAACGAAAGTAAATAGGATCATAGTTTATATGAAAAATCTGATTATTTTTGTAAAATCTGCCGACTCCTGCATTTACGGAAGATCTTTCTGAAACATCCTGTATATAGTTTACAGTATTCAAATTTCATTTGACAACAATAATCTTGTGAAAATTAACCTCTTGTGAATAATATTGTATTAGATTTTAATGCATTATTACATGAGTATATAAGAATATAAAGTTGGGAGTGTCAGTTACATATAAATTCTCTCCCTCTTTTTGTTTAGAATCCATATTTTTGATCACAAGTCACTACTTCTTAGAGCTGTTATAAATATTGTATTTCTTGGAAGCAAAAGTTAATTTGAACTATTCGCACGACATAAAACTAAAATATAGAGCAATAGAAAAACGTTTATATTTACCTGCATTTGAATCCTTGAAATTATCACCGGGCTGCATCTGGTTTCCGTGAGACATGCTAGATGGCGGCGGCGGGACGTTCATTGGCGGCATCTGATTAGTCATCGGTGGTGGTTGATTCATGTATGTAGGAGGAGGGTTTTGCATATGCACCCCAGCAGCACCCATCGACAACAATGGCGGAGGGCAGTTGACATTAACTGATGGCATCGTGGTTAAACCCATACCAGGTGGTGGTAGAATTGGTTGTGCCATCAGAGCGGGAATACTGGTAGAAACGTTGATGGATGTTTGGGGAACAACACCAACAGGCAAGGAAACGGAAATAACAGGGGCGAAGGTGTTTTGCTGCATGCTAGTCGCATTAGCAACATTGTTGTTAACAGACTGTAAATGCTGTTGCTGGATAGACATTTGTGCACCAGCTGGCAAAGGTTGGAGCGTCTGAACTAGGATCTGGGCTGAGGACAAATTCTGGGCAATGGTTTGCTGCGGTAAATTGCAAATGGGAATGCAATTGTTGGGATGAGAAGTGATAGTTATATTTGTCTCTGGTATATTTGGAGGGGGGATAGATTTATTAGGCGGCGGGATATTCTTAAGAAATCCAGATTCGGAAAAGTCCTCTTCATTTGGGGTGGGTATAGCCAACAAATCTAAAGGTTTCGGATTTGGAATTTCATTCAAATGAAGCGAAGTAGGTGTTGGAATATTTTGTACTTGCAAAGGTGCAGGTTGAGGTATGGTCAATGTATTCAAAGGTTCTGGTTGTGGTATATTTTGTAACTGTATTGGATTAGGAGGAGGTATAGCTGCTAATTCTACTGTGGGAACACATGGAGGCGTTAGGGGCATATTTGCTGGTTGCGGCGAGACTGTAATTTGATTAGACATAATCGAATTTGGAGGTAAGGTAACAGTGTTTAAAACAGTTACCGAATCTGTTGAAGATACTAACATATTACTTAAATGGGAGGGGATAACAATCGAATTATTGACTTGACCTTGAACCAATTGTGGGGGTGGAACATTTAACAAAAGTGGTTGAGCAGTCACCACTTGCAAATCGTTCTGTGATACAGTGGAAAACGTGATTTCTGGAGAGGAGATTAAATTCTTCAACAAAGGTTGGCCAGTAACATTTTGGGGTATCACAGGAACATTTTGCTGGAGATCAAAGTCAAAGTTTTGTTGTGTGAAGGTATTGAAGGAAGTATTAATTGTTATCTTTGGCTCCAAATTATTGAATTTGTCAGAAAATCGACTAATTCGGCTTTTGGACCGATCTTTCGGTGACATGGATCTTGCACTTTGAGACCATCTATTACTTTTGTCACTCCGATCATCACTGCAAATCAAAGATGATTATAATACTTTTACAATAAAATTCAATTATTTTCATAATGGTTATATCAAAAATTACTAATTGAAAGCATTTAATAAATAGATTTGCTTAGAAAAAAGTTTTCTTTGACATACATACCCATTGTTTTTTTCATTATTATCTTTAGCTTTGTTGAATGATTTCAACTTTGAATCCAGTCGTTTATCCTTAAGGTTTTTGAAGGTATTTAGAAAAGACCCATCGTTATTGAATATATTTATTGCATTTTTTGCATCTTCAGTTGGACTGTAAAAAATTATCTCACATAATATTTCACAAAGTGATAAACAAAAAGTGTATTATTAAAACATTGCAGAATTGACTGAATATCGATACTTAAATATAATATATTGTACTAACAATTATGCTTCAAAAAACCAGTAACTACTTAAATGATGGCTTGAAATATATTCTTGCATTGTGTTCAAGAAAATGTCCCAATCGCTAAAAATTGTGATCAATTTTTCTACTTCCAGTGCCAGGTTTGGTGTTATAAACATTTTCCAAACCTCAATGCACAACAGTTCAATGATGGACTTGGTGTTTCATACATCCCAAATTTAAGGGACCATACATCTTCATTATAAATACCAAATCCCTCCCAAAACATCATTTATTATCTAGTATTCTCAAAAAATTCTTAATACAGTCAGATACCATCAAACTTCTGAGTAAGATGTGTATAGAGCTGATGTAACTGGTGAGACTGATATCATCATGATGATTGCAAAAAGGCCTCATCTGACAATGATTTACAATGTGGATTATCACAAAACTATGAAAATCTTGCATCTAAATATTTGGAACCACTTGGTTGCTAAGTGTATTATTACATTCTGCCCCACTTTTCTTGATGAACCATGTACATGTTTTCAACAATAATAATACCATGCATTCTATAAATTATTGAAGAATAATGTTTATAGATAAATTCTCCTAATAGGGGTATTTTGTGTTCATAAAATATTACTGAAGAATAATAAAGATTCTTGACCCAGTATGAATAATATATAAAAAAAATTTCAGGAAATAGGTCACATTAACACTTTGTTTTATATTTTCGTCTTTACGTATGTTTCGGTCTCACGACCATCATCAGAAGACTTATTATGTCAAAAAGGGTTTTTTAAAACTAATTATAGCACAAGCGTCCATAATTAGAACTCTTGCAAATTCCTACATGCGTCTTTATAATGTTAAAAGTATATTTTAGGTAGAATGCTCAAAAGTAATATTCCAACACAGGTCTGCAACCTTTTTCAAGTACCTCATAAATCGTTACATCTAGTTCGAGAGTAGATACTTAACATAATAGTTTCGATCTTCAGTCGTTGAGAGACTATACCAACATGCGCTTGTATATTATAAGAATATTACTGAATAGTGGATTCTTGTTATATTTTATACTTGAAATATTGACGGTACAATTTCGATTATTCGTGGTTCTGTTCGTTTCGACGACGTGGGCTTTTTTGATTGAAATTTGTGCGATATGGATGCTTTGTGCTATAATTAGTTTTAAAAAACCCTTTTTGACATAATAAGACTTCTGATGATGGTCGTGAGACCGAAACGTACGTAAAGACGAAAATATAAAACAAAGTGTTAATGTGACCTATTTCCCGAGAATTTTTTTATATATAATTACTGAAAAATCCATTATCAATTCTGTTCCAGTGAATGATCATTCATCATTAACAAGCCATTTAACCTCCTGCCAAAGATACAATTCATAGAACAGAAGTCAGAAATGCTCATTTTTGTTGGTCCTTTTGTCTAGATTAGATAGCTATTTCATATTGAAACTAATGAGAATCAATAATTCATGTCTAAGACGCGAAAAATTGAAAAATATAAATGTAATATTAAAATACATTTAACCATGCTACTCATAGAATATTTCCATTCAATTTCACCAATAAACCATCAGAGTAAATAAAACTTGCCGGAATCGATCAATATGGTGGCATGCTATTAATTACAATTTAAAATAAACTGGTTAAAAGAACTCTTTGAATAGAGAGATACCCTACATAAAGGGGAATATTTAAGAAATCTGCATAAAACTAACCTTTTAGCAGTACTAGTATTTGACTTGGTTTCTTGATCGGGTGGAGAACTGGTACTTCTCTTTGCTTCAAGTTTTGCTAAAATTTCTTTTTTCTTTTGTTCAATTATTTTCTCTTGGTGGGACATCTGAGCGAATCTATCATTTCTAGACATTTTTTGTTGATAAGTATCAACACCCGATTTTCGTGACATTGTTCAGTCCGAATTGATGATGTAAGGTAAATTTAATACACTAATAATCATACAATGCAAATGCACATGTTTTAAGTTATAGATCATCAATACTATCACTATCGGAATATTTTGTACATAAGACATTCGCCATTTTCCTGTAAAAATATAAAATAAATATGACAGTGATGACAGTAAAACTAATGACAGTGCTGGAAACTGACATTCAACGAAAACAAGAGAATGTAATTAAATTTCACAGAGCTGCTTAATAATTTAATTTCTCCAAAACATGGAACATAGACCCGGGGTAGGACAAAGAGTTCTATATATAGAGTAGACAACTAAGCCTTTCACTGGTATTTTAACGGACATTTTGTCCTTCTCGCACACGTACTGCGCTCTCACTTGGACGATGTGCGCGCGTCATACATATTCTTGTATTCTTATACTCTTTTGATTGAAGAGGAGACCGTGCGAGTGAGAGCGCACTAACATGTGCGAGAAGGACAGAATGTTCGACTAGTTACCAGCGCTTTCCTATGCTTAACACTCTACTTGTCTACTCTATATATAGAACTCTTTGGGGTAGGATAGCTTTCGTTTCTCTATAGTGACTAAAAGGCTAGTGCTTAAATTGTACCTACTCTGTGGCATTGAAGTCTAACATAGAGTAGTATATTTAGCTCATTTCTGTGCCTACAAAATAGAGTGTATATCTTTCTCACAGAAGATTACACAAAGAGAAATTTGTAATTACTATTATCGTCTTTCGTCTATAGAGTATGAATCACTTGCTTATTATTAATATTCAAATCTTCATCTCATTATGGTTACGCTTAATATTTTGACAACGTATAATTTTGAACAAAGTAAAAGAGCTAGCCGCTAATGCGTGATACAGTCACTGTAAAACGTAATAAAGTCTAATAGAGACTTCTTGTGCGTAATACAGTGACTATATACAAGATAGGCACTGTAATGGGCAATAGAATCCCTTATAGGGTAATAATTCCATACCACAGTTAATTCGAAAGTACTGTGTTTTGCTCCCCTTTTTGTAATGATATTGTATTAAATTCTGGTTTTTGTAAACTATCGGCAAGAGGATTTGCACATTCACATGCACAATAGATGCGATTTAGGTATACCTCGCAAGAAGACTGTATGATGCTATCATGGACGTATAAGCACATGGATGGTACCGGGATATCAAAAAGTATCTTGGTCAAGGGTGGTTGTAGAGTCTAAAACGTGTGTCTTTACTTGTGTCAAATTAATTAATTTGAAGTTTCTAAAAGAAACAGGGACATAATTATCTCAAACGTAAACTAAGACATACGTTTTAGATTCCACAACCACCCTTGATCAAGATATTTTTTGATATCCCGGTATGATGATGCATTCCACTGTAAGCACCTTAGACTAAATATATAATAGGTAAGCACCACCGGCTTGCAATTAGATTCAGTCTTATCTAGTTGTGCAGAAGTAGATAGTAATTTTGGACTACTGCCTCTTCTCTAGTCTTTTTGGTTTATACAAAATGTTTATTATACATTCGCAATCCAAAGCTCATGAAGCTGTTTATTCAAGTGTAAAATACATTGATACAAAGTAATAAAGTTACAAGAAACAAGAATAAATAATATTTATTCTTGGTTAGTAGGTTATTTCAAGGATGATTATTGGGTGGGGGGCAGTGTACGCATCTTGCTAAATAGCGTCTCGTGATTTCGCTCACCCTACGATCCATAGATAACTCTACTACTAGTAGAGTTATCTATGCTACGATCCTACGTTCATCAACGAGGTCTAGTATAGACCTCGTTTACGTTCATTGTCCATTTTAGTTGACTCATCCCTTCCACGGGAGTTTGGTCTCCTTGTCCCTCTCAAATCTAACCTTCTTGTCTTCTTCATTCGATGTTCAATAAGCAATAACTGCTGTGCTGTTATCTTTGTCTGATGTCCGTCTGTTTTATATATTGCAAATGCAACTTGCATTCGAATCGAACCTCGAACCTGATTACCTATGAAAGAAATGGAAAATCAAAGAGGTGATGGAAAAGTTTCAGAATTTATACTAAAGATTCCTATTAGAATCAAGACACAATTGAAATCTGTGTTGAAGGAATTTCCTAATGGAATATCTTTTAGAAGGCTATCAGGGGAATTTCTAAGTAGATATAATTCTATTCTCACTATTTACTTCACTGGCCACACTCAGAATGAGGCGGTTTTACAAGTAAGTCAGAATGAAGATACAGATTCTTTTGAGAAGGAAAATCCAACATTTAATTTTGGTGAATCGTCAAGTGAAAACAAAACAGAAGATGAACTTGAATCAAGATTTGAATTCTTAGAATTGAAGGGGCTTATTAATAAAATAGATTTCGCTAAAGAAATTTCAAAACAATCATATAGAAGTTTAGGTTCTTCTAGAAGTTCAAGTTTAAGTAGCATTAGTTCAGATAGCTACATTGAATTTAAATTTGAACAATTGATGTCTGAATCAAGTTCTAGTGATTATTATTCAAGCTTGGGTTTGGACTGTGAACAGTGTAAATCAAGTGACATAGTTGTAAACTTTTTTGACAGATGGGTATGGAAAGTTGATGAAGTGTATAAGGTCCATTTGGGCAATGTGTATGACCCATCCAAATTTTGGATCACTTTCATTGATGTTGGACACTTTCAAAAGTATTTATGGGATTTCTATGAAAAGCATAAGCAAGATTATGTGATTCCTCTAGAAGAAATTTGTATTGGTCTCAATTGTGTTGCTAACATAACAAATTTATATTATCGTGGTAGAATAGTGAGAGTTGACATTCAGACCAGCTACAAATTTAGAATTTATTTGTATGATTTTGGAATGATCTGCTCTGTTCATCTAAATGATCTTTTTCAATTAGATAATCAATTCTTTGAAGTCGCAGGGTTTGCTGTAAGAGCTTCTTTGGCAAATATATCATCTATTGATGACCACATGTGGAAGCAGAATGCAGTTAACAGATTTTTAGAATTAACTGCTGATAAACCACTTGCAGCCGAAATTGTTCGTGTTCATGCAAATAGGAAAATTCTAGAAATCAATTTAGCAGATACTAGTTCATCAGTTAAAGGTCGTATAGAAATCATAAACCGTATTTTAGTGACAGAAAATCTAGCAAAATATTCATGTAATCCTCCTATAAGTTCAAATAATAGTACATTGTATAAACCGAAAGTTAAATATTTGTACCTATATCCTTCTTTTGAATTGATTGAAAATGGTATTGTCCCTGCTGAAGTGGGAGTAAGTGAAAGCTTAAAAAAAATTGTAGCCTGGGATATTTTGTACCCTCAGTATTATGTATATACTCCATAGAATGAAAATGTATGTGATTATAAATAAGTATCATGGAATAGTGAATTCTCCTTCAATTAGTATGAATTATATATTTTGTTTTGCCCAATTGCATTCTTAATTAAATTATGGTGAAAATAGTGTAAAAAATTCTGTATATGTAGGAAGTTTCAGTTTGTTTCGGCCAAACTGAAACGGGTGATTTTAAACAAAAAAGATCATATGAACAAGAGTCCAATCTTCATCAGTTGCAGTTACAGATGAAATAAAAAAAAATCATGGTTGACACATTGAAAAGTAAGCTTCAGAATTTCATACACTTGCTAATTGACCAGTATTACATATTATTCAAGCAAATTTTATACAAAAAAGATAACAGGGTGATATATCATTTCAATGTCCATTAACATATATCTCCTTAAAAAAATAGTTTTGTACGTCACTGGTAAACTTCGACATTTATTTGTCTCCGATTAAATATCTAATTTTTGTCTCTTTGCTTTTGGTTATGAAAGGTAACTAACTCCAAAATTTCGTGAGATCCTTCAATAAAACCACCTAAATTAAAAGTAACAAATTTGATTTTGACCTATTCCTTAAAATAATACACAATACAAAAACAAACTACAAACAATATATTTTAGTTTAAGGAATTTTGCTCTTTAGTGACATGAATTGGTTTTCAAACGTCTTCAGACGATGGTCGTGAGACCGAAACTTACATAAAGACGAAAATAGTGAACATATGTGTTAATGTTACCTATTTCTAGAGAATTTACATATAATTTATATCTGGGTTGAGAATCATTATTGTTTATTAGTGTTTATACCATGGGCCATGGGCACAGAGTTGGCAGGTCCAGGTAGCTTCGCCCAATAACCCCCAGATGGCGCTGCAAATCCCCCTAAAATTTGAAATAAACCGCTAAACCTTTAAATAATCTAAAAATAATATACACATTATAAAATGGGTTTTAAGCTTCCTGCTTGTGATTCGTGACACTCGTTTCCAGGGAATCGTGTGTCGCCCTCTACTTATCTAGGGTTATGACGCAGATAACCGAGCATATTTGAATGACGTAAATGATGCTTCTTACACTCTTGTAGATGTTGTTATTGCAAAAGAAAATATCCAAATAAAACCCCTAAATAAATTTCCCCCTAAAATATCCACCAAAGCAAAAAAAAAACAAATTTAGATGGAAAACCCCTAACCTGGTAACACTGCATGAGCATCACAGATTATCTGTGATTGAACATTGAACTATATACGGGCTGTTTCATATAAGAACCGACACAGCGGAGTGGTATGTAGGGGAACCCAAAATATGGTAATTTAACGCAACTTGCCTCTATACTAAATTGCACCACTGAGAAGTTATAGGCCTTGAAAGTGGGGTTTCAAATTTCGAAAAAAATAAATTTGTTATACTTGAAGTTAGAACAACCAAATTTAGTACACGCTGTGAATGTACCAAGGGCATTAATCGGCAGCAAGTAGTACAATTACAGCACTTTAAAGGGATGATGCACCATTAAAATGTGACAGCAATTAGGCAAGGGTGCTACCTCCCATACAGTTAATATATGACTCCTAGCGGCGAGTAAATTAACTGTTCATATATCAAATTCAATGTTCAACATGTATCGGGGTTAATGCTTTTTGCCTTCCTCAACTTCGTACCGCGCAAGTTCGAAACTTCAAACGGCAAGATCATCACAGGTCTGTTAAACTTTTGACAGGTTAGTGCCTTCTTCCTTGCACACGTGTATTGGGGTGGAAGGTACAACGTTATATCATAGAATACTATATACTCTATATTTACTACATTGTTGGATTTGAGCTAGGATCAATAAGGAGCTGAAGATATAAATCAAGGTCGTACATACAGGTCTGGGAACTCGTATGTTTGACATGAATCTCTTAGATGTCGCCAAACTCGTAGTCCCTCGCTCAGCCACCAGCTGGCGCTTGGATTGAAGTATGGCAACAATCGCATTATTAAGTGAAATAATTTTTCTCGTAACGCAGTATTTACTATTCTGATTTGAGAGAGGAATAGAAGTGTTACTCTTGTCAAAATGTATTACTCACCTTAAAAATGACTTCCCCTTTTTCGTTATACATGCTCGCACACATAAAAGACCTCGTTCAAACGATTTCTATCCGGAATCGCAAGCATCCACTTTTTTCGCATTTCCGCAACTTTCTGCACTTCAAAAACAGAAGTTTCTTGCTTTACACTTTTGTACCCCGTTTTGCATTTCAGAACAATGCACGGTTTCGTAATTTTTTTCTAAAAACGCCGGTATTCCTTGTGTTTACAAGGCAACAATGATAGTTGCCAGAGAACACGGTCGTGTACGTATCAGAGATCATTCTTCGACTGACGCGCCACATATGCAACAGATGACGCTTAGCGGACTTACTTCTCACATAGGAAACAGCCTCGATTTCCCAGACCTGTATATACGACCGTGATATATATCTATGAATAATTATATTTCTATGTTTTTTATAATATGTATGTAAATGTAAGCAAATAATAATATAGTATATGAATATACTGTGCTACTTACTACTGTGCATAGATTAGATATTATATATGGATTTCACTTGGTTAAAATAAAATTATCCGGCAGAAGTTTTATTTTGTTATTCCAGAATGAATATACCACTTTTTCCGAGTTTGAAACCTAAACTAATTGATAACTCTTGGTTCGATGTTGATCAACCTTGCGATGATGAAGAAGAAGTAACTCAGCTTGAAAGAGACCATCAAGCTTGGGTAAATAAATCTTGTTCCAGATTATACATGTACAATGAATGATTTTTCAGTTACACGCTAATCTTCAAAAGAACTCTGAACTCTCTCCTATCGGTAAAACTACTCAAGAGGCAAGTTTAAATTTTAATGTAACTCTTTTACTTTAGATCCTCCTCAGAAAAAGTGTAAACATTTTATTTTAGAGAAATCACTTGTTTTGATGGGAAAAAAATAATCCAGTTGTAGGAGAACACTAATTTTTGCGATTAAATTCTGTAATAAACAATTCAAAGTGCCACGAGGTGAACAGTATGTAAATGGTCTAAATTCAACTTCACTTCACTGCAAAAGTGGTTTCCTCTTCTGTAGATGAGGGACTTTGACCGCGAATTCAAATTATCCGTGGATATGATTTCTAACCTAGTTTTAAAACGAGATTAGATTGAATTTGAAAAATGTTTATTCTCTTTTTTTTTGTGGAAGAAATAACATTTATCAAATGGCAGCTTTAGTCTTTGGTATACATTCCTGCAATGGTTAACATACTACAGATTAAAAGTGTTCCATTTCAAAATATATAATTTTCTAATTTCTGAGATGTCTGTATTATCGATATACCATTATTTAATATCTCTATGTAATATGTTGATTGTTATTATAGTGGGTTTAGTTTTAGAATCCAGAAGAAGAAGAGGAGGAAGATGATGAGGATGATAATGATGATGACGATGAATCTGAAAGTCATGATGAAGAAGAAGACGATGAAATAGAAATGGATGTTTCACAAGAACGTAATTCACCAGTAGATGTAGGTGTTCATCTAGTACAGGGACATGGTGTCAGGTGAGGATATGGAAATTCAGGATACTTGAAGCCTTCTAAAATTAGAATGTTGATTTTTAAAGTTATATTAATTTTTTATATTGTCAAATATAAAATTTAAAAGTTGAAATTGATTTCTTTTATGGTCTTATGTGCAGGCTCAAATTTCGTAATCGATGGTTCAATGTTGTGCCTCGAGTTCCCAGACCTGTAATACGACCGGGGTCGTAGGCACGGTCGTACATACAGGTCTGGGAACTCTATGTTTGACATGAGTCTCTTACATGTCGCCAAACTCGTAGTCCCTCGCTCAGCCACCAGCTGGCGCATGGATCGACATATGTTGTCAGATCATTCCTCGACTCATGCGTCACCCTTTTGGTACTATGCAACAGATGACGCTTAGCGGACTCACTTCTCACATAGGAAACAGCCTCGAGTTCCCAAACCTGTATATACGACCGTGGATTGAACCGCATTCAATTCTGACGTCACTGGTTCGACAAGAAATTGTTTGGTTTCAAAGCGCATTGAACACGGTTCTTCAAGAAAAAAACAGCTTTTGCATTCACAACAAGTTTATCATTATCATATGAAACGTGTGCAGGCTCTATTACCTAGAGATTTTCCCCTATTTTATTTATTTATGCATATAGTTGCGTATTAGATTATTAAGAACCCCTGATTTCTTAGGCCATGTGCTTTCCACAGATGAAGCTTCGTTTTCTCGTAATGCCATCATTACCTTCCACAATAACCATATCTGGGTTGAGGATAATCTCAATGTTATTATAGAATATCCGTTTCAGGTATAATTTTCAAGTATTTGGGTTGGAATTATCGGTGAACACCTTATTAGACCTTGCATTCTTCCACATAGACTTACTGGCGAAGAGTACCTAAGGTTTTTGGAGCACGAGCTTCCTGAACACGAAAAACATTTAATTTCAATTTATTCATTTTCATGTATTTCGTTTACATCATCATCATTATAATCAGTTATGTGTCCAAATTTGAATCGCTACTTGCAATTAGGGTGTCATCAGCAAATAAATTAATGAATTCACAGTTGACGTAGAGATATTATTCATATATAATATAAATGAAAGATGTTCTAGAATCACCCTGTGGAACACTAAATGTAATATCGTTTTCGTTTGATACTGTATCTCTTACTTTATTTTCGATAATCATTTTGCCAATACCTTACCCTCTATCCCATACATTTTTAGTTCTAATAATACGTTTCTGTCAATTGCTTGGAATGCATTACTTGACTTAATAATGAAATGCGATAGTGTTGTCTTGGGTGGGCTATATAACAAAAACATTGAGTCTCCTAAATGTAGTTTGCTAACAAAAGTGAGGAAAGTCACGTGATCAATTGATCACAATTCATTTATAATATTGGTCAGTGCATCTTGATCAATTGATTATATACCGAAAAAAAAATTCTTTTTATAGGATAAAAACGAATAACATAGAACATGTTTAATGTTCTTTCTTCCCAACAAATAAAAAAGAATAAATTGATAATTCTGGACAAGGTTCGCGTCCTCAGTAGACTGTCTTATAACTTATATGAATGTGGTCAGTCACATATACACTCCTCTACGCTCGGCGCTAGTATAAAAGAAGGAGGAGTCTATTGGTCTCGACTCTCGACCAGGTCTGGGAACTCGTATGTTTGACATGAGTCTGTTACGCGTCGCCAAACTCGTAATCCCTCGCTGTCACTAGCTAGCGCTTGGATCGAAGTGGTAAAACGATTTCTTTCCGGAATCGCAAGTATCCACTTTTTTCGCATTTCTGCATCTTTCGGCACTTCAAAAACAAAAGTTTTTTGCTTTACACTTCCGGACCCCGTTTTGCATTTCGGCAAATGCACGGTTTCGTCATTTTTTTCTCAAAACGCAGGTATTCCTTGTGTTGAAGTCAAAAATGACAGTTGTCAGAGAACACGGCGTATAGTGTCAGAGATCACTTTTTTACTACTGCGCCACCCTTTTTGGTATTACGCGACAGTTGATGCTTAGCGGACTCACTTCTCACATAGGAAACAACCTCGAGTTCCCAGACCTATATGTACGCCCGTGGTCTCGACCAATCAGACCTGTTACGGATCCACGTAACGGTTCTTGCGTAACGCTTTCCATCAATTAAGTCTTCCGTAAAAACATATTCTATGTTAAAAGAACACTGAATGTAGGATTAGATCATTGGATGTTGAAGATTTCACTGTTATATAGGAATAAAGTTTGTAGTTTAATTGTAATAAATAAGTTTGGCTGAACTAAAAATAAATATGAAATGAACATCTATTATAAATGTCAAGATTCATTTATTATAAAATTTCACATAACATAACAAATTATTTTTATGAATGCAGATAACACTATACACTATTTAAATCGATGAAACGACAATATTATTTGTAAAAAAGTTTCTAGTTTGAATAAGTATGTTTAGATTTTATGAAACCGATTCATAACTGCTATTTTACAATTGCAGTTACTCAATGATAGAGAAAAATAATCTTTTATCTTTAATAACTGAACCTAGTGTTTTAAAACAGTACTCGAAGAAAGGTTTGACCTTTCACTAATAAATATCTCTAGAACCACTGATTTTGATGAAAAATGTAAATTGAGTAACTTTAGTTGATGAAATTTTCTTTATATTTGCAACAAAAATTGAGCATATTTTTCATAGTAAAACATACGAAGAAAAATGCTTTCAAAATCTTTTTTATTAAGTTCTTTTTTCCCTTTTTGTACGAAAATGTACTTTCATCTATTATAAAAACATTAATTTCATCGTACTATATCGAAAATAAAATAGTTTATCAGATGTTGAACTGGTTGTGAAAATTTATAACAGAATATTGCAAAACAAGTTCAATAATTGTATGTGTAATTCCCAGTATTGGTGAATTTCTTAACTTTTTTGCTTAAAAATAATTGCTCAAAAAATACAAACATTGTGGATTTCATGACAAAAAGACAAAATAATTTTTAAAGCGAATAATGATAATACCATTCAACCAATTTTCAATGTTCAATTTTAGATTCTGGAACCTATATAACAAAATTTGATTTCTTATTATACAATAGATACTTTTTATGATCAAAATATGAAATAAATTCAAATAAGGATATAGGAAAAGCAACATTTTTCAAAATAATCAGTAGTTTCAGAATATTTAATTTAACTTCACTAGCTAGTTAAGTATTTTTTGTTACATCTGTATTACATTCCCTGTGCTTTAAGAATTATATTTATATCTTTCAGATAAGTCTTTCCCAAGATGAATTCACAGCAGAAAGTAATTCAACTACTCAACCTGAATAAATATTTTTTCACATCTCTGTTCTTCGTAAATGCATAGCTTTTAAACTGAGTTAAGATTATTAATCGACCTGAAATACTTTTTCCAACTGAGAACCTACACCTTGACAGAAATACTATTCTTAATACTGATAAAATCGGCTATTTCATCTATAGTCGTACTTATATACTAGTATACTACTGCAACAAGACTTTAATGAGTACAACAATACAATCATAATTTTATGAAACTACATAGCATGAAACAAATATCTTGTAATAATGTAGATTTTATTTATTTACACTTTTATCAATAAGCTTACGAATTTCACGAAAAACAAATGAATAGCATCAGTTGTATATTTTTTAATACCAATGTGTAGGAAAAAACTTATTTTCAATTATATAAGTACTAAAAATATAAAATGGTCCACTCTTGAAGTACAAAAACTAATCAAATAACAGTTATCCTAAGCTAAATCAGTCGGTACTCTCATCTTTCTCATCAGAATCTCCATCTGTTAATGGAATTTGGTTGACGGTTGCAGGAACTGAATGCTGATTATGCAATCGACTATGTATGGTTTCCAGTCTCTCCATGATTTTCTTGTATTCGAATTTGAATGGGATTTGCGTAAAGGGGTCCTATTGAAAATTTCAAATAATTAATCCTCATTCATGCAAATTATATTACAAGTAACGTGTCGCTTTCAAAATGGTATGCATTAAATCCGCATATATGATTTGTGGTGCATGATGCTAGTTCCACCATGTCAACAGTTATATTGATGTGTCACTGTAAAACCCATGAAAAAGTGGGGCATTCTTGAGAAATGCAAAGTTAGTTGGATCATGAGTCAATTTCAAAAACTACTTCATATGGTTCGCGTGATGTTTTTCAGTTTTGGGTCCTACACTGTAACATAACAACCCAACAAGCGAGTTCTTGATACTACCAACGTTAGTCGGATCGTTACTTCGTTTAGTCGACTTTAAAATCACTTCCGATCGTTAGTCGGAACTACGTGAAAGGCGGTTATTAGTTGAGGACGTTAGTAGATTGATGGAAACATTATTAAAACGTAAGTCGAATCTACAAATGATATCAGGTTCAAATAGGCTACATGCCAAAATTAAAATCCTAAATAACTTAATTTTTAAGAGCAATTTTCCAACGGGCGATACGTACATTAATTTAGAATCAAATGGAAGAACAATTACTTTGTTTTTACCTTCGGAAGTTGGAGAATAAAACTCAAATTTTTTACAAAACTTTTAACATTTATTTTAAAAATGCTGACAAATTGTTTACCACACTGTGGCATTTTCAAAGCAAGGAGTTATCAACTAAAGCTAAATCTAACAGTATGTTCTTAAATATTAGGGATCAGAGTGTGGTACAAATTGAGGGTGGGGGGTGGATAATGGTGGGAGTGTATTTACAAAATTGTTAACAAGTGGTGAATTATATGTATCGATTTGATCATTTAATATTACATTATTATTTATTTTTGAGTGTTTCATTATTTCTATGGATTCTAGTATATTAAGTTTATATCCTTTTTCCTGAATATGTAGAATATCGGGATTAAGGGTGAAATTGGGGTTATGTTCTAACAGGTAATTAGAGTCCTCTTTTTTGAGCCTGTAACTTCTCAAATGTTCGTTGAACCTTACGCTGAAACTGCGTCCAGTTTGTCCTATGTACAAAGCACTATAGTTATCACATCTCAGTCTGTAAACTCCAGATTTCTTTAATGTATCTTTTTAGATTTCGAGTTATTAATATACGAGCATAGGTTATTTGTTGTTTTAAAGGCGACGTTTTTATTCTGTTTTTTAAGGAATTGATATTTTTAATGAATGTTTACCTAAATATGTTAGACATGTGAAATTTGATTTGGTATTATTATTAATCTGCGGATAAATTACGTTTAAGGCTTTTTTATTGAGTTTATTTTGAAGTATTTTATTATCTTGACATTATAACCGTTATTTTTGGCAATATCTATGATTCTGTTTAATTCCAAATGGAAATTATCTTCACTTAATGGGACATTAATTAATCTATGTATCATACATGTGTGGATGTAAAGAAAGAAGTGTTGTGTATTGTGATATCTGTGTGGTTGGGTTTGTGATAAATAGCGAAAGAAAATTAATTATTTGTATGTGAAATGGTCAGATCTAAAAAGTTTAAGGACTTGTTGTTTTCCATCTCTAATGTGAATTCTATATTTGGGTGTAAGTTGTTAATATAGGTGAGAAAAGAATTTATCTGACGGTTACTGCCTGTAAAGCAAGCGATTACGTCGTCAGCATAGCGATACCAATATACAAACATGTGCTGAAAATTGGAATTTAAAATCTTAGTTTCCAAGTAATTCATCAATATTTCTGCTAGCAACGGAGATAATGGCGAACCCATGGGGAGTCCGGTGTTCTGTTTGTAATATTTATCGTTATTTGTGAAATAATTTTGGTCTATGCAAAGTGAGATTAAACTTAATATTTCCTGTGTTATTGCCGGTAAAGTATTATTGCGGATTAAAAGATCTTCAATTAGACTAATGGTCAATTGTGTGGAAATACTTGGAAAAAGGTTCTTGACATCAAATGATACAAGTTTGATATTTATTTTATATATTAATATTATATTAATGACTCGAAATCTAAAAAAGATAAAATAAAGAAATCCGGAGTTTACAGACTGAGATGTGATGTCTGTAGTGCTTTGTACATAGGACAAACTGGACGCAGTTACAGCGTAAGGTTCAACGAACATTTGAGAAGTTACAGACTCAAAAAAGAGGTCTCTAATTACGCGAATCACCTGTTAGAACATAACCACAATTTCACCCTTAATCCCGATATTCTACATATTCAGGAAAAAGGACATAAACTTAATGTACCAGAATCCATAGAAATACTGAAAGACTCAAAAAACAGTAATAATGTAATATTAAATGATCAAATCGATAGATATAATTCACCACTTGTTAACAATTTTGTAAATACACTCCCACCATTATCCAAACCCACCCTCAATTTGTACCACACTCTGATCCCTAATATTTAAGGACATACTTATAGATTTAGCCTTAGTTGCCAACTCCTTGCTTTGAAAATGCCACAGTGTGGTGAAAAAATTTGTCAGCATTTTCAAATTAAATGTTAAAAGTTTTGTGTAAAATTTGAGTTTTATTCTCCATCTTCTGAAGTACATTTTTCTATTTTCTATTAAAAGAGATACATTATGGAATGTTCGAGTTTAAAATTATAATCAAAAGTTCATTGTGTTCTTTAACAAAGTAATTCCATTGTCATTTGTTTGAAATGGAATATTACAAAGTAATGGAAAACTCAATTGAATTTAAACTAGTTATGAAAATATAATACCCGTTAATTCCAACTTGAAAAACAGAAGAAATCAATTAAAGCAATATATGAAGATAAAACTCACATAGAGTACTTGACTGTCTAAGTGTAGTTTGGTCTTGGCTGTTTCAATATACAAATCGTAGAAATGCACAAAAGTTGTTTCCATAACTTCAATCAACTGAGCCGGTACAGATAAATGACACTCATTTTCCAACATACCACACACTGCTACACGTAAGGTTTCATGTCTCACGATTTCACTGTAATGGTCAGCATCTCCAGGGTTTCTTTCCTGAAAAAACATGTATTCCTGAAAATCTGGATCTCTACTTAGAAAATAAAAGACTATTGAATTTGAATACTAAGTCAGAGTAGGTTTATTTATTTAATTACAGCAAGGCCAATTTAACATAAATAAAATACATAATGATAATTTTACAATATAACTATACAGTCCAGGCTATGAACTGGAAAAAAAAAACATTAAGTTTGAATCAAAAATTTTTTGAAGTGAAAACTTCTTATGGCGCGTTGGGCACTTTTGTGGGAGAGCATTTTCAGCCGTTCTCGCGACAGATGAGATTTTACACAGATATACTCCGCGTGTATTCTTATAATATATGTATACTATACGCGCTCTTTGCATGGGCATTCGTTTGTGCTCTCGCGACAGACGAGATTACATACCTATATGTATACTCAGAGTGTATAGGTATGCGAGAGCGCTGCATGCTATACGCAGTCTTTGCATGGGCATTCGTTCGTGCCCTCGCGACAGACGAGATTGAGAGTTTTTTATATTTATTTTATAAATGAATATTAATTTGTGGGAAAGATAATACTAACTACTATTGATGCAGTATTCACAAGATATATAAATAGATTTAAATCAAAATTGTTCATTTCATACTTTAGTTACCATAGACCTATTGTTTCAGTTTTAGAATTTGATGAAAATCCTGATAATAATGATGAAAATGCTGATAATGATGATGTAAGAGTTGTTGAAATTATGGATGAGAATTGATAAATTTTGTATTTACTATTTACTAATATTTACTCATTTAAATAAAACCACTTCCTTCAAATATAGTTTCTATATTATTATACTTCATGTCTATTGAAAAAGTGCCCACATTGCTTTGATAAACTTGATTTTTTATGAACAATTTCTCATGTCGCGAGCGCACCTAAAAATGCTCACCCAAAAAAGTGCCCAACGCGCCATAAGTTCAAGTTTTCACTTCTGCCTGCACTCCCGGAGTGCGCTGACTTTTTTTTTTGCATTAGCTTCAGGAGGTTCTCAGGATCATTCATACATCTTAAAACCTCTTGGGAACCCCAACCCCACCCATTGGGGCGAAAATGCCCAGAAATCTCCAAGTCTTGAATTGTATTTTCTACAAAAAAAAGTATTTTGGCATTTCGAGTGCAACTAGGAGGTTTTTGCGTTGCTGAACACGAATCCGTACCCAGATTTACTTGCAATCCATCGTAGGGGTGGTCAAATCGACAAAATTGGCTAATTTCGCACCCCTAATATGTTATTTTGCAATTTACGTGTTTTTGGCATTTTGAATACATCAAGGGGGTTTTTTGGGTCGCTGGATACGATTCCGAAGCCAGATTTACTACGAAGTAATTTTAAAATGCAAAAATAATAAAAATTTAGAAGCGTGTCAAATTAGCCATTTTTGTAAATTTCGCATCCCTACGATGATATTCGAGTAAATCTGGCTTTGGAATCGTATTCAGCGACCCAAAAAACTTCCTTGGAGCATTCGAAATGCCTAAAACACGTAAATTGCAAAATAATATATTAGGGGTGCGAAATTAGCCAATTTTGTCGATTTTACCCCCCCCCCCCCCTACGATGGATTGCAAGTAAATCTGGCTACGGATTCGTGTTCAGCGACCCAAAAACCGCCAAGTGCACTCGAAATGCCAAAATACCTTTTTTGTAGAAGATACAATTCAAGACTTGGAGATTTCGGGCCATTTTTGCCCCCAATGGGTGGGGTTGAGGTTTTAAGGTGTATGAATGATCCTGAGAACCTCCTGATGGTAATGCAAAAAAAAACATTTTCATTCAAATTTACATTTTTTTTTATTATAGCTAAAATCCCGGTTCACAGCCTGGACTAATATAACAAACGTAATTAATTTGACAAGTACTCAATTCATGAATTTCAAAAACATATACATGTCCCAGCATGATCCGCATGGTTTTATTAAAGGGTAAATTGAGACAGTATCTCCTTGCGAACTGTATTTACACATTTGAAGAATAGCTTGGCTTCTCTTTGTTATGTATTGTAGTGATTTAATATACTCAGTTGTAAATAATCTACTGAATTATTATCATTTTTGGTACATCTATCATTTTGGTATGGCTGATGTACTCGTACTTTATGGGAATAAATTGTTATTATGATCTTCAAGCTACAGTCCCCCTGATCAACACATATATATGTATATGGTTATCGAAACACTCATCCTAGTGTTGAAACCACTTGAGTAAAAAATAACCCATTAACAGGTTATTATAATAACCTAAGTTATCAGGTTATCGATTTACAATTCAAGTGTCACAACCTGTTTTTAAACCATATACTCTCTACCTCTATCTCTATGAATTATGACTACGGATTGGCGAGTGAAATATAAGTACTAAGTGAACATAGATGTGTGTTATTAAGTTTTAATAATTGTAGACTGATATTGGAGCAGCAAGCATACTGCTAGACTTCGTGTCTTATTCACATTTGGTAGAAGTTGGTATTTCTGATTAATAAGTAAACAGATTAGTTTTAATATTTCCTAGGAAACAGGTGGCTATTATTCCGTTCAAGTAATTCCTTAACAGTCGATGAGACCGATAATTAGGACGTTCTTGACCCACGTATGAATTATATATAAATTCTCGGGAAATAGTTCACATTAACACTTATGCTTTACGTACGTTTCGGTCTCACGACCAACATCAGAAGACTTACTATACTATGTCTAAAACTTGATTACTTAAAACTGATTGTATTACACAAGCGTCCTTATCGCACCAATTTCAATTAAAATGCCCACGTCGCCGAAACGAACAGAAACACGAATAAACGAAATTGTAAACCTCAATGCTATAGTATAATTATCAAAAATCCACTGCTAAGCAGAATTTTTAATAAATGCGTGCTCATGTCAACACAGTAAGTGATCGACTAGAGACGAGAGGACGAGACAAATAAATTCAAGTATTCACTTTCAAACTAGATGTTAGATTCACAAGCTAATAGAAAAGGTTTGTCAGTTATGGAAATATACTTGACATTCTACCTAATACACTTTTAACATTATAAAGAGGCATGTAGGAATTTGCAAGAAATTTTATTTAATTAAGTTTGTATAAATATTACTTCGATTTTGAGTATCTATTTACAGATTTGGAGTCACGTTTTATGTGAATCATCTCCTTAGTTAGAATATTAACATTATTGTAATCGAATTGAAGTCATATACGCATAATTCTATGTATCTGGTGGTGTAATGGAAAGTTTTCTTTGTGAAAAAGTTGATTGAAAACAGATTATTAACATCACATGAAAGCATATGAATGATTGATCAAATTACAATTATCTTTTTTCAAACTTAAATCTTTAATAATAATTTTTGGGAATTTTTCAAACTAAACTGGCATTTAAATTTTGTGTGTCTACTAATAATTTCTTTGCAATTTTCTGATCTAGTAAACACAAGAAATTGCAGGCCTAATAAGTCAATTCTTCTAATGGGGAGGGTTTTTGTAGATTCACATTTAAGAGAAGATCTTTTTCTTTATCAGCAAATATGAATTATTTTGTTTTGAAATACTATTTTTAGGTTTTTCTGAAATTTTTCAACAATTTCACGAATTGTCAATAAACTTAGTTATTCCATTTATCATAAACCTAAGCCCATGTAACAAAACCCAGAATCATATAAATTTATATTGGGCATGCCGATCAATGATTAACTAGAGACAAAGAAACATAAAACATAAAGTAGAAATCGAATTATTACAAATAAGCCGCCACCGGCGCAAACCACACAAGCACAAACTAGAGAAGACGAACGAATAAACTAATAAAGCAATAACGAATAATGTTTCAGCTTGCGAGTGATGCAGTTTCATTTATTTATAAGTATTAAAATGACATTCCATAAGTATCCGGTTTTTAAAAACATTCGAATTGCTAGTACCCGGTTATTCAAATAAGTAGGTTTTTCCCAACAATAACTCATCCAACATGTCAAATATACATTTATGATTATGTGATTCTATTGCAATACATATTCTGTGGTCTCCTGAAACTTAGTTCCTAACTTGTTGGGTTTTAGAAACATCAAATAAAATGTCAATCAAGCAAAATTGCATATGGTAGTATGACCGAATAAATTTCAAAGATTTCTTGCCTTGCCAGGATGCGATCATCTATACACTACTTAACAATATTGATTTCAGGTTACCTTCTCATAACCAGGTTCATTATAGTAGGGCTTTTCAGTCAACAAGCTTTGTATCGACAAGAGAACAGTAGATAACTGTTGGGCCGGGCTCCAGGCAGGTCCTGTCCATGTTCTAAAAAAGATAATCCATGATTTCACAGTCACACAGCCACAGTCAATTACAACTTTTCAATTTTTCCATCTTGAAGATACAACACAGATGACTTACCCTAAAATACTTAAACAAACTTTCCCATTCTTGTATAAGTTTGGGTTAAACCTCACTCTACCAGCATCAGTAGTCATAAGTTTTACTTTGGGCGGAGCTATCGGATATTCCTTGGGACATTTCAATATGAAATAAAAGAATCCTCCTTCATATGGTGTATCCATTACCCCAATGATTATGGCATGAACAAATTTTAAATTTGCCTCATCTCCAACAACATATAACCCTGGTGGAGGATCTTTGAATATTGTCATCAAATCTCTGCAACACAATCATGACTTAATAAACAAACTGTTAAATACAAGTATAGTACTTACTCACCTTTTAATTCGAGTTGAAGCAGTTGGAGTCAAAATAGCATCCTCAACATCTCTTAAAGGGTCCCATGCTGTGAGAACATTTGATACTAATTTTTCTTTCGTGTAACCTGCCATATCTGAAAACAAGTAGTTGCAGTGCCTAGCCAAAAGGGTTTGAAATATTACCAAAACTTTCTGTTAACCATTTTATACGTTTTAAAAAATGACATACTACACACATTAGTTAATTGGAAAAGCAATCATAAACAAAAATTTAGCAACAAATCACAAATGTCAGGAAAAATTTGTTGGAATGATCATATGGCTTACTAGATAATTGGAAAAATTCAAATGTCAAATGATGTCCACAAACAATGTATTGTATTAAGATTATAAAAACAATGGTAACCTCCAAATCATGATAATTAAATAAGATTTTGAAAACGTAATCTTACCAAATTGAATCCATCCAGTTTGAATGTAATCACTGTACACACACTCCAATTACGAATTCCGATTTCCAACAATTAAGATTTATGTACGAATAAAAACAAGGAAACAAACAAACAAGACTTGACTCACAAAACACAAATCAACTCCACTAGTGATGGGCGGGGCGATAAATCACTACCTCCGAATAATTCATACAAAATAACGATCACAACAGGAGAAGAGAAACAATTAACAATGGTAGAACATGGATGTTGTACATCGTACAACCACAGAACAATATGAAGGGTAGTACAGTAACCGTGCCTGCTCTCTTCGTTCGGTCTCACCACTCACCTCGTCCTCGGGATCGTCACGGCCCGTGAATGTGAATGTTATTGTTCTGTGCATTGAAAAATTATAGTTGTTCTGTGCTGTGAAGAGCGCAATTGGGCAATCGCAGAAACAAATTGCCATAAGCACGTGTTCCGAACATTCGATAATCGATACTGACAATCGCTCTGTTTTGGTTTAGTTCGGTGCCTTGTTAAAGGCTATTCTCAAAGACAGGTCTCACGGTTTCTGACAGAAGAAGTCGCCTGATACATAAATGTTGCTTTTTTAAAATTCTAATTCCAAGTTTCATCCTTTGAAGTAGGTCAAAATTTAATTTAATTAATGAGTAAAGTTGTTTATAGAAATGCTGATCAATGTGCCCCTTTATTCTAAAACTGTAAAAATCTATTTTTTGATGACCTATAATGTAATTTTATATTTATGTATTGTCAAAAACAAGTTGTTGTATAATAATTTTACTGATCAAATTTTATTTTACTTGTAAAGAGCTTTTGTTCCAAAGAATATTTTTAGTTTTTCTTTTTGATTTTAATATTTGTTCATCAAATAAATATTTAATTTGGGTCCGGTTTATATAGTTTTCGTTTCTTTTACTCAATCGCAAAAAGGGATTGAGATGTCTGCCAATATGCAACAAGTGTCATTTTAATATTAAGTGTTATTGTAAATGTGATTGTGATACGGCTTGATTTGAAAGTAATGACTTGAATAGGAGCTATAGGTGAGACAACACACTGTCACAGGTAAAACAGCCATTAATGTTCTGCGACTACATTCACATTCACAGGTTGAAATCACTGTGAACCCAAAATCACATTCACAGATATCGTAGTGAATGAAAAATCACAATTTCGCTCATCTCTTAGCTCCACAGAAATTAACTCTTTTAATTTGTGACTTGGACCACGGTCGTATATACAGGTCTGGGAACTCTATGTTTGACTTGAGTCTCTTACATGTCGCCAAACTCGTAGTCCTTCGCTCAGCCACTTCTGCTGGCGCATGGATCGAAGTATGGCAACAATCGCGTTATTAAGTAAAATAATTTTTCTCGTAACGCAATATTTACCATTCTGATTTGAGAGAGGAATAGAACTGTTACTATTGTCAAAATGTATTACTCACCTTAAAAATAACTTCCCCTTTTTCTTTATACATGACGCACACATAAAAGACCTCGTTAAAACGATTTCTTTCCGAAATCGCAAGCATCCACTTTTTTCGCATTTCCGCATCTTTCGTCACTTTAAAAACAGAAGTTTTTTGCTTTACACTTTTGTACCCCGTTTTGCATTTCGGCACAATGCACGGTTTCGTCATTTTTTCCTAAAAACCCCGATATTCCTTGTGCTTACAAGTCAACAATGACAGTTGCCAGAGAACACGGTCGTATACGTGCCAGAGAACATCCCTCGACTAATGCGCCACCCTTTTGGTACTACGCAACAGTTGACGCTTAGCGGACTCACTTCTCAGATAGGAAACAGCATCGACTTCCCAGACCTGTATATATGACCGTGAGTTGAGCATAATACCTCTAATCTAAAAGTGGAACACTGCATGAACTACGGAAATAGAAAACCATATAAATTCGCAGCTTCATCTGTTGCATAGTACCAAAAGGGTGGCGCATGAGTCGAGGAATGATCTCTGGCACGTATATGACCGTGTTCTCTGGCAACTGTCATTGTTGATTTGTAAACACAGGGAATACCGGCGGTTTTAGAAAAAATTACCAAACCGTGCATTGTGCCGAAATACAAAACGGGGTACAAAAGTGTAAAGCAAGAAACTTCTGTTTTTAAAGTGCCGAAAGATGCGGAAATGCGAAAACAGTGGATGCTTGCGATTCCGGTTAGAAATTGTTTTAACGAGGTCTTTTATGTGCGCGAGCATGTATAACGAAAAAGGGGAAATTATTTTTAAGGTGAGTAATACATTTTGACAAGAGTAACACTTCTATTCCTCTCTCAAATCAGAATAGTAAATACTGCGTTACGAGAAAAATTATTTCACTTAATAATGTGATTGCTGCCATACTTCGATCCAAGCGCTAGCTGGTGGCTGAGCGAGGAACTACGAGTTTGGCGACATGTAAGAGACTCATGTCAAACATAGAGTTCCCAGACCTATATGTACGACCGTGACATGTACTTTTCTTGGTATTTTGGATAGTTCTATATCTTGTCTCATCTTCTGTGAAAAATTGCTCGAACCCATAGACTAGGACATCTTACACAAATACATAATAATTTCTCTATGGAATAGATGTCCCATATTTATCACATAATCATAATTCTCTCTCATTTCTTCGTATTTGTTTATATTTTCTTAATTTGTTAAATTATTTTTGTAGTGTTGTAACAAAAGTGAACACAAAATTTAATTTGAAACCGCAGGTCAGTAGTTACGTGGCGTTGAGAAGAGAAATGAAATAATATTTTGAAATGAGGTAAACATAACCTTAATGTTCTCTAAAGTGAAAGGTGAAAGAAAAAGAAACTTCTTGCAAACTTAAGCATACTCTGTTGCAAGCTCCAATTCTTCTAAGAACTCTTCATAAATTTAGAAACAAAGTGTGCTGCTTAACTCCCAGATCTATTTTTTTCGTAAATTTATAGTTGAAAACAGGGGTAAGTTATTCCCAAATTCCTAGTTATTAGTATTTAAGCAATACAAAAGTAACATAGTTTTATTATATGATCAGTTTATGCTTTGTCATATGGTTATTGATAGCGCCATATGGAAGTAGCCATGACTGTCAGTTGCTAACTTCTGCAAGATTATTTCCATCTTCTATTCAATGAATGAAGTATTTTTAAAGTGTTAAAAGTTAGTATATGTTTCCCCTAATATTGTTCTTGTACATGTATGTCCTCATATATCTATTTCATGTGTTACTTATTAGAGGAAAGTTGATAATAGGAATAAGAAGTCTTTAGGTTTGTGATATTCTGTTAAAAATAAACAGTAACTCTCTGATTTTCGAACATAAGATGATCCACTTGCAACAATTAGAATTGATGTATTTTTGTTTGTGCCAGAATTTAGGTGCAGGATATAATGGACCAAATAGTATATCAGTTCATTCAATTTATGAAAATTACCATATTAACTCAAGCTGAAGAAATGCAGCAACATTGGATGTTAAATTTAATTATGCTTTTAAACTATTAAAATAATCCTCAATACCTACAACTTAAGAAGTAAAGTTAGCGATTTAGTGATTTTTAAATATATAACATTGTTACTTAGAGCTGTGAGCTTAGTAGTTTATGCAACTTCATGACATATTCCTTTTTTCTTACTCAAAGTATTAATCGAACCAGCTTACATATTACCTGTTGTTCATTATCAGGTCATTGTTTTGTTTGAAAGAACCAAAATATATACGGTATTTCTCTGTTTAAATCTTAATAAAACTGCCAACATGTTAAGACCATTTATAACAATAAATTATTGGTAATTTTGGGATGTAGCTAACATATGAAATTATATAGCAAACTATTTCAATTGAATCTTTAACTCATATATTTTAATAATGGTTCTAATCTTAGTAGCTATCCTATGAATAAATGACATTAAGACAAGATTTGTTGAAATTTCTAGATATATAAAATTCGGTGCGGAAGCTATTCCTTGTGATAATTTATCATATTGACAGAATAAAACACATTACTTTGTTTTTTATCACTTATATTATAGAAACACTAACTATACATTTGTATTGTTTTGAAGATGAGACTCCAGCTGTCGAAACTATAGTCACATTAGTGTTTCAATAATATAAGTGATACAAAACAAAATTATGAGTGTTAACTATACCAATAAATAAAATTATAAACCTTAACCAAGAACTAATATTATTGCAGAACTATGTGAACAATATATTTTCCATAAATATCCAGCTTATTCAACTGAAAATAACATTTAATCGATATCAACCTAAACAGGGATTAAGAAACAATTTTGCTATTATTTCATTATTATTCCTAATATTTCAAAACATTACATAAAATTGATTCTATCATCTGATACATGTAGTTGGCCAAAAATAATCCGAATTTCTGGATTCGAGCTATATAACAAATTAGGAAGGTTCCTCTTTTTTTTCGATGCCTACATACAGCTTTGGAAATTTGACTTTTATAATAGATCTATCATCTGTCTAGTTCCTGAGAAGTAAGGCTGGGTTTAATTATCAGGTTCTCAACGACGGTTGAATTTTCTCCGTGTTCCCTCATTCTGCGAGATCGCAGAACATTTTTGAGTTGGGAGAAACCTTGCTGTACTCTCATCCTGTCAACCAGTCAGTACTAACCTGTACTTTGTATGTTCTGCAAAGAGAGAAGACATATATTATTGAACGTTCCTTTGAGCCAGCAAATTATAACAACAAAGTTGAGAAACTTCAGCAAATTGCGTGACTCCAATTCTGTAAATCATAGGACAGACACGCAAAATCTAAGTCATATCTATATATACAAATTTGATCAAATAATATCTCTTGCACATTCCTACATGCCTCGTATAATGTAATAGTATATATTTAGGTAGAATGACAAGTATACCTCCTGTCACGACAAAACCTTTTCTATTAGCTCGTAAATCTAACATCTGGTTCGAAAGTTGTATACTTAAAAATTAAATTTTATTTGTCTGGTCTCTAGTCGATCACTTACTGTGTTGACATGAGTACGCTTTTATTAAGAAATCTTCTTTCCAGTGGATTTTTGATAATTTTACTATAGCATCGAGGTTTACAATTTCGTTTAATCGTGTTTCTGTTCGTTTCGGCGACGTGGGCATTTTAATTGAAATTGGTGCGATTTGGACGCTTTGTGTAATACAATTAGTTTTAAGTAATCAAGTTTCAGACATAATAAATCTTCTGATGATGGTCGTGAGACCGCAACGTACGTAAAGACGAAAATTTTAAAACAGTGTTAATGTGATCTATTTCCCGAGAATTTTTATATAAACTTACAAGTAGCTATATCAACAAATAAATACAAAAAACATACAAAATTATATGTATTTATTATATTATAATCTATTATAAATAATTTTGTTTCTTTTTAATAATAGCAATTCGGTATTGAAACTATAATAATAACATTTTTATGTTATTATTAAAAGTGGTATAAAAACAAATAATTTTTCATTCATTTAATCGTAATGATAAATTATCATGGAGTAACGGCTTCTACCATCGATTTTTCAACCATACATTCCTTTTTTGTCTTTTTCCATCATGTACTTGATAATAATATTTTTATGGGAGCTGCCTCGCGCTTAGTGCAAGGCGAGATCAACTATTGATTCAAAGTAAACAAAATATGGAGAGTGGTAATTTGTCGACATATATTTCTGTAACGAAATAAATTTCTAGTAGCTTAATGTTTCCTAACGGATGGTATCATAAGCCGCTTTAATCTTGTAACCATGATCTAAGCTATCTCATGTTGTAGAGATAATGCTGGTTGTTCCATATTTGGAAGATTAGGTTCAATTCTCATTATTGGGTCACATACAATTTATTTCTCATTTTTATGAATATTCCCAATTACATATGAAGGCCAATAAATAAGCCCGTGATATTTTCATTTAAACGTTTTATTCCTTGAGATCCAATCTCAGGCAGAATCTCGAATACTTATATCCTTAATCCTCCGCGATAACATATCAGACCGGAACTGAAAGCCAAAATATTGCAGATATTGTGGTTATATGAGAGATCTATTATAAACAAGAGTCTTCCTCATCAATTTTCCATTAGTTTTATTTATAAATAATTTCAGATCTCAGTTGTAACTCTTGACATGGCGACGTAGAATTGTCTGTGTGAAAAAATACATTGTTTTCATGATAAAAGTTAGTTTGTTTAGTGTTTGTCATTGGCTTTTGGCTTTTGTTGATAGTCATTACAAATACTCTGCAAACGCACTTTATTATAGAAGGATACTATTCTAAAGCTTGATCTTTGGCGATATTTTGACAACATTATCTTCCGTATTTGTCTTGAAAAAATATTGAGTATTTTTTTACGTATGAATTTTCAAGACTTCATCAAATAACAGGTCAAATAATTAACATTTCGGCAATATAGTATCATTTGAAAGCTTATTTATTGCTCTTCCATTTGCAATGAATTTTTTTTACATTCGTTGTTGATTGTAGGAAGAAGTAAGTCAATTGCATGGAAATGTGATATTTAAAAAAAAATTGAAAATAGCGAATTACTTGTTAACTGTTGAAAATCGGAATATGTATTATATAATCTTTTTTGTTGTTAATATGATATAGAATCACATATTGAACATCACATACAGAATGTTTTCCGAAATTGTATAGATGATCATAAATCTAAGCAGTGGTTAAGAGTGAAACCTGCAACATCGCATTTCCTTCTTACAACTGTGAACAAGAATTTATAAATGAATGTGTAAATAATTTCTAGTTATATTTCAGTCGTAATTGGCAATTCAAGCGATAACTTCCAACGTAAGCAACATATTATATTTTCTTTCTATCAATGTTTAATGGTATAACCGTGATTACACAACTAATTTATTTTCGAGCACTAGTCACCTTCAATAACATTTCTACAAAACATACTGCATTCAACTGATAACATGATTGTATTGCGGTTGTGGAGAACATGTATGAGTTTGCACACGGCACAATCTGAGCCAATGTTTCACGTTAGTGTCGTGTGCAGTATCGATCTTTTGTTTTATATTTCGCGACTTGTTCATTTGACAATTCATAGTTGCTTGGGAGGTTATCGCGACGTGTGCAAATATGTTCATATACTTGCGATATTGAAACATCGAGACTTAGTCATTGACCCATTCGTAAACAGTCATTTTATTATCTTTGCACTTGAATTTTAATTAAATTAAGCTTTTTATCTGATCTAGGTAAAAATTGGAGGATATCAAAAAGAAAATTTCTGGGAATTTGTTATCTGGTTCGAAATATGTGAACTGTAATAATAATACATGGTTTTCTGTTTAATGTTGAGATCAGCATCAAAATAGCACGACTTGATGCCAAAACGTTTCGCCATCATCATCCGCATCAAGTCGTGCTATTGTGTCGCGGAATACAAGAGAAGATTAGCTATCCGCGAAAGTCTACTATTCAAGAAGACATTATGTCTAAAACGCGATTTCTAACTAATTGCATCAGCACAAAGCGTCCTTATCGCACCTATTTCAACTAAAAATGCCCACGTCGCCGAAGCGAACAGAAACACGAGAAATCGAAGTATGTATATGTATCAAGAATCCACTGCTTAGCAATTTTCTTATAATATACGAACTCATGTCAAACGAAGTCTATACGATTGAAACCAAAAAATATAACGCTCAAGTATCTACTTTCGAACCAGATGTTACAGATGTCTGAGGTAATAGAAAAAGGTTGTCAGACCTTATTAGAAATATTACTATTTGACCCTTCTACCTAAAATATACTCTTAACATTATACGCATGTAGGAATTTGCAAGGGTCTTAATTAATTAAATTAGTATAAATCTGACTTAATGACTGAATATCTGTTCTATGATATACAGACTTGGAGTCACGATATATGTGTATCATCTCCAGAATAGATCTTTTATAATAATGGGCTTCCTTTGCTAAAATATTAATATTTTTATAATCGAATTGATGGTTATAATCAAAGCAATGTTTAGCAAGGGTGGTGGAATTTTCTAAGATTTTGTTTATTGTACTATACTTATAGTCATACATTCTTTTTTGTACATATTGCTTAGAGATTCCTGTTTAAGTCCCATCGCAATCTAAACAATTTAATTTGTATACTGTGTGGGTTTATCTTTAAGTATTAAGGAGGTTCGGTAGTGTTAGCGAGGGGAAATATAAGAAGAGAAAGCGGAGGGCGAGAGCGGAGGTCAACGCTGTAAATATTGCCGGCTGGAGTTGTATACATAACACCTGTAAAAATAATAACCGACAGTTCTTCAAAGAATGGATATTGTAAAAATATTAGAGTATTTAAGAAGTTTTAATAAAAAAGTAGTTTTGCTAATTTTCAGCTATTTTTTCATAGAAATAATTACTGGGTCTCGCTCAAACTTGCACAGAATATTATTGTAATAATGTTATTCCATTTGAAAAAAAAAGCATTTCTCTTTGGCCATTTTTTTATTTGAAGATTTAACCACGTCCCTATAAAATTTCATGTGAAAATGTGTTTTTTTTTATTCGGTTTAAAAAACGGTGTAGTGAAACCCTCCAAAAAATTAGAAGTATTCTTATATTGTTATTCTCAACGATCTGTAAAAATTTCAGAAAATTTTACCATAAAAAACTATCTCCACCGAACCTCCTTAAACGTTTTAGATTTGAAAAATATTTACCAACACAGTTAGTAAGTTTATGCGCAACATTTATATCATACTTATGTATTACCGTAATCAACATAATGTATGCTTACTTGATATTTATTTGAATGATTTATTTTGATTATTAAAAATAATTTGTTATTTACACGTAATTAATAGTATATTTTATAACATATTATATACCAATAAGCATCATTGTAACACTCGAAATCAACATTTCATTTTCTCGTGCACCCCTACAGACGTGCCCCCCCCCGCACCGCGGGGGTTGCGGGGGCGTTATCTACGCCACTGTTACCGTTTATGTTATTTGGATATGACGTTCCATTATAGATTTTGTTTATTCTTTTTTTAATAATAGGATTGAAAAATGTTTTTGGGTAGCCATTCATTTCCAGTGTATTACGAACATATTTGAATATTCGGGACAGTCCTCTGGGTGGGACAATTTAACCGCGCGATCTGTAAGGCTATTTGTGACACTTCTTTAATCTTGTTGGTGCAACTGAATCGAAGTGAAGATAACGTTTAGATTAAACTTCTTACAGACATAATATGTCTTCTGATAATGGTCGTGAGATCGAAACGTACGTAAAGACGAAAATAATAAGTATATGTGTTAGTGTGTGTGATCTATTTCCCGAGAATTTATATATAATAAATTATCGATGTATATCTAGAATTTAAAAGTGGATATGAGGATGTCGGTAAAGTTCACAGGGACCTTTTAGCAGGACTTAATGAGAAATGTATTATAGTTAACCGGTTTTTATCGACTAATTAAATGCTCAAAAACATCCGCATCAATCTTGTTTCCAAACATTCACACCCCAATCGCTAAAAAAAGTCATAGGTCAATGATGCTGCAATGATTAAAGTCCCCGTTTTTACAATAAATTAAAACACATTACCAAAATTTCAAAATGTTGCACAAATTGTAAAATGACAATACCGTACTGATTTGAATTTTAAACTTTCACAATATTGATTCCATTTAATTTGAGCAGCATTAACTTTTGCCAAATCAAAATGGATTCTCTAGGAAGGGTGATCAATAAAATAGACTCTCTTCCCACTATTGATTAAGGTGCTGATATAATTTCCAATTTATCGGAATGCGGATGGATCTGTCTTACATGTTGAATGAAAATAAATTCTCAGTAAATTTTTTCTCTTAAGCTTTATGCGATTAAATCCGACTTATTTGAGCAAGTGATAATGCACTTGTAATTTGACTGCATTCAATATGGGATAACTTTGTTATATTAGAAAGATTTCTCTTCTGACAAAATTAGAAGACATGCCGAGTTAGTTCAATACTAAATATGTCTTTAATGTTAATTGAAATTAAATTCTCAGTAAAGTTTTACTCCTGTGCTTCATCCCAATTATTCGAGACAGTATCACTTGTAATTTGACTGCGTTCAATGATAACTTTGTCATGTTATATATTAGAAAGATTTCTCTTCTGACAATATGTGAAGTCTTCTATTTATTTCTCGGTAACGTTTTTTTTTTTGATACATTTTCGGTACCCCTTCCATGCAGCTATATTTACAAGCTTTTCTGGACAAATCTTGATAGTATTTTTCCTTCACATTTCTACGTGTAGAAGAAGTTTCGCAATTTTGTTAGATTCGTGTTTGTACAAATATAGATTAATTGCAAAGATTTAGGTTATAGACTTTATAGCACAGAACACAACATAAGGTTGATGAAACCCTAAAAATATTATTTTTTTCTGATATCTTTAGATCGATTCAGACTCTCATAAGTCTTATTCCTGGTTACTTTAGATTTCTTATAAAGCCAAGATAATATAATATTCACAATGTACGTATGATAATTGCATTACATGTAATATTATTCCAAAGATAGTTATTTCCGTTTCCGTCAGTTATTTTCTCCGTATCTTATCAGCTTAGTGAATTGGAAAACAGTGGTCGGTTCAATATGCTTATTATCATATCTCGTTTTAGTATTAATATTTGAAACTTTGATACTATAGAAGACAACAAATAATTGACTTGCCAGGTAAGATAATTTTTTCTGAATTTTTTTTGTTACTGGCTTGAAGGTTTTGACGAGACCAATGATTTAATACACTGGAAATGAATGGCTACTCAGAAACAGTTTTCAACCCCATCATTAAAGACAGAATAAACAAAATCAATAATGGTACGTCATATATAAATAATATGAACGGTAATACAGATAATTTTATAACATTACCATACATTCCAGAGACCTCATAAAATTAATAAATGTTTAAAAAAGTATGATATAAATGTGCGCATAAACCTACTAACTGTGTTATTCCAAATCTAAAACCTTTAATACCTAAAGATAAACAAACCCACACAGTATATAAATTAAATTGTTTAGATTGCGATGGGACTTGTACAGGAATCTCTAAACAATATCTACAAAAAAGAATGTATGGTATTAAGTATAGAACTAGAAACAAAAACTTCCACCACCCTTGCTAACATTGTTTTGATTATAACCGTCAATTTGATTACAAAAATTGTAATATTTTAACTAACGAAACCAATTATTATAAAAGATCTATCCTGGAGATGATTCACATAAAATGTGATTCTAAGTCTGTAAGCTATAGAACAGACATTAAGTTCAATTTATACTAATTTAATCAATTAAAACCCTTGCAAATTCCTACATGCATCTTTCTAATGTTAAATTACTTCATAAATCTTAACATCTGATTATAAAGTGGATACTTGAGCGCATTATGGTTTGGTTCCGGTCTTATTCAAACATTGTAAGAGATAACTTCGATTATTATAAGTAGATTGCCATGCAGTGACTTCCGATACATATTCATATACTTAAAACATTAATGTGTTACAATTTCGATTACTCCTGATTTTTTCGTTTCGGCGACGTGGGCATTTTTGATTGAGATTAATGCGATGGGGATGCTTTGTGCTTGATACAATTAGTTTTAAGAAATCCCGTTTTAGACATTGATACGTCTTCTGATGATGGTCGTGAGACCGAAACGTACGTAAAGACGAAAATAGTAAGCATTTGTGTTAGTGTGACCTATTTTCCTAGAATGTATATATAAAAGAATTATTATCTAACTTACTACGTCTTTTAAGACTATCAATATATTTAGATTACGAGCATCATCAGATGCATCGTCAAGGTTGGTTGCCATAACAGTATAACTACTGTATCTTATATAATTAGTTGTTGTCGTTCAAAGGAGATCCAACAGTACCAGCATAACAAATATTATTTAAGCCAAATCTCATGAACAATGAAAAACTTCACAGATAAATATTTCACACATTCCGAAAAAATGATAATGAATGTGTGAAATTTTAAAGAAAACAAAGAGATCTACATAACAATATAGTACAATGAACACTATCATGATTATACTTACTTACAACCTAGGTATTTCTGTAAAACTAAAGTTTGGTTATGAATCATTCCAGGGCTATGTTACAATTATGATAAAAAAGGATCTGTTAAATGATTTTACTCATTAATCGACAGCAGCACCATAGATTGAATGAAAAATATTGTTCAGCGTTCTGTCTGAACTGGAATTCCCTGTTCGGTGTATATGTGAAAAACCGAAACTGGCTGATGTCAACATTTTCCGGTGAAATTCGGAAAACTAAACCGCGAAAAATTTGACAAAGTAACATGCGCTTTGCCGCTTAGATTTATAGCGTAGGTTCGAAACACCAAGCAGTTTACTTTGTTAAATTTTTCGTTAGTTTATCACAGTAACATGTATTTTACATTCTTAGATATCTTCGCCAAATTAGTATAGCAACCTGTCGGTCGTTACTCGCAGTGACAAGTTAAACTCTCCCTACCTGTAAAAGAGTTAGTTCGTTGTTAGTATGCATTTGATATTTAGTCATTTGGAATTAATCAAACATCATTCTTTGATGTTTCAATTTGTTTCTCATCAGAATGCGTTAAGTTTGGATATTTTAGAAAAAAATATATAATAAAGTTTCAGTGAAATGTAAATTGTGCTTAAAAGCTTTCAAATCTTCAACAAATCGTGTTTGAACGAATGATTAGGATTATGTACTAGGTACTATGATTTACAATTTAAAATTCCACCGCGGCAACACTGCGTCTTAATTAGATCAGTGAAACGCGTCCTTTGTCGGATGCCATCGACGGAAGATACAAACCGCACAGAATACCTGATCCTTACGTCTATGTATGGAGCAAAATTATTTCACTTTCAACAAAAACTACAATAAACAAACAAACGATCTTGAAACCTTCTTAAAATCAACATTAAATCAGTATTTTCGCGATTATAAGTAAATAGTTCGATTTATATGGCTTCTTACACACGTTAATACCCAATTTGATTCACTGAAATTCACTGTCGAAATAGAAACAGATAAGCAGCTTCCTTTCCTTATAATAATAGAATAATTAAAAGATGGTAATCACTTGGAATATACAGAGACATACTCGTATACAGAAAACCCACTCAAATAAGTAAACCTGGGCGGATTTAGCTACACCATTCAATTATGTAATAGCTCCATTTAATAGTCTTGTTCATAGCTTATTGAACGTTCCTTTGAGACAGCAAAACAACGAAGTTGAGAAACTTGAGCAAATAGTGTTCGACAAATCTTAGATCATCTAACCAAATTAGAGCCACTACCTTCAAATAGTTTAATAAAATTCAAAAGAATAATCTCCCTTTTGATGTTGTGTGTGCTACAACAGTTAACACCTTTAAACATCGTTATGACAAATTAAAAAAATCAACGTAAAGTTTTTGTTTTTTCTTCCGGTGGCTAGTTGGTTGTTCGTATGATTTATTCGTGTTTCGGGCGTCGCGTTTCGTGCGGGATTATAAAACCACTAAAATATTAGGAGTACAGCCCTGTTAAGAACAGCGCGGGGAAGTCCCACTGTCAATCCGGCGAGATCCCTAGATGCTTGGAAGCGGAGTACGACTAGAAGATTTATTCGTCTTTGGGGCGTCGCTTTTTGTGCGGGATTATAAAACCTTCTCGTTTCGGGCGTACCCCCTGAAGCAATAAAATGTATTTGCAATACCTTTTCGTTTCTTGCGATTTAAACGGAACGTCGGAAACTAAATAATTATGTAAGGATTTAACTTCCTATCTCCAATACTTTATACTTCTAGCTAATTTAGAATACCTACTTTTATCTTAGAGATATCTTAGTCTATCGTAGGATCGGTTGGATTATAGAGAAATAACAACTAATAATCTTATATGCAGTAGATAATTTTTATTTCTTAAAATTTATATTTGGGATACAAATTGACATGTCATAAAAATAGTATTTACTGGTATTTACTCACACAATCGTTTAGTATAAAGGGCAAAAATTACAAAAATAATAGACTTATAGATATTAACATTAATGTTAATAATAGATACCTAATTCAAGAAAAATAATACATATTATACTTCTATTATTTACAGCTTATTCAAATTTTATTATATACATTAATTTTCTCAAAGTTTCGCCTAAGCTTACTTTACTTTGTAGGTACACAATCGTCAACACCCTTATTTATACGACAATCTAAGTCGCTGTACTTTTTTGCACGCTTTGGAGTGTCCATATTCAGCTCAGTTTGTTTTACAATAATATCGTAGTACCGTATTTCATCATTAAGTATTTTAAGCAGTTCATAAATATATGGATGTGCTTTTCCAACACGATTATTAAGTCGATGATGCCATCCTTCTACCGAATTTGTTGTGCGATGTCGCTCCCTGTAGAAGTAGAACACCCATATGAACTCATCATTCTCAAGCCATTGCTCCATAATAATAGTCGTTGAACTTCACTTCATCTTCCTGTGGGGAATTTTCCATTATCAGAAGCCATGCCTCAGGAATGTACTTTTTTGGCAAATGTACACATACGAAGATGTTCCCTAATATCTGTATTTTGTTTGTATCCTGTAACCAAACCCAACTGTTGCACTTTTCGACACAGGCATTGATTGAAATGAAAATTACACCCTTGGATTTTTACTCCCAAAAAAGTTAGTTTGAAAGCGTTTATTGCTGCCCGTTCAAAGCTAATGTGGACTTTTTCTGGCTTAACTTTTGTACTTTTTTTCAACAGTGTAAAAGTCTATTAGGTGGGTCCTTTTCTGTCCGGTAAAAGCGCATAGATGGCTGGAACAATCCATGTGCTGACATCAGTGCTTCCCAAATCTATGCGTATTGTATACAATTGGTCGAACAGGAAACAACAGCTTTTAAATGTCCCGTCCATAAAAAATTCTGAGCCTTGGGATAGAAGTGTCCTATCACTGCAAAAAAACAATATTCGATCTTCCTGGCCGTCGTTTATTAGCACAAGGTGTTGCATTGTCTCCGGGATGACGATTTCTTGCCGTTTCTTTGGTAAAGATTTAACTCTCAAAGATTTTTGCCTGCCTGTAGAATCTGCCTTTGACGCTTGCAAGTGTTGGTACTTCCACTACAAAGTCAAGTCCAGCGTCCTTAACTTGCATCAGCACGAAATGAGAGGAATAAACTCGATAATTTTAATCCGCTCGAAACGAGAGGGTTACAGGTAGTTTTTGATTTAGGCACAAAACGCGTCGCTAGAAACAAGAAATCACCGTTCCTATGTATGTATTACTTCACAACTTTGGACACTGTATTTTTAGTAATTGAGACTAAATAGGTATTCTACCTCGGCTCATTACCGATATTTAATAATAATAATAATTCTCTTATCATCCTTCAATAACTAATAAATTCCGTAATTTGTTTTCTAAATTTACAATACAACCCGTTTATATATTTATATGTAAGAACAAGCTGAAAACCCGTTTAGGCTTCGATAAAGTTTCCGACTTCGACAAATCCGGAATTTACAAAATCGATTGTCAGTCTTGTTCAAAATGCAATGTGGGTCGAACTAGAAGGAATATTTTAACTCTGAATAAAGGACATTTTGGCCATATAAAGAAAAATAATGATTTAAAATTAGTGTTATCCGAACATATTTTAAATATAGGTCACACCATGAAAGTTTCATCACGTAAGGAGGTAACATTTTTACAGACAGTTGAGAATAACAATATAAGAATACGTCTAATTTTTTGGAGGGTTTCACTACACCGTTTTTTAAATATATCGAGTCAAAAAGACAAAATTTTAACATGTATAAGCTTATGGGGACGTGGTTAAATCTTCAAATTAAAAAAAAAACTGCAATAATAAGATTCTTGACCCAGTATGAATTATATATAAAAATTCTCGGGAAATAGGTCACAATAACACTTTGTTTTAACTATTCGTCTTTACGTACGTTTCGGTCTCACGACCATCATCAGAAGACTCACTATGTCTAAAAAGGGGGTTTATTAAAACTAATTATAACACAAGCGTCCAAATCGCACAATTTAACTTCAATTAAAAGAGCCCACGCCGTCGAAACGAACAGAACCACGAATAATCGAAATTGTATCGTCAGAATTAATGTATAAAAAATTATTTTTTTTGTAGTAAGAATCCGCTATTCAGTAATATTATTAAAATATATGAGTGCATATCGATTGGTATTCTCACAACAAATGAGAAGAACGAAGTTATTTGTCAAGTATCTACTTTCGAAACCAGATGTGTAGGATTTATGACATGGCACTTAAGAAAGGTTTCAGACCTGTACTGGGAAATAACAATTACGAATTCTTCCTAAAAACATTTTCTACACTTATAAAGACGTATGTAAGAATTTGCAAGAGATTATTTAATCAAATTAGTATAAATATGACTTAGATTTTGTGTGTCTACCCTATGATTTACAGATTTGGGGTCCCGTTTTATGTGAATCATCTCCAGGATAGATCTTTTATAATAATTGGTTTCCTTAGTTAAGATATTAACATTTTTGTAATCAAATTGATGGTTATAATCAAAGCAATGCTTAGCAAGGGCGGTGGAATTTTCTAAGTTGTTATTTCTTGTGCTATATTTATGGCCGTACATTCTCTTTTGTAAATATTGTTTAGAGATTCCAGTATAGGTTCCATCACAATCTAAACAATTCAATTTATACACTGTGGGGGTTGTTTATCTTTGGGTATTAACGGTTTTAGATTTGAGAAATATTTCCCAACACAGTTAGTAGGTTTATGCGCAACATTTATATCATACTTTTTCAAACATTTTTTGATTTTCTCTGAGGTCTCCGGAATGTAAGGTAGAGTTATAAAATTGTCTGTATTACCTTTTATGTTATTTTTATTAGACGAACCATTATAGATTTTGTTTATTCTTTCTTTAATGATAGGATTGAAAAAAGTTTTTGGGTAGCCATTCAATTCTAGTGTAGTACGAACAATTTTTAAATTTTTGGGGCGGTCATCTGCGTGGGACAATTTTATCGCGCGATCTGTAAGGCTGTTTATGACACTTTTTTTATAACAAGCTGGTGCAACGGAATTGAAGTGAAGATAACGTTGAGACCATACTTCTTTAGTAAACCAAGAGGTTTTTATTTTTCCATCAGCATCATGCCTAATGTTCATATCTAGGAAATTTATGTTATTGTTTAATTCTATTTCACAAGTGAATTGAAGTTTACAGTGAAAATTGTTAAATTTATCAATTACATATTGAATTTTATCGTTGGGAACACACATAAGGCAATCGTCTACATACCGTTTAAAGAATACAGGCCGAAAATCTAATGAACTCATAACAGATTCCTCTAGGCACTCCATAACGAGTGAGTCTTCTGATGATGGTCGTGAGACCGAAACGTACGTAAAGACGAATAGTTAAAACAAAGTGTTATTGTGACCTATTTCCCGAGAATTTTTATATATAATTCATACTGGGTCAAGAATCTTATTATTATTTCGGCTGGGATATAAGCCTTAATATGGAAGGAACAACCACCTATCCTAAAGTTTTGAAGGAATACGGAAAGTTAATGAAGATACTAGCAAGAGAGAAGAATCGTAGAATATTTCTGGTAAGATGTAGGAATTTGCAAGTTTATCCAAATTTCATAATATCTAAATCAAAGGAGAATATATTTAGCAAGGTGCTAAATAAGAAGGCGTACGCAAAATTATTAAATTCTTTTCACAAAAACTGTTTGAACCTGTGCATTAAAGAAGCATGTGCAATTGTAGCTGAGGTTGAAAACAAAATCAAACTGGTTAAACAAACCTGTCATCAAAAATTTGATAGCAACTTTATATCGCAATTTTTTCAAATTCAGCATAACAATTTCGAAAAAAATTTCAACAAAATCAAAGCCATTCAATCTAAAAAGATAAATAATTTAATGAAAGACGTAACATATGAAAAAAAGAATATCAATGAACAATGGTTGAAAAATCTAACTGACATAAAAATTCCGGATGAGGTGCAGCGCACGTTAAGTTTAGGTCCGAAATTTGCATTGCCTAATAACAATAATAAACTGCCTATCGATAATATTATTGCAAATTTAGAATGCGGAATTAGGAATAAAAATGTAGAAGAGAAAAACGAAATTAGAAACAAAGTTTGCAACATCTTGACAAACAAAAAGAACAAACAGAAGGCAGAAGTAGGGATTGCAAAGAATCGTTTTAACTATCATACAAAAATAACAAAAGATTTCTTAGATGCTAACCCTCAAATATTAGTTTTGAACGCGGATAAATGTAATAAAACCGTCATAATGCATAGAAATGACTATGAAAACAAAATAGGAAACCTTTTAAATGATGAAACAACTTATAAAAAATTAAAATCTGATCCTACTTTATCAGTACAAAACAACATGAATAAATTGATAAATAAATGGCATAAGAATAAGATAATCCCTATTGAATTAAAAAATAAATTAATTTGCCATAATGGGCTAGCACCTTATATCTATGGGCTTCCCAAACTGCATAAAAATGATATACCTCTAAGACCCATTGTTAGTAATATTGGAGCGCCCACTTACAATTTATCAAAATTTCTATCAAAATCTATCAATAATATAATAGGAAAAAATGAATTCTATGTAAAAGATTCATGGCACTTTAATGAATTTATAAAAAATCAATCCGTACCCGTAAACCATCAACTGATTTCCTTGGACGTTGTTTCTTTATTTACAAATATACCTGTTGTTTTGGCATTGAATAGCATCAAAAAACGTTGGGCAGAGATTAAAAACCACACACCTCTAGATCAATCGGAATTTATAAATGCTGTAAAATTTTGTTTAGAATGCACATACTTTCAGTATGGTGAGCAATTTTTTGGACAAATATTCGGCACAGCAATGGGATCTCCTATTTCAGCTACCATTGCTAACCTCGTTATGGAGTGCCTAGAGGAATCTGTTATGAGTTCATTAGATTTTCGGCCTGTATTCTTTAAACGGTATGTAGACGATTGCCTTATGTGTGTTCCCAACGATAAAATTCAATATGTAATTGATAAATTTAACAATTTTCACTGTAAACTTCAATTCACTTGTGAAATAGAATTAAACAATAACATAAATTTCCTAGATATGAACATTAGGCATGATGCTGATGGAAAAATAAAAACCTCTTGGTTTACTAAAGAAGTATGGTCTCAACGTTATCTTCACTTCAATTCCGTTGCACCAGCTTGTTATAAAAAAAGTGTCATAAACAGCCTTACAGATCGCGCGATAAAATTGTCCCACGCAGATGACCGCCCCAAAAATTTAAAAATTGTTCGTACTACACTAGAATTGAATGGCTACCCAAAAACTTTTTTCAATCCTATCATTAAAGAAAGAATAAACAAAATCTATAATGGTTCGTCTAATAAAAATAACATAAAAGGTAATACAGACAATTTTATAACTCTACCTTACATTCCGGAGACCTCAGAGAAAATCAAAAAATGTTTGAAAAAGTATGATATAAATGTTGCGCATAAACCTACTAACTGTGTTGGGAAATATTTCTCAAATCTAAAACCGTTAATACCCAAAGATAAACAAACCCACACAGTGTATAAATTGAATTGTTTAGATTGTGATGGAACCTATACTGGAATCTCTAAACAATATTTACAAAAAAGAATGTACGGCCATAAATATAGCACAAGAAATAACAACTTAGAAAATTCCACCGCCCTTGCTAAGCATTGCTTTGATTATAACCATCAATTTGATTACAAAAATGTTAATATCTTAACTAAGGAAACCAATTATTATAAAAGATCTATCCTGGAGATGATTCACATAAAACGGGACCCCAAATCTGTAAATCATAGGGTAGACACACAAAATCTAAGTCATATTTATACTAATTTGATTAAATAATCTCTTGCAAATTCTTACATACGTCTTTGTAAGTGTAGAAAATGTTTTTAGGAAGAATTCGTAATTGTTATTTCCCAGTACAGGTCTGAAACCTTTCTTAAGTGCCATGTCATAAATCCTACACATCTGGTTTCGAAAGTAGATACTTGACAAATAACTTCGTTCTTCTCATTTGTTGTGAGAATACCAATCGATATGCACTCATATATTTTAATAATATTACTGAATAGCGGATTCTTACTACAAAAAAAAATAATTTTTTATACATTAATTCTGACGATACAATTTCGATTATTCGTGGTTCTGTTCGTTTCGACGGCGTGGGCTCTTTTAATTGAAGTTAAATTGTGCGATTTGGACGCTTGTGTTATAATTAGTTTTAATAAACCCCCTTTTTAGACATAGTGAGTCTTCTGATGATGGTCGTGAGACCGAAACGTACGTAAAGACGAATAGTTAAAACAAAGTGTTATTGTGACCTATTTCCCGAGAATTTTTATATATAAAAAAAACTGCTAAATAGAAATGCTTTTTTTTAATGGAATAGCATTATTACAATAATATTCTGTGCAAGTTTGAGCGAGTCCCACTAATTATTTCTATGAAAAAATAGCTTAGAATTTTTAATTTATAAATTTTATTAATTGTAATTAACTTTTAAAAACACGGAAAGTTGACGACAACTATACGATTATTATTTTTACATGTGCTTATGTATAAAACTCCTGCCGGCAATATTTATTGCGTTGCCAGACTCTGCTCTCGCCCTCCACTTGCTTCTTTTATATTTCCCCCCGCTAACACTACCGAACCTCTTTAAACACAGGAACATTTTGCCCATATTAAGAAAAATAGTGATGAAAAATCAGCGGTATTTTGAATTCTAAATTACCTAGATATTTCTTGAGAAATGGTGTGACCTGACCATTTCTCAAGAAATATCTAGGTAATTTAGAATGGATGGAAATGTATAAACGAAAAAAAACCGGGGGAAAACCATTCGAAGCTAATAATAATAATAATAATAATAATAAATCGACTTTATTCATAAGAAAAGGTGAAGTGTCAGCAGTAGCTGTTTTTCAACTCAACCCTAAGGAGATCCTTCTAGGGGATCTTTACAAATAAACGTAAATATAAAGTATAGATGTGAATGTAAAAATAAATATAAAACCATAACAAACATCGTAAAAAATAGTGGAATATAGTAGATTAATAAGAGGGTAAAATATAAATGTACGTAATTTACTCCTAGAAAAAGCGTAAATGAGTAAAATATCTACGAGTACCTCTCGAAGAAGAGAATTTAGCCAAAGAGAATACGCCAGGTTAGTAGTCAAACTGTCAGTCACTTTTCTAGTAAGTGACGCTTAAGTCTCTTTTTGAAGTTGGAGATTGTATAATGTCTGTACTCACTGGGAAGATCATTATACAATTTTGGTGCGTTGTACGAGAAACTGCGAGTGTAAATGGAGGTTGAATGTTTAGGAATCACAAGTGCATATTTATTACGGGTGTTGGTGTTATTACGTGATTGGAACGTGCAGAGTTTTGCAACTAAGTATTCCGGTTTTTTTGAAGTCAAGACCTTATGGGTGATCCGTTTTACGTTGCTTATCCAACCTCAACCAGCCTGATTCCAGCATTTTAGATCCAATGTGATCGTATTTCCTTTTACGGTAGGAGAAGCGGAGGCAGGCATTTTGAATTCTTTGAAAGCGATACGAGTCACTTTGTAATAATGCAGGACCATATATACAATCACAGTATGACAGCTTAAAAAAAATAAGAGACTCGCGAAGTTTGAGTTTTAGTTGACTGGAAAGTATGTCTCTATTCGGGAAGAGCTGCCTCAGAACGTTGAACGAGGCTTGACATAGGTGGTTGACATGTTTTGTAACGTAATTCTGAATCAAAGTAAAGTCCCAGATTTTTGCTTTCCTGAACCAGTGGGAGAAACTCATCGTTCAGCTGAATATTTATGAAGGGCTTAGCGCTATCTTTCTTTTTCTTAGGACCGAATAACATGACGAAAGATTTGGTTAGATTTGGAGGTTATCTTCTTCTTCTTCTTCTTAATAATATTTTGGTCTTTACACTTTAATAATTGGCCAGCACAATTTCTTCCAATTTACTTTCCTAACAGTTGGAGGTTATGAGCCAATGAGATATCATACAAAGATTGCAGGTCGTCATTAATGTTTTGAATGGCCCTAAGTAAATCCTCGAGTGGGAAAGACAGGTAGATCTGTGTATCATCGGCGTAATGATGTATGTGACAATTTTTATGTATGCTGGTGAAAGTCTGAGATATATAATGTGAAAAGAAGGGGTCCGAGAATGGATCCTTGTGGTACACCAAATCTCACTGGTAAAGCTTCGGATCTTTGATCTTTCAGGTGAACACTATGAGACCGACCAGATAGATAGCTTTTCATGAAAGAAACAGAACTATCGCGAAAACCAAAAAAGCTCAGTTTATCACAAAATATATTGTGTTCTAAGGTGTCGAAGGCCTTGCTGAAATCAAGGAGCACTAGTTCTTTAGGCAATATTTTAGTTGGTCTCTCTGTGGGTTCTTCTTCCGCTTTTCTTTTGCAGGCAACACAAGAACTTGTCTAGCAATTTTTTCTTCAGGTTCGGGATTATGTTGATTTTTAAATGTTGTTACAACAAAACTACCCGATTCCCCGATGGTATACACAAACCTTACATTTAGGTCGTTTGATACACATCCAGGCAGTTTGATTAGTTGAAGATCGATAAGTTTCGTACACTATTTGGGTGTTTCCGCGTTCACTAATAATTTTTTTCAGAAACAAAATTTTTAATTTTGAATAGAATGTATACAACACGAAAAATATAATGATTCTAAGTTTGGAAACAAGTCCCTGTCTAGCTTTAATAAGCAATAAATATTCTATTAGCCGTAATGATAAACATCCGCCCATCCTTTCTGTTCTTAGCAAAGAAAACTCGGTGTGACGAGTTTCAGGCATCCTTAAAATTTACCTGAGACCTTGACCGGTCCCCGTAATAAAATTGTGACGAATATCATGTCGTCCTTATTTTCAACCTGTCCTTTTCAATATTCGAAGCAGATTGATGATTTCTAATCACCTTTGATATATAAAGCAATTAAATTATTACTTATTGTCATCGGGATAGGTAATTGTTATTGACGCAGGTATTTTCTTAAATTAGTATTAATACTTATCTGAAAAGAAATTGCCTACAAGGCTGCGCTTTACCTGAATGTCAGAATGTTCTTCGAAGAATAGATTTTCGAAGAACTGCTTCCGGATAATTGTTTTCGAAGAATTTACCTAGAACTATTATAACGCGAACAGTAGAATTATATAATGATAATTATAACAAACTTGAAAGTAAATGCAGTAAATGACTAGGATAATTGAAATAATAACATAACAGATGAACAAAAATATGAATAGATGATACAATAATGTGGCACAATAAAAAATGATATAACAATATTGGGCGGTTATGATCGCTTTTGACTTCGACTTGTGTACAATATGTGGAAGGATTTCCACAAATACACAAGTAAAGGTAAGTGCATATAGTTTAAGGACTATTGCTTTCAAAACATATTGACAGGACAGGACTATTAGGTATTACCCAAGGTCAAACTATCAATGACTTCATAACTTGTTTGGAAAACACAATTATCTTCTCTTTATATAGATAGTATTTCTAGTATATTCATTTTGCTCGTCTAAAATATCGGATGTATGGAATGTTGGAAATTGGAATTTAGCATAAGTATCAACTACTGTGTGACAAATCCTAGCGTCTGCTTGAACCATTGCAATTGTCCAATGAATGAACGTTATACTTAGCGATAACAATAATTGTTAGTACTTAATAATAATTGTAGCGAATTTGAAGTGGGTTTTAGTCACATTCGTGCGCTGTGTTGGTGAACTTTCATTCCATGGAATAACACTCCTCATCAATTAAAACTCAGGTTAGTGATTTATATAATCTTTTTAAAAACATATTAGCTGGATTATATTAAACCTCCCTAGAATATGATAACAAATAATATATTTTTCAAAAGTGCGACATTTGAAGAATGCTATTACAAATTGGTTTTAATTGCTTCATCTACAAATTATTCGTGTTATAACTATTAATTTTCCAAACAAATCTTGTAAATAAATATTTAAAAAATAATTTAAATCTTGCTATTTGGACATTTGTACTTCACAACCCGTGCGCAGTGTTGGTGAACTTTCATTCCATGGAATAACACTCCTCATCAATTAAAACTCAGGTTAGTGATTTATATAATCTGTTTAAAAACATATTAGCTGGATTATATTAAACCTCCCTAGAATATGATAACAAATAATATATTTTTCAAAAGTGCGACATTTGAAGAATGCTATTACAAATTGGTTTTCATTGCTTCATCTACAAATTATTCGTGTTATAACTATTAATTTTCCCAACAAATCTTGTAAATAAATATTTAAAAAATAATTTAAATCTTGCTATTTGGACATTTGTACTTCACAACCCGTGCGCTGTGTTGGTGAACTTTCATTCCATGGAATAACACTCCTCATCAATTAAAACTCAGGTTAGTGATTTATATAATCTGTTTAAAAACATATTAGCTGGATTATATTAAACCTCCCTAGAATATGATAACAAATAATATATTTTTCAAAAGTGCGACATTTGAAGAATGCTATTACAAATTGGTTTTAATTGCTTCATCTACAAATTATTCGTGTTATAACTATTAATTTTCCAAACAAATCTTGTAAATAAATATTTAAAAAATAATTTAAATCTTGCTATTTGGACATTTGTACTTCACAACCCGTGCGCAGTGTTGGTGAACTTTCATTCCATGGAATAACACTCCTCATCAATTAAAACTCAGGTTAGTGATTTATATAATCTGTTTAAAAACATATTAGCTGGATTATATTAAACCTCCCTAGAATATGATAACAAATAATATATTTTTCAAAAGTGCGACATTTGAAGAATGCTATTACAAATTGGTTTTCATTGCTTCATCTACAAATTATTCGTGTTATAACTATTAATTTTCCAAACAAATCTTGTAAATAAATATTTAAAAAATAATTTAAATCTTGCTATTTGGACATTTGTACTCCACAACCCGTGCGCAGTGTTGGTGAACTTTCATTCCATGGAATAACACTCCTCATCAATTAAAACTCAGGTTAGTGATTTATATAATCTGTTTAAAAACATATTAGCTGGATTATATTAAACCTCCCTAGAATATGATAACAAATAATATATTTTTCAAAAGTGCGACATTTGAAGAATGCTATTACAAATTGGTTTTCATTGCTTCATCTACAAATTATTCGTGTTATAACTATTAATTTTCCCAACAAATCTTGTAAATAAATATTTAAAAAATAATTTAAATCTTGCTATTTGGACATTTGTACTTCACAACCCGTGCGCAGTGTTGGTGAACTTTCATTCCATGGAATAACACTCCTCATCAATTAAAACTCAGGTTAGTGATTTATATAATCTGTTTAAAAACATATTAGCTGGATTATATTAAACCTCCCTAGAATATGATAACAAATAATATATTTTTCAAAAGTGCGACATTTGAAGAATGCTATTACAAATTGGTTTTCATTGCTTCATCTACAAATTATTCGTGTTATAACTATTAATTTTCCCAACAAATCTTGTAAATAAATATTTAAAAAATAATTTAAATCTTGCTATTTGGACATTTGTACTTCACAACCCGAACATATTTAAATTTAAATCATTGGATTAATTTACCTTTTTGCATTTTTAAATAAATGAAACTATAATTACTTTGTTAAATATCATTAGATTTATAAAACTGTTTAATAGAATTTTCGAATTTTAACAGTTAAAAATTTCAAACTGCAATGAGCAAGATGTTATGAGGAGGATATTATTAAAGAAGAACGAGATAACAGGTATTCTCACAGTTAAGGGAAGCTAAAATATTGTGGTTACTATTATATATGAGGATTTAATCTAATAGACAGGAGTTTCTTAATTATAATTAATAATTATTAATCTTATTGAAGGGTTATTTTGTTGAAATATTTCACATGGTTGTACAAGAATGAGTTTTTTACCTTAACTAATTGAAGGTAATATATCTATATATTAATATTTTCAATTGGGGTAAATATGTGGCTATAATCTGAAAATAAATTAGTAAAATTTGAATTTGACTGACAGAGCTGACATTATAGAATAAAAAATCATGAACCATAGTTACTTCATAATAAGGTTACGTTAAATTAATGATATCATGAAAGAAAGGTTGACATAATCCTTTATATCAATGATATTGACAGTTAAGCTGACAGCAAAATATTATAATAATAGTATAAAACACAGAGATGTAAAACACATATGTTGTCAATCCAAATAAATGTTCTATGTCATACATAGAGAAATTGGAGTCTTTCCACGTCTTTGACTGTTTCTAATCATTTGCAATATATTATTGTTTGTTATATGGTACAATGTATGTCCTCGTGTATAGGTCAAATAGTAAATGCAATCCACTTGACATTTTGACGTAAACTAGATATGATGCTCGAAATTGACTAGCATACAAATTCAATGTCGTACCTTGAGCCGTTTTCGATTCATTGAAAAAATATACTCGACGCTGTTCGCTTTGCTTCGCGCACTGTTCGATGCGCAAACTATCTGGCCGATTGTAGAGAAAAAATCGAACTCGTACAACTAGACAGACTGCGGCACGCATTTTTGGTCGGCTTATGCGAAATACGGAGTGAGTGTAGCGAACGAAGTCTTTCCTACTTTCGGCTCATACGACACGTTGTTGGTTTCTTCTACATTGCAGTCGAATGGTGATTCCGATTTAATGTACCTTAAGCCCTTTTCGGGTTACATATTTTAAATGCCCATCCATACCTTCGCAGTGTTAAAGAATCGATATCGCGTAATTAGACAGACTGCGGCTCGCGCTTTTCATCGGCTTATGCGAAAGACATAATACACACTATAGTATAGACTACAACACTATAAAAAGAAACAATCTTCCTTGCTTACTCTGATGATGGTTACTGGGTAGTTCAAAGGTCCTCAGTATTTTAAGTGGGTAAGGGTGATTGTTTCTTTTATAGTGGATAGCAAATGCTGTAAAATGCAATGGTATTAATAATGCTGTCAAATGGGTATACAAATTCACATTTCTTTTGCCAAATTTTTTTATTACAAATTTTTATGTAATATCAAAAAAGAGCAAATTAAATTGCTTATTTATTGTTTATAAACAACATAAGCAACTTTATTTGTGTTTTTTTCTGATGACATTCTGAAGAGAATGAATGTACTTTCTTCCATCAAAATCGATCCTCGATCCATTTCCCAAGGATTTACGTGTCCAATACCTATCTGACTGAATGGGTGTATTGAATCTGAAGGAATCGTTATATCCATGTAGTAAGTCTTCTATAAATATCAAAAGAAATTCTATGTCGCGATTTGTTTATGTTAAATCTAGGATAGTTCAATGTTTTTCCATTTCAATTTCTGGATGATGTATCACAATAAATTTTCTATTGCGGTCATTTGAATATCGTTTTATCTTTGTAAATTCTTCAATTTGGAATAAGTTTTTTTAATTTTTGTTTTGAAGAAGTAGCCTAGTGAATCATATATCTGTAAATAATATTGAATCAATCTTTAACTGTCATACACATGAGATTTGATCAGGGATCCTTAACTATTGTACTTTGAAGCACCCTTCATTTAAAAGGTAATCACACATTCACACATCGTGTATTCGAAGCATTGTATTTTGCATTTCAAGCTCAGGGTATCGTGCACGTCGGGAGATTTTATCACATTCCATTTGTTAGAGAAACAATCGAAACTTGCTAATATACTGCGTTATCTGTTTATTTTACAACATACTCAGACGATGCATTGTTTTGAAACATCGTTTTCCTTAGCAAAATATTACGATTTTTTTTTCTTGTCTTAACAACTCATAATTATATATTGATCGATTGAAAGTTTTTCGAAAAATACCATGAATGGTGTAAATGGAAAATAACTAGCGTTCTGTTTCAATTTTTATGTTTTATTTTCTCTCATTTTGCAAAATTATTGAAAGAAAGTCTTTGAGCCAGGTTTCAAGTCGGTCCGGCTCAAAGTTTCTGAGATTTCGTGATGAGTGAGTCAATCTGTGAGTGGTATTTGTCTTTTATATATATAAAAATTCTTGAAAATTGTAATATTTGCTAGTAGTATACGAAAAACTTTGTATGTACCTCGGCTTGCAACGTATATTTCCAGATCTCGAACACTTGCAAACAAGGTTGGCACGAATTTAAACTACTTTTTTTAAAAAGTCACGATTTAATTCAAATTATCCAATGGGAACAAATTGCATTATCAGTTTCAAACTGAAATATCCGATGGCATTATGGCAACCGAAACCGATTAGCAAGAAACATCTGACATCCTTGAAGCGCCCACAACACAATACAATGCATCGGGCCCGCGTATCGCAGAAAAAATTTGAATCAATGAGGGGATACCCAGACAGAATGCGGCATTAATATTTAGATTTGGCGTAATTAGCGTTTTATCGTGAAATTTGGCTATTTTGGGACCGACAGTGCTTCAAATCGAAATTTTCTTATTTTAATAAGTTAAATTTTGTATTTTTGTAAATCTGTCCACACTTTTCCAGCCAGAGTTTATGGCATGCGGTATATTTTTTGTGGGACACATAACGGTTTGTGATTTCCAGACTACTAGATGAAGGTAACCTAGGGTGGAAAAAGCCGGAAAACTAACTTCTAATGAAGATTTTTAATGAATGAAGCAATGAGCTGCCTATCTTATGTATTTATTATTTATTCAATCAATAGTTTAGTTTGTTTTGCAAAAAAGTTTTGTTATGCTTTAAGATTTCTGAAGAAAATGATAACTTGCTTATTTTTTGTATTTTCTTTTAGTTTTAGGAGGTTAACGAAATTTGTTTTTTTTTTAATTGAATCAATTGAAAAAAGTTCGAATTAATTCAAAAGTCCCACTTTTATGCATTTCAAAAAAACTCATGATTTATTCCAACCCTGCTTGCAAACTTCAGCCCTAGGGACTTCGATTTTGCAAACAGTGTCCTCGACCTGTAAAGTACACTTACAAGCCTTGTTACATAAATAACTATTTATTCTGATCTTATTCTGATATACACGCCAGCTAAGCAGAAACAAATGAAAACATGCGTTTGATGAGAATAATCAGTAGTCTACTTTTGTCTACTATCCTGATAAGTTATACATTATCGATAAATTGAACTTGTTTTCAAATGTACGCGTATTAGGAAGCTACTCCTTATCGTTTTTCGTTATCAATAATTGCTTACTCGACGGTATTTTGACGTGTTTAAAAAAGTAGAAGCTCAGCGACCCAAATACTGCATAAAATAAAACAATTTTTGTCTAATTTCCATGAGAGATTTTATTTTTCTATAAACACGACCGGTTTCGACTCTTACATCATTATCAAGTCACGAAACCGGTCGTGTTTATTGAAAAATTAAATCTCTTGTGGAAATTAGACAAAAAATTGTTTTATTTCATTTTATTAAAATGGATTTCCATAAAATAAATAATCCATTACTATCTCCGAATACTGCATATATTTCATACAAGAATTACTCGAATGTAATAATGACCGATAAGTATATCTTGACTTGTTAGGTCAGTAACCGATACGACGAAATCAAAAAACGTGGTGCGGGTCGATTCGGGTTGATATCACGGCATTAATAAACTATAAAAGAGTTCACACTGTGGATACCATAGACCTATTATCCTAAGGAGACAGAATTGTTTACATTTAAACACGATCAGACATTGCCAAAATTTCTGGCCACTCAGACCGCTGTATATTACAAGTATGGCCGTATGGAATGTGCTGTTGCCGGATTAGTTGTTCTGTGTGCCGGATTGAGATTTGTAATTATTATAAAAACGTCCATAGCATTATTTATTGGTTATACTGGGTTCCCCATAATAGACTACCCATTTTATATTATTAATAAATTTCCTACGAGATAACTAAATAGGTTGTTCTCTGTGGGATTATCTTCTGTTGTCTTTGGGATTTAAGTAAATTATTAATCAAGTAGGCGCCTGTCACAAATAAATTTTGAATTAATAATTTCGTGGAACGCCATTTTTCTACGAGAAGTTTGTTAGTTTTCATCAATAATTATTTAATTTTTTTGCTTTGAGACATTATTTCAACATCCGTTTGAACTTTCATGGATTACTAAGTCCAACAACGTGTGTTTTGTGTAGAAACTTACATAAGAAGCAATTCGATAGAAGAAGTTAGGCGTGCATTCCGGCGTCAGTTTAATAACAACAATAGGGGTCACGCGCCAAATCGTAAAACTGTTAATTATGGGTTCGTCATTGGCGTGAAAATGGTTCTGTACAAAATTTGAAGAAGCCTGGACGTCGAAGAACAGTTCGTACACCAGAAAATATTGAACGAGTTAGAATTGCGTTTACGAGAAGTCCTAAAAGGTCTGCTAATCGACAAACCATTATCCTAGGAATATCGAAGGGAAGCTTAGATCGAATTCTTCAAAGGGATTTAAAATTTCACCCGATTTTTTCCTGTGGGGATATTTAAAAGCCAAAGTATTTGCGAGTCGTCCAGGTACAATCGAGGGACTGAAAGTCAAAATTCGTGAAGAAGTTGAAGGAATAGACGAAGGTTTGCTACGCCGTGTAATGAACCAGTTTTTATCTAATATTGAAAAATGTGTTGAAGTTGGTGGAGGTCATTTAATAGACGTGATTTTTAAAAGTTAGAATTAAATTAGCCAAATATTTATAAGTTATCATAAATCCCAAAGAGTTAGCTGTAATTTAGTAAGATAAAAAGTTTGTTTTGTTAACTAAAAAAATTTTAGTTCAAATATTAAAATGGGTAGTCTATTATGGGGAACCTAGTATTAGAAGCAATACTGTTTCTCGTAGCTATTTCGAAGCGGTGTTGCCTTAAAAGTGGTACCAAGTTTTCAATCATAGTTACAGCGTTGCCAATAAGAAGTAATTATGACTCGACGACAAAGAGGTCCGTTGGTTTTCTTTGTCATACTTCATGTAATCATTGCGACAAGTCAAATGGAGTTTTATGGATGAGATGTTTCGTCTCCTTGGGGTAATAGGTCTATGGTGGATACACTATAACACTATACTAGGGCAAGGTGAAAAGTCCCTAAAAATAGCACAGATGGCGCCACAATCGAAAATCCCATGTGACATTTGTGATGTACCATCTTTAACTAGAACGCATTAAAAATGCGATATGTCATTCAGTTCTTTTGACACCCTTCGAAAGCAAGCAACCTTGAAGAATTTTGTGAACATGGAAAAAAGTGATTTTCACATCTTCACCATTTCTATTTAATCTTTTTTTTTTATTTGAAGATTTAACCACGTTCCCATAAGCTATCATGTTACAATGTGGTTTTTTGACTCGATATATTTAAAAAACGGTGTAGTGAATCCCTCGAAAAAATTTGACGTATTCTTATATTGTTATTCTCAACGGTCTGTAAACATTTTAAAAAAATATATCATAAAAATGTATCTCTACAGAACCTCCTTAAGGTGGTGGTTATAAATTATGTCCAAATTGAAGCTACGAACCACAGATTCCAAGATATCGATTTTGATGTCTTAATTATTAGTAGCTGAACTTTTTATAACATTAATTTTAATCAATTATGATTTGTGATCAGATGATCTGAAAGATGCGCAACCGAAGCTGATGGTATGATGCGTCGCAAATCACGCAAATCAATTTATTTCACACCGTTTTGATCCATTTTCCACTAACAGATAGAACCAGTTTCGTTAGTCGAATTAATATTGAATATAAACCTGATCTGGGGCATCAAAGTAGAAAGCTCTGTTTGTGCTCTGATTTTAATGTATATGTGATAGTTTATGTTATGTAGACCCGATTGATTAGAAATTGATAGCTGGTTCCAGTTTGCTATTTTCTTCTTTGGCGTGTATTGGGATCAAGTATGTTAAACATATTTGGTTGAGATCCGTTTGGTATGTAACTGAGTTAAAGTTGACTGAGAAACGTTGTTCTAACAAATTTCATAATTTCGCAGTTTACAGATTTTATACATAAAAATAATCACCCTTATCCACTAAAAATAATACTTTTAGTGGATAAGGGTGATTATTTCTTGTTTATAGTATTATAGTGTATCCACAGTACAGTGCTGGATTATAGCATAGGCTTGACTAAGCTATAGCTTAGGGCCCCGACATTTTGGGGGCCCCGCGGAAATTGTAAAAATTAAAAATTAAAAAACTAATAATGACAATTTTTCTGGAAAAAAATAACGAAGTAAAGAAATTACTGGAATATAAAAGTTTGCGTATGCCTAACGACTGGTAATATCTAAAAGTAGTCAAGAATTAGTTGATTTTGTATTATAGGCGAATAATTCGCGCTTATAACTACTCTTCATCTTGGAAGTGCAGTGCAGTGGCAAATTAAAACGCATTAAAAACCCTTTGAGGACAAATATGCGACAGGATAGGTTAGACTCTCTTGCACTACTGTGCATGGAAGGGAAGCTGATGTATTGCGTCGTTGATTGAAAGAGTTGAGAAGATGCGCACCCATATGGACATTATCGTGCCGTAGCATACCCTCTTCCCTCCGCCTATAAACTCGTAAAGTAGTAGACTGTTTGGTGCGCCCTCTTTGATTTACGCGCGGCCGTGGACAGAACTAGGTTGCAAGATGTTTAACCGTTAGAAGTTTAAGTGTTAAAAACGACTTGACTTTTTACGATGATGCTTCTGCATGGATATGATGGGAAATTCAAGAAGACGGCGACATCCCAGTTGTATTCTAGTGTGGTCAAATGAGTAAAAATTTTAAAGGAAATCAGTACAATTTTTCTTATGAAGTGTAGGCTTTGATATCTAGAATACGGGTTGGTGAATTTGTATCAGTATTCAATATACATATACATTAATTTGGAGAAAAGGAGGTATTCCTACAAAATTCTTATTAGAGGCACGGTTTATAAGATACCTATTTGATCTTTAATAGGAAGACTTTTGAACTCGACTAACCAATTTTCGGGGAAAGGAATATGTTTGCAGATACCCAGAGGGGGTTTCTTCCTGGGAATACTAAACATGGGACACCATAAATTTTATCTGTTAACAAAACAACTTTCCACTAAATATACAATCAAATATTTATTTACTTTTATAAATGACTATTTCAGATTTTCCCTAAACATTCAACTCCATAAACATAAGCAAATACCAAATGACCAAATTATACCTACCAATCTTGAAATAAATTAGTATTGACTAAAAAACTTAAATATTCGCGTTTCTCAGTTATGGATAACTGTTGAGAATATTTTAACTGGAAGAACCAAAAGATAAACAAAATAAATAGAAATGTTTGGATTGTGGTGGTACATGTAGTGGTACGTCGAAGCAGTATTTGCATATAAAATAATGCAACTCTTTCAATCAACGATTGCGTCGAATCAGCTTTGATGACCTGATAAAAGATTTTGCGGCTAGAAAGTGCAGGAAAGGATTGTTCTAAGTCAGTTAGATATAAGCGAATCATTCAGCGGATAAGTTTCCAAAAGTGCAATTGTAAAAGTGATTAATGTAGTTACGCATTGTATATTATGTCAAATTAAGAAGACGTACTAATAGTGTAAATATTCATTTATGTACTTATTTTCCTGGCAATAACCTTCTCCACGATTTAGAGCATTGTATTACTCTACAAATTATTTTATTCTATGAATAAAGAGTAATTAAAAAAAAGGGGGGGAGGGGCCCCCAAAATCTGTTGTGCTTAGGGCCCCTCATAGTGTTAACCCGGCCCTGCCACAGTATGAGAAACTCTTTTATAGTTTGTTACTTACAGATTTACAGATATTCGTGATTTTATTCTTTTAGTGTTGTTCTGTTCCCTCTTTGAGAAAAAATTTTGAAGTTCTGGTTAGTTCACTTATCACTACACAATCTAATTACGAGGGGAAGGTGAAAGTCTCTGAAAAATAAAACAGATGGGGCCACAATCGAAAATCCCATGTGACATTTGAGATGTATCATCTTTAACTAAAACTCATTGAAGACTGTTATGTCATTCTATTCGGTTTTGACACCCATCGAAAGCAAACATTATTACTTGCGTGGAAAAACATTACGCAAACCAAAGCATAGTTTGTTGAACATTATGGAGACTCTTCACCATCGATTGGAACGTTGAGTAGTAGACTTCCGCGGAAATCTTGAAAAATCTTGGCTTCCATTACAGGTGGCATCTTCAAGGCAGGCTTGAGGCTTGAACGGAATCCATACGGAAGCCAAGATTTTTCTTCGATTGGAACGATTTATACGTAGTTTACTGATTTTCGTTATGGTAGTATAACCACTAAGGACAAGTTTTATAGAGTGGATTGATACCAAGATCTCCTATTTTCCGTTTTTTTGATTTTGTATCGGAGCCACAGTATTGATAACCGGGAATATGGACTTCAAAGGACTGCTTATAAGCTTATTGAGAACACCTTCTCATACGTATGCTTCCATACAGACTGATGAGAATTCGAAATTGCACCTGTTATTTAAAGATAGGAAAGGGAGGAGGAAAGGACAGTTTCAGAATCATTGAATATCAATTTTGGAAATAAATGGATGGGAAGTAACGGACCAGTGAGGTGGCCACCACGATCACCTGACTTAACGCCACTGGTTTTTTTCTTTTCGGGCTACGTTAAAGATAAATTGTACAAGAAAACCAGTAACGACATAAATGAACTCAGATAAAATTCTATAGACTGTGTGAATTCCGTTTGATAAAGCGAAAGCTTTATCCAAAGTAATAATATTATATGTTAGAAATGACTTATTATATTTCTTGTAATTTACGTAAGACATTTTCACTTTACTTTCTATCAAATTAAAGTTAATAAAATCGTTAATATGCAATTTACTGAGAAACGGATAAACACTGTCATATAGATGACGCCCACCTACTTGAATTAAATTTTTTTAAACGCAAAGAGAAATGTAATAAAGTATTATTTTCGCTATTAAAGACTTACACTTCAAAAGCGACCCGACATAATATGATACATAGTTAGAAAGAGAAGAAAAATCCGTTTTAACTAAACCATGATTCCCACTTTTGAAAAAAAACAACTTTAGGCAATAACAAGAGAGAGATTTAATGTTAATTGAGTATCATTATTTATTTCCAGATATGGGAGACCACAGCATGCACAACGCTCATCTCACAGCAAACGCTGCACCACATATGGATCATTCCGGCCATGGACGCATGGGTGAAGATATGGGTGGGGATATGAGTGGAATGGGTGGTATGATGGGTGGTATGTCTATGGCAGTAAGTACTTTTATAATATCTAAAGGCTGATTTTGACTGTCAATTATTTAATTACTAATTCATCTATACAGGATGTACCAGTTATAAGCTGTCGAAATTTAACCAGTCGATAGTACGTAGAACAATATTTCGACATGAATAATTAATTTTTTTTTTAAACGCTTCAATATTCGATTTAAAAATTGTTTTTCTATCACAATTCCCTGACTACTGCCGCGATTTTGACCAACTTTTGTTCAGGAACTCGTAAAATAGGTAATATTTGGCCCTAGAAACATTTGTGAATATTATTCAATTCTTCAATTTAGAGAAAGTAGCTATTCTTGAAAAATTTTGATTAGAGCAGCCGTTTTTGAAATGAATGGAGTTTAAGGTTTAGATAAAAACTGAAATACTCACCTATAAAAGTATTATTTTTAACATTTGTTACAATTTGTGATTTTTATATTTGGTTGTACGTTTCATTGCTAGAGCGTATTATTTATTTAAGATATAGTTGTAACAAATTTGATACGAATTGAATTACCTTTGTTAATGTGGAGAGAATGAAGAAAAATATATAACAGAAAATATTATTATCATAAGTCAATATTGCACCGAATTTTTTGTGCTGATACGATAAATTTGGCAATATCGCATGTGATAAAAGTTTGATCATGTTTTTCCTAATTAACTGCCTGGTAAAATTTTAAATATTGTCCTTCCACAGATTAGAATTCTTTAATCAACAAGTATCAGAATAATATATTATCAGAGGATGTTGGGATGTTATTTACTGGTTTTAGACTGATAATGATGCTATCTTTGCTTTGAAACTGCAGTCGCATTATTATTGTTTCAATAAAGTAAAAACTAAGAAAATTTGTATTCATCATAATATTCACCGAGTATGGAATTCACATCTTCAAATACTTGAATTCATTTTTTTCTACAATATATAAGTTCGAAAAATTAGAAAAAACTAGTGTTTATTTTCCCAAGTCATGACTCCACATATCAAACTATAACATTCACCGCATCTAAAACACCAAAACACACATTTCCAGTAATCACTCAATAAGTGATTCTTGATGTTATTATCCTAAATTTAAGATCAATGGGGGGATAACCTGTGGATCAAACATCTCCTCTGTCCCATCAACATTGTATTTCCTCTTCAGCATGTTGAATAGTCTTTGCACGACGGGCAGACCGCAATCAAAAAATTGTACACCAGATCTCCATTTGCTACAAGATTTCCTCGGAATTCCATGAGATTTCCACGAATTTCTAGGGTACTCCATGAGATTTTCACAGATTCGTTGAGAATTCCTAGAGATTTTCACATATTTCTTGGGCATTCCATGAGATTTACACAGATTTCTTGGGAATTCCAAGAGATTTCCACAGATTCCTTGGGAATTCCATGAAATTTCCACAGATTTCTTGGAAACTCCATGAGATTTTCACAGATTTCTTGGGAATTCCACCAGGCTTCAGTTTTCTTGGGAATTCCACGAGGCTTCCACAGATTTCTTGACAATTCCTAGAGATTTTCACAGATTTCTTGGGAATTCCAAGAGACTTTCACAGATTACTTAGAAATTGTATGAGATTTCCACAGATTTCTTGGGAATTCCATGACATTCCCACAGATTTCTTGGGATTTCCATGAGATATACACAGATTTCTTGAGATTTCCACAGTTTTCTTGAGAATTGCTTGAGATTTCCACAGATTTCTTGGGATTTCCATTAGTTTTCCACAAATTTCTTTGGATTTTCACAGATTTCTTGTAAATTCCACGAGACTTTCACAGATTACTTGGTAATTGAATGAGATTTTCACAGATTTCTTGGGAATTCCATGACATTCCCACAGATTTCTTGGGATTTCCATGAGATATACACAGATTTCTTGAGATTTCCACAGTTTTCTTGAGAATTGCTTGAGATTTCCACAGATTTCTTGGGATTTCCATTAGTTTTCCACAAATTTCTTGGGATTTTCACAGATTTCTTGTAAATTCCACAAGACTTTCACAGATTACTTGGTAATTGAATGAGATTTCCACAGATTTCTTGGGAATTCCATGACATTCCCACAGATTTCTTGGGATTTCCATGAGATATACACAGATTTCTTGAGATTTCCACAGTTTTCTTGAGAATTGCTTGAGATTTCCACAGATTTCTTGGGATTTCCATTAGTTTTCCACAAATTTCTTGGGATTTTCACAGATTTCTTGTAAATTCCACGAGACTTTCACAGATTACTTGGTAATTGAATGAGATTTCCACAGATTTCTTGGGAATTCCATAAGACTTCCACAGAGTTCTTGGGATTTCCACAGATTTCTTGAGAATTCCCACAGCATCCGGTTTTAGTTATTTCCCATATTCGATATAAATAATAATTATTTGTAAAGTTATAACTACAAAAACGGTCAGCAGTAGTTGGAATAAATTTTTAACCTCGTACAATGCCCATCTATTTGTTCGTTAATGTGGCTCTTCTTGAAAGAACTCTAAAAATTAATAGTATGTTATTATTGTCGTTTGACACTATTTTAAATTTGATTTATTCTGACAGTTTAATTATTTAAAACACAGAGTGAACGCATCTTGATATGATACTTTGGTACTCTTCTGCATTTCAAAAACAGAAGGTAGATTACAATAATATCACACGGGACTATCGTGTCCAAAAACAATACAGTTTCCCTTTTCACCATTTAAAACGATCTGCAAATTTTCAAATCCATACGACCAATAGGAACGACACAATCGTCCCGACAGTTAGTTACGCAAATATGCACGCACGCGCGCAAAAAAATGTGAAGTTTGCGCTAATGTGAAAAATATTATGGTAAACGTTTGACAATGGAGCTGAAAAATTTATTTCGCTCTATTTCCAACACATATTAATGATTATATCGAGCCTCATATAATTTTTATTTTTCAGTTTCATTTTGGAGTATCAGAAACTGTACTGTTTGGGCCATGGCATTTCTCTACAGTAGGGGGACTAATAGGGTCAATGATCGGAATATTTTTCATGGCAGCGTTATATGAAGGACTGAAATATTATAGGTACGGTACGCAGTATCATCTCTCTCTATCTCTATTTATAATGTACTTATTAAAACTACCTGGTTACGGTCACGGTCTTATATACAGGTCTGGAAACTCTATGTTTGACATGAGTCTCTTACATGTCGCCAAACTCGTAGTCCCTCGCTCAGCCATCAGCTGGCGCATGGATCGAAGTATGTTGTCAGGATTAGGCGCCATATCGTTCAAACATGGTCGTATACATAGTCAAAGTATACCAGGTCTGCCGGAACCTCCCTTCCATCGTTTCTCGCGCTGGGTGACGTCACCCAGCTCCTCCAATCACAGCCTTGCTCTCATCAGCTCGTCGCTGGCTCGTAACAACATCATATTATGTCGTCGTCTATGACATTAAATAAACGAAATAAACGACCAATCAGATTGCACTAAAATTTTAAAAAGAGTAGAAGGGAGGCTCCGGCAGACCTGGTATACTTTGACTATGGTCGTATACGTGCCAGAGAACATCCCTCGACTCATGCGCCACCCTTTTGGTACTACGCAACAGATGACGGTTAGCGGACTCACTTCTGACATAGGAAACAGCCTCGAGTTTCCAAACCTGTATATACGAACGTGGTTACGGTGTCATTAAAAGTTACAGTGTCATTCGCCATCTTTTAGAATGCTCCAAGCTATAGTGTCTGTTACTTTGTATTGGCCACGAATTTGAAGTTGAAATGTCAAAATTAATGACTTTGCACTACCGAATACGAGCATCATGGAAAGTGTTGGGAATAGAAAAGATGTAGTATTCTATTGTAGTCAATGTCTTGAGAACATTCGTTTAAGATCAATCATTAGATAACATGTACGTGAAATGTGAGGTCAAATAATATTTAAATAAACTAGTGGCTACCAACATTTGACCTTTACGTCTCTTTTTTGTTTCGTAACCATGTCGCACCCTTCTTCCACTTGAATTGTAACCTATCTAAAGCACTTTTCAACTGCGATGCTTTAGATAAGTTACAATTTAAGTTCAAAAGGGTATTAGTGTAAATTAAATTATATTGTATCACATTCCACAGTGGTGTTTCATAAATGTGAAATGTGACTACTTGTATAACACAGAGCATGCAACAGGTATGCTCTATGAACCATATTCAACAAGACGATGGCCGCTTGGAACCTGTGTTGCAATAGATTTAATTAATAATCTAATCAATCACTATAAATATATATGAATCACATCTCAATAGAAGAATACAAGTGGCACCGGAAATAGTATTACATACATATTCTGTATTTCTTTATCCAATGTCTAGGAAAAACTATTATCTTAACGCATCCTTGGAAAGGATCCCCAAAAGGGCGTGCGCCACAGCCTCAGAATGTCAAATAAAATAATCTTTCTATTTATATGACTTACGTTCTTCGACATGGAATTCTAATGATCAAGTGTAATGAAGAAGAGAACACAAAAAATCTTGTGGTAATTGCTTTAATCTATTCCAAAGTTACATTCTTACTCAACAAGTATGAAAAGGTTAGAGTAACAAGTATTTTGTTTATTGCATTCGCTTTTGAATCAAAAGATCAAAAAATGTCTGCGTGATTTGAATAATTAAATATTAAATCATTTCAAGAGGCATATCAGATCTTTGTTAATTCTTAATTAATATATACAAAAAACAGTAATATGGAAATTGAGCTCGATTGATTGAACTGATCATTATTTCTTAGAAAAGATGAAAAGATCGGCTTCAATTCGTGACAAATTTTGATCACAACCTGGGAAACTCAGAACTCAGCATTAACAAACCCACAATATGAGATTACTATAGAAGCCCATATACATGCTAATGCAGCACGGTCCTAATGTAAAAGATTTTACCTCTTGATGGTTATAAAACTTATCTAACAGGAATCACCAGTCACTCAATACTATATATATTGCGGAAACAATGTAGGAGACTTTGTCACCCGTTCTATGCGGGAGCTACCAACCATACATTCACAATCACTAAAACCAGGGCCGGAATCAGATGTTCGAGCTTCCTGTTTGTGAAACTTTGCCAACTTGCAAACAAACCTCTTTGATCCCATGAATGTATGCGAGTTAATGTCGTTGATGAACCTACGATTGAAGTTCGTGTAATCTCAAACGAGAAAATTCAATACAATCAGCCACTACGTGATGAAAATCCATTATAGACTTAAATGAAACAACTATTAAAAACTTTTAATAGTTGTTTTATTTAAGTTCAAACGTGAAAGACATGTTAATCTATCCGATTTTTTCAAAACCCTATCTCCTAGTTTGGTAGAACATGGTGTCTTGGTGATAAGAAATGTACTGCATTCGTATGCAATATAACTCGATTTTTAAATTTCAGGGAATATTTATTCTGGAAAACATACAACGCATTACAATACAGAGCTGTTTCAATTCCTGAAAAAGGGGTGGTTACAGAAGATAACCAAATAGTACAGTAAGTATTTATTCTTTTATAATTTAACATCACCACATATTAACAAAATACCTGAGTTGATTTGTCTGGTCATGGATAATTAATTTATATGTTCTCCATGCTTTTCAGTAGCAGTAGATGAAGTAAAAATGTATTTTAACACTATTGTCGTTTTGATGTTTATCAGGATTTAGTTTTAGCAATATTATCACTATTTACGTTGAACGTGCGTTCGAGTATAACAGTTTTGGAGAAATTTGTAATACACTAGGTTCTTTATGAGAATATCCGAAAGAACATCTTATTTTTTATTTCGAAGTTACATCCATACAGTACATTCTACTTGAAGAAAATTGGTGGTATTTGAAATATTACTAAACATATTCTTTAAATAATGATTTCTTCGCAAACACAAATTAAACTTTCAATTTAAAATAATTAATAATGATTCTTGACCCAGGTATGAATTATATATAAATTCTCGAGAAATAGGTCACACTAACACATATGCTTATTGCTAATCTAGTTATGGAATGCCTAGAGAACTTCAATTTACTTGTGAAATTGAAGTGAACAGAAACTTAAATTTCCTAGATATGAACATTAGGCAAGAGTCAGATGAAAAAATAAAAACTTCGTGGTTTACTAAAGATACTCAGCGATATCTTCACTTCAATTCAGTTGCACCAACAAGTTATAAAAAAATTGTTATAAACAGCCTTACAAATCGCGCTGTTATATTGTCCCACCCAGAGGACCTTCCTAAAAATTCTAAAATTGTTCGTACACTGGAAATGAATGGCCACCCAAAAACATTTTTCATCCCCATCATTAAGCAAAGAGTAAACAAAACTAAAAGATTTAAAACCTAAAGATAAACAAACCCAAGCAGTATACAAAAATAAATTGCTTAGATTGCGATAGGAATCTGCAAACAAATTTACAAAAAAGAATGTACGGCCATAAGTATAGTAGTTTAAACAAAAACTTGGAAAATTCCACTTGCTAAACATTGTTTTGATTAAAACCATCACTTTGACTACAAAAATATTAATATTTCAACTAAGGAAACCAATTATTATAAAAGATCTAGTCTGGAGATGATTCACATAAAACGTGACTCCAATTATGTAAATCATAGATCTGACGTTCAATCATTAAGTTAGATTTATACTAATTTAATAATGTTAGAAGTATATTTTAGGTAGAATGCTCAAATAGCAATATTTCTAATAAGGTCTGACAACCTTTTTCAACTACCTCGTAAATATTCAACATCTGGTTCGAAAGTGGATATTTGAGCGTTTAATTTTTTTGGTTTCAGTGGTATTTCAAACGGTGCTTTGAAATGACTTCGAATATCATAAGAAAATTGCTTCTTGATTCATATACATTAATGTGTTACAATTTCGATTAATCGTGTTTCTGTTCGTTTCGGCGACGTGAGCATTTTAAATTGAAATTAGTGCGATAAGGAAGCCTTGTGATGATACAATTAGTTTCAAGAAATCACGTTTTATACATTGATACGTCTTCTGATGATGGTCGTGAGACCGAAACGTACGTAGAGACGAAAATAATAAGCATATAAGTTAGTGTGACCTATTTCCCGACAATTTATATATAATATAAAATAATCACCTATGTATTTTTATAATTATTCACAAAATCACTCAAAAGCTATTATAATGACTGTAATACTTATGTTTAATTAATTGTATTGTGTTCTACTTAATATTTGAAACATAATCCTGGTAAATCTAGTAGAGTTTGAACATCCAATAACGAATACATTTTAAATAAATATATGTTTTTATTTAACGGCACAGTATGGTGGGGGAAGTCATCCATAAACAGCCGTAAGTCGATTGAAATTAATCTATGTTATCTGTGTTGTAACTAACTAGACAATTATCGCACAAAATCATTGGCTCTTTATTTTATAAAATTTGACACTTTCTTTTTTCAAAATAAAATAATATTCGTTATAACAGCTTTGTTATTATAAAGCTGCAAAAAGGGAAAGTAATGGACTGTGGCACAGACACAGAGTACCTACCTACATTCGTAGTGCCGCCTTTGATGTTCGATACCCTAATATGGGTGACCTTCGCCATCTTGTTGAAGGAACTTTTGTGGCGGCAAATTTAAATCGACCTACAGAACGTAGGTATACCACCAACCATGCCTGACGATATAGGAGTTTTTATTGTATCGGTTTCAATGTAATAATTGATGATTAGTATACATTTACATGTTATATGGTATTTAATTTATGATTTCCGTAAATAATGCTTAGAAAACTTTTCCAAAAGCTTCTATTTTTTTCTTCAGATATAGCGAATTCCATTTGAAGATGTATGCTAGGAAGTAAGAATTATTTTATCAACATATTGCACATATTTTTTGACTAAATGAAAAATAAAAACATTACAGGAAATTAGTACAGTTCTGCTGTTCTTACATAAACTACCTACTGAATGGTTTCTACTTTTATAAACAAAGTGGTCATATTTAATAAAATAATGATGCAATTATTCAATTTGCACTCTTTTAATACCTTGGATTCTATACTTCCCTATTCGAGACGCCTTCTCAGTTTTAAAGCTCAATGCAAAGTCATTGCATTTACCTTCATTACAGCCAAAAGTGCAACAGGATTCACTGTTATGCGTTCGAACAACGTTGGTTTAAAACTGATCTTGGGTCATGTTGGACAACTAACTTTTCGAAATGTATTTTTCCAAACAGTCTTTTATATTTAATTTATAATCCGATTTCCTGCGATACCATTTTTTGTGTGTAGAGGAGGAGAAAACTTGCATAAACGCCTCGAGGGCCCATGCCTCCGGGTGAGGCGGATTCTTACCGACTAAATCCCTTCCCCCGTGAGGATTGTTCTCCTTCCCAGAGGAAGCCCCACTGCACTGCGGCTATTAGTGTCCTCATCAGTTTGATGTATTCTATAAAATTCATTAGCCTCATGTAGGGGATTTTCTCGGGTGTAGTTTTATCGTCTCCAAGATATGTCTGACTACCAACCACTCACACAGCACATCCATGGATGTCTCTTCAACCACGCCGCAAATCTTTCATGTGGGCTGATCTACCAGACCCTTCGTGCAGAGATGTTTGTTGCATGGAGCGTGTACGGTCAGGAATGCAACGAGATTCCGTATTTCTTGTCTGCTGAACGTCAGTAGATTTTGCTGCTGGAGATCTTCAATTAGTCACTTGGAATGCGACATACGGGGCAGTTCCCTCCAATGGGCACATTGCTCTGCCTTGAGCCATTTTTGGATTACAGATTTTGCTCTGCCATGAGAAATGCCACAGGATCCTCTGGTTTCGCCCCCGGTTTAGCGAGTGCGACGGCAGTTACAGTCCCTTCGCGTCTGGGTTCCTCAGACTCCCCTACGAGTGTCATTCTATTGGGCTTTACTAGTGCCGTTAGTTCCTTTACACAATCGAGTACACATTGTGAGGTGATTGTGTATGATTCCAGTGCCTTGAGCACTGTTAGGTTGCTCGCTATGATTGTGAGGTTGCTCGCTATGATTGTGAGGTTGCTCGCTATGATTGTGTGTCTTAAAAGAAATCATTTCTCCTTGTTCTTTTTCTCGACTATTCCAGCACCTTCGGTCTTGGTGCCTTCGGTAAACCATACGAAATCCCCTGGTATCATATGAGGATTGCCCCCAGCGGTCTCCGCACATTCAAGGTTTGAATCGGGAATGGTACGGAAGTGCTATGAACCTTGATCCTGTCGGATCTCATCCCCAATGTGTCCCGGTGATCCATGCTATCCAAGAATGCTTTAGGCTTTTTGGTCATCGGTGGTGATAACTTTTGTCCGATATCGTTTGTTTTGTAACTTCACTTTTATGAAAATGCACTTGTCAAATGTGATCTGATTCGTGGAATAATGACTAAGCATTAACATATCCAGTTGTTAAATGTCATAATAATTTCGTCGGCGCTTATTTTAATAAGAAAGCTTAGGGATCATGGTTCACGAAGATTTCGAGTTAGAAACATTTAAAAAAGAATAGAAGATTGCAAGGGGCGTTTTCTACAAGAAATGCGTAATATTTCAACTACTTCAAAGAGAAATTATCTCTCTGACTAGCAATACGTTCCAGGAATTGTTAAATTTTATGGGGCCGAGGTTAAAGTTCATTAAATGAAAGACCCAATTTCAAATATTTTAAAGACTAGCGTTGACTCTGTATTATACAGTGCCACATAAAAATTTACTAACGCTACGAAAAATTTTCCTAGATTAATCACCAGAATGTACGGCGATCGTCAACAAAATTCGTATACATGTGAATTGTTCCAAACAGATACTATTGTCCATCGGAACCATGATAATTCCGTTTTTTATCGTGTGATTTTGAATGACATTTGTGAGCTAAACATTTGCCTACCTAGAGACTTTGCTTGCCATATTGCCATGTTTCAAGTGGACATACACGAACGTACAACAAAACAATTGACCAAGAAGGCATTATACACTTTTTCAATAGAGTTGGCGAACCCTATTTTGGAAAGCTAGAAGTTCTCAACTATAGGTGAAAACTGAAAAGCATCAAGGTCAGTTTATTTGGGTGTCAGCACGAAGAAAAAGCTTCCATAGCATCTCCCTTTATTTGACCTGATCCGTTTTGACATTGGAATCAGGAATTGGAACCACGTACTGGGGCCTAATCCAGGCGATTCATTTTCTTTTAGCAGGCAATACCAACGAAATAGAAGCATATGCCTCACCTGCAGTAGGGGCTTGACACTAAAAATCGCATGGGTCCTAGTACCAGAAGAAGCGAATGACCTACAAGTTGATGTGATGTAGGATGCTGATTATTTTGTATTGTAATCACTATCCTTACAAAGTCACTGTAGATTCAACTTTATCAAAACATAATATACGATTTCTAAAACAAGATATCAATGTTAACCTGAAATGTCTTTGCTTTGAATGAAATTCAATTAACTGGTGCATGAAACTCGGTTTAATTACCATTTTTTCTTTGTTCCTTACTGTTGTGATTGCAACACATTTTTTCGTTGTATGTTTAATTAGTTTCTTAATTTTATAGGCCGAAGATGTTGAGCCCCATGCACTGCTATCAAACGTTCCTGCATATGATACAGATGGTATTATCTTATTTCCTTATGCTGATATTCATGACTTATAATGTATGGCTGTGCATAGCGGTAGTATTAGGAGCTGGTGTGGGTTATTTCCTGTTCGGCTGGAAGAAATCAGTAATAGTCGACGTAACGGAACATTGCCACTGATGATTTTAACGCAGCGATACAACAAGAATAGTCCTATCGATCCACGAGTATAATATTAAGTACCATAATGTAATTTAAGATATAATGTATGCGTTCAGAGGTTTTTACCACTTTATTCGACATATTAAGCCTATTGCGTTATCGATCACGATTATTTCGTACGTATTAAATTATTTAATTTTGACGTAAGCTCGCGCGCACACTTCAGATGTGATACTTTGAACTTTTACAGCCTTAGGATCCAAGTATTACGACATTTAACGATCTCGGTTTGACTTTATGAGATCAATGAATGGACTGATGTTTTTTTTATTCGAATTAACGAAAAATGTAGCTTTCGTAAATATGTAAATGTATACAGAAAAATTATCAAATTTCAATACCGACATCGTATTTATTATTTTCAAAGTTTATAGTCGAAACTCTTCCAAAATGCAGTATTCCGGGAGCCAATGAAGAAACCGCTGTTAATAAACGCCACTGTTGATAAGGAATTTTATGTTCATAATACATGTTTAGGCTCAATTATACCGTGCCTAACAGTTTTTCATTGTGCCTAATACATTGTCTCTGTTATACTGTGTATGAGCACGTCAAGACCGTCAACTTCTTGAATATATATTGGAATTGTTATCATCCTAGGATTCCTTCCAGAAAGCTAAGACGTAGATGGCGCCAGAGGAATGTAAGATAAATCTTGAACGAAATACTCGGGTGTTGTGTTTGTTTGATTGTACTAAATGAGGATAAAATTAACCAACTTTGTTTTGCAAGGAAAATGAACAATCTGAATGAATTGGAAGTTGAAATGAAAAATCAGTCTTCAAATAAAAAGAATTGCAGAGAATCATGACTCACCTTTTATCAAGGAAAATGGTATCACACTTGTTATCACAATTACTTTAATTAACCTTACCACAATACTATTCCAGGCAAATGAGACGAAAAAAGGTAATTTTATAGATCTCTCTGTACGACGGGATTTTTTGGTAGAAAAGTGTGGGTTTTTGACATCTAGAAATCAAAATATGTTATGGATGATTTTTTATGGCAATTTTTATTTTCTACAACTTTTGTATCGAACAAAAGTTGTAGAAATCGAACAAAAGTTGTAAAAAATTAAAATTGCCACAAAAAATCGTCCATAACGTTTTGTGATTTTCCTCGCGGTTTCCGCGTAAAATGCGTTAAGCCGCGTTTTATAAATATATTTCATATTTCCTCGCTGTTACCCAAAAAACGTTATTATCTCAAAAATTAAGCATTTTAGAAAACATTTTCAAGTAAAAGTTGTTCCAAATGTATTTTCCTTCAAAACGAACGTTATTAGAAATTCAGATTTTCCACGGAAAATCGTATTTAGGCATATTTTTCGCAATTAGTCGTTAATTTGGCAGACAGTAAGCCTTAAAGAAGAAATGTAATAGCTCTTTGATATATTCAGGAATATAACTGAGTATAAAAAATGAAAATTGTGGAAAATTCTTGGAAAATCGTAGAATTTTCACTTCGATATCAGCGTGAAACGTGTCATTTTCTAGGTTTTCAAGAAAATGCGTAATTTTCGAAATAATAACTTTTTTTGGGTAACAGCGAGGGAACATGAAATACAGGGTCCGGCAAAATGATCTCCCACATTTTAATGTTTAATAAAAACGCCATTGTAAATGCTATTTAGATTTTATTTTCATTAACTGAAAATGTATGCTATGCCATTTGTTTTTATTAAGATTTGAAAATTACTGAGTCCAAATGGCGACCGTTTTTTTCGATACACATTCGAATCTGATTTCTGAAAGTTTCCATCACTCGAGCAGTAATTTGAGGCGATATTCCTGTAATTTATTGGCGTATTTCTGCTTTCAATTCGTCAATGGTCCGGGGATGGTGTTGAAAAACCTTCGCTTTCAGGTAGCCCCAAAGGAAAAAGTCGCATGGGGCAAGATCGGGTGGACGCGCAGGCCACCCAACGTCTCCACGTAACGAGATTACGTGTCCTGGAAACATTTCCCTCAAAACGTCCATTGTCCTTCTTGCCGTATGAGCCGTAGCTCCATCCTGTTGAAACCACACATACGGATGTTCAAATTCTCTAAGTTTCCAAAAAATTGCGTAGCATGACATATCGATCGGCAGTTACGGTAACCGTCACGCCTCCCTCCAACAGCACACCAAACTGTAACACGTGGGCTGTGAACTGGCCTTTCATGGAGCTGTCGCGGATTTTCTGATGCCCAGTAGCGAAAATTCTGCTTGTTGACACAGCCAGATAAATGGAAATGCGCTTCGTCACTCGTTATTAAAAGAGCATTTTGTGGGACGTTTTGAAGAATATCGTTGGAACATGCTGTGTGATTTTCCCAGTCTCGTTCACTAAGTTCTTGCACGATCATCATTTTGTATGGGTGGAACTTCAGAGCGGCGCGTAAAATTCTTCTCACAGAACCGTTTGACAAACGCAACGCAAAGGCATGTTTAACAGCTGAACGGCTAGGAGAGCGTTGAACTGCTTCTCTTACAGCTGCAACATTTTCAGGTGTCCGAACACTTCTGGGTCTACCAGTTGATTTTCTTTTTTTAAGGCTGACTGTGGCTCTAAAATTTGAAACCCACAACAATATTGTTTTGCGATCTGGAACATGTCTATCAAGCTCGAAGTGAGTACGAAAAGTTCTTTGTGTCGTAATCACAGATAACGAAGGCACGATGCTCGCCCGTCCAATTCATGGCAACAACTGAAATGGCAAGGGGCGAGCTATCAACCGAATACGTTAAGTTCCCCCTCTCTTCAGTGATTCGGGCACAAAGACGGTGCAAAATGTGGGAGATCATTTTGCCGGAAACCGCGCGGAAAATCAAAAAATGATATAGTTGTTTTTTGTGGCAATTCTTAGTTCCTACCCCTTTTGTTTGAAACTATTTTTGATGCATTGCTTGGTTTTTGAGATATTAGCCAAAAACTGCTATAAATCATATACATATGATATATCTATATATGATAACGCACCCCCGCCCCAGGGTCCGCGTCAGTGACATCGGTTTTTAGATCAAAACTTATACTTTTCTACCAGAAAACTCCGCCGTACAGAGAGGTTTGTGGAAAATGTCTTATTTGCCTGGAGTACACTAATTTCGACTTGATTTGAAAGGACAAGGCTCAGTGCAGATAATGCCTGAAATGTGAGTCTCTTGGAATGAAATGAGAATTGCCTCAAGATAAAGGTTCATATACTAATAAGGGCATTCAAAATTTACATTCTTTCAATAAAAGATATATCCTTCAAGGTGCATGAATATGGCTATCTAGTTGTGCAGAAACAGGTCTCAATCTCGTGCAGTTTTTTTTATATATAGCAAAATTTATTATTAAAACGTTTCTCACACAAGGTACATATTGTGCTGATGATATGTATTGGTTAAAACATCATGATAATGATATATTTTTGTTATGACGAAATTTTAACTCAAACTACTAGCGCTATTGTCGTAGCTTGCTGGCAGGTTCTTTGCAAGAGAAGGGATCCAGATGTAAATGATTTATATTGATGCAGAAGCGAGTCATATCTGAGATTCAACTGTTCCCCAAAAAAAATACATTCTTCAGTCACGAAATATAGATTACATCAAAATATTTTTAGATTCAAATGGAACTATTTCTATGGCTGCTGGTATTTACAAAGAAAAAATATGCTAAAACAAACAAGAGATATTTATTTTCATTGTGCAGCTTTCTAAAAAATATGGGATTATAAACTATTACAAATAATAATCTCCAGGGAGGGAGCAATATCATAAAATTTGAAACTTTTATGTATATTTAAACTTCCTTTTTGAATCTCAAATGTGAATCACTTATGAGTTGAGGCAAATATTTTATAATGGATACATTTCCCAATGGTACGGGTTGAATGTGAATCGTTAAAACATTGAAATTCCAGTTAACATTAAGATCTCTTTGATACAAAATTGACACTGAAGCTCGAACATTATGATTAAATGATTGCCAACTAGTATTTTTATAGTGTAAATGAAATTTGTAACTTTGTTATTGTTACGCATTTCATATTTTAATTTATGTACGTAAACCAATTGTAATGTAATGATAAGAACTTAAAGTAAATACATATCCTGTGAATTTTTTGTTTAAAATAAATTCAGATACTGACTTGAATTAAATAAGTTTATGAGTTTACCCTCACATAAAGTTACAAGATGAGATTACTAAATATAAATTCCATTGATTATATCGGCATATTTATATTATATTATTGTTATTTCTAATGAAATTGAAGTTATCCAATAAATTGATTACTCTTCAAGATCTAGTGTGTTTTATTCTCTTTTAATCTCGAAGTTTCTAAAGTATGTCTGCCTAAAATAAAAATAGTAAACATCAAAATATATTTGGGAATTTCTAAATTAAAGGAGACGGGTCTGTGGAACTTGCCGGGGCAATTTTTTTTCGTTTCTACATCGTATTTGAACTCGTTTACCGGCATTTAGAGATTAAAATACCCTATAAAAACTTTTTTTATGGATTTTTTCAACTTTTTGGGTTGTTTTTTAACGAAAATGCCAAAAAACTGTTTTTAACCCCAGAAATCGACATTTTATAGTAAATAAACGTCCAAGAAGTCATTTCCGATCGAAAATTGGCCGCTGAATCCAAAAATGGTGTCAGTTTCCTTCCATAATCCATCATTTTCTATCCATTGGCCGATTTTCAGCAAAATACTTTTTTTTACGGCGTCATATCGATGAGAGCAGACATTAAAAAAAAAATTTTTGCGAAATCTGCGTTTTACCTCAGTTTTACGATCAAAAAAGAATTTTTCTGACTAAATGGGTTTTAGAGGTCGAAATATTGAAAAAACTAAAAAATAACGACAAAAAAACGATATTACTGAACAAAAATCTGGCGTCAGGTCGCTGACAAGTCTTTTTTTGGGACATGACCTCAGAATCGGATATAGCGAAAAATTTTACGAAAAGAAAACAGTTTTTACACTCCAGTATACCATTAATTTTACGCCAAAACACAAGGTAAACGTAATTTTCTTCCAGTTTTGGACCTTTTTCGACCTCGAAAGTTTCAGAATTTAGAATCGTAAGTAGATTTTCGATGGAGAACATGCTATTACATTATTTTTTCAAATATTTTGGTGCATTGGAAAAGCTTTTTCGTAGCTGCAAATCAAGACTTCGTTATTATGTAATTTTTGAAGTTTGTTTCTTAAAACTTTAAATCGACTAAAATCGTGATCAAATGACTGATTTTGATGTCAAAATTTCCCAAGCATTCTGATTCTGACAATTTTTCAATCCCACATGATGACCCAGAGCCACAAAATTCAACAAAGCGCAAAAAATAGGGGCAAAACAACGAAACCGAATATAAATTAGTGTAATTTAGTAATTTTGTGGCTCTGGGTCATCATGTGGGATTGAAAAATTGTCCGAGGATTCCTTGGAAAATTTCCGATCAAATCCATGGTTTGGAATATTTTTTTGCCTCAGTAATGCGTTTCTACAGAAGAAATGCCGTTTTTTCATTTTCAATCAAAAAAAACTGAAAAATATTCTAGGCGGCGCATTATTGAAATATATGGCTTGAAATTTTGAGAAAGCTAATATTTCCTGAGGCAGAAGGAACCTGTAAAATTTCAGCGCAATCCAAAGACCTCACCTGGAATGAAGTGCGAATATGACCTGGCCTGCAGTGCTGTGCGGTGTATTTTGTCAACATGATGCAAGTCTTCGAAATGCCGCCCCTATTCTGTGATTGAAAAAAACTACGGAAAAATATGAAAATAACATAACAATTTTCTATAAATAAATATAAGGATGTATTAACTTGATCATAAACATACATAGACTGATTTCACTCTTCGATGTTTACATTTTGCAAATTCCTGAATAAGAATAAGAACAAGTGTTAGGATACAATGTGTTCAAATTATTTTGGTACAAATAGTTAATGACATCGAGTGGTTCCATTGAAGGGTTCGTCCGCAGCTTTTTCGTCAAATTGACGCTTTTTCTTTCTAGCACCAACTTCACTTTCGGTCGGAAAATCAGTGGTACACTCAAGATTCGCAGCAATCTCATTAGCAGCAATTCTCATCCTTTCAAATCGGAGTTGCTTGTATCTTTTGCCTTTTTGACCTTTTGCCGCCCCCTGAAAGTGCCGCCTGATGCGGTCGCCTCTTTGCATCATAGCACCGCACGGCGCTGTGACCTGGAATGCGCCTTATATCAATTGATGAATGAGATATAGTCCAGGCTGTGAACCAGGATTTTAGCTACAATTAAAAAAAAACATATAAGTTCGAATCAAAAAATTTTTTTTGCATTAGCTTCAGGAGGTTTACAGGATCATTCATACACCTTAAAACCTATTGGGAACCATAACCTCACCCATTGGGGGCGAAAATGGCCCGAAATCTCCAATTATATTTTCTACAAAAAAGGTATTTTGACATTTCGAGTGCACCTAGGAGGTTTTTTGGGTCGCTGATCACGAATCCGTAGCCACATTTACTTGGAATCCATCGTAGGGGTGGCAAAATCGACAGAAATTGGCCAATTTCGCACCCCTAATATGTTATTTTGCAATTTACGTGTTTTAGGCATTTTGAATGCACCAAGAAGGTTTTTTGGGTCGCTGAATACGATTCCGAAGCCAGATTTACTCCGAAGTAATTTTAAAATGCAAAAATAATAAAAATTTAGCCATTTTTGTAAATTTCCCACCCCTACGATGATATTCGAGTAAATCTGGCTTCGGAATCGTATTCAGCGACCCAAAAAACCTTGGTGCATTCGAAATGCCTAAAACACGTAAATTGCAAAACAACATATAGGGGTGCAAAATTGACCAATTTCGTCGATTACCACCCCTACGATGGATTGCAAGTAAATCTGGTTACGGATTCGTGATCAGCAACCCAAAAAACCTCCTAGGTGCACTCGAAACGCCAAAATACCTTTTTTTGTAGCAAATACAATTTAAGACTTGGAGATTTCGGGCCATTTATGCCCCCAATCGGTGGGGTAGGGGTTCCCAAGAGGTTTCAAGGTGTATGAATGATCCTGAGGACCTCCTGAAGCTAATGCAAAAAAAAATTTTGATTCGAACCTACATGTTTTTTTTTCATTTTCCAGTTCATAGCCTGGACTAATACAAACTTATTTGCAAATTTTGTCAATCCACTTTTCTTCTGATCACAACACAAATAACCATGTGCCAAAATTATTTTCAACAAGCTAAATATTTTCAGAAGGCAATCATTCACTTAAAATATCACAGCCTTACAATTTCAAAATGTTCTAAAATGTTAATTTAGAATTCACTTTTAAACCAAGGTTTTAACAGTGAATATCTGGCATAAATTGTACAAAAATTTTCCAATTTTGCAGTTTCTACTGGATAAAACTGTATTGATTCATATTTTCAGATCAATAAGTTTAGAATTTTTGTACTTTCAGGAGGAATTTTCATCTTCCTGAATTTACAAGCAAAATTATCCATGATAACTCTACTTCAAAGGAGGTAAAAATAAAAATCATGAGTAGATTCAACTTGAAATAATATTTATTCCATATATGAACATATACAAATAAAGTAACATTTTATATAGTGAAAATGCACCTAGTGCTGTGAAAAATGTAAATCAAACATAACGGAGAAATGCAAACCAAAAGAATTCTATGGCAATGGTTAGGTAAAAACCAAGCACAAGTAGGGAGAAATAGAATTTATGAAATTCTATGATTCTTAATGAATTGTTGATCTCCTTCGGAGACAAAGCGTTTACGACCTCTATTAGGCATATTTTTAATAACGTTTTCAGTAAGAAAACCAGCTCTTTGGCAACGATCAACGAATCTGTCGAGTATTATGTAAGCAAGAGGTACATCCATAGAAATGTCAGGAAGATCATCGAAAACTCTGAGAAAGCCACGTTCCATTTGATCAGTAGTTACCAAGACAGCTTTATCGAAAGCTTTCAGTAACTTACACAATGCTTCCTCCTTCAAACCACTATTAGCTTCTAATGCCATGACTATTGCTTCATACACCAACTCATGGTGGAAATGGGGAACTTCCAAGAGCCTCAAGCAACGACTAGCTTCATCTACGTCACCGGAGCAAATAAACTCCTGAAGAAGAAGAGACATTTGCCTGGTTAAAGCTTTCACAGGTCTAAGAGCACCTCCAACACCCCATACGTTATGCAAACGAACTAATCCATGTTTCATTGAAAGTAATGTATCAGCTCGGCTTAATGCCTCTTGAATCTCTTCATTCTCACTTTTCTCCTTAGCAGTGATTATAAATTTGGGTGGAATACAATCATCTGCTATCGCTCTAGCTATAAAGTTACCAAGAACCGTCGTTGCATCAGGAATATCTATAATAAGATCGTTCAGATTTGCCAACAGATTTTCATATGCTTTCGTTATATCTGCTACATTGATGACATGTCCAAATAAATCTGAAATAAGCACTGACGTCATCTCTCTGTGGGAAGGTTTGTGATCCATGGCCATTTCTATAACTTGCTCAACTAACACATCTCTGCGATTTTTAGGAATAGAGTCTTCAATAGAAATAGCAGCTTCATGGGTATCACCATTTTCGAAATACTCCAAAATTATTGGCTCTAATTTCTTCTTGACTTCAGCATTAGGTTCATCGGGTACAATAGCTTTCAACTCTATATCACGATTATTAAGGGTTTCATTGTCAAAATTGGGATCATTCATATCTTCATAAGCTTCTAACAGTTCTGATCCAGGTAGGCCCCAAACTCCTTTTCCACCAGCACCACCTTTTTTTGGAAGTCCTCGTCCATAACCATTTCTAGACCTACGACTATTCTTCCAAGACCTCGGCCCATTGATGAATCCAGAAACTACAACATTTTCTTTGCTAGTTTGACGATGCACCTTTCTGGGTTTCTTTTTAGCTAAATTGTCACTGGTTCCAGGATTCTCCACAGCAGCCAGATCTTCATCCACTACCTTATCAATATCAATGTCATTTTCACATTCTATTTCAATATCAATAATACTTGGTTCTGATGCCATTTTTTCTTGATGCTGTTGGCCGAAATTTGAGTTCAGATATTTTCTATTTTTGGTAACTTATAATTACAGCAGCAATCTAAAAGAATATAAAAGAAAAGTTAAGCTTTTACTTGAATGCAGTATCTACATGGCAAGTTATGCTATTTTATCACAACGCTATGTAGCTATAATATGCGATGCTATTGAAACGCCTACGTGACCAAGAACGTTTAGTTATTCCACATGATTTGATGACACAACATAACATGTATTTATACTTTGGATTTAAATAACAGAAGTTACGCAGAATTATAGATATGAGAGGATTACGTAAAATATCATAAAGGTTAATAGATTATAATGAAAAGGTGAGAAGAGTAGAAGAGAAGAACATACCAAAACGAGGCAGACGTAAACAAAAACAAACCATCTGGGATCGTTTACATTACGATATATCCAGTTCAAAAGGTGATCATTTCTATAACAATTAATACTTGGTGAAGCAAAACTTACCTTCTAATTCACGAAAACATAAAATGTTGAAAAGAACTTCTGCAAAAACTCAAACTTTTAACAAATCTCTTTTTGCGCAACACGCTAATCGTATCCTCCATAAACAATCCAGATCAAATAATTTGAACAGGGTCAACACCGGCAGCTCTACCCCACTTCGTTGTACTCATGAGCATAAAGCGAGATAACAAATAAGCTTGTAGATTTAAATCAATTTGAAAAATATCTAATAAAGGAGGAATACAGTATCGGACAAAGATGAATTCATAATATACAATGGCAATACAACCAATCGGAGTAAACGAGAGAGGTTATTATAATCGAAAACGAAAAGTAAAAGTAACTTATTAGTTAATTTTGTTTATCACGATAAACTTCAATTACAGATTAACATTGAAAAAACGAATCGTAAAATGTAGTGGGAATGACTACTACAATGTTATCGAAATCGATGAAACTAATACTTCTCTATCTGTTCCTGTTCCACAGTCCCTATTATATTACTAAAAACGCTTGACAAACAAATGCGTTTGTTGACATAACTTCAATTTCAAGTCAAGTTATTATTAACCTTATCAATAACACAAAAACATCAACCACATAACTCTAAAAGAGGAATGTTTTATATTTTTAACCGACATTCATGGTCTTTAAGTTATATAATATGTTTTTCTTAACCAACTTCGTATTTCCTATTTCGTAACATGAACCTGAAATCAGGCAGGCCGTGGTTGTCCTATAAAAATATAAGACAAGACAGTAGTACTCACTTGTTAAATACGTACATGTTAGTACAAGTAGTAGCAAAGATAATTAGTTATCTCTGATAGTGGTAGAATTTTCACTTATCAAAATACTTGTGGTTCATTTGAATTTCTACAGAATAGTCTAAATACATCTGAGGATTTAGTAAAAATTAAAACTAGATATATAAATGACTTCCAATTATTTGAGAACTAGTTTCTATATCGTTCTCAAATTTGAAACCCCATCCATGAATAAAATTATGGCTACTTTTTCTTCATCAAAACTAACTGAAAACTGACTATTTTTCTTGTAATTAATTTTAAAAAAATTGTACGAATGACCATTGAATAATTATAGTGTTTCAGATTTAAGATATTTTCCCTTAAAAATGAGCTCTGATTTAATTATAATTATTTTAATCACTGATAGCATTGGGTACCTAATAAACTATAAAATCATAAACTAGATAATTTACAACTTTTGGCTTATAACTTAAATTTAAAATTAGCTTTGAAAACATCATACGAATTCGAGTCCTTTTATTCTAAATTTAACACAGTTTCGGCAAAAACCAGTAGAAAAGTTAAATCAATCAACCATAAATTTCAACAATTGTTACCAAAAACTTCTAGAGAAGAAACTATAAGAATATAAACATTATTCACAATAAAACCGATAATAATTTCAATGGAACGGAAATGAAAAATCTTGTCTTCCGGATGGATTCCGCGTCACAATAGCTCGACTTGATGCCGACGTTTCGCCAACCATTACAGGTGGCATCTTCAGGGCAGGCTTGAGGCTTGAACTGAAACTTTCCAGTAATTAATAAATTCCATAGTTTGTTTTCTACATTTGCAATGAAACCAGTTTGTAGATGTAAAAACAAGCTAAAACACCGTTTAGGCAATACCTTTGATAAAGTTTTCGATTTCGACAAATCCGGGATTTACAAAATCAATTGCGAGTCGTGTTCAAAATGCTATGTGGGTCAAACTAGAAGGAACATTTTGCCCATATAAAGAAAAATAATGGTGAAAAATCAGCGGTAACCGAACAAACTTTGAATACAGGTCACACCATTTCTCAAGAAAGTTTATCACTTTTAAAACACAGTACAGACCATAGACCTATTATCCTTGCCAGATTCCGGACCACTCAGACCGCTGTATATTACAAGTATAGCAGTATGGAATGTTTTGTTGCCGGATTAGTTGTTCTGTGTGCCGGATTGAGATTTGTAATTATTATAAAAACGTTCATAGCATTATATATTCGTTATATTAGAAGCAATACTGTTGAAATGTCGTTTTCTCTGAAAAATATTCCATAATTTATGGTAACATGGAATATACAATCGACATATAGAATATTTAAATTTTTAAATATAGAACTATTCCATTCCATTGCATCATTTGTTCAGAAAGCGAAAACGCCGCGCACCTTTTATGAATGGAGACTAGGTTGTCTACGCAATTTGACAGCTTCTCGTAGCTATTTCGGAGCGGTGTTGCCTTACAAGTGGTACCAAGTTTTCAATCATAGTTGCCAATAAGGAGTAGTGTAGTTATGACTCGGCGACAAAGAGGTCCATTGGTTTTCTTGGTCATACTTCATGTAATCATTGCGACAAGTCAAATGGAGTTTTATGAATGAGATGTTTCCTTAGGATAATAGGTCTATGGTACAGACAAATATCTAAGTAATTTAGAAGGATGGAAATGTATAAACGAAAAAGCAATGTATTAAATTCCGATTTTTCTCCAGCTGAGTGTAACCCATTGTTTACATTATTATCCCCAAATAATATTTAAATAGGCACATTTTGATTTATAATTTAGTTTAGTCTGATGATGGCTACTTGGTAGCCGAAAGGTCCTCAGTACTTTAAGTATTTTTAGTGGATAAGGGTGATTATTTGGTATCAATATTGAGTACCTACCTAAGTATTCAAGTCAAAATTGAACATAAAGGGGGTGAATACTTTTACATCAGATACGGATCCACAATACATATTGAATGTAATAAAAGAATGAATATTTTAAACACCATTTATTTTAAATTTGTACATCAGGAGTTGCAATATAAAATCAAATTACTTTTATAGCTACATGAAGTGTTTACACAGATTCTACAGTTTGATATGCTTAATAACCAATTCAGTTTTATTACTCACACTTGAAACAGAAAATTAATAATTAAACATTAGTAGGTATGTAATTATCAACATGACCATTAATAATTTATTTTTGGGGGGATGTTTTTCTTTTCTAAAATTGGTACTAAAAATGTAGATATTAGTAAGAAACAATTTGTTTACTTATGATGAATTATTCAATATCTAATTAGCTTTTGGAGATAAAACTGAATGTGCTTTATTATTATAGAAGTACACTTAGGTAAAGTTAATTTCACATTGTAGATAGTATATCACCAAATGTATGAAAATAGAAAATTATTTGCATGAGCTAGGTATAAATATATCAACAAAAATATAGTATGGAACAATATATTAAAAATATTGAGATTAGATAAATGAATTAATAACAAAATACATTAATCTACTCAAGTATTTTTGACTAGATAATAAATGATTTATACATTCAATTCAAATCATCATGAAAGTATTGATGATAAAATACATTTTACATTTCAATATTCATTTATGTAAAAATCAATCACTTAAAAAATTTATACATCAGAAAATAAAGGATCACATGCCGATTGCGACTAGGTGCTAACCCAAAATAAATTGCAAATATACTGTATTGTTATAAATTTCAAGTGGTCTTGGGCATATTCTCATCATTTCTGAAAGAGAAGTTGAGTTGCTGATTTGTTGTTCGATGGAAATTGTCATTAATTTGGAACTATACCCAGCATTTCAGGACTTTTATATTTTGTTACATGAATAATAAGGAAAATTATTGTTTCAGCAATCAAATGCTAAGTGAACGAAAAATAGAAATACTTAAAATTATTCTTCAGTGCTCCAACTGATTGCAGTGGATCAATTGCATAGATTTAGAAATTTAATTGCCTAGGGCTTGTTTTCCATGTCAGTATACATTATCACAAAATTGCACCCTATAATAGTGTCTGTTGGGCACTCTTTAATACATTTTTGATATAGATAATATAAATAATATTAATTCAAGGAATCCAAAACACGAGGAAATTGTAACAAACCTTTACATCATTTATTTTTTCAAGAACTTATTTCAAATATATATAATACGATTTTGCTATTTGAAACTGTCTCTAAATGAGTCAACAATTTTAGAATATAAGAATATGAATGTTTATGAATATTGAAGAACTTAATGCAGCTTCAATTTTGAAGAATATTATTGATATCATTAAAACCATTAGCTGAGAAAAGTATGGAGAGAAAATCTACATACATCTTGAAATACAATTTTTGAAATTGGCTAGATCACAAATTGCTCAGTCGATGTTAACAGTACATTTCATGGAATCTTACTGATAAAACAAAATAAAAATGATGACAGTTTAACTGTTGAAACTGCAGTTACGTTTTGCAACAAAAATCGGTGGCAATATATAGTTGAAGAGTTGTTTTTATTCGGTCTTATCAATATGATAAAAAACCATAAAGTAATGGCTTCAATCAATTATTTGTAAATCTTACTTCCTTTCCCTTGTGAATATGAAAATAAGAAAGATGGCAAAATATATTTATAACAAAATGAGCAGATTTTAGGAAGAAATCATTTTTCTTGTATTCATGTAAAATTCATAATGAAATGGAACATTCAATATCATAACATTGCTATGCTATAAGAATAAAAAAGCGTTTATCCATAATTATTTATTACTCCTTCATGAAAAAAATATGAAAGAGTAATTTTGATTGGTGTGTAGAGAAATGCATATCTCATGGTCTTCAACTTACAAACAATTTGAAATTTGAACCTAATCTAACAAAGTATCATAACAATAACCATATTTGAACTGATAGAAAATTGTCATCAATTACTGATAAGTACTAAAAATGCTACTGATGAAAGTAATATAAAATTGCAAAGTTGTTAAGGCCTCGGAGAAATCATGCAAGCAAAGAGAGACACACATTTTGATGGAATAAATATGTAGCATCTGAAATTAATTCAGCAAATATCTCAATCTTTTGTTGGATTGTTGAAGTATACACTAAGACTTAGAATTATTCTGTTTAAAAGGTATATTGATATATACATATATATTTCTGATAAATAGCACAAATACAATACATAAAAGAGGCGTTGAGAGCAAAAATGGTTAATCAATAATTTCGAGTATTTGAGCATAGCAGCATATGCCACTTTTGTGTTAAGCCAGCGATAAAGAATAAAGCAGATGACAGTTCACTAGAATTTAACTTTGCAAATATCCGACTGCCGTTTAACTAAGTATTTGCGAAATAGATCTACAGAAGAAATGTCTCCAAATGACCGGAGAGGAAAGAAAGTTCCAGTAATAAAAATCCTGAAGCAAAAATACAGCAAGAAATTTTTTCAGTATACAAATCACACTACGCAAGGCATAACAAGAGTGTTAACAGAAAGTACTTAGCACCGGATCTGAATATAAGTATTCTCTATAATCTGTACAACAGAGAATGTACATCCCTTATACCAGTATCACAACACATCTTCAGAAAAGTATTCAATAGATTTAAACCTTCATTTTCACGCTCCCATTACCGACAGTTGTAGATGTGATCAATTCGAAATTCAAATGAAGAGGAGCGAAATAGACTGAACGTAGAAAAGGAGGAAAAGCCAAATCAGCAAGAACTGAAAAGAAGAATCCTTGCCCGAGAATGATATAACAGATATTTCCTTCGACCTTATGAAAACGCTTCCCACTCCTATCCTACCGACAGGAATTAGACAGTACAACACTACAAGTGTCAGTTTTTAGGGGTGCAAAATTTGGCAACGGAAACCGCGATATGTCTGGAATGAATCTCATGCTTACCACATTTGCAATTATATTGTCAATTTGGCAGAATTTTCGCCAAACCAATTCGATCACAAATTTCTAACATCTGGGCATTCATTCCCTGGGACCTTAGGATCAAGATTTTGGTGTCATAGAGAAATAAAATAAATTCCATTAGAATATTACCATTTAAAGTACGCAAAACGGCCAAGGACGATTTCTTTTCAACCAAGAACCTTGAGGCTAAAGTAATTAACAGGAAAGTTGACGAGGATATAGGTAAAGTCGAATGGATGAAGAAGTCAGTGTGGCCCAAGAGAATGTCAGTTGGAGGTGAACCAAACAGGGATCTGCTATATCCCAATAGAAAAACAATAGAAAAAAAGAAAATGGACAATCTGAAAGAATTATTAGCCTATGTTCCTCCAATTCACCACCAATTTTACAATAATTTATGAACATCTGAATCAGCCCTAGATGATTTGGTTCTGACTAGACACCTCTTATTTTGTATTTTTTAAGTTGATATAAATAAACAATCTAAATATGTATTTGCGATAAGTTCTTTTTAGTAATAACATGAAAAACTGGGTTAGGCCAGGTTACATTTCAAACTAATTAGTTTAAATAATAAAATTCCAAAGTGGCCTATCTCACATCAAATAATTTTTTTATATAATTAAACAAATTTGTAAAATTATAAACCTTATGTTTCTGTTGCAAGTCTTTTAAAAAAGATATTAATTATATGAAAATTTTCAATCACTCGTTACATAAAGGTGCGGTTTTGCGGATAGGCCATTTTTGCTCTCAACGCCTCAAATACCATGACAAAAAAACTGAACTTATCATTTAATTGGTCTTGATTTATTCAGGAATGTTAAATTTATTGAAATTATGATAAACCAATAACTAATACAATTCTATAGATAAAATATCCTAAAGAAATTTAACAATTCTAGAGAACTCAAATTACCGCTTCCTTATTCATTTACTGTGATAGCCAAAATGAATATTAGTCACATACAAGATATATTTAAGAAATCAGAATAATTTCTTTTTAACAGCTGTAAAACGATCCATGTATGCTTCATATCCATTGATATCGGATAAATCTTTAGTTTCAAATAAGTTACCATCAAGCGATAAGTTTGATATTTTTGAATCGCCAAGCATTTTAGGATGAATTGCAGTTAATTGAAGACAATTTTCCTCAAGTCGTAGGGTTTTTAATCGTGGACAGTTAGCAATCTGTGAAGATATAACGGTAATTTGATTCTGATTGAGATTTAGTTCAGTGACATTCAGTCCAGACACTTCTGAAGGTATCGATTCAATTTCATTCTTTGATAAATCTAGTATATCTAAATGCTTTAGTCCACAGAATACTAAAGGTAATTCCTTCAAGTGATTACAACTTAAATGAACCTGCTTGAGGTTTATCAAATTTGATAAAGTACGAGGTAAATATGTCAAGTTATTCTGACATAAATTGAGCGTTTCTAATCTTGTTAATGCTCCAATGCAATCTGGAAGTTTTGCTAGTTTGTTCTTGTTTATGTTGAGATGTTTTAATTGTGTGAATCTACTAATCTCATCAGGCAAGAGTAGAAATTTATTTTCAGACAAATCTAACGTTCTCAAATTTCCCTCTAGTTGTCTAAATCCTTGGGGAAACTCGCTTAGTTTTCCTTGAGATATTTTCAAGACCCCTGTTTTCTGTGCTGTCTCTATATGCTGTTTCAGTCCTGAATTCCCCATTTCTTATCTCATAATTAGCTATAAATTGAAATTTGAAATTAGTTACCTTGTAATTTTACACATTTTCAATTCAATTGATGCATTGAATTTACCTAAAGTGCATTGTATTTAATCAACATATTTAATTTAAAATTTCCCTTTATATTTCATAGTTATTTGACTTCTGCAACACTTGTGGAATCAAATAGTAATAGTAATTAGTAATACAGTCAAAGCTAACATCACAAAGTTTTTACTGTCATTGACTACTGGAACCACAGAAGTCAAATAAAATCTAAATATTAAAGACTGGAAGTGACATGTACAACTGAAACACAGAACAACAACATAACATACTACTCTCAGTTTAAATTTCGTCTGAACCACGGTCGTATATGCAGGTCTGGGAGCTCGAGGCTGTTTCCTATGTAAGAAGTGAGCCCGCTAAGCGTCAGCTGTTGCATAGTACCAAAAGGGTGGCGCATGAGTCGAGGAATGATCTCTGTCCCGTATACGACCATGTTCTCTGGCAACTTTCATTGTTGACTTCTAAACACAAGGAATACCGGCGATTTTAGAAAAAAATTACGAAACCGTGCATTGTGCCGAAATGCGAAACTGGGTACAAAAGTGTAAAGCAAGAAACTTCTGTTTTTAAAGTGCCGAAAGATGCGCAAATGCGAAAAAAGTGGATGATTGCGATTCCGGAAAGAAATCGTTTTAACGAGGTCTTTTATGTGTGCGAAAAAGGGCAAGTTATTTTTAAGGTGAGTAATACATTTTGACAAGAGTAACAGTTCTATTCCTCTCAAATCAGAATAGTAAATATTGCGTTACGAGAAAAATTATTTTACTTAATAATGTGATTGTTGCCATACTACGATCCAAGCGCTAGCTGGTGGCTGAGCTAGGAGCTACGAGTTTGGCGAAATGTCAGAGACTCATGTCAAACAATAGAGTTCCTAGACCTGTATGTACGACCGTGGTATGAACTAAACGAAAATATGGAAAACTTTTTTTGGGCCGATTACAAATAACAATCCTTCCCTTTCCCTTATACTACGTTTATTTCTTTCTACTGTGACTATGTATGGTGCTGAAGTTACAATAATTGTTGCTGTCAGCCGTAGTACTCAGGCCAATCAGTGAATGAGTGAAGTGTAATCACCACCTAAAGCGAACCCTTAAATATTCCACTTAGTTTCAGAACGCAGCCTAACTTGAAGATGGTCTCCTGTTATGCTAGACTTCTTGATCTTTATCTATTTGTTGTTAAAAGCAATGAATATATTACAGGCAGTAGTTAAAACTCTGTGGGTTAAAATATACATACTCTTCTAAATCGAAGTGACCCCCTTGAAGAGCTACTGTACCATAGAAAAACTAAAACCTTCGACATATCGACTGCGCGTGGCAATGATAAGCGCGGCTAGTGCAGGCGAGAGAGAGGGAAAACGAAAAGGCCGGCTCGGGACGTAAACATACTAGCTACAGTACGCAGCGGCCAATAGAAACGCGATAGAGCCGGCCTCTTCGTTTTCCCTCTCTCTTTCGCCTGAACTAGCCGCGCTTATCATTACCACGCGCAGTCCATATGTATATGTCGATGACTAAAACACATACTGTTTTTACATTACTCCAATAGTAGTAGCGAGCGCGCTTATCGGCTGGATTTTCGAATCATGTTTCTGATGTAAGAAAACCCGGATCAAAGGTGGCAGCACGATGCTGAATTTTTGTTCCCATTATTTCCGTAGCATACGAAAACGAATCGAACGTACATTACGCGTACCGCGATCGTGATTATCTCGGAGTAGATTTTGCAATTCCAATATTATGACATCTGAGGATTTAACAATTCGGCGGTTATGGTGAAATGAAAATGTAATAAAGTACAGAAAATGGTGGTCAGTGCCAGTGGTGTGTATGTTAATTAATGGATTTCTCTGAATATGACATCAACTATAAAATCGGCCAAACATGTCCAAGGTAAGTCGAAAAGTCAAAATATCGGTAGGTTCCGAAAATTAGATATGAAGCGAATGAACATGAATCTGATGTAGTTATGTGTAATATTTAGAAGGGTCACATACTGACAAAGTTCGAGAACGGTTATCTTTTACATTTCCTAGGTAAGAAACTAGGGCAAATCCCTCTGTTTTGTTTATTTGTCGGTGTGCGGGTGTGTTATTGTTGGAAGATTGCTACCTATGGAACCAATGACCTTTTGGCATTTCACAAATTGTTTCATCTCTTTAATGAAACTCGCATCAAATTGAATTAATTGCTAGACTGAAACTAACTTCATTCTTTAACTCATATAATTTTATCGTTCAGGATGTCACCGAGAATGTAGAAGTTACATAATGAATTTTACAGATGTGAAGTAGATCAGTAAACCTAATAGTTCCTAGATCTGAATAATACTTTGGAACTTTTAGAAGGGTAGGGTAGGGTAGGGTATTTTAGATTAGATGCATTTTAAAAATAATCAGGTAGGTACATAAGCAACAACTTAAGATAAAATTCACGAATTAACATACCTACTTGTGTTCAAATAGGAAATTAGGTATAAAAGATATGTACAATAAAAAGTAGACGAAAGTCAAGTATCCAAGATTTTAATGCATAAAAACTAAAAGAAATTTACTTTATTTACAAACAGGTTGTTGCTGCGTTTATAAATCTCACGTTCCATGATCTCAGGAAGCTGAATCAGATGTTTCATAGAATTATTACTATCGGATTTCTTGCTCAGAGGGCATATCTTAGTTGTTTGCTTTTCGATTTTTTTTTAACGAATAACTATTTCATAATATTAGTCGAGGAAATTGAGCAGAAAATGTCATTTAGAAAAAATGTTACCATTTTTTCCAATGTGCATCTTAGCATTTCTACAGAGGAAAATGCATCTTTTTGAATGCATTTTCAGGAGCTATTTGAACTACGACGCACCTGGGGCTCAAGACATCCTGGTACTATCGTCGTCTTCAGGGAATTCGTGAAAATATCTTTTGCAATGGAGTGAAAATTATTGGGGAGGTTCTCTTGAGCATACGGGTTATGACCATGACACTCACTAGTAACCTGGGGGTCAGGGTAGGTCATCTCCATGGATTGTTTTTTAAAATGCTCTGAAATGCAATCAAATTCGTATCGAGGGTTTTTCGGGCCGCTGAAGACGATTCTGGTGCCAGTTTCTAACAAAGCCGCACCTGGGGCTCAGAGCATTCTGGTACTATTGTCGTCTCCAGGGAATTCGTGAAATTATCTTTTGGGATGGGATGATACTTGTGAGGGAGGTTCTTTTGAGGTTGCCGGTTGTGACCATGACCTTCAATAGCCGCCTGGTGTTCAGGATACTCTTATGACCTAGGTCATTTCCATGGATTGTTTTTTTATATGTTCTGAAATGCAATCAAATTCGTCTCTCGGGGTTTTTTTGGGGCCGTTGAACACGATTCCGGTGGAAATTAATTTAAAATTCCTTTCCCGTTTCCAACTTCCTTTAATTGACCAATATAATTAAAATGGTTCGAGTTTTACGATATGGTTATTGTTTTTTTCTTTAAAACTTATCTATTTTTTTTACATAACTAGTAATAAAAAAAAAATTTATTAGAAATTTCAACATTTTTGCAATTGAAATAGAAAATATTTCACTATTAGTTTTTCGGATTAGAAAAACTCAGTGAATTTCATTCTAGTGCAAACGGTATTTTTTGAATTATTTGTTGTCGATACCACAGATCTGTTCACCAGATGCTTCGGTGATTTGTCCGAACTCTAGAAAAGTTATCAGCGATCCGAAAAACCCCGGAGAGACGAATTTGGTTTTATTTCAGCATATTAAAAAAAATACCATAAGAAGACCTAGATAATCAGGTTATCCTGACCACCAGTTGACTATCGAGTGTCATGGTTATGACCCGTATGCTCAAGAGAACCACCCTAACAGGTTCCATTCCTTTGCAGAAGGTATTTCTGCGAATTCTCTGAAGACAAAATGCATTCAAAAAGATACAATCACAAACGGAGAATGTTGCGAAAGAATTTCTACGAAGATCTACGAGACAACGGCAGCAAAATCGCAATATATTCAATTCGGATTTTGTTAACATTGTCAGCGATACTTCGTATGATGCTGATCCACAAACTCTTGAAGAAACTCTCATTATGAAAATGAAACTTAGTCTCTCTGTTCACATACTCCTAGCAAAAAGCCAATCAAAAGTAAATGGATATTTAAAACGAAGCGCACAGTAACTGGAGAAATTGAAAATATAAGCCCGACTTATGGCCAAGGGATATTCTCAGACTCCAGTTTTAGAGTATGAAGAAACATATTCTCCTGTAGTTCGCTACAGCTCTATTAGACTTTCATTGACTCTGGCTGCAAAGTACAACTGGGAAATCGATCAAATGGATGTTGTTACAGCGTTTCTACATCCTAAGCTGTATGAAGAGATTTACATGGAATTACCAGATATAAGAATTTGTCAACTTTGTAAAATACTATATGGTCTCAAAGAATCAAGTAGAGCCCGGAATCAAGAACTCGATTCAGTATTGAAGAGTTTGAACTTCCTCCAATCGAAACACGATTCTTGTATATATCATAAGAACATCAAAGGAAATCAATTAGTCATAGCACTTTACGTTGACGACTTATTGATAGTCTCAGAAAACAAAAATGAAACGAAATCACTGAAAGAAGCTTTGTCAAAAAGGTTCAAATAAAGACTTGGGAGAGGCTCATTATTGTCTCGGAATGAGAATCATAAAAAATCAGAAAGGAATAATAAGTTTAGATCAAGAAAAATACATAGAAGACATCTTTCAAAATTCAATATGTCAAATTATCACGGGATGCGGACACCTATGTATCCTAATCAAGTTTTATCGAAAGAAATGGCACCTACAACTGAGCAAGACAGATGTGAAATGGCAGGTGTGACCTGTATTCAAAACATGTTCGGCTACCGCTGATTTTTCACCATTATTCTTCTTTATATTGGCAAAATTTTCCTTATAATGATTTAAAAAGTTCCTTCTAGTTTGACCCACATAGCATTTTGAACATGACTCAATTGATTTTGTAAATCCCGGATTTGTCGAAATCGGAAACTTTATCAAAGGTGTTGCGCCTAAACGGTCTTTTAGCTTGTTCTTACATCTATAAACTTGAAGAAAATCTCAAAATATTTCTCAAAGCAATATGCGCTATGTCAAAAAGCTGATTGCCTTATAAATTAATTCAAAATAATAAGATTTGTGTTAAATTTATAAAAACGGAGAAGCGAAGATGCAAAATAGAATAGCGTTAATTATTTTCATGTTTGAATTTATGATTGACGAGCAAATGACACCTTATTTACTCAAGCCCACGATTTTAAATGGGATTTACGTTCTAGATTCTTTCATCGGTTTTAGATGACGACTCATTGTTAATTTTCAGTAATTTAAAACATTCTGAACATTGAGCACACGCGATTCAAATCGCCTCCCATCGCACGCCGTTGTTTCAACTTAGTTAATTCCATCCTACAGCAGCAATTAGGTTTTAACTCGAGTTTTAATCAACGGGAATGTAACGAGCCTATTGCGAAATGTGAAGTGAATGTGTGGGTGTAGTGCTCTTCTATATTAATAGACATTTAAATTTTTAAGCTATCGATTGAATCAGCGCTAATGGGATCAGGAAATAATTGATTTATATACAGGTTAGATCTCGGGTTAGATGTATAGGTGTCACCAAAAGTCGCTCATACCGAGTTGTAAAAAAATGGGGAAACAGGATGCTCAATTTAAATTTAATGTTTTTTGTGGCTCATTATTTTAAGTCAGTTCAATTGTATATACTTATAGATTTTTCGAAGTTACCTGCACCATAGGTAATTCCATTATTGTTCATTAAATGATCAAAGATCTGTATTTATTCATTGATTCACACGATAATTGAATTATGCCTGCTACTGATGAAAAAATCTTGCTGGCCAAAAATAGATTTGAGTAGACTTGACAATAGCCATCAATAGATATCAGTTTTCTGGAATGTTTAATTTTTTTCGAGATCAAGGTCCTAAATTTGCAACTAATCAGTTGAATGAAGAGAATAATCCAAATATATATTCTTCATCGTGCGAAAGTCGTTTTGAATAGACAACAAATACAATAATGATTCTTGACCATCATCAGAAGACATCAACTAAAGCGCGGGATTTCTTGAACTAATTGAGGAGGTCGCGTGCAAAATTCATTCTTGTAAAACGTTCAGCAGAGCAAAAAAGCGTCTTCGTTCTGAACCTAAAGGAAAAATTAAAAATTTCAAATGAGGAGTTGTTGGGAATATGTATGTGCATAGAATGTTGGGAATAATTTTGTGAAATATCAAAAGTTTCACGCAAAAATAGAAACAAAATATATATAACCGGTTTTGCAGGCAAATAATAATAATAATGTTTATTCAGGTGTAAAAGACATTGATCTAAAATAATAAAGTTACATCCCAGGTTTTGGTAGCAGAACTTTAACAGTCGATAGAAAATTTGATTCTGACAAAAAATGTTCCTATTAACATATATGCACAGAGGCTTAATTTTTGAGATACAGGCTGTTGAATTTTATAAAAGTTTTTTAAATTTTGTTCGTATCTCCTAAGATAATCAAGATGTCTGAATAAAATTTGGTATTGTGAATGCGTAGATATGTTACCACATTTACACATAATTTCAGTCCCGTATTACTTCCAGTGGCGTAGATATAGGTATTTAATAACAATAAATAGACCCGAAGAGTGTTACCACCCTGTAAAGATTACTTTTTAGGAATAAACTTCGATGCAGATTCTAAATCTAAACAAATAAGGTCTCTTGATATTTCTTTGTACCTGGAACCATTTCAGGGCAAATTTGATTGTTGTGATTAGTTTCCACCACCATGAAAATCGGTTGAAAATTCAAAAAAGAGGAACCTTAAATTAAAGAGCGTCGTTGAGTGACAAAAATAAAATAAGCTGTCTTTTCTAAACTCTCCAGCGATACATTACAAAGAAAGGCCGAATAACAAATTTTTATTTCCAAAAATTTTTAAACCAGATAACTACAATGTACTTCAATTTATAGTAAGTCCACCAACAAGAGTTAACAAGACACCATTTTCGACATTTTGTGTATTATTGTAAAGAAATTGTTCAAAATGATTCCCACGAAACTTTCAACGAAAACCTTTTTCCAATTTTCATCCGATTTTCATGGTGGTGGTATTTAATCACAAAAATCAAATTTGTCGTGATACGGTATCAGGTACAAAGAAATATCGAGAGACATTAATTGTTTCGATTTGAATTCTGCGTCGAAATTTGTTACTAAAATGTAACCTTTACCGGGTCAATTTATTGTTATTAAATACCTATATCTACTCCACTGGAAGTGATACCGGTCTCAAATTATGTGCAAATGTGGTAACCTATGTACGAATCCACGGTACTAAATTTCATTGAGATACAATTATCTTTTGAGATACAAACAAAATTAAGAAATTTTTCATAAAATTCAACACCCTGAAAATTGAGCGTTTATGCATATATGTTAATAGGAACTTTTTTCTCAAAATCGAATTTTCTATCGTTGAATTTCTGATATTAAAAAATAAATTTATTCTTCTTTCAATAACAATCAGTTTAATGAAAGGTTTTACAAAGTAAATAAAAAAAACTTAAAAAGAAACTCCAAAAAATTAATTTACTTGTATATAAGGTATACGCGGTTTTGCAGTAAAAATTAGGATATAACCGATTTTGTTCCCAAATACGAACTTTGATAGGCTTTTTAAGCAGGATGTAAGGGGATGTTCATAAATCACGTAACGCTATAAATAGCCGCGTTTGCCTCCCTACCCCTCTTTGTCACACTATACACAATTTTTTCTCTCTCCCCAAAAAATTTCGTCACATTTCAGTTGATACCCCTACAAATGGTTTTTTTTCCTATCTTCAGTTTTCTATGGGCTTTTTTAACCAATCTTCTAAATTTTCAACAACAGGCAAAATTGAATCATTTTCTAAATTTTCGTCTTCTACTGCTGTTTCAATACACTCATCAATTTCTTCTACGTCTATCCATTCAGCAATTTCGTTTTCTAATCGACATCCATAAGAATCAATGTAAAAGAGCGTTCCAGAAGCAGCGCTGTAATTCAAAAAATATAGAAGACGGGAATATTTTTTTAATAAAGAAGTGTGACATCACGCTGATTCTCTCCCCCTATCCCCTCATGTCAAGAAGTGTCACGATTGTCTAGCCCCCTCCACCCCTAAGCGCGTTACGTCATTTATGGACGTCCCCTAACCAATTTTGCTCATAAATGACTACAGAATCAAGAAGGCACAAACCTATTTTGATAGAATGTGAATTTAACCGGTTTTGTACGCGACCTCCTCAATTGTACTAGGAGTCTTTATAGCATTACTATCAATTAAAAATGTCTACGTCGCAACAACAAACAAAAAACAAAACATTGAAATTGTAGCACATTAATGTTCAAAATATATGAATAGGTATGTATTAAAAAAACACTACACAGTAATTTTTCCACGTAAAGACGAAAATATAATAGGCGGAAGTGTTAATGTAACCTATTCCCCAAAAATGTATATGTACTATAATGTACCATATAAATTTTGCGTCATTGACAATGGTCAGAAGATCTACATTTAAAGGTCGATCGTATACTTGTAGTCACTTGCAGACTCAGATTGTTTAATTTGTTTTTGATTAACAATATGGAGGATTTTTTAAAAGTCCACTCGTGGGAGAAAACACTTTTTTGTTTGTCAAAAAAGAGTTTTTTCACCGTGAAACCAGCATTTTTCCACTACAACGAACCGTTTCTATAGCAAGTTAACTTTAACGCTGTGAAATTGTATCGAAAGTATTCATTTATAAAAGTACTGGTTGTGCATTTCAAGCTGTCAACATAAATCTGCACAATTATCAAGGAGAAAGTCGTTGGATTTTGGCTCAATTCGTCTAGAAAAATCAGGGTAGTCGAGTATTACGTAAATGCAAGAAAAACCATCTTTTTGCATTCCAGGATTGCGCTTGCTCTTCTACGCATGAACAATATTTTCGACATAGTATTATGAAAAAATGTATTAGCTTTTGCGGTTTTCATACAATTTTGTCCTCCTTTCACAGGCGTAGTGAAATGCGCCGCGCCATTTCATCTGAATCGAATCAAAATGGCCAAGCATTGCTAAATCATTGACCGAACAAGACCACATAGTAATTAAAATAATTATAGTGACCAGTGACCTAGTTAGTGCTTCATTATACAGTGAATTAAATAGATCGTTCGTTACAATCATTGAGGTGCAATGCCCTCATATGATGATGTATGTATTCAAGAAGCGGTCTTCGGGAGGCGAAAATACAATGTGGAGAATCCTACATTTTCAAGACACCGTAAAAAAGGAGCCAATCACAAAGCTGTTTTGTTATCCGTTGCAAAGTTCACATTGGAATATAATAAAGGTAAACGCTGCTTCTTTTTGCTTCATTTTTATTAAAATATTGATTAAATAGGGATTTAAGTAATGGGGTCACTTTTAGCAAGAAACTGACATTGTTATCTGATATAAAAGAAAAATCGTACTATAATTAGCCCTAGTCGCGAGCTCAATTTAAATCCTTCATAGTTTATTTGATCATGAAACGGCTTAATCAAGTGACTTAATTTTTTTAAAAGCCACTTCGCAAACAAATTAACTAAATAAATACCTTCCCTTCCTCTAGGAGTATTTCAAAAATTTTCATTTTGTGCGCCCATTATTCATCATCATGATAAATGCACTTAGGCCACTTAGTTGAACCCATTGTGCGCCCCGTGGTAAGAAGCCTATTCTATTCTACAAGGTTTGTCGCCCGCCAGAAACCCAGATATTGCCAATGGTGGTTTCCATAAGTTCTTCTGGGAGCAGTTTTAATTCTCCGAAGGGTCGATGCCTGAGGGATGTCAATGCTGGGCATTCGAACATGATGTGAGAGGCAGTTTCCTCCGTGTCTCTGCATTTCCTACATATTGGGTCATCTGTGATGCCCATAGTGTAGAAGTGTTTGTTAAGACGACAGTGACCGGTTAGGATGCCAATCATCTCTCTAATGTTCCTAATGTCAGAGAAAGGAGTTTCTTTGAGAGCCTAGGCACAGCTTGCCTGCCTCATGCGTGGTGATTCTCGCCACAGTTCAGATCACTCTTTATTCAGTTGGTTGGTTTGATAAAGCGGCCATTGGTTCCGGCCCTACGGGGGCCCCGGACGACCCCCGCCTGGCGAGAGAGTCGGCCATTTCGTTTCCTACACCTCCTCTGTGTCCAGGGACCCAGATGAGTTGAACATTATTTCTCCTGGCTAGTTCAGCCTGCATTCTTTGACAAGCCTTGATGTGACTCTGGGTGATTTGAGAGCACCCAGAGCCGACCGGCTGTCTGTGCAAATATATAGGCGCCTATTTACATAGTTTCTTCGCAGGTTTTCCATGGCACAAGTCAATATTGTGTAGACCTCCGCCTGAAAAACCGTGCCGTCACTGAGATAGTGATCTTTGGCCTTTTACACTCCCGCCCCAGAAGCCTGACCTACCTTGGACCCATCCGTGAACCATACGAGTCCGTCTGGTGGCAGTGAGGTGAAAGTTTCGTTACTCCAATCTCCTCTATCCGAGATGAGAATTTTGGGTGAAGTGAGACATATAGCTGGGATCATGCTATCTTGCTTCATTTCTAGTATGGGGTATTTAGAGATTTTAGAGATTGCCTCACAGAACAATTTCCGTTTTGTCAGCAGCGTGTTTTGCAGCTCGCACAGCGTCACCAAGTGCCTCCCGAAGGTGACGCCAGCCAAGTCATCGACACATTATTAAATCGACTCTAGGCTGGGAAACAATCGACTAAACCACTTAATCAATGTAACTTCGGTAATAAATTGTAGAGGGCGCTTCAAAGATTCGAGATGGCTGACCGATGGTTAAGTTCTTTCAACAAACCCTCAACCCACACCCTTTAAAAAGGGGTTATTAATTTTTGTGCTATAAGCTGTTTCTGAGATATAATAACTTCCGGTATAACAGGAAATACGCTGTATCGAAAACGAGTGATATGGCAAATTTTTGAACCGAATGATAATTGTCTAAAACTCTTCTATAACAGTGTAATAGTCTAAGAGGCAGTGAGGATTTTTTTACGTCATCGTGTTGAGTTATATTTTTTGGTTGTTTTAGACTATTTTAATAATATTTTCCATCATCTATGAAATATTTTTGGTTTTTGAATCAAAATAAAGTGTAATGAATGAATTATCAAAAAAAAACGTTAATAGTACATGTTGAACCAAACCAGCTTATCGACTGGACTATTGTCCGGCTTTCATCGGTGTAGCACGCGACTGGAAGGTAAAGACAACCTATTTGACTTGACTTGTCCGCGGGCTACGCCAGCAGAAACAGATAATGTGATTCCCTAAGTTTCTCGATAGGGACGAAACGCAACCACTTTGGCAAAACTGACCGGACTTACATTATATGCTCAATATTACTGGCTAAAGTAACCATAAACTATGATTCGACACGATGACGTAAGAAAATCGTCACTGCCTCCCGGTAGATAAGAATGTATAGAGGCAGGATACATCTGATCCGACGTAGGCGTTACCCGCTGGTGACGTAAAGATCGACGCGCGCCAAATTCATTCAAAGTGAAACACCTACAAATCCGCATGTTTTCGGTCCTTAAGCATACAGTGTACAACAGGGAATATTGAAAAATAGTAAATGGAGGAGAAGTAGCCATCCTCGTAAAAAATAGCGTATCGCCCAACACCATCACCTCGAAATTCATCCTTCGAGAAATATGAAAATACAATGTTAAACTGCGATAATTTCATTATGCTATTTAAAATTGATAAGAATATACCTCTATGATTGTTTTAAGTTCTCTAATATGGTATCGGAATCTGGCTATTAAAAATTTGATTTTTGGTGTGATTACCACCACAACAAAGATTGAATTACGTATATCCACAATACAATATGAACCCTTAGTTGTTAAAAGTGATTATTACATTGTGAAATTCAAATAAATAACTGTAAATGGATATAATAGGCCAGGCTGTGAACCGGGATTTTAGCTATAATAAAAAAAACACGTAAGTTCGAATCAAAAATTTTTTTTTGCATTAGCTTCAGGAGGTTCTCAGGATCATTCATACACCTTAAAACCTCTTGGAACACCAACCCCACCCACCCTTAATATGTTATTTTGCAGTTTACGTGTTTTTTTTATTTCGAGTGCACGTAAATTGCAAAATAACATAACAGGGGTGAGAAATTGGCCAATTTTGTCGATTTTAGCACTCCTACGATGGATTGCAAGTAAATCTGGCTTCGGATTCGTGTTCAGCGACCCAAAAAACCCCCTTGGTGCACTCGAAATGACAAAAACAGGTAAATTGTAAAATAACATATTAAGGGTGGGTGGGGTTGGTGTTCCCAAGAGGTTTTAAGGTGTAAGAATGATCTTGAGAACCTCCTAAAGCTAATGCAAAAAAAAATTTGATTCGAACTTACATGTTTTTTTTTATTTTCCGGTTCATAGCCTGGACTATAAGTAGCATAATATATGTATCAATCTAATTACAGACATTATACAGCAGTTTATTATTTATTTCCTAAAATGCTCTATTTTCGTTGAAATGGAATTTTTGAGTTCCGCAACTGTTTGTTTTTTCATATTTAGAGGTAACTGAATATGTTACAAATAATTTATATTCGAAAAGCATCAAGTTTTAATAGTTCGTATACTAAACAATTAGGTACCCTATTATTTAACACTGTCTAAGCGTTCCAAAACAATGTTTTGCCTCATGTGTAAAGATATATAGAGCTTTCAAATAAACTTTTATTATTATTATTTTTAAATAAAAGAAAACGTGTTCCGCCACACTCCTTCTTCAGGTGAACAATGATTCTGTACCAGTACCTAATTCATGTTTGTTTGATGGTTTGATTTGCAAAGTTTTACCTTTTTTTTACTTTGACCACACGAGAGGGGAATCTACAATGTTTGAAGAACATCGTGTGAGCCAGCAGTGAAACGTAGGGAGAGGAGATAGGCATTCGTATTTTTCTTAAAGGTTTGAAGGTTATAAGCGTGGGGAAAGACCTCACTAGGTAAAGAGTTCCACAACTTCGCGATACGATGTAAAATGAAGTCTGGTAGCAAGAAAATCGGCAGGTCTCGAGCTTGACACTGAAAGGGTAACTAATTTGAGCTCGTCTAGTCTGCCCATCCGGAATCTCTCGTGGTGGAACAACAGACGAGATTTTTGATGAACACCGACAATGAAAATATCTATAGAAATAGGAGAGATCTCCAATTTTTCTACGATGTTCTAGAGGCCAATGAACTTGTAACTGTGACATCATCAATCGAACGAATTGCTCTCTTGTGGATAGAATCCAAGAGATTCAGCGTATATTTGGGAGCTGCACTCCAAACGTGTGAAAAATACTCCAGGACAGGTCGAATCTGTGCTTTGTAAATTATGAGGAGCTGCTGGGATGTAAAGTAGCTCTTGGCACGGAATAGAAAACCAAGTTTTTGTGAAGCGGTTTTCGCAATGGACCTCACATGATCGTCCCATGAGAGGGTGCTGATGGTGGTGATCCCGAGCATTGTTATGGAAGACTTCATAGGGATAGTTGTACCTGACATCATATTAGTGATTGTGGGATCCGCTTTCCTGGAGAAGACGCAAGCTTCAGTGTTGGTTGCATTAAACTCTACTACTGGTTTCATTGGTATAGGTGCTCTAGTTGAGAGAACTGATCCGTTGATTCTTTGCAACTTGAGAGCATTGATTACTGTATCCATCTTCACTTGAATGTAGCCTCCATTGCACAGCAATCGGACAAGTTAATATAGGCTGTTGCCTAGTCACAATTGAAAGTTTGCATATTTTTCTCGAGAGGTGATGCAGAATCCATAACTAAGATCAAGATAATCTCTTTTAAACCACCTATGCTATTGTTCACTTGTGAACGATAAATTTACCATTTGATCAATAAGGCATCCTCAGCGTATAAGAGTTCCATATATATTTCATCAATAAAAAATTAGGTTAACATGTTCGACGTGTAGATATATTTTTATTATAAAATTAACGGTTACAAAATTACATTACATGGGTTTTATATGATTTTAGTATAACTACATTCTGATATGGTATGATCATAACATGTTGGATATGGAAAACAAACACTACCAAAGACCATTTGAAAAACCACCTGGAGGAACTCTCGTGGTACTGCTTGTTACGACAGGATCATCGTATCCTAACCCAAGAACTGGATTTCCATCTGAAATTAGTAACAAAAACCAATTATGTTGCTCAACTCTTTGGTAACCCACTCATTGAGAGCTCTAATACACCTAAATAATATCAAAATTAATATTACTATTTGATATTCATTTAGATGCAAAGTCTCGGATTATGAGTCCTAAGCAATAACCTGACACTAACACTAACATTTGCCGTCACCATCACCACCTTATCCACCAATTTCTAATTAACATTCTCCTAATGATATCAGTTTCGCTAGTGAATGGTTCACTAGTGTTTGGGGATAAGGCAACCACTATCGTTGGGTTCATTGTAGAATTAATTACCTTTACGTCTGGCAGATTTTGCCTTGTATTCATCTTTTGAGTTAAGTCCCGATCCTGTGAGTACATTCCTTTCTCCCGGTGCTGGTGCGTTTGGAACACTAGTACTGTTCGTGGAAGATGTGATGTTAGGGGTGATTGGTGGCGTTTCTTTTTCTTTTTCGGAAATTGGTACGACTTTTTCACTATCTGCAGAACTGATTTCTCTGCGTCTGTAATACCTCTTCGTTGGACATCCTTTGTTAGAGAAAAGCATCATCGATGAATCTTGTTCGCCGAATGTGAGTTCTCTCAGCGAGGGTAATATGTCGCTCTGATTTCTAACCAATTCCTTCTCTGGCGGTTTGATCGACGATGAAGATACGCGTATTCGGTTTGGTTCAACTCTAGAATATATATACACTTATGAGATGTAAAAATATGTTATTTCGTGATGTATTTGAGTGAAAAAATATTCAGAGTAAAATAAATATGAATATTATTTTTAATTGTCACCTATGAAAAATTACAAGCACCTAATTTGTTATTCATTTTATTTTGTTTCCTTGGATATTAGGTGCACAGCCACCGTGAATTCATAATCATCAGGATCGCTAATTAATCGATGGTTAATGGAAAAACGATCGTAGCGACATCTGTAAAACGTCTAAACTCATTCAATATATTATAATAATTTACTCCTGTCATGAATAATCTTATATTATTAATTGGTTATGATGTAATGTTTATTTCTTACTCTGTCGATACTTTAGATTTTGCTTCTGTGTTCTCCACATGTGGTTCTTGATCTTTCGCATCTTTTAAGTCTGTCTCTGGTTCGACAACCGTCTTCGGTTCTGCTTCTACCTTTTCCGTAGTTACTGTATCGTGCTCTTTCTGTAAGTCCACGCTATCTTCATTTAAAGCTACGCTTTGTTGAGATACAGCTTCTATTTCCCCTTCAGATTTGGTCATTGACGCTGTATCATCTTTGATTTCTTTTGCGACAGCATCTTTTTGTTCCTCTTCTCTCGGTGAACTCATCATGGATTCCGTTGGTGACTTAGTTTCAACTTTTTCCACAATTTCATCTTCTACAGTTTTCTTTACATCGCCGCCGACACAGTTGCTGCTTTCTTTCACATCTCCTTTTGTTTCTGGTTCTATTGTTTCTTGGATTGCGTCACCCATGTTAGTATCTGAAAATATGATTTGATCTTTGAGAGTTCCTCTAGATTACGAATTTGTCTTGGAGGAACACCGGGCATAACGTTCGTGAAAAATTTAAAACATATTCTGGATCTTACTGGCTCCTCCGGATGTTCTCTAACGGAAGTACCAACTGGGGAATGAATGATTTATCACTTTCAGACCGGATGAGGTTCTGAATTCCTGTCAATAAATAAGCTTCCGTTCTGGCTGAAGACGCATGTGGACTCAATAGAGAATATGACCTGATGGCTGGTATGACAGGAAGTACATTTAAATTTCTTCCAACATCTTGCCCGTTCACAAATAAAAGTGATAACACAATGCAAATTCTTATTGAAGTTCGGAAGAAGAAACGAAGATCTCATAGGAGTCATTAGAACCAAATCTACTCTGGTCTGTGCTAAATTAAAAGAGATATGAAAGAATAAAGAAGCATCTTGGAGAAATTCATAAAGCATAATTAGTCGAGGAAATAAAGCAGAAAAGGCCGAAAAAAAATCGGCAGAACCGATTTTGACGATTTAAAAAAAATCGATTCCAGAAGTCACTTAAAAAAATGTTACCAGTTTATTTTATAAGGATATGCATTTTACCAATTCTACAGAGGAAAATGCATCTCTTTGAATGCATTTTCAACTTCAACTTTTTGAATTATTTATAAGAAATATTATATAAGTAAAACTTACGTAGTTTTTATCATTATTATTATTTTTGATTCCGACTCCAGAATCGTGATCAGCGCCCCAAAAAACCCCCCGAGTGACGAATTTGGTTGCATTTCAGAGCAATCCATGGAGATGACCTAGGTCATCAGGGTATCCTTACCACCAGGCGACTATTGAGGGTCATGATCACAACCGGCAACCTCAAAAGAACCTCCCTCACAAGTTTCATCCCATTCCAAATGATAATTTCACGAATTTCCTGGAAACGACGATAGTACCAGAATGCCGAGCCCCAGGTGCCTGGTAGTTCGAATCTGGCACCGGAATCGTGATCAGCAACCCCAAAAACCCCCGCGTTAGAAAATCTGGCCTATTTTGGCTATGTTTGACCATTTTTTCAACATTTTTAATATTATCTCCTGAAAATGAATTCAAAAAGATGCGTTTTCGTCTGTAGAAATGCTAAAATGCATGACATGAAAAAATAAACTGGTAACATCTTTTTTAAATGACTTCTAGAATGGATTTTTTTTGAATCATCACAATTTTTTTTTACTTTGCCCTTTTTTTTGCTTTATTTCCTCGACTAAATAAATAGACTCCATTACTAGACTATCCAATTTTCTAAAGCTAATAAAACTAGCAATATTATTGAACCAGCCTTCGAAATGCCTCGCGAAAACGAGTCAAATACGAGCCCCGCATTTCTTTATGTCATGAGACCATTGATAGGAATCTTGATTGTTTGCCCAGCTAATTATGCCTCATGTACAGCTTGTTTTAATCAAGATATAAGAATGCCTGTCTCCATTACTGAAATTGGAACGAGTACGACGAAACTTGATGCAATATTTTTATTGTTTGGTAAAAACTGATTTTATTACAATTCGTTATTTTGATTTAATACAGACATGTTGCATATTGTTGAGATGAACGAAATGATTGCTTCTTTGCGTGCGATTTGCCAAAAACAACTAGAAATTGCTAAATTTAGGAAGTTTATTTTATAGATACGACGATTCGCTGATTCCAAAATGCATGTGCATTAATCTACGCTTTTATACGGTTATCTAAACTATCGAATTCAAGTAACTACTTAAAATCCAGTATGTCTTGTTAATTACTATCTAAGCGATCGTCAATATGTAAATAAACTGGAAATAACTTAGCTAAAGCTGTGAACTTTTTTCAATCAAAAAGTGACAATCGATTTATGATGACACATGGAATGAAAGGGTCATGGAATGATTATTTTGATATCGGATATCCTAAAAAATATATTATGTAATACTACAAACCTTAAAACGTTCTAGAAGGTTTTCTTAACACTAACTGAATTTTTGCAGCACAATTTAACAAAAAATAATGACTTATTCCTGTGACACTTTGTTTTATTTCAAAGCTCACTTGATTTTTACAATTTTTACATTTTCTGTAGAAATGTGTAGTAGGATATAATTATAGGAAGTTGGAGAATGAAACTCAAATTTACACAAAACATGTGACATTTAAATTAGAATTAATGCTGACTAATTGTTTCACCACACTGTGGCATTCGCATATGAATGAAATGTTGTTGCTTTTTCCTTTGATAACTCCTAGCTTTGAGAGAATTTCTATGTCTAAATAAGAATTCTATATTCGTAAGTTATCATACTCAATGTTCTTATCATTCTACTATTACTGACCTATATTATAAAATGGAGATCAGTGGCTACCACGGTCGTATATACTTACTACCCATTGAATTTATTGAGATATTGATGATATACGCCTAATAAAGTAGGTAAGTGCAGTATCTCAACCCCTCGATACTTGGTACAGTCATCCTGGCAAAAATTTTGGTCCAAAAAATTCCAATGAACTTGTTCAACGTATAAGGGGGTATTTTGGTGCGCTAAACACGATGGTATGGTTCAAATTGAGCTACCGGATACGGAACATGCCGCAAATCGCCGATTTATGTCCATTTTTTGACCATTTTCGGGTTTTTCGAAGATATAACAAAATCTATGCATTTTTATGAATATAGTCAGGAGAGAAAAGTTGTAATGCTTATCAGCACTCATCATCTGATCATCTGGTTTAAACTAAATGGCGCTAGCGTTCTTAGAACTCAAAATATGGCCATTTTAATGTGGCGAAAATGGCAATTTTTGCGTTTTTCGACGATAGGGCCGAATCTATGCATTTTTATAAAAATAGTCAGGGGAGCAAAGTTATAGTAGTCAAAAATACTCGTAATCTGGTATCGTTTATATATCTAGTTTGACTGGTTGTGGGTATTTCCTCCTACTATAACTTTGTTATCTCTACTATTTTTATAAAAATGCATAGATTCTGTCCTATTGTCGAAAAACCCAAAAATTTATTATTTTTTTGACGCTAAAACGGCCATATTTTGAGTTTCATGACCGCTAGCGCCATCTAGTCTGGACCAGATTACAAGTATTTTTGACTACAATAACTTTGCTCCCTTGACTATTTTTATAAAAATGCATAGATTCGGCCCTATCTTCGAAAAACGCAAAAAAAAATTCGCCACATTAAAATGGCCATGTTTTGAGTTCTAAGAACGCATAGATTTTGTTATATCTTCGAAAAACCCGAAAATAGTCAAAAAATGGCCATAAATCGGCGATTTGCGGTATGTTCCGTATCCGGTAGCTCATTTTGAACCATACCATCGTGTTTAGCGCACCAAAATACCCCCTTATACGTTGAAAAAGTCCATTGGAATTTTTTGGATTTTTTAGCTGTAGACAATTTCCCAGGATGACTGAACTAACTCTATGAACTTATGAAATGAATAACTCCACTGTTGACTGTTGTGTATGACGTGATGTTAATATTCAGATGATTGGAATGGTATGTTCCGTATCCGGTAGCTCATTTTGAACCATACCATCGTGTTTAGCGCACCAAAATACCCCCTTATACGTTGAAAAAGTCCATTGGAATTTTTTGGATTTTTTAGCTGTAGACAATTTCCCAGAATGACTGGACTAACTCTATGAACTTATGAAATGAATAACTCTATTGTTGACTGTTGTGTATGACGTGATGTTATTATTCAGATGATTGGAAAGATTTCGTTTTGGTAAACTATGCATAGTTAGAGAATTAGGGTAATTAGTTGTTTTCTTGGTCTTGGTTTGCCCTCAGATGTTCAAAACGTGGATATTCTGGATATGAAGAATTGCAGAATTAGTTACCAGTATTTGAAATGGCTAAAATGTATGTATGAACAATCAACGAATATAATTTCATATTTGGAATTAATTATGCTTCGATAGGATGGGCTATTTTTTGTGATTGGGAGGAAACGCATTCCATTGAATAATTCAACAATCAAGGAATTTAATTTTATTCTTGACATTTATTCTGCACTGATAAAATTGAGTGGCTAAATCCGAAAACAATAAGAATTGGCTGAATCTGTCTTCTGGAAAATATTCAATGTTTCTGGTCATTAGAGGAATTTTAGTGGTACAATGAACCACGGTTTCCTGGGTTTTTTATTCTATACTTTGACTACACGAAAAGGTTATGTTTGAAGAACATCGTGTGAGCCCGCGGTGGAATGTTGGGAGAGGAGTTCCACAACTTCGCTGTTCGATAGAAAAATGAAGTCTGGTAGGAAGAAGTTCTTCTGGTCTCGATGTTGACAAGGAAGTGACTAGCTAGAGCTCGCCTATCTGGAATCTCTCGCGGTGCAACAACAGACCATATTTCTGATAAACACCGACCATGGGAATATCTGTAGAAAAGGAAGAGATATCCCATCTTTATACGATGTTCTAGAGAGTTCAATGAATTCGTACGTGTGACATCCTCAATCAGACGAATAGCTCTCTTCTGTATAGAATCCAAAAGCTTCAGCGTATGTTTGGGAGCCGAACTTCAAGCATGTGAAGAGTATACTCCAGGGCAGATCAAATATGTGCCTTGTAGATTATGAGGAGCTTCTGGGATGTAAAGTCGCTCTTGGAATAGAAAACCAAGTTTTTTTGAAGCGGTTTTCGCAATGGACCTCACATGATCATCCCATGAGAAGGTGCTGTTGGTGGTGATCCCGTACATGAATATGGAAAACCTCAAAGGAATAGTTGTAACTGACTTCATCATATTAGAGATTGGTGCCAGACTCGGTCACATGCTTTGGAAATATCCAATGCTACAGCTATAGATTCCCCATTTTTTGCAATAGATTTCTGTCATACATGTGTTACGTAGGCAAGCAGGTCTCCTGTTAATCTCTGCTGACGAAAGCCGTATTGCCGGTCAATCACTATTTTGGATCGATCAGCTCGATGATGTTTGCTTTCTCATCACTTTAGAGAACACAGACATGTAGTCTTCTTTCCTTTTTTTAAAATTGGTTGGACTCTAGGTCTTCTACCTGGAAGGAAAGACACCAAGTTTGTATGAAAGGGTTAACAACCTGCAGAGAACTGGTGTTAATTCAGGCGCACATTCTTTGAGAACTACAGGTGGAATTCCGTCTGGCCCCATAGACTTTTTGGTATTGAGATCAAGCAGAATGCACCTAATTGTCCGCTGATGAAAGACAATATCATGCATATGGCTATCGATGGCAGCAATATTAGGAGGATTCTTCCGTTGTGGACTTAAAGTGGAATTTGTTGCAAACATTCCAGCAACAAAGTTGGCTTTTTCTTGTGGTGTAGTAGCCAGTGTGCCATCATCTTTGGTTAGGGGAGGGAATTAACTGGAACAGATATTTCATACTCAGGTGTTGGATTGGTTGGTGGAGTGATATAGGGACATGTGGTAGTGATGAGTGAACAGTCACAGATTCCCAATGGTGCATGGACCTATATTTCGTAGAGATCTGGATTGTTAGTGACGAGTAAGTCAAGCTTATTGACATAATGATAGTTGTTATCAGGGATCCGTGATGGTTCATTAATTAACTGCTCGGGACCATAGTTGATGGCGAAAGCCCCAGCCTGTCGTCCTGCGTCATCCGTATTGTTTGAGAACTTGAGTCAAACGGAGTTGTGAACGTTGAATTTCAGCTGCTGGATATTTCTCATGAATGAGGTCAAGTTTCAGAGAAAGTAATTCAAAGAGTTCACCACGAGCTGGTTCATTTGGTGATTAATAAAGACAACAAAGAAATTTTGTTTATTTGTGATTATCAAGCTAGAACCAGATAACATCGAATTCTTGTGGTTCTAGATTCTCGCGTCGGTGGCATGAGAGAACATTTCTGGAATAGAGACAGACACCTCCTTTGAATCTGAAACGAGTGTGTAGTGTATAGCATTACCTAACTCCACCATTTTGGTTATACGATCTCCAAACATCATGCGGAATAATGTTCTTTATAAAGTTCTGCGATGGTAACCTAACAAAAAACTACCAACCCACTTGGATGGCTGCTGAGGGAATGTCACCTAGCCTGAAGCATACCTACATTATGAATAAATTGTACAAGTACAAATAGGAGTTGAAATTTTTTCCCAATGAAAACTAGTCTATCTCGGTTACTTTCACCTAGCTGTAGCATATGAGAAAGCACAAATTCGTTAGCTGACAGTCAGTTTGTAGACATTTTTATTAAATGGGTTAGATGGTCTTTCATTTTCTCCTTTGCAGCGGTTTCGAACTTTTTGAGGCATCCAATTTTCCTTTTGTCTTACATATATGAAGGGGCCCGGGTTGGGTTCGAAAGGAGAAGATAATACTGAAAGGGATGTCAGCCGACCTTCCGAAATACTAAGGCAGGCACATCCCAAAAACACATTAGGCCATTTATTAGCTTGGTGCATTTTCTAGGATAATGCTTCTATGTTTAAAGTGTATATAAGTATTGTGTTTTTTATTAGTTAGGTAAGAAAGAGCTAAAATATTCTATGGTTTGACCAATCTTATATTATATTCAATGAATACGCAATTTATAACTTCTACATAAATTCGTCATTCTATAAATGTTCCATCAGAACAGTGGGATGGTTTATTATATTTTATGACTATTTTACTGCATATTTACATACGGAATGCTTAAACAGAAGGCTTCTGTATAGTAGTACATCTGTGAAATCCATAAAACTATTTAAAGTTTCAACGGATTTAACAGTATCATTACAAAAAGAAAAATAATTTGCAAAAATTAACGCTGCATAATTTTGTTTCGAATGAAGATAATAGAGCAAATACTTCCTGATCACATTTGTTCGACATCAAAGAGGAACAGGGAAATCCTTGGCGCTAATCCAGTTCCATTCATGCATACACAATCCAAACCATATTTCACAAGCTTCATCTGAGTTTGGGCATCTGCCATTGTAACTAGAATAAAATCTTGGCTTTTCAAAAAATATTATTGTTTGTCTAGTTAGTCTTGAGCTCTGTAAAACAAAACGGTGCTGCATTTCTTTTGCACAAGCATGTACTCTGACATCATCATTCCCATGACGCACAGAAGTATTTTCTTTAAATTGCATACTGGTTATGTGTTAAGTATTTAATTTTTTTGAAATGGCTCAAGATTCAGATCTAGAGATTCATGTATATAATGCTCTTCAACGTAATGCTCAAAACAAAATTGTGAACTGTTTGTTCGATATTTTCACCATTGACACACTCAGCATTGAACTCATTTCCGGTTCTTTGCTTGAATACATTTTGTTTTTTCATATGAAACTGTAGATGGTTATTATGGTTAAAGGGTTTTCCACAGTTTTTACTCTGAACTTTGTAGTTTTTTTCTACAATGCAATTGGTCCTCGCAAGAACTAAGTATGACATTTCTTGATGTGTTTTTATTTCCCTTACTATACGTAGTATATAGTGTAAGAGAAGTATTGTAATCGGCGAAAAAAAGGGATTTTCTTGGACATATCCGATTTGAGCATTTCTGAATTGATTTAGACTGTTTTTGACATTATGTCTGTCTCTCTGTGTGTGCGTGCTTAACCCACGATTGCGCATTTCCTATTGGTCATAGGGATTTGAAAATTTGCAGATCGCTTAAGTGGTGAAAATTAGAACTGTAATGTTTTGGGCGCGGTAGCCCCGTTTCAAGTGGTATTTCTAACATCTATCTTCAGTTTTTCAATTGTTATTATAGTATTTTATTTAACCATAAGGACACCGTGTTCTTCTGGCTATAAATATATATCACACGTGTATATTTAATATGCAGAATTGTCCGAAATAATTATTTTAAGGTTCAAGTGAATCGAAAAGTAAAGATTTACTCTGTGTTTTTGTGATCACTCTGTGGTATAATGGTGTAAATAGTTGCCCTTGTCCTATGGATAGTTGAACTGTCAGGATGAATGAAAGTTAAAATAGTTTCGATACAATAACAATAATTGATTTTTACGGTTCGTTCAAGAAATGGTGATACATCATCGAAAAAATAGATGGGAATTGTGCGACGTTAAAACAATATTCCAACCTCTGCTGGCCGTTTTAACTTTACAAATAATAATTATTTATGTCATAGTCTGACAACATATCGGAAAAGATAAAACCTGATGCTGTGATGATTTGACTCGGTCAAATGCTTCGGAGATATCCGATGATACAGCTAGAGATTCCCCAGGTTTTTCAATAGATTTCTGCCATACGTGTGTTACGTAGGCAAACAAGTTGATCTTTGCTGACGAAAGCCATAATGCCGGTCATTCACAATTTTTAGCTCTCTAAGTATTTGATGAGCTCGATGTTGATTGCTTTCCCCATCACTTTAGAGATCTCAGATAATATTACAATGAGTTTATAATTATTATTAGGAAGGGTCTTCTTTCCTGTTTTTGAAATTGGTTGCACTCTAGCTGTCTTCCAGCTGGAAGGAAACCCACCAATTTTGTATGAAATGTTAAACAACCTGCTGTTAATTCAGGCGCACATTCCTTGAGAACTACAGTTGGAATTCCGTCCGGCATAGACTTTTTGGTATTGACATCAAGCAAAATGCACCTAATTGTCCGCTGACGAAAGACAATTTCAGGCATATGACTATCGATGGCAGCAATATTAGGAGGATTCTTCCCTTGTGGATTCAAAGTGGAATTTGCTGCAAACCTTACAGCAAAATAGTAGACTTTTTCTTGTGGTGTAGTAGCCAGTGTGCTATCATCTTTGGAATTACTTACAAAGTGAGGAAAGTCACGTGATCAAGTGATCACAGTTCATTTCAGGTTAGAGTTATTAGAGCAAGTCTTCTTACACACATCAGAATTTACTTTTATTATTAAAAAATTTAAGTACAGTAGGAAACGTGCAAGTTATCTCCACTTGAAACTTAACCAAAAAATTTAATTAACACAATTGCTCTAAAGAAAACCGTTGTCAATCGTCACTGACTATCAATGATCACTTGCATAGCAACGCTGCCTTTAAATTCTAAATCCCAAGGATCAGTTTTGTCGTTCTACGATGAACGAATCGATCAGTCCTTCATGAAGAAGTTAATTATAATATGAACATCTCATTAGCATACGTCTTAATCGTCATTTCATTACGTGATAACTATCTTTACTGCTATTCTGATTACTTAACTCATTATACGCCATGTAATATTAAATTAATTATAAATACAAGGTTACGTAATTTTCCCGGTGTATAAGCACATAAGTACTGTTGTTTTAATTGTTCGGAATATTTTCATTAGAATACCGTTTCATCGTAAGGATTCATGAAATTATATTTAAATGCCGAAATAATCACAGCAAGTATGTTAACTTTTCAAGGTTCCTACACACTAGAACTGCAGTCAATCCAAGGATCTGTACAGACCACCAACCCAATGTCTTAACTGCTAGTCCATGCATTTGAAAAGCCCGTTTTTGAGACAGAAATGCATCCTATCACGTGAACAGGTTATTGAAATGGCGAAAATACGTATTATATCAGACAGTAGCTATTAAGTCAACACTTCTTTAACGTGCCAAGAGAATATGATGAAGAAATGATTGCATTTTCAGAAAAGAAATGGTGAAGGAAACAGTGATCAAACTAATTCATATAAAATAACTAGGAGGTTATAAGCCGGTAAAGATAAGTCGATAAAGAGCGCCGCAGTATGTCTAGTTGCATGGTCTAGGTATATTCCTGACTAACCAATGAGCGCGCGCTGTAGTCTGTCTATTTGCGTGAGCTTGGTTCCGCTAGGTAGAAACAATGTACAGTATGAACCGATCTGAAGATATTTCCTTTACATTAAATCTGTTTATATTTCAAACAAAATTGCATATTTGTTCTAAGCTGTTCAGAATTTTTTATCGCGATGTGAGTAGAGATGGCAATGATCAATCGAATCGGTGGAATAATCGATTATTTCCTCAGATTAAACACTTAATCATATCATATATGATTATTTACTCATTGATCGACAGCAGGACCACAGATTAAATCAAAAATATTTGTCAGTATTCTATCTGAACTATGATTCCCTTTTCGATGTATGTCGGTAAATGTGGTGAATGGTGTATTGAGGACCTTTGAGCCACAAAGTAGCCATCATCAGGGTAAACTCTACTTGGTAGCTGAAAGTTCCTCAGTGCTTTAACAGTGATTGTTTCTTATTTATAGTGTTATAGTGTATCCACATTGTGAACTCTTTTATAGTATATTTTTGAAAACCTACTCGACCTGACAACAATAACTATGACTAACGTGAACGAGGGATTCGAAATTCGCCACAGTACAGAGGTAAACATAAGATTTGTGTACGATATTTATCACATGGCATTCTGTCGTCCGATTTTGGGACTACGAAATTCGTCACAAAGATAATTATTGATTTTAAAATTATAAAATACAATGAAAACCTTGTTAATGCAACAATTTTGCCACCATTGGCGTTTACAAAAAAATTAATATGATTGAGAAATTAAATTACGAGGTCGGTTTTACTTTATTTATTCACTAAATTAGTGTAAAAAAAAATGTGTAACGTATGATCAAGAATATAAAGTACTTATAATACATAAATTTTACATAACGATCGGAAGAAAAACATCACCAATTTATACATAACAATACTACATATTTTATGGATTTTGTCCATATATTTTTGAAACAACTTTAACAAAATGGAGGGTAGTTATCTTTTGTTGTTCCAAATCTAACAATATTTTTGCAAAAAATGACTTCTAGTGATCAACGACCCAAAAAACCTACTATACGTCATTTTTGCAATAAAATAATAAATCATATATTATATATAAATTTTCCAAATTTCCCATCTGCGGAATCGTGATCAGCGACTCAAAAAACATACTAGGGGTCATTTTCGGCTCTTAATTCATTAATTTTGGACTGTTTTTATAAGAATGCTCCTCTGAGGGGTTGAAACCCCGTTTTGAGGGGGTAGAAAGGTCGACCTTTGCGGTCTTGATGGTCATGAATGATCTTGGGAGTATGAGGAACAAAATGCAAAAAAAAATTGAAATTCTAGCTTCCTATATATATTTTTTTCCGGTTCGTTGCCTGGACTATATGTAACGTAACCACGACCATCATCAGAAGACTTATTATGTCTAAAACTTGATTACTTAAAACTAATTGTATTACACAAAGCGTCCAAATCGCACCAATTTGAATTATAAAAATTAAAAATTAAATTTTATTTGTCTCGTCTCAGTCGATCACTTACTGTGTTGACATGAATACGCTTTTATTAAGCAGTGGATTTTTGATAATTTTACTATAGCATTGAGGTTTACAATTTCGTTTAATCATGTTTCTGTTCGTTTCGGCGACGTGGGCATTTTAATTGAAATTGGTGCGATTTGGACGCTTTGTCCAATACAATTAGTTTTAAGTAATCAAGTTTTAGACATAATAAGGCTTCTGATGATGGTCGTGAGACCGAAACGTACGTAAAGACAAAAATTTAAAACAGTGTTAATGTGACCTATTTCCCGAGAATTTTTATATATAATTCATACTGGGTCAAGAATCTTTATTATTCTAACGTAACCTAAATACATAGACATGAAATGTAAAAATATTCTTCGATTCTGCAGAGCTGGTTAATCAGCTTTTATTTTATAAGATATCGTAACAATTAACATCCGGTCCTCATAATCAAATTGTGACGAATATCATGACGTCCACGTGAACGCCCTTTACATGGTAATAACTATCGAATCAGTCTTTGCTTATTTAGCGTATATTACACAAATCCTGTCCAGGTTATCCGAGTTATCGAGGCAGGATGCACTCAAATGAGAAAATAAAGGTATCAATCGGTGCAATTACATATTGTTTTTCTACAATTCATCGCTGTAAGAAACTTACTCCAAGGTGAAGTAATTTTTTAATCTTAATTATGGTTGTAGAATAATTGATGTTTGTCAAGTTTTTATTAAGACTATCCACGGTTGCAAGAGCGTGTTGAATTTCATATTGAAGAAGTACCTACGAGATATTTATAGAAACCGCTTAGCAGACGGGAATGTTGTGTTATTTACGCTATATAGTTAACATTTTGGCGATTCTTTGATTATTTTAACTAACGATTTCTCTGCTGCGAGTGGGCTGGAGTGCGTCTCCTTGACTTATCATTTCCATCGCGAGTATCTTCATTGTCATAATATGATATCATATCCTCTATTATAAACACAGGCAGTTTCTTATAGTCGCGTCACTTCGTTGTCGCCAGAATAAATCCACACAGACGCGCGGTTGGTATTTGAATGGAATGTGCAATGTTTTATTTACAAACATTTTTATTTCGCGGACTCATTGGTTATTTTTAAGAGTGATTATTAATCCAACAAGAACCAGTTGTACGTGAAGTCAGAGAAGTGGCTGATTAGTGAGTTATAATTAAGCGTGAAATTGTGTTTTATGAAGCTGTGTGTTGATATCTGTGCCAAACTGTATTAGATTCATTGGAAATACCTGTGAGTTGTAGAATGTTTTCTTTTCATTATTTTTCGTAATTACCGCGTGGACAAAAAACTGCAAACATTTTCAACAATTATCCGAAAGAACTCATTTACTCAATAAGTTAAAGAATTTCACTATATCTCGCGTTTCGCTTCATCGAAATTTTGGTATAAACTTTAAATTATTCAAACAGATAATAATAAAATATCAGGAAACACCAAGATATTAAGCCTTATTACGTAGTGTTACCCACGAATGTAGAGTAGGACTTTATATACTATTAAAAACACAGTCAGGCGTGGTCCGAATATGATTACTTAAACTTAAAACCAAAACTAACTATAGTCGAGTCAATTTAGCAAAGTTCAGAAAAAAAAGACTGAACCAATCAATTTTTTTTTTGCAAATCGTTCCTGGACGCATACTGGACGCAGTGCGGTGTATTTTTTCAGTATGATGCAAGTCTTCGAAATGCCGCCCCCATATTTGTGATTTAAAAAAAACTACAGAAAAATGTGAAATGTGAAATATATTTCTATAATATATTTTCAAACGTAACAATTTTCTATAACATAAACATACATAGACTATAATTTCACTGTTCGAACTTTACATTTGCAAATTCCTGAATAAGGGATGTATAGTCAAGAGAAGCCAGCTAATGTACATTGAATAGAAATCACTGCCAGATTTGTAAGCTTTGACGTTCCGTTATTAGGTTGAAACAAATGTTCACTTGTTCCTCGAATGGCTAAGCATTGTGAAGCCAATAGTCTAATTATTCCAATAATAGAACTCCTCTCCAGTGCTGAATTTCCAAATCCAAAATTTTTTGATATTCGGCATCAATAGTTTGGTTCTTTTTTAAACGAGTGTCAAAGTTTTCCCACTGTCTGAAAGAGTTTCTGTGATTCTCAGACTTTTCGTGCATTGTGAGCGCACGTACAAGATTTCCCCAGTCAGAATAACCTTTTTTAGACCAATCATGGGAAGACGAATTATCAAACAATATGCAGCAAAAGCAAAAAACGGCATCAGTTGTAACAGAATAAATCAACCAATTTCTCTCAACAATTTCACCATTGCCTAATACTTTGCAATAATGAAAGGGTGGAAATTTGTGCCTTCCTGTGTTGATAGGAAATTTCAGTTCTTTAACTTGATGTGGACCTCTCTCAACTAGTATCTGATTTTGGATGCCATGCAGAAAATATTCCATAGTGCAGGATCGTCAGAGATCTTGTCTATTTGCTGGAACTCGCTGCCATTGCTACCCTGCTCTTGATAATCTTCAGGGGGTGAGATTTCTTGGCTTTCTTCAACAATTTCTTTAGGAGGTGATTCAGATAGCGCTGATGAGTCCACCACATCCGAAGAGGCTGCTGTTGATGTGGATGTAGACTTTTCTGACTGAGGCTTAGGGACCAAGATTTCTTTCATGACATGGGTTAGCTTTCTTCCTTCTTCATCTTTCTTTAAGCGTTTCTTTTTATATTGGCTTACAGACAGTCTTTTCCTTTTCTGGTACACGCTGTTATAAGAACATTAAAATTGTCTGGGCCCTATGCTACTCGAGTTATTGGCCATTTTTTGGATCCAAATTGCCCCGACTTTGGTGTTTTTTCAATTTTTAGAAAAACTCTCAGTCCCACTCGATCATTTTATGACAGAAAATTTATAAGAAATCAAAAAGAGTGAAATGACGCCAATTAGAAGTTGATAGAATGTAAGGGGCCTAAAATGGGCCCAAAAAGTGCGATTTTTGAGCAAAATCAAACGTTTGTTCAATTGCCAATTTTAAGATGACTGTTAATCGTATCAACTAATGCTTAACATGCATTGATAGTATTTTGTGTGTACGTTAATATGAATTTTTCATTTGTTTGATATTTGCAAAGAGGGCGCAGCAATCGCTCTTTTCGTAAAAAACGTAATTTTGCGATTGTGGGCCAAAAAATTAACCTTTTGACTCAAAATAAAATTCAACCACTTTTCGGTAGAGAGAGAAAGTCGCGAAGCTGTTTGTGCGTATCTTTTACTCTGTCGCACTCATCAGTGTTCACGCGCATCGTCTTTGTATGTATTATATATATGTGTGTGTAGGAACAGCCTCCACTTTTTTTGGTGAAGAAACATCTGCTTCCTCTCCTCTGATATAATGTGTAATATAGAATTTCTAGCAAGTCAAAGATGAAAATCACGATTTTTCTTTCAAACCAAATTTCATTATCATATGTATTTGAAACTGCATTTTATTTGTTATTTTTTTGTTTATTAATTAATTTTAATATTAATTTATTGATTAATAATAATAATAGCAATAGTAATAATAATTATTATTATTATCATTAATATTATTATTAATATTTTTATTATTATTATTATTATTAAATTTATTATAATTTTGTATCATAATTATCAAAAAAAGTGAAAGAAAGTCTTCCGGGTGGGATCGAATCCGGGTTACCGCTAGTTTACATCATCTTTGATAATTACGAATTGGAATTTTTAGTTGATTTTTTTTGTGTGACTGTCAAATGCTGAAGCGGAAAATGGTATATTGAGATAGCCACAAGCTACACCTATAGTCTGAATCAAGGCTTTGTCTCTACGATTCCAGCACCTGTACTTTTTTCAGTCTTGGTGCTTTCGGTAAACCATACGGAGTCCCCCGGTATCAGGGGAGTGTTCTTCCCCCGATTCAAGGTTTGAATTGTGAACGGTACGGAAGTACTGTGAACCTTGATCCTGTCGGATCTCATTCCCAATGGCCCAGGTGATCCAAGCAATTCAAGAATGCTTCGGCCTATGCCTAAGGTTCCTTTTAAATGTGAAGGCTGCAATAGCAGGTTTGCTCGCATTCACAGTTAGTCCGGCCTCTGTGCACCAATTCTCGATAATAGCTAAGGCCTTTTGCAGTATTGCTGATATTGTGCCCCATAATTTATCCGCATTATTCTAGTGCGTATATATTGGATCATACTGAAACAATCGGTACTACTACTAACTACAATATACTATTTTATATATTCCGATCCGAGCTGATCCAAATATATTATCAAATATTCCGCCGTCACAATTTTTTCTGCCTTCACGTGTTGAATAAATTGTAACAAAAAACATTGACTTGTTCGTGGTCGTGGCTCTTGAAATACCCAAACGAACGGTTTGCGTACATCACTTGGGGATAATCTACAATCCAGTTACTTAATTTCGACATAGAATATGAAATGAAATTCCTAGATTACACGTTGGTAAATATTTATTTTGAATCATGTGCTTTACGTTACAAGTAATAATATTGATATAGAGTTTGAACTTATCAGATGGTAAAATATTTTCTCACATTTGATTTATGTTTGCCGGTTGTGACCAAGACTTTCAATAGTCACCTGGTGCTCAGGATACCCTGATTATCTAGGTCATCTCCATGGATTGATTTTTAATATGCTCTGAAGCAACCAAATTCGTCTCGGGGGTTTTTGGGGTCGCTGATCACGATCTGGAATCAGAATCAATGCGTTCTCGGTAACAAAGAATTCAAAAAATACCTTTTGCACAGTAATCAACTTGATTGAATTTTTCAAATGCGAAAAAAATAAGTGAAAAATTTTTTGTTTTAAATGTTGTAAATTGTAATAATTAGGTTTGATTTTTTGAGAATGAATCTTCAACAGATAAGTTTACAGGAAAAAAACAACGAAAACAATATCGTAAAACACGAACTTCAATTTCAACTTTTTGAATTATTTATTAAAAATATTATATAAGTTAAAATCACGTAGTTTTTATTATCATTATTATCTTTATTATTCCTGATTCCGACTCCAGTATCGTGATCAGCACCCCAAAAAATCTCCGAGAGACGAATATGGTTGCATTTCAGAGCATATTAAAAAACAATCCATGGAGATGACCTAGGTCATCAGGGTATCCTGAGCACCAGGTGACTATTGAAAGTCTTGGTCACAACCGGCAACCAAAAGAGAACCTTCCCACGAAGTATCACTCCATTGCAAAAGAGACTTTTTCCGAATTCCCTGGAGACGACGATATTACCCGGATGCACTGAGCCCCAGGTTCGTTGTAGTTGAAATCTGGCACCGGAAACGTGATCAGCGACCCCAAAAAACCCCAAGTGAGAAATTTTGGCTATATTTGGACATGTTTTCAACATTTTCAATATTATCTCCTGAAAGTGCATTCAAAGAGATGCATTTTCCTCTGCAGAAATGCTAAAATGCACATTAGAAAAAAAAATGGTAAAATTTTTTCTAAATGATTTTCTGAATCGTATTTGACACATGTGTGTCAATGACTGGTTATGCCTTATCCACTAAAAATAGTATGAATGGTCTAAGCTTTCAGCTACCAAGTAGTCATCATCAGAGTTTAGTGTACCCACTGTTGTGAACTCTTTTAGTGTATTACTTTTGTAGTAAGCTAGTATTTTCTATCTTTGTAATAGTTTGAAGAAGCTACGGTATATTAGTGAAACTATAGTTACATTTATTTATTAAATGTAGTAGAAATCAAGCTTTTAATAGTTACTTTTTTCAAGTTGAAAATATTATAATTGTATGTTCTTGAAAATGAACTGTTAAGTTCCAAATTGCAATCAATGGTTCAATAAATTAAATTTTGTAAACGGTGCCATGCTAACGGAATAATTATGTCACATTAGAAAACAAGGTAAGGCCCCTACTTCATTCTCCCATGTTTAGGGGATGCTTTCGTGTTTCAACAAGTGGTGTATTCACTTGCGAACATTAGATGAAATTATAGGAAGAAAAGGTTTTTATTCGTGATAATAGTATATATGGTTCTAGTTGCATGATAATCGAGAGGCGGATTCTCAGGAGAACATCCGTTTGCAAAATTTTTAAAATCCCGAAAAATCTATTTGAAATCGCATAAAATCTCTTGGAATTTCAAAATTCCATAAAACCTTGGGACATATCATTGAGTCTTGCAAAATCTCATGAAATATTTTTTAATCCCAAAAAACCATTTAAAATTCCCCATAATCTTCTTAGATCTTAGGTTATTTATAAGATGCATAGTTTTTTAAAGTCATATGATAATACTAGGCACTTGAAAATATCCTAAACGACCTAATAAAAATACTATAGGGGAAGGGAGGGATATGAAATGAATTTGAATGTTCCCGCCGAATTATGCTGACGTATGGTAAAGTCAGTAATATGGGAGGATACGGGCTGTGACGTATACTGTAGACCATAGTCAAAGTATACCAGGTCTGTCTTCCATCGTTTCTCGCGCTGGGTGACGTCACCCAGCTCCTCCAATCACAGCCTTGCTCTCATCAGCTCGTTGCCCGCACGTAACAACATCATATTATGTCGTCGTCCATGACATTAAATAAACGAAATGAACGACCAATCAGATTGCACTAAAATTTTAAAAAGAGTAGAAGGGAGGCTTAGGCAGACCTGGTATACTTTGACTATGCTGTAGACTACATGAGCCATATTTTGTCCAGGCAAGTCTAGGATACACGATACACTGAAAGAAATTAATAATAATTTATATTTTAAACGATATATTTATTTTTTATGTATTAATTTAGTAATTACACATTAAATACTCTTTTAGTTTAACGTTATTTGGTGTGTGTTTTGACAAAAGTGATGTATGCAACTCGATTTGCCCCAAAATCGATAAAGGACGTTTTACATCTGACCCTTTCAATTGAGCGAATGCTTTTCACTGTCGCATGATGCATTGCTGCTCTTACCAATGTTTCTATGACTTGATCATCACTGTAATTCCAAGTATGATTAACATAACTTGTGACGTTACAGTGGTTAAATTGACTAATTTCTACGCAATATCGCCTTTGTTAATTGCTAATCAGAATGCAAACTAATCGGTATTGTTACTGTAGACTTTTATCAAGTATTTACGTAGGTCATTGTTGATACGCTTGTTCGTCGATCTTAATTATAACTTCTGAATATATACAATGATAGGTAAGATCACGTGCCTTATCATATTTTAATGTTGCTTATTTTGACGCATGTCCTTAAACGGGAATAATTATTATATGCCAATACCTTAATGTAAGGAATATCACGTAATCATAGGTTTTTAATTATTGTCAGTTATCATCAACGCGTGAGATTCGGTCTATTAGAAAAGATTATCACACATCTATGAATATTTATAGCTACCCAATAATTAGGTTACTAATTTTGAAAGAAATGTCAAATGCATCAGTGGATGTATATCACAGACATGAATTAGTTTATATATCTTCTCAATCGCACACCCAGAATTTTAAATTATTAGAATCCTTTTTAAACATTATTTCATTAAAAAACTCGACGGTAGAAGCCGCTACTTTAGGGTAATTTATCATTATGATTAAATGAAAGAACAATTACATTGTTTTTATACCACTTTTAATAGTAATATGAAAACGTTACTATAGTTTGAAGTAAGTATAAATAGGAACTGAAAGTGCAATAGGGTTTGAAAGACAAAGGAAAAGATCACTTTGGTATAGATGTAATTGATAATTTAGGATATTGTTATAGAAGTTTTTTTGTCAAATTAAATACTTTGGAATCGATAGAGATTTATAAAGGTCTCAAAAACTCTTATAACAATATCGTAAATGATCAGTAAGACCTATACCCAAGTGATCTATTCCTTTGTCTTTCGAAGGACTATTAAACTCTTGAACTATTAAATAATTCTTAGAATATTATTATCCTAATGCGCAAATTGTTTGTTAATTCACATTATACCTTCCCTGGATCTACCTGTTTCGGAATGTCCGATGATCCCTTACTCTTAATTGTAATGTCATTAACCCTAATGTACTTTTAGTTCCTATTTATACTTGAAATGTTTATTGTTTACTCCATAATTTTGTATGTTTGATAATGACAGTGTTCAAACTATAGTAACGTTTTCATGTTATTGTTAAAAGAGGTATGAAAACAAACTAATTGTTCATTTAAATCATTTTATTCGTGTTAACCAACATGTAAAATTCTATCTAATTTTTCTAATAAATTTTAAATTATAATCTATTATTCAAATCGTAATGAATTCCAATATAATTAACTCTAGCATCTAACTATATGATGTTAATTGTTAACGATATCTTATAAAATACTAGCTGATTATCCGGCTCTGCAGAATCGAAGAATATTTTTACATTTCATGTCTATGTAGTTAGGTTACGTTACACAGTAACAATGAGGACTTCGTGATATTCGTTACAATTTGATTACGGGGAGCGGTCAAGGTCTCAGGTGAATTTTAAGGGTGTCTGAAACTCGTCACACAGAGAAAGTTGCAACAACATTAAAAAATCAACATAATCACGAACCTGGAGAAAAAAATTGCTAGATATGTTCTTAATGTTGCCTGCAAAAGAAAAGCTGAAGGAGAACCTACAGAAAGACCAACTAAAATATTACATACAGAATTAGCTTCAAATGGTTTTCCCTCAGATTTTTCTCTAGAAACATTGACTTCCCGGCACTTGAAATGCGTCAAAAAAAATATGTACAATAGACGCCGCAAAACATTGCCAACTTTGCCTCGCTCTGCCAACGAAGTTTACCGTTATTGCAAGAACGTTCGTAGAAAACGTGAAGAGAAAAAAATTTTGTTCTGGATAATGATTTCCGAAATGGAATTGTAATTTTTAGCTACCAAACATATTTGAAATTTGTATGTAAGTCGAGTTTTATATACATGGATGGCACATTCCAATACTGCACAAAATTTTTCACACAACTATCCACCATATATGGTTACATAAATGGACACTATATAACGCCAGTGTTTAGTTTACTGAAAACAAATCAGAAGAAACTTATAGACTCTGTTTGGAAAAAATTAACTTTATTTTTTATCTTAACAACTTAAGTTTTATCCCTGAGAAAGTAGTGGTTGATTTTGAAATTGCCATTCATAATACAGTTCGTAAAGTGTGGGATAACGTTACAATTATTGGTTGCCGCTTCCATCTTACTCAGTCTTAGTGGCGTAAAATACAAAAGTTGGGGTTAAGTGGCGAATATAAAAACAAAAATTGTGAAACTGGAAAGCGGCTTCGTTATTGTTTTGGTATGGTATTTTAGAATCCAAATCTGGTAAGCTATTTTTTTGTTTTTGAGTTACTTGCGTTAAAACCAAGTGACGATAAGTTAACAACTTTTGCAGATTATTTAGGAGACTATTTTATATGCGACGAAGCCATCTTTTCCACCCCATATTTGGGCTGAAGCTTCTTCAACTCTAAATAAAACCACGAACGCTTGCTACTCCTTTCACTCTCATTTAAATAACTCTTTATTTTATGGATGCTTTGTTAAAATTTCAAATGGAAGTGTACATAAAATGTAATAATGTAGCCTACTCCTTGTTAATCTAAAAACTCAGCCTCAATTTGGAGACAAGATTTTTTGCAAAACTTATTGTTAGATTTGGAACAACAAGAGATAACTACCCTCCATTTTGTTAAAGTTGTTTCAAATATATATGGACACAATCAATAAAATATGTAGTATTATTATGTATGAATCGTCAATTTTTTTCTTCCTAGTGTTATGTAAAATTTATGTATTATAAGTACATTATATTCTTGATCATATGTTACACATTTTTTTATTACACTAATTTAGTGACGAAATAAAGTAAAACCGACAGTCATTTTTATAGATATGCTCATGAAAATTGGGTTAAGGCTATTATTTGTAACCTCAAACAAGAACGTGTTATTACTTGAGTTAACTCATAGATGACGCCACATACGCCATATATCGGGATATCAAAAATTATCTTGGTCAAGGGTGGTTGTGGAATCTAAAACGTGTGTCTTACTTTACGTTTGAAATAATTATGTCACTGTCACACTGACATCATCAATAACCTACAAATTTCATACCTATTTATTTCAGTTGTAAAACAATAATGAACTACAAATCATGAAATAATGAAATATGTGAACTTTGAACCTTTTCAGAGGTCGTGATAGCCACAATCCGGGTCAAAAACTGTTTTGAAATAGTTAATTTTCCGTAAATCGAATGACGTTCACGTGAGACGCCCGTAGCACGCGAGTTAGAAAAGTGCAAACTGGTTGTACCTAATACGGCTTTACGACGACTTTTCGCGTGCCGTTTTCGCTCCATGTAGGTTTAGTATCGGACCGTGCCCGACGGCCCATCTTTTTTCGATAAATGTCGATTAAATAGGAAAATTTAATTAAAACAGTTTGAGCTATTTTCAGATCTCAGCTACGCGCCTCTAACGTGCGACGTACAAAAGGGAATTTTCTCGTGACTAAAATATATACGAAGCGGGTAAAAGCTAGCGGCCCATAGCCAAAAACACTTTATTACAACTGGCGCCGGTAGCACGGGCATGAAACGGCCCCAAATTAACAAGACCGAGGTAAAATGTATAAACTCTAACTTACGCGCAGCGAGCTCCTCGAGGCATATGTCAAAATGATTTCGTTCGTAGCTAATTACATAGGACGTCTGGCGTTCATGCAATTATGTTTTTAGATAATTCGAACCTTCTAATTTCGATAGGCCACGTGAAAATCCCGGAGTCCAAAGCGCTAAAGACTTCTGAGTGTTACAATATTCGTATAAAATTGCGAAATTTCGCACTTTTAAAAACTTCAAATTAATTATAACATAATTATTTCAAACGTAAAGTAAGACACGTTTTAGATTCCACAACCACCCTTGACCAAGATAATTTTTGATATCCCGGTAGAACAAATCAGCTATACATTTTTTGTCACTCATTAATTTACAACTTACATATTTTATTTGGAAAGCCTTATCAGTTCTGTATAAAAAGGTTATAATTCTTTTATATCCAAAATATTGACCGTGTTCGAAATAATTGAATTTCAATAATTCATTGTACAGTCGCCGTAATTAATAATTAAAAAGTTTAATATTGCCCTAATTGAGACAAATTCATAAAAAACATTCAGATAAATTGCGGATTCTCATGTCTTCATGTTTTTTTACACATTTTATTATTATGCTTGAAATGAAATAAAGATGCAACATGCATATGGTCCAGCTAGACGTCTGACATATGCGTTATAAATAGAATGCCCATTTATCCCGTACCCCCATCTTTATCTAATCTAATACACACCGCTGATATAAAATCAATCTAAATGTACGATCCTTATGAGAACAGGTGGCCATCTGTCGTGCTTTTGGCGTTTTGACGTGCGTACAAACCTATTTATTGCATAGCTTAGACCTTGAAGTTGTTCCCATTACTTATATGTTATGATTTTGAAAAATTTAGTATTGATTTACGGACGCTATATTTGACAGATATTATTTATTTAGGCAAAATTTTTTTTTATAAACTCAATCTAAACTGCAGACATGCAGAATAACCAAACGGATCGAGATGTTGTTTCAACTAAGCGCAGAAAAAAGAAAATTGGAAGCGAACTGACTGAAGATGACATAGTTCCTTCAACTAGCTAAAGTACACACGATCTCTCGAAATCTAGCCAGGGTCCCAGCGGCGTTGTACGAAAAAATCGAAGATAACCTAAAAGTCCTCTGATTAAACGAATAAAGCAATATCTCTAGACGACGCTGCATGTATTTTTTGTTCTGAAATTTTCTCATTCGATTTCAAAGGATAGGTTTGAATGAAATGCCGTTAGGTGTGACCTCTGGGCTCATAAACTTTATGCAAATGCTGGTACACTATTTTGCCATTTACCTGCTCAAAACTCCATACTTTGCTGTTCATTTGAATTTTGGTTGTAGCCTTTGTGAAAAATAAAGTGTTTCATATTAGGAATGGGTATTCCATATTATCCGAGTAGGAAAATATGCATTTTTTTTTAAACAACCTTCAATATTTTCCTAAAACATTCAGTTTTATGATTACAATAACTGTTGGGTTAACGTATTTGACTCGTTAGGTAAAAAAACAGTATTCCATATTACCGCTACTTAGAGCTTTCTACATGATTTTCTAATTTTTATATTAATAAATGTGGCGTTTGATTAGTTGAGAACTATTTAAATGACAAATAAAAGAAAAAGGGTGTGCATATTAATAAGTAAGAGTTCTTGTTTCGAAAGTTTCAACCACTATAATTAACGGCAAAAGTCGTCATGCATTTGCTGTGGTATCGCCCATTGATTTAAATGTATTCCATCCATCCATTTGAATATACGGTTTTTCATTTATAAACTCATATACCGTTGGCACTGTGATTTGATTAATATCAAAATGAATTGAAGAATATATATTACATTTTATCATGCTCTGAAACGTTTATGCATCATCCAAGTTGGAACTGCAATGTCGTAATGTTCTAATATATTTTATATAAACATGTTAATTATTATTATAATTAATTTTATTGTATCGATGCGGTTGAATTATTCCCTTCAACATTTTCTTGGCCATTTAGATTATTAGAATAATAAAATCTACTTCAGAGTTGTCTCAGATATTGCAATTAAAACAACCAGGAAGCCTAACCAAGTGTTTTTCGTTAAGGTAGTTTTTATTTCAACCGATAATCATAGTTTTCTTTGTCATAAAATGTGAATTGGACAGTTAGTAAACAAACGTATGTTTGCCGAACGAAGAATTTATTAAAGAAATGGGTAAAACTACATCAGCATTTATTATTGTTAAGAACAAAAGTATTAAGAATTGGTCATAAGCTATCTCTTATTAAAAATTTGTTTCAGAAAACGAGAGTCCCACACCATCGCCATTGGCAGGTTCAGGTCCAGGGGGCCACAAAGCTTCGTTCAAAAGCACAAAACTCGCCCGACGGGCACGCTCTTTCAAGGACGACTTTCTGGGCAAGATATCCCAGATGCGCAGTCCATCGGGTTTACCCACTGCGCGTTCGAATAGTCCCAAATGGCGCAGCCCGAAACCTGATATGGTGGAACAACATTATCCCAGTAACAAAGGACCGATTCAGGAACTGGACGCGTTGTGGAAACAAATTCGATTGGCGTTGAAACATTTCCGCGATGTCGTGGCCAAGCAGACGCTGGTCATGCTACCCGGTAATGGAACAATTGTCTTGGATAACGTTTGGAACATCAATCTTGCAGTTAAATCATCAGTGTCTGGAAATTCGAGTACCAGCGTGTCGTCAGCAACGAATCATATGTATCAGAGTGTCTCGAGGCTCATCAAATTGTGCGACGATATTCTCATCGATTGCAACAGTGACGAATTGGACGAGAAGAATGTTGATGAGATTGTGATGCAAGTGGAGCATGCCGTCAATGTAAGTTTACCTTGTATACTATTTCGAAATAATCGACGTTCGGGCAGGGTAGGAATTCTCTAATGTACAGAGTGAACCAATTTGGATGTCCTTAAAGGATATCTCCATTAATATTGGCGAAAAAACCTACCGCGCATTCTCGAGCTCTTTTTTTGAGACAAATTTTGGGTTCCTATGAATTTTGACTCGTGTCAATTTTTTAGGCGCGTTGCCAAATACTCGATTTTTCAGGATTTCAACAAAGCCATGTAACATGTTTAATATTGAAAATATCGACATGTAAGTTAAACATTATATGGGCACTTTTTTGCGTGCAATCTATTGGCGTAGGTGACATTTTTTAGCGCTTTCCATTTTCAAGTTATGACACAAACTTGAATTAAAAAAAATAGAAATCATAGGGTTTCGTTGAAAAGAGGATTTTTTGTTGATTTCAACAATGCATAATACACACATCAAAAGAATCTAAGGGTCAAGCATATTTTGGACTATTCATTTTCTTCATGTCGTTCCTTGTTTCATTCATCAGATCAAATCAGATGTTATCCGACCAGCGAATGGTAATTATTGAAAATTTTGAGTAGTGTTGTTTGTCTAAATTATGGAATGTAATCTAATCACCTTCAGAGACTCGTGCACTTAAGGGCCATTGGAATGCTTCAAGCTGGAATGTCGCAGAGGAATGTTGCCAAAGAATTAGGGACAACCAGTCCACTATAAGTCGTTTATGGATTCGTTATAATCAAACTGGTGATGTTAGAGAGCAACATACTGGCCATACCAGAATAACAACGGCGGCACAGGACAGATTTCTGAGAATTCTAGCTCTGAGAAATCCAACCCACACGGCAGGTCAACTAAGTTTGAACTCAGAAACGCTCACCATATACAGATAAGTGACCTAACTGTGAGAAATATACTACACGAGTCCAATTTACGTGCCAGGCGTCCATGGAGAGCTCCACCATTATCCAGAGGAAATCGCGAGGCCCGAATAGTCTGGGCTAGAAATCACATCGAATGGGGCGTGCAAGAATGGACTCCTGTGTTGTTGAGTGATGAATCGAGATTCGGTTTACGTCCAGATACTAGACGTACTCGTGTATGGAGACAACCTGGAAATGTTTGGAGACTTAGGACTGCACAGGAAGTTCACAGCTACCAAGGCGGAACGGTGATGGTTTGGGGTGGTATCAGCATTGGCGGAAGAAGCGACCTCGTATTGCTGGAGAGGTTTGTAAATGCTCTTAGATATAGGGACCTGATATTAGAACCATTTGTCATTCCGTATGCAGCTGCAGTAGGTGAAAACTTCATCTTCATGCATGACAATGCGCGCCCTCATACCGCCGCGATCGTAAGAGATTACTTGGATGAAAGTGGTATAAGTATTTTGGATTGGCCTGCTCAATCGCCAGACCTGAATCCGATTGAGCATGTGTGGGATTTGCTTGGCAGAAGAATTTTAAGGCGTAACATTCTCTTCCAGACACGAAATCAATTGTTCCATACTCTGGTTGAAGAATGGAATACGATTGATCAGGACAGCATCGATAACCTTATTCTCAGCTTACCAAATCGATGTAGGGCAGTTTTGAACAATCGCGGTGGACACACTCTGTATTAGACATTGTCCAGTGACAATTTTTTTACTCAGGATCCTAAGTGCATTGAATTCGAATTTTTCACTCATTTCAGTTAGATTAAAGCTTTCAATTGATTTGCAAACTTTGTATGAAATTATAAATAAATTATGTGGCAAAAGATTATGTTCTACGTGGGTAACAAAAATTGTATTGAATTTCCCATTACCAAGTGACGAAACCCTAAAAATATCGCTGACCCCTACATTTTTTTGATGTGTGTATGATGGGTCTGACATTATTTTATTTCCGTTTATTTTCGATTTTTGCCAAATTATTAATTTTTCCGTATTACGTCAAGTAATGTTTAAATAGAATAGAAAAGAAAAGGACAGAATAGCTATTTATTAATTATTTCACAAATTAAAAATTATTAAATTAGATAAACATTTTAAAACTATTAACATCTACAAAATCTAACAAAACGAACATCCATACAACATGGCACACCCACAGCCTACTATGGTTCCTATTTTTGAAAAAAAATACAAGTTTGTGTCATAATTTGAAAATGAAAAGCGCTAAAAAAATTCTGCCCACGCCATTGGATTGCACACAAAAAAGTGCCCATATAATGTTTTACTTACATGGCGATAGCTCCAACATTTCACATGTTACGAGGCTTTGTTGAAACCCTGAAAAATCGATTATTTGGCAACAGCGCCTAAACAAATGACACGAGTGAAAATTCATAGGCACCCCCAAATTTGTCTCAAAAAAGAGCTAGAGGATGCGCGGTCGGTTTCTATCTAGCTCTTATATTAATAGAGATACCCTATAAGGATATCCAATTTGGTTCACCCTGTACTTCGAAAGCATTTTTGACGACTTGGACCTAGACATATGATAGGAAATTTTTAGAAAAAGTTGAAAATGATGTGGATCGGTTCGGAATGGTATTGAGCGATTTTGAAACTAGTTTAGGAAGACTTGCGGTCCAAAAGATGTAAAATATGCTTTTCGCGGCTCTGAAGTATGATTTCCAAGATATCGGGAATTTTTTAAAGCAAAATTTCACAACCTAAAATTTTGAACAAAAAGAACAAATAAAACTCCCAAAGTCCCCATGGGTCCAGATTATATTGCAGCGATTACAGAAAGATATTTTGGAATTCAAAAATTTGTTTTAAGCTATGTCAATACAAAAAATTCGAGGTTTTAAGATGACTCTTGATCAGGGGTCCTGTGATTTATCATGTCAATACAAAAAATTCGAGGTTTTAAGATGACTCTTGATCATGGGTCCTGATTTATCATATTGCAGGGATTACTAAGACTGTTGGAATTCAAAAATTTTATTTAAACCATGTCAATATAAAAATTCGAGGTTTTAAGATGACTCTTGATTGATTAGTCTTGATAATGTGAATCATTCCGGCTTAGGAAGGCTTAGCTTAATGAACATGAAGAAACAAGCACATATCTAGGGTATAGTTATAGTATAATAAGGTCTCTGTAGATCGATCAGTGACAACCACAGCTAATTTAGCTCCAGACAGCTACTGGCTGGTTTATCAGTGGACCGAGTAAAGCCGCAGTGCCACCGATCAACTTATCTGCTGAAGTATACATAAACCAACAGAAAGTGTTAGAGAGGGATAGAACAACTAACGCCATCTACCCGCGAGAAGATGTTCCTTAGGAGTCATCTTCCAAGGATTCCTGACCCATTCGAAACCTCTTACCATAAAATAATATGGTGAGTTTCTCCTGTACGCCCCTTCTAGCCGTCTTTGATAATTTGAGGAGAAAACCTCCTCGAGTAAGAAATGTAATAAAAGCTCGATATTCAATTTTCATGACTTCTGACGTAAAATCAATTTTTGTTTTTCACAAGGCTTCATAAGACTTCGACTTGTGTGTTATCAACATTTGATGCTGCTGCGGTACCTGGATCTATGTCAACCTGAGAATTATTAGCGCTGGCCTCGTCGAACCACCATTGAGATAAACAATTATCAATTGTCTTTTATACATTTCTATAGTTTTCTTTTACGTTACAGGATTTAATACAACTTGCCAAAGAGAAAATATCGCAACAGCAAACAAATTACAAAACTACACCGAGATCTTCTTCACACGGGAACACCAGTTTGGAAATGAATACACAACGAAACTCTCTTCCTGACATCCCCTTAACACCACGTGAAAGAGAAATATTAGAGAAGACGTCTTGTGCACACTCCATGGTCAGAAGCAGTCATAGTTCGGAATCTATCCTGAGGGATTCTAGTCCACCTCCTAAGCCACCTTTGCCTCACGGGTGAGTTTATCTAATATACAATTGGTGAAGAAGTAAATACTTCTAGGATTGTTCGACCATTTTCCTCTAACCCGTATTACACAAGGTGTCGTATGTTTCAAAATTTTCCTCTCGCCTAGATGGTGTAGCATATCGGTGGTTAATAAAAGGTCTTTAATTTTACATTTCGCATATGTTGAAGCTACAGCTGTCGCTCTTTGTCATTTCGATAGTTAAAACAACGCTTTTGGCGAAAGAGGATCGCTCTCATTCATTTTCTAAAAATTCAATATAAAAAAGTCTCTACTGAATTTGGTCTACGTGTAGCACCTTCTCGCCCAAGTATAATGTTTTTACTCGTTCATTTCACTGCAATCAAGCATGCACAAAGAGCTTGACCAAAAGGCTTACAAGTTTAAATCGGTAGACGACGGGCCACGGCGTTCATTTGCTGATTGGGATTTGGAAAGGCAGGAAGCATCCCTCTGGCTATGTGAATTAAGTTAAATTGGGACTCTGATCTAAGAGCAATAGTCAAACAACCTCTTTATCCACAATAAGTGATAGTTTGGTCATTAGACCTATGTTCTCTAAAATGAGGCTGTGAAACTGTAAGTGCCATGATTACCGACTTTTTCCGCCTTAAGTTGATGTTTTGCATACGGATGACACGTCCTCAAGGCGGCGCTACATACAACACAAGTCAAGAAATAATCGCTTTATTGCATGAAAGGTTTAGATTTTTCTTTGGGGTTACGTGAAAGATAAGGTGTACACTAATGCTCCTGAACGATTTCGGGTCTCAAAGAAAATGGTATAGTTATTAATCTTGTTATTGACCCGCAATTTGCGAAAAATTTCCTGAAAAGGTAGGGCATCAAAATTTGTATTTGCTACACCAGAACATTCTATCACAATAAAATAAAACAGGACAAATGGAAGAATTCTTGGAAACATTTGTTGAAAAGCCCCGAATTTTTGAATTGACGGAACATTGGTTCAGAGCAGACAAAGGCACTCTAATGGTTATCAATGGTTACCATCTTATATTCATGTTCTCAAGAAGTACATCAACCCATGAAGGGAGCTGTTTGTATGTAAAGGACGAACCAAACCTGGATTTTCAAGAAATTGACCACCTAAAACAAATAAGAATGTGCATGTGCTATAAATAAGAATATCAATGTATTAGACATGTTTATATAGGCTTCCTATGGGTTCACCAGTGATATTCATAAATTGTTTAGACCAACTATTGTTATAAATATCACGGAAAATTTAAAATTGCAATTTGTGGCGACTTCAATCTATGTCTATCAAGAATGGGAAGGCTAGTAGACTTTTTAAACCTATTGCATAGTAATAATATTAGCCAAACATACTAGAAAATCTATAAGAATGACTAGTCTAATTGATAAAATCTTAGTAAATTTGATTATGATAATGGAGCAAAATTAATAAATAGTGCTGTTCCAGATCATTACGCTCAATTAACTAAAATGACGGAAATCAATAAAATATCAAGTAACAGAAATACTCTTAAAAACTCAATTGAAAATGGACACGAGTTTGCCGAGGCGATTTCGTGTGTAAACTGGGATTTTATCTATAATCAAACCGAGATAATCTCATTTTTAACAACTTTTAATAACAAAATTAACCATATATTTAGATATAAAGAGATTAATAGTGACAAAACGAAAAACCTCGATAACAGCTGACATTAAATAGAAAAGTAAAATCAAATTGAGGATGTATCAAGACAAACGAAGAGGTAAAATAACTAATGAGGGATTCAATAATTATGTGTAAGCTCTAAATAATGTAATTAAAGACTCTAAAAAGGCATCTAATAAGAGCTACTTAGAAAATTTTAAAAAGCGTATCATAAGCTCAGTGAATATATGTGATGATAATAATATTCAATGATAATGTATATGGCGTCATTTTGTATATTTTTTGTGATTTTAACAAATAACTTTAATAACTTTACTATTTTAAACATTTGTACTATTTTATGATTTTAAATTTTATATTATACTTTACGTTAAGACACGTTCAACAACCTTATCAGGTTTATGGAATAAATAAATATATTGATTGATTGATTCGTCAAATGTTGTACAAATGTACTAAATGACAATTATTACTTAATTAATAGAATTCTATTCTAAAAGGTTGAATCGCCGTAAAAGTCCACCACCAATACCACCAAAGAAAAAAACTAGCAGAATTCAACAATTAATAGAGGATATAGACAACCCGGCAATTAATATGTCCTGCCTGGAAAAGTGAGTATATAGGTCTGAAAAATATATTTTTACTGTTTATAATGTTGCAGAATATCGCTTAGATCCAAGTCTCCTGAAGATTCTTTATCGATTTTATCAGGAAGTGGCAGTTTAGATTCCATGTTGAATATTTCTAGGGAAGATGACGAGATTAAAGCGTTAATGGAGCCTTATGACATCGATGCACCCTTTGAAAATCACACATCCCCCATATTTAGTAAGTTTACAACTATATTTCCTAGTTTTGTGAAGAAATATGAATTTTACTGAACAGTAGAGTACCTTTATATTTGACAATATCGAAAATTATTATAAAGAAAAGTTGATCAGTTGTTTATTATTAATTAATTATTGATTTATTGAATTTTTAAGTTATACATTTCTAAATCGTGACATTGTTATCCATAGTTTTGCTTTTTTTCAATGATTTAGGTGATGCATAGAACTGTTTTAGCTCTTTTGGAGTAGCCGTAAACTAAATATAAAATTGTTGCGCAATTGTTTTGCTTGTCTAACGAATTGGATATTGTTGTTTATGAAACCTTCTATTGTAGTAATGAGATTAAATGAATTCAATAAATTTTATTTATATTTCAAAATTCCGAAGACATACAAGTATCTTACTGATAGTACATCAATATTTTTCTATAATTCTTTAGATGGTATCAACATTTTATCTAAATAATCATTGATTCTAGATGCAATAACCTTCTCAAATATCTTGGCAATATTGGATATCAAAGAGATTAGACGGTAGCTTTGAACTTCCGCCTGTTCCCGCTAGTCCAGGCAACGAACCGAAAAAAAAAGACATGTAGGTCAGAACCGAAAATTTTTTGTGGGATTCGATTCGTGGGGTTATCAGGATCATTCATAACACATAAAACCTCAGGGGGTTATTTTGGCAATTATATTATTTTTGAATTTTAAATTCACCAAGGGGGTTTTTTTGGGTCGTTGATCACGATTTTGAAGTCAGATTTACTTGAAATCAATTCTGGGGTGGAAAATTGGTCAATTTGATCGATTTTCCACCCCCAGACTTGATTTCAAGTAAATCAAAATCGTGATCAGCGACCCAAAAAAATACCTTGGTGCATTTTAAATTCGGAATTACCCTTTTGGGGTCATTTCAGGCTCCCAAGGGGGGGACCCCTGAGGTTTCATGTGTTGTGAATGATCCTGATAACCCCACTAATCGAATCCCACAAAAATTTTTCAATTCGGACCTACATGTCTTTTCTTTTTTTATTATAACTGAAATCCCGGCTCATTGCCTGAACTTCTCTTTTATATAAAGGTATTAATATCGAAAATTCAATGGTGGAAGTCATTACTTTGTGATCATATATCATATTTACATTTATCACTGTCACCCTGGGTTTCAATTTTTGGAGTTTCGGCCTTTGAGGCCCCTAATATTAGGCAAAAAGGAAAGTTGGCTTTCACCAAACATGTTTCAATCGTTTCTTTCGAACGGCCATACAATATATTAAATTCAATATAATTTCAGTTATTCATTGATCATTATTATTTTCATTCTAAAGCGAATGGATCATTCAACTCTTGGGAGGAATCATCTTTAAGCTCCAGCATATCCTCCAGCCAAGCCAATATGAATCAAACGGGCTACGGCTACCACAGATTATCAAACACAGATTCGGGAATCATGTCTGCCGAATCGTACCGTTCGTCGTATTATTCGAAAAGGAGCTCCCAACAGAGCACAACCAGTTGTCAACAAGTCACCAAACATGCATCGAACACGTCCAGTGAAATTGTGAAATCGGAGAGTATGTTACAGAGTTTTAACGAAAGTTTAGAAAATAGTTTGTGTGTAACGAATTTTAATCAAAAAACCAGTAGCTGCAATTCGATACTGTCCACATCGACTCAATTCGGCAATACTAAAGACGAGGTTGATTTTATTAAAGGGAATGGTACCCCACCCCCAATCCCACAAAAAACTAGAAGAAAGCAGGAGAGGGCCTCTCCGTACGATAACGTACCAGAAAATTTAGGTAAGTGTATTGGTTTCAAATACGAAAAACACGATCGTTGATAGTTATAAAAGGGGCATTCCACGCCAACTCAGCAGTCGATCCCACATCACCCTCTCAGATCTGGCTCAAAATTGGTACATCGATTAGTACTATCGAAAAAAGGATATTCCCAAATGTTCAGCCCCTAAGACCGCTTCCTGTCATCAGGGGCCCATAGTGAAGTTTTCGACCATCATTTCCCCTCCAGGGGTCTGAAATCGGTTTTTCGTGTACTGACGCGGCAGTTTGGTCTAAAAAATGATCAAAAATACATAGGAGATGCCAAATTTCCGTAGAACACGATGCCACCATCCGTTTTCCGATATCTAGCAAGGGGACCCCGGAAACGCGAAAAACCGTGCTTTTTAAAAAAATCTGATATCTCAAATACGGTCGTTTCGAACTGGCTGAAAATTTACCAAAAGGCTCTTCGATTATTGCTCTTTCGAATGTTTATACGCGCGCGGTGATCATTACATGTAAAAAAAGTTACACGCGTTTTACGGGTCTTAAATGGGATTTTCTGTAATTTTTTCATTATAACCTCCACTGACCATATCCGGTTGGGTAATAATTGGACTCACCAAGCGTCTCTTTTGTCTCCCTGTCTTTACAAACACAGAAATTTCTCTCTCCAGCCAGTATTAGAGAAAACATTATTTATTCAATGATTTATTTCACAATTTTTCGTCAATTTTTTGATTTTTGAGTCAATTTACATTTTCTGCAGCTTAGTTCCATTAATAATGAAGATAGTCTCTTCACTATTATTAATTATTATTGAAAAAACGAGAGCATTTTGAACCCAGTACCATTCGAAAATCGCGCTGAAACTTGTCGGTAATATAGGTTCCTATGTTTTCTCTAATACTGGCTGGAGAGAGAAATTTCTGTGTTTGTAAAGACAGTGAGACAAAAGAGACGCTTGGTGAGAGAAAAAAATCCAATTATTACCCAACTGGATAGGGCCTGTGGAGCGTTTATAATGAAAAAATTACAGAAAATCCCATATAAAACCCGTAAAACGCGTGTAACTTTTTTTTACATATGATGACCACCACGCGCGTATGAACATTCGAAAGAGCAATAATCGAAGAGCCTTTTGGTGAATTTTCAGCCAGTTTGAAGCGACCGTATTTGAGATATCAGTTTTTTTACCAAAGCGCGGTTTTCCGCGTTTTCCGGGCTCCCCTTGCTAGATATCGGAAAACGGATGGTGGCATCGTGTTCTACGGGAAATTTGGCATCTCCTATGTATTTTTGATCATTTTTTTAGACCAAAATGCCGCGTCAGTACACGAAAAACCGATTTCAGACCCCTAGAGCTGAAATGATGGTCGAAAACTTCACTATGGGCCCCTGATGACAGGAAGCGGTCTTAGGGGCTGAAAATTTGGGAATATCCTTTTTTCGATAGTACTAATCGACGTACCAATTTTGAGCCAGATCTGAGAGGGTGATGTGGGATCGACTGCTGAGTTGGCGTGGAATGCCACAAAAGGGCTATAATCTGTTGTCAATAATTAGATTCTGATCCATTTAGTAGCATTCGAAGGGAACTATTTCTCTGTAGTTTTATTTTGGGAATAAAAGTGTTAGGTCAAGAGAAAATGGTGGGAGAAGTTGCCTGTAATGCGAAAGTATGTACGTTGTCATTATTGCATTATCCGCCGTTGTTGTTGTTCCTGCAAATAATGTTATGATGGACGTCAAAAAATTGAATTGTTGGACTATAAAACACAATGAGGTACTTTACATAAAAGTAACCAATAGTTTTCCTGTAGGGAAATGAAGAAATTCTAAATAAATCACTTCGCGCTAAAACCCAGCCGTAAACTTACGTCACAATCCGGTATCGGTGAAAGCGAGTCTCTGTCTTTATGTTAATTCGCTTTACATGTGTTTGTGAAGTTATTTTATTTACTTTCCTTATCAAAATATTGGAATTGGTGGAGCCTTATCTTGATGACAAATTAATTGGGATTACCCAAGATAAGAGATAACATAATGAAAGTATGGTGAGTTGGTTAGTAAAAAAAAAGGAATTCATTGTCAGAACGTCGAAAATCTCTCGACCAGTCAGAGAATTTTCGCCCACCTTGTTATATTCAATATTTCAAGAATTAATTACTGATGAAGGTTCAGTTTAGAGGGAAGAAATATACTGTTAGACAATTTTGGTACACATTATAAATACATTTCGTATCAAATGAAAATTGTATGCAATTTTCCAGTGGTTTTTAGGAAATATCCCTACATGAAAAAATAGGGCAAAAAATATTTTATATTATTTTTATTATTTATATAGGGGGAACTGATGGAGTTCCTCTATGCCCTTTGTACACACAAATATGTTCACCAAGCTCCCGAATTGGACGAACAGCTACCTATCCAACACCCTTTCAAGACTGGATAGGTGGTTCAACACTGTCCTCGTTTCCTCGTTTTTAGCTTCTGGATCACCTCAATGTCGCAAAGCTCGTACTTTTGATGTTACTCTTTGAAATGCTCACCGCAGATTCGGGCCTATTAGAGGTTCTTTGTCCCCTAACTTTGCAAGCTCATCAGTTATTTCGTTTCGCCTTATTCCATGGTGCCTGGAGATCCAGAACTGGTTGAGTTTGCTTTCGTCTTCGCTACTGTTGTTTGGCATGTGAATGCAATCCCACACTAGTTTTGAAGATATTTTCATGCTGCTTTGTTGTCTATGCATATAGTTTAGGAACCAGAGCGATATTGATGGTCTGAACATTAACCCGATGGCACTATGGTTTATCTATCGTTAAAGGATGGTTAAATGACCAATTCATCTCTTTAGGGGGTTTTGGGGGGTTGAAATAGGCAAGGAGTGATGGCAATAATTTTAAATCTTTATTTGGCCTCCAATAAAACTATTTAACATGATGCCATCATGTTATCTTGTAACCCGCAAGTTTTAGTCACAAAATGAAAAAAAAAAACATTTTTGATCTAAATAATAGCCAATTACGCGGAAATGGTCCGATAACTTTTGATGGCATAGGGTATGTTAACAATTGCCATCACCAATGAACATTTTCCATCAGGTTTGGGAGGGAACTTGCAGTCCGTTTTCGGTCCAATTTTAACTGGTCAGCCTGATAAACGGGCACGATAAAAAATGATGGCACATGGTAGAAGTGTATAAGAATGGCATGCTTTTCAAGTAACCGCATTTTGGAAAGGGTTAACCTAAATTGCGGATGTTGTATCTCGAGGTCTAGCAGCCGGCGAAAATTCGGTCTGATGAATTGGTCATTGAACCGTCCTCGAACGATAAACCATAGTGCCATGGGGTTAATGTTCAGACCATCAATATCGCTTTGGCTCCTAGACTAATATACTGATGAGGTCTTGCTTTATTCCTTCAAGCGCTGTTTGGGCATAGCGCGTTATAGACAGTATTCCCGCTTGAAGAATAGGGACATGTTTGCCCAGAGGTATAAGACCTTTGCCTGGGCGTGGGCGGTATGTCCCTGCTTCCGCCAGTCCATGGCTTCTGACTCGCATGAGTGAACCAGATTTCACCAATGGTTTGCTAGAGCTGATTGGTTGTTGGTGAGCTAATCTTCTTTGTAGATAATACGATACTCCCTACCGAAAATATATCGTGGTGATATCCCATCCCTTCTTATTCAATAAATGGGATCTGTTTTTTCCTTTTGCCTTCTACAGTCCTATTGATATCTATGGGCCGCTTCTAGTATAGTCAGGTGGAATGGTTACACCCTTACTAGAGCTCAAAGTGCTTCAGTGGGAGTAGTTAGCATAACTCTCGTAGCCGCGTCTAGATTGAGCTTTCTCAAAACTTCCAGAACTGATTTGGTCGTTTTCAGCTCTGGTATACGTCAACCTGGGCTTAAGTATGGCTACGAAGATCGACAGTGTGGTATTTCAGTTCAAAGACCCTTCTGTACAACTAGAAAGCTGCAGGGAATTTGTGGCACTGTTATTCTAATTATGGTTACCATATTAGTATGTTGTCTTAAGAAGACTCCTAGTTATTTGGCTTGGTCACGGATGTTAATCACGTGACCTACAAGAGTCAGTTCTCTGTTGGGTATTGTCTTGTACTTCCTAGTGAAAATTGCAGAAAAAAAGATTTCTAGGGTTAATGTTCAGCCCTTTGTTACTGGACCATTTACTTAGTGCGATTTCGGCAATCCTTCAAAATAGGCGTTTGTTTCAGCGATGACCTCATTGTTTGAGCCAAATCTCTGTCCGCCAAGCCATTTCTGCAAGCAGGGAAATAGATAAGGGGCCAAATCTGGAGAATATGGTGGGTGACGGACCCATTCGTAGCACAATTCAGACAATTTTGTATTTGCGACTGCGGACTTGTGCGCCGGTGCGTTGTCCTGGTGAAAGAGCACTTTTTTCTTTGCCGAATGCGGCCGCTTTCGCTTCAAATCGACGTCGAATCGATCCAACAGCTCTGCATAATATACTCCGGTAATCGTTTTGCCCTTTTCAAGGGAATCGATATGGACGATATCGTGTGCATCCCAAAAAACTGTCGCCATGACTTTGTTGGCCGATAAACCCACTTTCGCCTTTTTCGGCTTCGATTCGCCAGGACAAGTCCACTGTTTCGACTGTTCTTTGGTGTGTTGTGATGGATTCATGTTTCGTCCGCGGCTACGAAACGGCGCATAAAGTTCTTATCGCGCTTGAACATCGCCAAACGCTCCTTTGAAGTTGTCACACGGTCGCGTTTGTTTCCAACACAGAGCAAATGCGGCACCCATCTGACAGATGACTTTCTCATATTCAAAAATTTATACAGAATGTTCCGTACCCGTTCGGTTGAGATGTCCATAGCCTCAGCAATCTCGTGCACTTTAACTCGCCGATCGTCTAATATAATACTAAGCATTTTCTCAATTGGACGACCAGAACGTTCGGCGTCCTTAGTGCTCATACTACCACAACGAAAATCAACGAATCGTTCCAATCGATGGTGAAGAGTCCCCGTAATGTTTAACAAGCGATGCTTTGGTTTGCGTAATGTTTTTTCCACGCAAGAAATAATGTTCAATCGAGACGCGAAATTCACTTTTTTCCATGTTTACAAAAATCATCAAGGTTGCTTGCTTTCGATGGATGTCTAATCTGAATAATATGTCAGTCAGAAGATTTTAATGTGTTCTAGTTAAAGATGGTACATCACAAATGTCACATGAGATTTTTGATTGTGGTGCCATCTGTTTTATTTTTCAGGAACTTTTCACCTTCTTCTGGTAAGCTAAAGTTGAATTAAAATTTACCAATTCAGTACTAAATTCTCTTCATTGCCCAATGCAACATGTCGTAAGGGTAGTGTATATTCGTCCGATTATCGGATGAATAAATTATTTTCATATTATTGGCATAATAGTAGATCTGCTTATTCGTTCGAAAGTTTGTTCATATACTGTTGATATATCGAGTTCAATGTTTAACCTACATTGGTGGTTAACCCACCGGCAATGCATTTAGTTTCCCAATTTCGAAACTCCGAGCGGTAAGGTCATTGTAGTTTAGTTTATTAAAATTTTGACTGATATATATATTTTTGGTAATAGTAGACTGGTTTTGATTTTCCTTGTTTCCTTGCCCTTGTACACATGTATTATTAAAGTGTACATTGATTGATTGATGTTCTTTTGATGCTCAATGATCTAAGTCATAGATTAATCACGATTCTTGTAACTGTAATATACACCTATTTCTTTGTTTTAACTTTATTAACTTCCTACTACTGACTCTCTTCACTGTCAACCTCACAGCGCTCCTCTGGTAGTGCGTGTCCTCACGGCTTCCAGCAAATAATCGTAATTTGCAATCAGGCAATTAACCTTACCTTTCAACTACTGTATTCATTATTATGATATGCTGCCACCACCTACTTATTTGTGAGGTTAAGCAGGAACCCTCCGGTACTATCAATGCTTATTATCACTTTATAGGTAAACTTTGGGTTGGTCCGTTTATTAAATCAAAACCAATCGAAGTTATGACCTGAATTCATTGTTAATAATTTTAATATGACAAATATAATGATATGGATATGTAGAGACTATTACAACTAAACCAAATGGTTACTAACCCTTACTCGTCGTGACTGAATAAACAAATGGAATAGTGGTTTCTGAATTGAATCTGCAAAGAAAAGTCCTTTACAACCTTTTACCACATTGATACTCTACTCAGCGGAAATCATTCAGTACCAGTCCAACCCAAACAGTTGTTATTATCTAGATCTAAGACTTACCCCCCTTGTTGTTTAACCTTCCCCTAACACTTACTACTTTTAATTCACCGGACGAGTCGGTGCCAATGGTATATTAACGAACTTATTTATTTAACGATGATAACACATCGGAGTCCCGGGCTGTCCTCTGAACTGAACTACTTAACAACTTACTTTAATTACATCACACCTTAATCACCAAATTTAATTTTTTGAGAACGAACTGAATTGATTTCGGCTTTAATAATACGCGACTTGAGTATGGACCGGCCCGAACTGCCTTCTTCCCTCTTGGAGAAAGAGTTTCATCAAAACAGGACAGCCTCTATACCCCCTTACTTCCCAACCCAATTTTACATTTATTCTCAGCTCCCTATTTTCGCCGATGTCATATTTTTTATTGATAACACCTTCGTGTGAGTACAGAGTATCGGTTCATATCTTCGGCGGCAAAGGACTTTCATTGTTTCAATCTAGACTAATATTACCGCCTTAACTCGATAAGATTATAGCAACATACAACAGGCTACCTTAACAATGAGAAGCTACGATTTCCCTAATTCCTATTTATTACATAATAAATTTCGGAGGAATTTATTATTTTCATATTTACCTATTATCGGATATCTTACGAATATCCAGGGCATATATTAAATGAATATGGATAGACCTGGTTAACATTAATTTATTTTGCCTGTATTATTATAAATATTTACACAGGAGAAACAATGAAACCTAAAACCAACACCGCTGCAAAAACAACATCAAGTTTACATATCATATAAACAAAGTTAAAAGTCACGTGACAATTAACAAGTATATAACAGCATAACGGATTAAAAGTCTAAATATAGTGTTACGTGAATAAAAGCGGTCGATTAAATTTCAGTCTTTTATGAACATGAATTGGGTATTTATGATTTTGAATCGATTCAGAAAACGGTAGATCCTTATTGTTTCTGTGTTCAGTAATTTTAATATTTTGACCTCGTATATTTATTATTTTCGTGAGATTAATATTTTTTATTGCAGGTGAGATATTAGTCAAATGCCAAATGCATCAGTCGCATCAAAGTTTGACAACTAGTTCAACTATCGAAGATGACGGCACCAAACCACCACCATTACCTATGAAGAAGAAACATAGTGAGTTAATATTTTATTTCCTGTCCTGAAATTTTTCGTTTGTGATTGTGACTATCTAATCTGAAGTTGTCATATCAGAGAATAAGTTACGCCACCTTTTGTCAGTAAATTAATTGTAGATGTTTTGAACTATACTGCTCAAAAGTTGAGTGGGATACCTTAAAAATGAAGACTGGGAATTGGGAAAGTTTGATTGAAAAACACCGGATATTCAAATTAACACATTTCAGTTCGCTAAGTCGCCACCATAATTAATTTTTTCATTCTATATTAAGAAATAAATTACACTTTTAAATTTGAAATAACTTACTTTCGAATCAACATTGATTTTACTCCTCTGTATGCGTAATCAAATACTTTCTATGAAACCTTTTGGGAAATGTGTCTACGAATTTGAGTATTCTCATGTAATGATTATATTTGATTTTTTAATTTTTTCATAGTGTTCCAATCGGTGGCTTACTCTGGTAAGTGAGCTGGTGCAAAAGCTGTATTTTTGTTTGCCTAACAAGTTTTACTGTTGCTTTTATTACCTATTCTTCTTCTACTTGACATGGAAACTGTTGACGAACACAGCATCTTACTTTCATTTGTTTTTCTTGTTATTAATGTGAATCTTCATAAATGTAGAGCACAAATTTGCAATATGTTAAACATGAGTTGGTATAAGATTTATACAGGGTGTCCTCGAACTGCGTGGCAAAAATAAAACCAAAGATTCTTTGATTCTTGATGCCTCAAGTGTCCTGTTTAGCCGGTAGAGGGCTTCAAAGTTGCAAAAATAATTTTGTTTTTTCGCTATAACTTGAGAACGTGATGGAGGACTTTTACAATATTTGGCAGGTGAGTTACTGTCAATAATAGCCGTGTTTGAGAGCGGAGCACAGAGCCTTAGAGACCATAGTAATGGCTCGAACTTGAGGATGTAACGGGAAAAGTGTCCAGAACTTTTTTATGGTCGATTTAATTCACTCTATATTTTTATGTAGATAGCTTATCTAGTTTGAAAACTTTTCTTACTCTTAGAAAATTTTGATAAAATCAACGGATTAGCTTGAAAAAAATAATTTTCGAGTCTCTGCAATTTTGGCTTACTAATTTTACTTGATTAAAATACCTTAGTTGCCTTTGCTTTTCTAATGTCATTTTGGCATTTGGAGAATTTATCCTCAAAACTGTCAGTTTTTACTTTGCTTTCCGTAAAAATTTTATAAAATTATGGCTCAAAATTTCACTAACACTGAAATGGTTAATATCTCGGTAAAACACGAATAATAAAAACAATAGAAATGGGGAAACGATGTGATTATTTAGGAAAAACAAATGCTAAATTAAAAGAAACAACAAAACTTTTTGGGAAATCGCTAAGGCATCAATTGTTCGAAATGTTGCCCATTTGCCTGAATACACAAATTAATTCGTTTCAAGAAATTGGATTGAACTCTGGCTAGTACTTCAGGATCATTCTTCAATAAATCCGCTTCATGATTAATTCGTTGCAACAGTTTCTCTCGTGTGTTTACTGGAGCTGCATAAACTTTCGACTTCAAAGCGCCCCATAGAAAGAAGTCGCAGGGCGTCAAATCAGGGGAGCGGGCCGGCCAGTTCACTGGTGCATCGTGTCCTCTACCTATCCAGCGATCTGGATATTCCGCATTCAAATGTCGCCTCACAGCCAATGTGAAATGAGGAGGTGCACCATCATGGATAAACCAGGCCACGACGAATGTGTAAGGGCAAGTCTTCCAACAGTTCAAGTAGCCTTTGTTCCAAAAAGTTCAAGTAGTTCTCCCCGTTCAATCGATCGGGTATAACGGTAGGGCCAATAATAAAGTTATCCACAATTCCAACCCAAACATTGATTTTAGTTTGATTCTGGAAATATGTAACTTCCGTTTCATGAGGATTTTCATCAGCATAGAAATGTTCATTATGGAGGTTAAAAAGAGCACATCTCGTGAAAGTATCTTCGTCCGTGAACAGAATTCTTCTACAAAAATTGGGGTTTGCGTTTTGTCTTTGGACAATAAGCCGACAGAAATCTAGCCGATGACCTGGATCCATGGGCAATAAGTCTTGAACTGTTTTAATATGATAGGGATACAACAGTTCTTCTTTCAGTACATTATGAACTAATGATTTTGAGGCTCCAATACGAAGTCCCAAACGTAGTGTGCTTATCCCAGGTTCAGTTTCAACCGCTTCCAGTATCGCTTCTTCGAGCTCTAACGTCCTTCTTGTCCGTCTGCGTCCAGTTTCTCTGCGATTTGCTTCAAATTTGCAAAGTAAAAACTGACAGTTTTGAGAATAAATTCTCCAAACGCCAAAATTACATTAGAAAAGCAAAGGCAACTAAGGTATTTTAATCAAGTAAAATTAGTAAGCCAAAATTGCAGAGACTCGAAAATTATTTTTTTCAAGCTAATCCGTTGATTTTATCAAAATTTTCTAAGAGTAAGAAAAGTTTTCAAATTAGATAAGCTATCTACATAAAAAATATAGAGTGAATTACATAAAAGTTCTGGACACTTTTCCCGTTACATCCTCAAGTTTGAGCCATTTCTATGGTCTGTAAGGCTCTATGCTCCGCTCTCAAAAACGGCTATTATTGACAGTAACTCACCTGCCAAATATTGTTAAAGTCCTCCATCACGTTCTCAAGTTATACCGAAAAAACAAAATTATTTTTGCAACTTTGAAGCCCTCTACCGGCTAAACAAGACACTTGAGGCAAAAGTAAAAAGGCTCATCAAATTTTTTTCGAATCAAAGAATCTTCTGTTTTATTTTAGCCACGCAGTTCGAGGACACCCTGTATAATTCATATCTGGGTCAAGAATCATTATTAAGTTGGTATAAGAGCAAGACTTTCAAGAAAACGTTCTTGTCGTAAATTTTGTCAATTTTTGTTGATCATTGAAATTAATTTGAGCTTTGATAGCTGTAGGGCAAGTAATACCGGGATATCAAAAATTATCTTGGTCAAGGGTGGTTGTGGAATCTAAAACGTGTGTCTTACTTTACGTTTGAAATAATTATGTTACTGTCACACAGACATCATCAATAACCTACAAATTTCATACCTATGTATTTCAGTTGTAAAACAATAATGAACTACAAATTATGAAATAACGGTTTTAGTAACAAGAAATGTTCGAAATGTGAACTTTGAACATTTTTAAAGCTCGTGATAGCCCCAAACCGGGTCCAAAAGCGTTTTAGAATAGTTAATTCTCGATAAATCGAATGACGTTCACATGAGAAGCCCGTAGTACGCGAGTTAGAAAAGTGCAAACTGGTTGTACCTAATACGACTTTTCGCGTGCCGTTTTCGCTCCATGTGCCCGACGGCCCTTCTTTTTTCGATAAATGTCCATTAAATAGGAAAATTTAATTAAAACAGTTTGAACTATTCTCAGATCTCAGCTACGCGCGTCTAACGTGCGACGTACCGAAGGGAATTTTCTAGCTACCAAAATATACCCAAAGGTGGTAAAAGCTAGCGGCCTATAGCCGAAAACACTTTATTACAACTGGCGCCGGCCGCACGGGGCACGAAACGGCCCCGAATTAACAAGATCGAGGTAAAAAGTATAAACTCTAACTGAGGCGCAGCGAGCTCCTCGAGGCATATGTCAAAATGATTTCGTTCGTAGCTAATTACATTGGACGTCTGGCGTTCATGCAATTATGTTTTTATACAATTCGAACCTTCTAATTTCGATAGGCCACGTGAAAATCCCGGAGCTCGAAGCGCTAGAAACTTCTGAGCGTTATAATATTCGTATAAAATTGCGAAATCGCACTTTTAGAAACTTCAAATTAATTAATTTGACACAAGTTTTGGGAATATTTTTATTTCAAACGTAAAGTAAGACACACGTTTTAGATTCCACAACCACCCTTGACCAAGATAATTTTTGATATCCCGGTATATTGTTCATTCTTGAACACAGTCTGGTCCTATTTGGTGTTTGAAATGTAACAAACTGCTTACATAGAATATACGTTCACAGATACATTATACTGAACAATTTAAGAAGATACTAAATTCATCAAACTTAGAGCGTCTCAGATAGTTATGCAGAATCCATATACAAATGGCGCAGAATCAAGTCCCTAATTTGTTCTTGGTATAAAATTGAAATTTCTGAAAAAACACATTTTGCGATTTATAAATGTTTATTTCAACCTTGAAGATTTGTTATCTTGGATACATAATATCAACTAAATGAGCATTGATGAAATAATAAGTCTCTTCAGAGTATTTTTCTTCCCTTTCTCTAACATTTCGAGTGACATGATGGCTATTTCTTCCTGGATTTTGACTTTCAATGCTTCCAAAATTTCAGGTTTATTCACAAAAATCTCCGATTTCTCAGATAGCCCCGTGGTCGGGTACTGAATCGAGCGACCTCGGCGGATATGCAACATCGCCGTTTTTATAGATGATGTGCCAGGGAATATTCTCCTCAAAATTACCATGTTGTGTGCAGAGTGGCAGTAAACTATTGATACCACATTTTCTCCAGTTCATCAAGCTCATCCATTTTTGGAGCCAAACAATTCCGCAACATCGTTCTGTAGCGATCCCAGTTTACTGTAGAAGTTCTTCCTCGATCGTCTTCAAGACCCTATTATTTTTCTAGCACTAACGCTGCACCATACGGTTACCTTTAGCTCATGAACTGGTAGCTCGTGAATTTTTCTCGGATTTTCACAACCCTAGAATCGGTGGTTTTGTTTATTTACAGCTCCATTTGAGCAGAAATGGGTTTCGGCGGTCATTATGAGTTATGTTTCCAGAAATCAGCGATTTGGCTCTCAAAATTGGTGATGGCATTACAACTATTTCTTAATAACAGTCCCACGTGTCTGCTTCACAACTGATAAGAAAACTATGATATAAATCAACTATAAATAGATTTATAGCAACTTGATTTGATTCTGCGTCACCTTGTATTATGTGGTGACAATTTAATACATAATTCTATAGCCATTACGTGATAAAGTTTTTTTTTCGAGCGTCATTAATGTGGCAATATTCTGCAGGTTGCATAGAAGCTAAAGTGTCATAATCATAGTTGCAATAAGAATATTTTTTGCTGCCTATGCAGTTTTTATTACAACGTAACTTTAGAAACGTTTCCCAGAGCAAACTAAAGTAATCACCGAAATCCTATCCAGAAATTCAAATTACCAAATGTTTAATCATTCTTAGATATTTTGTCGTCATTTGAAAAAAAAATCGTATATATTATTCGGAGCTGTGATTTTATGTAGCGCGGCTGGACCTAAACTCCAGCCTACATAAAATTTCACTTAAGCTCCTTATAACATAATATACTGTTGTAATATCTGTATTAAATTAGTCAAAATCAAACTTTTAATAATTATTTTATTCAAATCCAATACATTTTTACTTTGCTGTTTTTTTGCAAGCAATAAATTGGCCATTCCTAGTAATAAGATTGTTCAGTGATGTATTGGAAAGGTTTAGTTAACTCGTAAATATTTAATCATGTTTTCTATTATTGCAAGTTTCTTGCTCGTTCAAACATGTCTGATTGTTTAAAATAATATTATATTGCGTTGCTCGTATATTCGATATATTTTTTCAGTAATGGCCTACATGGAAATGTTTGGAAATTGTTCGCACGCCGGCCAAAGTGAACAGGATTACTTGAGACATTCTGTTCACGTGACTCAAGGTCAGCAGTGGGCTCAGTCTGATACACCTGGATTACCAACCACTCAGTCTTGTTCGTTTAGTCAAATGTCACAAAGTTCTAGTCGTACAACTCACAATACTCGCAAAAAGCTGTTATCATTACCATCACAATCCATCGACGATCAAAGGTAGACATTTTGATTTAATCGTAAAATACGTATTTGTTTTCGTCTTTTACACATCGGTAACTTTCCTTACAAATACATGTAATTTCAGAAATACATCACCCCATAGGACACCAAACCTGGTAACATTGACAGTTAATACCCATCCGCCAGCTATACCACCAAAACAACGCATCCGCACAACATCAACCAAATCACCTCCACTCTCGCCGGTAACCCCAGAAATAAAATCATTGGAATCGTCTTCGAACGTTTTGCCTGACCTACTTGAACATACCACCAATGCAGCTACGCTGAAAAATGAAGAAATGGAGGACAAAGAGAACAATGAAATCAATCTCTGTGATATAGATCTCATGGAACGACTCGACATTGAGGAATATCTCGTTAAAAAGAAGAGTGAGGAGGATGGTCCTGAGATCAAAGGAGGGGCTATAGATGCGCTCATTATACAAGCCACCAAAGCCACCAAAAATGGAGGTTAGTAGGGAATAGTTACATTTTATTCTAGTACAACGGTGAATTAGATAACACTTTTATTGTGTATAACATCTAGTCTATATCTATTTATATATAAAAGGCAAAAACCACAATCACTCACTCACTGACTGACTCACTCATCACGAAATCTCCGAAACTATAAAGCGGACCGACTTGAAACTGGCTAATATAATAATAATAGTCCAGGCATTGAAGGAAGACGATTTTTGTCCGAATTTCGACCTATTCTCATGTATTTTGACGCGCTGCACGCGATGGTTTAGTTTCCATTTGGATTAACCCTATGTTCGAAAAACTGGTCATTTTTCAATTTTTTGCGTTTTGAGAGAAAACTATGGGCTGTATAAAAAATTTTTTAGAACAAAAGTAAAAATTAATACGTGATTTTTGGCTCTGGTCCAAAGTCGATTCGAGGTTTTAGTGTGTTTGCACAATGAAAAATTGAGTATATGTCACAGAGTTCTTGTTTTTTTCATATTCTGTTTCAGTGAAAAGCATTTTTATTTCTCTTTTGTTTTTGATATTTTGACCTATCTCATTTTTTGGCGCCAAAATCGGCCATTTTGGAAAATCCATATTTTGCGAATTCTAGACGAAATGCTTTGTAAGGGTACAAATTACTCTTACTTAAGGATAAACTAAAAGCTCTATTTTATCACTTGGTTGCCGACAGCTACAGTGAAGACGGTCGTGAGTTATAATTTAAGATGTTAAGAATTCGGGCGCCAGAGTATTTTAACCAACCAATGAATTATGTATATAACTAGGGGATACAAATACTCAAGTCCCCAGGTTAAATTACCCTGAAAGAAAAAAAATAAAAGACCTGTACCCAGAATGATTGAAATACTAATATTGATACAGTTATGACAGAACTTATATTAATGAGATATGAAGCGAATGAATTGAAAATATGAATGAAGGTAATTGCTTAAATCATTAAAACAAGTGAATAGTTGAATTTACACATCATAAACAGAAAAAAGGAACCCTGAAATCACGAAATGTTCAAACCTCTATTGTTCTATTGTCCTCAGAAGACAGACACGAACAAAATACATAACAATTGTTGAACAAATTAGGACTAGCCTATGTTCTGTCAGATACCACCTGTGAAGGCAAATTAATTCCTGAAGTCAGTGAATAAATCAAATGGAATTACAAGATATTTACCTCTATCACGATAGGGTTTTCCTTCCACTAAGACAAACTTTACTTCCGTCCACAACCAGTCACGTTGAAACTAAGTTTTAATCCCCTAAGGTGCATTAATTACTCAAATAATCCCAATTATTACAATCCAAATTGGTAATTGATGCCTTTACTTTCAACGGAAGAATATTCCCAGAATTTGGTTCCAAACACAAGCTTGGTATCACCTCCCTGTTGAAAACCTAGCAACGCTTGAACGATTGACCAGAAGTAACGCCATTTTCTCTTTCTTTCCGGCGTCTCGTTGTCTCACAGAACAACCTCGAAATAGAAGCGGTAACTACGGATCTGACACCGAACAACCATGACCCTTAGAATATACGGTCTAGCATAGCTGACGTCACAGGAGTTAACCGATTGTACTACAGCGGCCATTTCTAAGGCGTTAAGTGGAATTTACACGTTACAGCTTATGTTATCGATTCAAAACCAAATTCATTCGATAGAATTCATTATTCAGTATTTTGGTTCAAAGACATCACTTTGGCGCCATTTTGATAATTTGGGCTCACCGAAAAATCCAAATTTTTTGAGGTTAGAAATTTTTCGCGAAATCTTAATTCTAGGTTCTATTAGAGGTTTTCATAACGAGTATTTTGAGCCCAAGGAGATTGATTTGAACATATTCACGCATACTTTTAGTTATTTTTTAAAATTCGTTCCAACGTAAATGTTTTTTTTACTTTGACTACACGATGTTCGAAGAACATCGTGTGAGCTAGCAGTAGAATGTAGGAAGAGGAGATAGGCATTCGTATTTTTCTTGAAGGTTTGGAGTTTGTAGGCATAGGGAAAGACCTCACTAGGGGATAGAAAAATTAACTCTGGTAAGAAGAATTTCGGCAGGTCTCGAGCTTGACAATGAAGGGGTGACTAGTTTGAGCTCGCCTAGTTCGCTTATCTGGGATCTGTCGTGGTGGAGCAACAGAAGAAGATTTCTGATGAATTCCGGCCATGGAAATATCTATAGAAAACGGAGAGAAACCCTACGTTTCTACGATTTTCTAGAGAGGTCAATAAGCTCTATCAAACGAATAGCTCTCTTCTGGATAGAATCCAAGAGCTATAGCGTATGTTTGGGAGCCGAACTCCAAACATGTTCTCCAGGACAGGTCTAATCTGTGCTTTGTAGATTATGAGGAGCTGCTGGGATGTAAAGTAGCTCTTGGAACGCAATAGAAAACCAAGATTTTGTGAAGCGGTTTTCGCAATGAACGTTCCATGAGAGGGCACTGTTGGTGGTGATCCCGAGCATGGATATGGAACACTTCATAGGAATAGTTGTACCTGACATCATCATATTAGGGATTCTGGGATCTGCCTTCCTGAGTTTGCTTGAGGAGTTTTGGTAGCATTCAACTCTACTAGGTTATCAGATCCCCATTTCAGAATATTTGACAGATCTTCATCAATTGCGTCAACTTGTCCCTGTCTTCCTCCTCTGGCTTCATTGGATGGAATAGGGACTCTACATGAGAAAGCGGTATGAAGTGTACAAAAGTGTACAATCATCTACAAAGCTGGGAACGGTACAGAAACAAAGTTGGTGCCAAGACAGATACTTGTGGCACACCAGCGTTGAAGTCATTATATCTGACAAGTTGATGCGGCAAACCATATGACGGGAAGTTTTTGTACTATGAAGAAGTAGGAACTTCTTCATAGTAATTTGCTAATTTAATTCGAACTCACTTATTCTTATTATTGGAGCTTGTTGATTTTTGTTCATATTAATATTCAATATAGAAATTTAATTTTTTTTATGGTTCGTACACCAATAAATTTATAAATCTTTAGTAGATGATAATCATTGTATTTAAATAATCTCTAATTATTCTTGCTGCAATCATAGAGGAAAAGGAAAATGGTATGTTATGCGATCATTTACTCAGACACCAATACAACAAGACCTTGTCTTAACACTATTAACAAACACAATACAATAAAAAACAGTATTTTTGCGATACAAATTTATAAACCACAATAACATTAAGTGAATATTACATTATTTTTGAAAATCACAATCTTGTATACAGTTATCCTAGCTAGTTGAAGATAAATTATATCTTTGGAAGAACTGTTAATGTTTTGTTTTTGATATTGTTAACTTCATTGCAGACTTTACATATCAAGAGGCGTTTTTGACAACTTACCGTACTTTTATTACTCCATATGAGTTGACTTGTAAGCTGATCAGAAGACATAATCATTTTTACTACAATACAGAGAAGAAACCTAGGTCTAGAGAAGCATTTGCCCTTCTTGTTCGTGTAGTTTGTGATTTAACGTAAGTAACTAGACTTTTATTCTTTAGTAGATTGTAAGACTCGTTAATTTCTTAGCAACATAATTTTAATATTACTGTTTTGACAATTTATAAATCTGCTCTTACACATGGTATCGTTTAGAGTGTAACGTTAATTCATATGCTTAGTTTTGACTTTGTAGGTGGTAGAACGAAACTATGTTGCCCTTTATCAATGCGAGCCTGACATTACCATATACAGATTAAGTTTAAAACAGGTAAAGCTCTATAGTGTGCTGTATCTAACAATATGCTATGCGCGCAAGCCGATTGACTCATTTCAGTTACGGCAGTTACTCGCGATAGAAGTACGATTATACATTAATTTGAGAATTTTCTACATCTCGTAAATGTGAGCAAATTTCCGAGATATTGAAAATTCTCAATATAATGTATAACCGTACTTCTATCGCGAGTAACTGCCGTAACTGAAATGAATTAGTCAGTCGGCTTACGCGCATAGCATATTGTTAGATACAGCCGACTATGGCGCTTTACCAATAATAAAATAAATTTATAGTACCTACCTACTTCAATTCCATTGTATTGTGAGATAGAGAAAGGGGAGTGTGCATTGCAATTGTCGAATTGTTAGTTAGTAAGAATTATAGTTGGGTTGTTATTCAACTATCTGTTCTTATATACCAAGTGATGTTTCATAAAAGCAACTCCGTGACTAGCATATTTTGTCTAATATCAAATAGCAACTGCTGTTTGGTACCTCTTATTTGGAGATTTGAAATAGAAATATTAGTAATAGCACTTGGTATTATGATACTTTCATTTAGATATAATTGTTTTGCCTATCTGTAGTAAAAATACTGGTCTCTGTCGTTGATTAAAGGGTACTGACATGCGCCTTATAAATCACGCCCATTTTGTTTCACGTTAGGGATATATGCTATTTTCATCTGCGTCATTTCGTTATCGCAGTTATTAACTGGCAATACACCGGGCTATTTGACTCGTCTGTATGTTTTGACAATGGATAGAGAATATCTGTTAATGAACTTTTAGAATATAAAAATATGTATCTTAAAATCAATAAGCCCATAATTAAATACAGAATTGAATGCATAGTTATTTGACATTACACGCTCTGTTAATTTCCTCTCCATCGTATATTCAATGTCAACTTCATAATTTCGCTGCTTCCATTTATGTTAAGTTCATATTTGTTCACAACTATTCTGTTCTATTATATCATTAAGTTTTAATTGTAACAGTCGTCCAGGGTATATTAACAACGATTATAAAATTAGTCCAAAATTAGATTACGGGAATGCTACATATGAATTTAAAGAAGGGTCTAATTCAGGTTCGCCCTGGAACCTGGGAGACCGTTATCAATGTCGCTAGTTCTACCCCTTTCGCCAGCGAGCGAGTCCCTGCTCAGGCTCTCTTAAAAGAGTAGGAATCAGTGAAAGCCAATTAGCACAAACTCCGAACAGTGATCGATTTCGCGCTCGACCACGCCGATGATATTAGAATTGAAGAAGGATTCCTTTATTTCTGGTAACCTGGGATAAGTCTAACGACCTGATACTCTGTTATATCCCGTAAGTAATCTCCGATAAGTGGAATTACAATTGATTACTCTAACTTGCCTGAATGGCTGGAAAAAACATATATTAACAAAATAAACATTGGCGGGCGGAGCACGATCTGAAGGTTAAATAACTACATTATATTAGATCGTCGTTCAGAGGTTGAAGTCAATATAACAATTGCTCTTTGGTAATCAAAATGCACTTACCCTTGTAGAAATAAGGCACAGAGAATTTACGCACACTGGAGCTCTACGCCGGATTAAATTATGAATGTTATGGAATTCTCACAAAATGATTTAAAGGGAACTAACACTTTTTGCGAAAGACGCGCACAAGTCCAGCACTGCTTTACCCCTAGGGATACATAACCCTTGTTCCACAAGTACTACGTTTAATATTGCTTCACAACTGAATTCTAACTATGAGCCAAGTCAATGCTCCAAACTTCCCCTACGCAAGCTACATACAGCTACGGGTTTCTTTTACAATACTACAAGCAAAATTTAACGTAGGTAAAATTTAAGTAATTTCTTCGTTGACTTATATGAACACAAATTAGATAGACAGAACTTGATAAATTAATTTAATCTCAATCTGGTTACTTCAATTTAATCAGCTAATAAACAGGATACTAATTGATTTCGAATAAATATGATCTTCTGAACAAAATTAATCTGGATTATGGTTCTACTTGACTTGACTGGAAAACTACTTTATAGATTTAGGCTGGCTGGAAAAAAGTTTAGCTTACTGAGCGAGTAGGTGGTAAAGAACTCGTCTCTTTTTTCTAAAAGTAATTAGTTTTTATTAAACCTCTGAAGCGGGGGTCGCCCCACGCGCAAAGCTTAGAAAAATATGTTTAATTTAGAATCTGACTAGGCGAAAGAACAGTCCGTTGTGACTCTTTTCAACTCCACGTGAATTTCTCTCGACTCAGGGACAAAGTACCACTGGCCTCGTGCTGTGCTTACGTTTGCTAAGCGTGATTCCTTGCTGGCCTAGAAGTCAGTGCTCTGTGAAAGAGATATCGAATTACGAATGTCGCTAGGCTCGCCTGACATATCGTATAGTTCTATCACGATGTAATAATTAATAAAACTTAATTTCGAATTAAATTGAATTATTTTAAGGGACCCAAAAGTAATAATCTGTCGGATTATTACATAATATAAAATATCAAAATTCAATATGAGCCAATCAACTTTGGCGAGAGGGTTTAATGATATTATAGGTACAGAATATGTCGAAAGTTCTAGGCATATTGGTAATCACTTAAATATAGAATAAGAGTTTGGTGCTGCCATCTACAAAGTCATTATAGAACTCGTTGATATTAGTAAGCTACAAGAGGTATTGTTGCTAAACAAGTAATCATTCTTGAACTAGCCAGAGATATTATTATAAAATGACATTTTTCTAGGTGTTCAGACTTAGATTCCGAAATGCAACATAAACTTATGAATTTTGTACAGCAGTTGATAGCGTGTGGAGAACTGACCTTAGCCAAAGCTTTAAGAATCAAATATCTAGAAAGGCACGAAGCTAAACAAAGAAACACGAAATCTACAAATACAAATAACATACTCAGTATTATATCGTTAACCACAAGAACCTTCGTATTATTAGACTTCAAATCGGAACAAATTGCCGAACAAATGACTCTTTTGGATGCAGAATTGTTTATGAAAATCGAAATACCGGAAGTTCTTGTATGGGCACAAGAACAGAACGAAGAGAGAAGTCCTAATTTAACTTTGTTCACCGAGCATTTCAATAAAATGTCTTATTGGTGAGTATACATTTTTCTGTCTAGGTTATTTTCTTATTACTGAATACTGCAAAAGGGATTAAACCCTAACCAGGGCCACTTTAAGCATGAATCATTGTACAACAATATCTTAAATTTACCTGTTCCTATTTAATTAATAGCTCGAATACAATAAAATAATCTAATTAAGATTAAAATAATCTTCCTTTACCTGCGTTTTGTTAATAGGTTAAAAGTATCGTTGTGATGCAAAAGATTGTCGCGATAGACCAGTGGCGGCTCGTGAGTATGAAAGAGGGTAGGCACAAGAAAAAAATTGTGTACCTATTTTTTGTACATAATTTTTCATTTTTACAGCAAAAAGTTTTAATGCGTTTGAGGGTGGAAAACATCGTTCACATTCTGCTGTCGATATGGACGTAATACAAATAATATCGAACAGTTTGTATGTTTCCGTCAAAACCTTTTTTGAAGTGGCAACTTACCACCATCGCGACCATAAATTGCTGAAAGTTCACTTTTCAGTTGTACACTGTCCTACATAGAATACGATTTCACAAAATGTTTTTGTGGAAATGCATGTCTATAAGTTTTAAAATTTTAAGAATCAAATAATTTTGCTGCACTTGATTGATCCTTAAATCAAATCAGTCGCTAATTTGGCTTAAAATAGTGTCACATACTTCCTTTACAATAATAGCTCTGTTATCTCCAGCTGTCGTTTTTTTTGTCTTTTCTTAGCAGGTTTTTCATCATTGCGTTCTTGATTGTCGTTGTCAGTAGAATTTCTAATTCGAATAATTTGCTGTTGGAATTGTTCAATTGCCTTTTGCAGTGTCAATCTCGCGCATTTGAGTCTGATTAAATAATATTTCAACGTATGGCATGATGAAATGAAATATTCTCAACTAGTAGAGAAATTTCGGGCAATTCAAATGTTTCAATAAACCATTTTGCTTCACTAATAGTAACTGAATCCATCCCATCTTTGTCAATAATTTTGCGAAAACATTCTTTGAAAAAATCCTGGAGTTCAAATAATGTGTTCACAGTTCGATTTTTGAAAATCCAGCGCTTGGTAATCTACGTTTGACTTTTTCATCAAGAATTACTGTTCGTTTTGGCGATCGAGAAAAAAAGCTTGAAAATGACTGCAAATTTGCAAAGAAAATTTTAACTTTTTTATCGCACTGTGCCGTTCGTTCAATGATTGAATTAAATTGATACGCCTGACAGTGAATATAATGTGCATGTGGAAATGTTCTTTTGATAATGGCTTGGACTCCATTTGTATTACCACTCATCACGGACGTCCCATCGTAACTTTGAGCGATTAGTTTATTGTTATCAGATCCAGAAGGAGAATTTAAAATAGTTTGCAATTCATTCAGCAATGTTTTTGCTAATACATCAGCATTATGTCCACCCGGCTTAAAAAAAGACTAAAAGTTTTCAAAAAATTGCCCATTAAATACGAATCGAATAATAACAACCATTTACCGATGATTAGAGGTGCCTGTAGTTTCATGGACCCCCAAAGCAATGAAATTTGCAGATTTAATTTCTTTTAATATTTTCTGCTTGTAAATTTGCAACATTGCATCTAGCAATTCGTTCTGAATAGCTTTTGAGACGCCTTTAAACACTTGTGAACCCGAACCTTTCATATGTATTGCAAGCACAGCGTCTAATTGAGCTGCAAAGTTGATTAAGCCTACGTAAATACCTGGATTTTCCGACGTCAATGTCTCATCAACGCCAATTCAAAGGCTCACTTCAGACTTCACGTCTTCGAATTGAATTCACACACTGTACACTATGAAGGCAACGCGTTTACTGGAGATACGATGCTTTGTGCCCCAAACCGACGGTATAAGCGCGTATGGCGAAGATAACCTTAGTCAGCCGAATCATACTTGAAATAGGTACACTTCAGAACGTTCTCCGGAACATAGTTTTGAGCGTTATCAACGCATGCGCCTGACGTGCGGAATAAAATAATGCACTGCAAATTTCTTTCTGTGTTTATCTTAGTGGTTGGATGAGCACGTTGGTGGGGGTGGGCACGTGCCCTTGTGCCCTTTAGTACCAGCCGTCACTGCGATAGACGACTACTTCTTATTTGTCGCGGCATGAATTTATATTGTATTGAAGAAAAAATAAACTCGTTCAAATTGTATTTAAGCTACGTGATTTGTTATTTATTATACGCAGTTGAACACTAATTTTATGACAAACACTACCTACCAAAGAATAAAATTTTTATTTCATTATCACTTGAAGCGTTAGAATCTACCAGAATGTAAATTTTCTTAAGATTTGGTCAAGACGTCTAACTAGGCTTAGCTTAGCACGATATTTTGTTGCGTCGCTATAAAGAGAGTGTTACCCCAATAATTTTATATAAAATGTTGAAGTGTATGACATTGATACTAATTTCAGGGCCCGAACGAAGATACTTCAGATGAATTTGAAGGAAACTAGAGAAAAGTATTTTTTGAAGTTCATTAAAATTATGAAACACTTGAGGAAAATAAATAATTTCAATTCTTACCTTGCTTTGTTATCGGCGTTGGATTCTGCTCCCATTAGAAGGCTAGAATGGCAGAAACATGTACAAGAAGGTCTTAATGAATATTGCGCACTCATTGACAGTTCGTCGAGTTTTAGAGCGTACAGGCAAGCTTTGGCTGAAACCCAACCTCCTTGTATACCATACATGTAAGTATTCCTATTCATTATATTTGAGCAGTGCTTGGGAAAGTTGAAGTTACAATCTCTATTAACCATCCGCTTCTATTCCAGAGGTCTTGTTTTACAAGATTTAACTTTTGTCCATATTGGAAATAGCAATCTTACACAAAACAATTTGATCAATTTCTCGAAACGTTGGCAGCAATTCAATATAGTAGAAAATATGAAAAAATTCAAGAAATGGTGAGTATCAATTCAACTTGATAAATTAAACACTAACCGAAATTATTATTTTTATTTTCAGTACCTACACCTTCAAGAAAAACGAAAGAATAATTCAATTTTTCGAAAATTTCGACGAGATCATCCCGGAAGATGCTATGTGGCAATTGTCAGAGTCGATTAAACCCCGTGGCGGCAAGAAAAATGTGCAGTAAGTTGTCGTCATCAGTTAAACCATAGCAATACTTCTAAACGATTTTAGTGCAATTCGTGTATTATTTTAGCCAATTGTAAATTGAATATTGTTCATCTTGAGATCATGAGATTAGATAATGGGCAATTTTAAATTAATTGAGACGGCCAAGGGGGAGGGGGGTGTCCGCGGAACTTGTCGGGGCAATTTTTTCCCGTTTCTACATCGTATTTGATTTAAAATACCCTTTAAAAAGTTCTTTATTGTTTTTTTTTCAATTTTTTGGGTTGTTTTTCAACGAAAATGTCAAAAAACTGTTCTTGAGCCCAGCAATCGACATTTTATAATGAATAAACGTCCAAGAAGTCATTTCCGATCGGAAATTGCCCGCTGAATCCGAAAATGGTGTCACGTTTCCTTACATAAAGCATCATTTTCTATTCATTGGCTGATTTTAGGCAAAAACTTTTTTTTACGGCGTCATATCGGTGTGAGCAGCAGCTTAAGAAATTTTTTTATTTCAGCGAAATCTGCGTGTTTTTACCTCAGCTTTACGATAAAATAAGAATTCTTGTGACTAGATGGATTTTAGAGGTAGAAAAATCGAAAAACTAAAAAAATCGACAAATAACCGATATTACTGTACAAAAATCTGTCGTCAAGTCGCTAACAAGTCTTTTTTTGGGACATATGACCCCGAAATCGGATTCAGCGGGAAATTTTACGATAAGACAACAGTTCCCGAACGTCATTCAACAGTTTTTACACTCCAGTATATCATTAATTTTACACTAAAAACCAGGTAAACGTAATTTTTTTCCAGTTTTTGACCTTTTTCGACCTCAAAGTTGCGGAATTTAGAATTGTAAGTAGAATATTTGGATTACTTGGACAATTTTCGATCGAAAACATGCTATTACATTATGTTTTTGAATATTTTGGTGCTTTGGAAAAGCAGTTTGAAAAAAGCTTTTTGGTAGCTGCAAATCTAGAGACCTTTTTTTTGTAATGTTTGAAGTTTGTTTCTTAAAGCTTTGAATCGACTAAAATCGTGATCAAAATGACTGATTTACACTAATTTATATTCGGTTTCGTTGTTTTGCCTCCTATTTTTTGCGCTTTGTTGAATTTTTTGGCTCTAGGTTATCATGTGGGATTGAAAAATTGTCAGAATCAGATTGCTTGGGAAATTTTACATCAAAATCAGTCAATTTTGATCACGATTTTATTCGATTTAAAGTTTCAGGAAACAAACTTTTAAAATTACAAAAAAACGAAGTCTCTAGATTTGCAGGTACGAAAAAACTTTTTTTCAAACTGCTTTTCCAAAGCACCAAAATATTTAAAAAAATAATGTTATAGCATGTTTTCGATCAAAAATTGTCCATGGAATCCAAATATCCTACTTACGATTCTAAATTCTGCAACTTTGAGATCGGAAAAGGTCAAAAACTGGAAGAAAATTACGTTTACCAGGTTTTTTGGCGTAAAATTAATGGTATACTGGAGTGTAAAAACTGTTGGATGACGTTCGGGAACTGTTTTTCTTGTCGTAAATTTTCCCGCTGAATCCGGTTCCGAGGTCATAAGTCCCAAAAAAAGACTTGCCAGCGACCTGACGACAGATTTTTGTACAGTAATATCGGTTTTTTGTCGTTTTTTTCAATTTTTCGACCTTTAAAATCCATTTAGTCACAAGAATTCTCATTTTATCGTAAAGCTAAGTTGAAAACAAGCAGAATTCGCAAAAAAAAAATCCCTAAGTGGCTGCTCACACAGCCAATGGATAGAAAATGATGCGTTATGTAAAGATTATGGAAGGAAACTTACACCATTTTCGTATTCAGCGGCCAATTTTCGATCGGAAATGACTTCTTGGACGTTTATTTATTATAAAATGTCGATTTGGCCGTCTCCTTCAATTCAGAATTGCCCATATATTTTATATATTTATGGATTTTAAAACTCATAAAGCAAAAATGTAAATTGGAAATATTTATTTGCTTACATAGATGTTCAAATATTGCTCTGAACTATTTATTTTGATGATAAATAAATGCTGATTATTGTCGAATATTCGGTAGATAATTGTGGTATATTTGCTATGAAATAACACCCAATATGACAAGTTAGGATTTTTTTCATAATACTGCTGCATTCATTTAGTAGGGACAGGGGGGAGGTTAAATCCTAAATTAACACAGGAGAAAAATTTTAAGATTGAACTATCTGGAACAACGAATATGTTCTTACTTTTGTATGTAACCTCTGATTAACGTAGTGAAATATCGAATGATCTTTGAACATCTTTTCATTTCCAAATAATTTAAGTGGAATTGCAAATTTTCATCTTTAATTAGGAATAATATTTGCCAAAATGATGTATTTTTAGTTACAGTGCAATGAATAATTATGCAACGAAGGCATGATTTGAGTTACATTGCAAATTTTTGGGAGTGTAACTTCTAATAACACATAATTGATGTCATTAGCATTTGAGTAATCATAATCGCAAAGGAATGTAACCTCTAAAATAATTGGAAGAATTTTCAAAATTCAATTCCATCTAAAAAGAGCTTGTTCTTCGAGTGTTGAAAAAAGACGATTTGAAGGTACTGCGTTTTATACAAAATGAAAACTAATACAAGTCATCAAGCGATTTAATTTAGAGGACACTGTTGCCAGTTCTCATAGAATTATCCAATATTTCGGAACAATAAAACTAGAATTATTTAAAGTTATTCATTTATTATTAAATATGCTACTAATTATATTACAAATGAACAATACACTGTACAAAAAATCCCTATGAAAATTTCATTATAAAAATAAAATAATACATGTTTGGCCACCTAGTAGCTTCTTCAGATGAACAAATGATACAAAGGTATTACCAGCTATATCTAATCTATATACACAGACAGATAACACTAGCCGACAAAATTTGATTTTTTTCTCTGTCCTTGGGACTAGACCGACATTTTTCGATTGCTTGGGTGTAAAATAGTAGGAAAGTCTCCATTTAACCCCTCAGACTTTGCTTTTGTGGTTAGGATAGGTGGAAAAGCATTTTTTTTTACTTTTTTTACTATAACTTTGAAACAACGCAAGATAATTTAAATCTGATAAAACTGCTTGAAAGCTTATATACAGAGCTACATTTGGTATAAAATGACCTTGGTAGAATGAACGAAACCCTGATAAAAATCAATTTTTGTGTAAAAAAAAAACAAAAATCGCGTTTTTTCAACCACATAAAAGTGAACGAATAAAAGAATAAAATGCGGCAAGTAGCAAGTAGCAACGAATAATAGGCGCGAAATTTAAATTTGTTGTAAGCATTCCGTTAGTTTTTTATATTTTTTGTACAGTGGTACATTGGTTTGCATCCACAAAGTAGCGTCATCCATGACTTGCATTCGTTTTCATTTTGTATGAACTGTAGATTAAAATCAATACAATCTGCTGAGAATTATATGAATTTTCAATTTTCTAGTAAACGAGGAAATTAGAAAAAGCGAAGTGAAATAAATGTTAAAGGCAGCAATTATTTTCAAGAATGAAGGAATGGAAATAAAGTTGATAGGGTACATATAAAAACAATATGTTATCTCTATTTATTCTTATATATGTAAAATCTTGGAAAATAGGTCACATTAACACTTATGTCTACTCGATTGTGGTCTTCAGATTTAATAACAAATAAGAATATGTAATATAACAATTTTAAACAAAACACATTAATAATCTCGTCATCCTATAAATATTGTAAGATATGTTTCTTCTGTCCCATAGTTTGCTTCGCCATTTCATAATTTTTGCTTATTGTTGCCATGGTGTTACCTACTTTAAAGTATTCTCGGCTCTTGTTCAATTGATCACTCAAACTAGCCTGAATGGCTGGAAAGAACGTATATTAACAAAATAATATTGGCTGGCGGAGCGTGATCTGAAGGTCGAATCCAGTGTATAAGTGAGGCACAGATAATTTATACACTCGAGTTTTACGTCGGATTAAATTATGGGTGTTATGGAACTGTCATAAAAAATGATTTTAAGGGAGGTAACACTTTCCGCGAAACGCGAAAGACGCGCTCAAGTCCAGCTGTGCTTTACCCCTAGGAATAAATTACTCCTGTTGCACAAATACTACGTTTAATTTTGCTACACAACTGGGTTCTAAATATGAGTCAATTCAATGCTCCAAACTACCTAATGCAAGCTACCTACAGCTATGGGTTTCTTTCTTTTATAATACTACAAGCAAAATTTAACGTAGGTTGCGCTCTTCATGAGTCCATTGAATTTAAAGAATTTCTTCCTTGACGTATACCCTTATATGAAGACAACTTGATAAATTAATTTAATCTCCATCTAATTACTTGAATTTGATTTGTTTCAATACCGACTTAGAAGATATTAATTGATTTCAAAAAAATATGATATTAAGAACAAAAATTAGCATGGGTTCTACTTGCCTTGACTAGAAAATTACTTATAACTATAGAAATATTATCTTAACAACAATGAAAAAAAATATTTTAATTTTAATCATTTTGAGTGTGGAATTTAGGTAAAATTTATGACTTGAATTAATGCAAACAATGGATTATTCATTTGGACGTAAATGCTGGCTGAACAAAATTAGCTTACCGAACGAGTAGGTGGTGAAGAACTCTCTTTTTTTCTAAAGGTAATTAGTGTTTATGAAACTATTGAAACGGGGACCGCTCCACGCGCAAAGCTTAGAAAATAGATTTAAATTAGAACAGCGGGGCAGACCCCGCCATAGGTTATTAAAGTGACGAAATCTGACTAGCCGCAATAACAGTCCGTGAAGGTTCATTTTAACTTCACGTGAATTTATCTTGACTGGCCTCATGCTGTGCTTACGTTGCTAAGCACTCTCTTGCTGGCCCTGAAGTCGGCGCTCCGGAAAGGGGAGATCGAATTACGAGACAAAACGTCGCTAGGCCTGCCTGACAACTCGTATGCTCTATCAAGATATAATAATTTATAAAACTTCATTTCGGATTAAATTGAATTGTTTCAAGGGACCCAAAAGTAATAATCTCTCGAATTATTACACCAATCACAGCCTATTTGGTGGCACCCATACATTCCTGCTATGTTCCCCTCATCCCCTTATGAACTACAGTTTAGTATCTCATTGATAATTATCCATCTCTCCCAAAAACAAGTATTATTCAAACAAAACCAGACCCATATATACATTTTAATTGAGGCCGATGTTATGATTTGCAAACAAAAGGATATGAGCTCTCAACATCTAATTTAAAATGAAAGTTTTGAAGGAAGTAATTTACAATTTTAACAGATATTTTTAATTTTAATCCATCAATTTAGTTTGAACAGATTGCTATAAGTATTATTCCAGAGAAAAATAGTGTATTATGAGTGTACCCTATTATACTTTACATTAAGTCTACTTCAGAACAATGCTAGTTCTGACGTTTACTCAGTGCAATAAACGTTTTATTAGATAAATGTAACTTCTTGAAAACCCATTTCTTGTATGGGTTTTATTTGGTAGTACACATGTCATGCTTTGTATAAAAGACTGATCTTTCTTAGTATACTTCTTAGTTTAATGAATGTTTATATAAAATTATCACTGTAGACCATTATTTGAAATGAAAATGCTATTTTTGAGAAATGTTACCATTGAAAGATGGAACTGATGTACAACTCGCATTGTAATCGAATATGAGTTTGTAAGATTATTGACCTACTATGAGATTTAAAACGGAATTATATTAAACAACTTAATAATTTTATAACAAATTAAGTAGCAATTTGATAGATTATTTCTGCTCATTGTTGGTGATTTTATTTTGAAACATATAAATTTTTCAAATCACAAATAGTTACTTATATCTTTCTGGTATGACTACAATACTTTGATAAAGATTGAATATTTGACAAATCTCCTATACAAATGAATGATTAATATAGTTCTTACATTTAATTGAGGAATAATCTTGAAAACCGGAATATTTGGTTAGATTGAGTAGAATCACCTTACATAATGTACATGTTCACTATGTTTTAGCACTACTTCCAAACTATTGCAATTGCAAAATTAAGTGTTAGTGTTATGGATACAGTTAGTTCAATGTCTAAGATAATTATTATTGTTAGCTAAAAGAGTTACTACTAGAAGGCCTAATTAAATAATAAGAATTAAGTGACTGCTGAGATATATGTAATCCAACCTAACATTGTGGTATTTCCACCCTGACCAGTTCATATTATGGAGTCTCTACCCTGACCAGTTCGTATTATATTTCAACCATCCACTGCACAAATACGCATAAAATCACACAACAACCCTTGTATTGGAGTTGCAAAAAGTATATACTAGTTCAAGCATTTATTGAACAATTTCATAAAAGACTATAGTAATTATTCAGCCTCTCATCTTCTAGAAAGTTTATGACATTACATTAACATGGTAGAAAGTGACCATTGTAGATTATTTTATGCTTTCAGTATTCAATTAGTAAATATTTATTCAGTATAAATAGAATTGGGTTACCCATAGAGAAATTATAAAAGGACTAACGTGCTGAAGTGCTTTTCGATTCAATATTGGTCTTCTCATTAAAATGTATTCAATAATTGTTATTTATTCCATATTGAAAGTGTCAACCTAACTTTCACTAATCGTTAAAATTATCTTCAAAGTTTCATCCAATTAAATATTATCTGTTCATGCAACCTTGGTTGGATTTAATATTACTTGTAATCTCAATCATATATTGACGAATGGGTGATAGATGCGAAGCGAATAGGAATTATTTTTAATTTTAAAAACTCGAAATGATTTAGAATCAGCTACTGAAAGACCTGCTGTCAGTTTGACAATGTCAATGTTTACCGCTCGACAGATATTAAGATATTTTGAACTCGATTCTCATTCTTCTGCTAGGCGATCTCTAATGTCCCGAACTATAGTGATATTCCGTGTTATTTGTTTTTATATAATAAGAACTGTAACTTTTTCTAAAACTATTGCTGGAGTTCAAATTGAGGTTCATAAGAACCATATACCACTTGTCAACTACTTTCGACCAATAAATAATACATTGCTACTTCCTATATCTTCTCTATGGGGTTCCTGCAGTAGCTTAAATGTACAAAGTATGCTCATATTTTATTTGCTCAGTCATGTTTTTTATATAAAGTTAATATTGCTGAAGCTTGAAAATGTTGAATAGTGTCATGATCTTCGGAAAGTATTTACCACATGTTTTTAATCTTTTTTTTATTTATGCATAAGTCAATTTTGAGATTATAGAAGGTTATAGTATTTGATACTTGTTTGTTATCAATAACAACATATCAGCCAAACAATTACAGGATAAGATCAATAATATCATTTGCAGTCTCCAATCTACAACAAAACGTTATGATCGATAATTTTTTTCATTTATAATGATTAGTTCGATATATTCTCATCACACCATTAAGAAATCGACATTGCAAGGTTTTAGGTTGTAGCTGGAGAAGCTGCATTTGCATAAAATGTAGGTTATTTTAACTGCATATCGGCTACCTTCATATTAAAAATAATAATTTTCCAAAAATAGATATCGTAAGTTGGTGTTCTAGCCTTAATTCTTCATCACTGAATGTGAGTTACCGTTCAATTTCAAGCTTTTCACTTCTTGGCGTGAGTTTGAGCTAAAAATGTTTTGAAAAGACTAAAATTAAGGATAATACCATTGACTATAAACTAAAGTAGGCACAGTTGTTTACATGAAATTGCGAGTCGTCAACTAGTCAAGAGGGCTCTTCCATCCTTGCTTAGAATCCAGCATATCGTGTTTTGTTTATTTACGTGGGGTTTGGTTAAGGTTAAAACTAGATCTCATCGGTAGTTCCGTGTAAGCCCGTTCATTTGATATGTGAGTTATGACGATTGATCCGACTTGTTTGCTTATCTTTGTGTTGTTAGCGCAATTTATGCCCTTGAAAAAATATTTTGTTCTACTATTCTTGGGTAATAAAACTGTTCAATAATTGATAAACATCGCAAATTTATATTTTTCAATCGAGAATGTTTCCTTTTTACCGTACCTTTCAATAAATATGAGCCAGTCTCCAGGTCCCATGTAAACAAACCCCTTCAACTATAAAGACAGTTAAGAATAGCGAGATGTTGGCTTTACTATAAAGTGTAGTGTTATTATATCCAAGGCGCCTCTAGTCTTTTATTGCTCCGAGATATACGCCGGGTTAAAAGTGGTGGAAAACAGCGTCCTCACACCCTCACGATGTTGGCCGCACCCCAGCTTTCGTAATGTTATATACGATGCCCTTGGATAAATTCATCTTCCAGATGATGTAAGGCACATTTTGCAATTTCATAAATAGATGATACCGTCAAAAAGTGGAAAGCAAAAAATCGAAATAGACCGATTTTAACTTTTTTTGTAATAATTCTATAGAAACTCTTATTAATTTCAAATGTTCTTATTTTGTAGCAGAAAAAAAGTAATTATCATTCATTCAATGAATTTGTATCAGATTCTACTAAATATTTAAAGGGCAAATATGAATGAGCCTGAGTAATTTTGGAAACCTATTCTATCAGTTCTATTCAATGGAAAGTATACCTGCAAGACTAAATTTGTTTAAAATAAGTGACAATAATATAAAATATTAGAATAATTATATTGATTTGTCCTTGTCACAGTAGATATTCAAAATTTATATTTTGGGTGTTTTAATATTTTATCCTAACTATAACTATAAATAATATTAATTACATAATTGTTAATATCTGTTTTCATTTAAACTCTTTAAAACAATCGTTTACATTTGTTACCACACACTCTTAGTGTAACTGTTGGTCCTAAAATATGCCAATTCTTCTTTAAATAAAAAAATGTAATCGCTTCTGGTGTGTTCATTGGTGAAATTTCCATATTTCTACCATTTTCATTTAAATGGGATTTTATCTTATCTATTAAATAATCTGTACAAAGTTCTGAAACTGTAAAAATATTCAGTGCAGGTTGGCTAAACTGAAAGTAGGAAATACATTAAATTCAATTCTCATATCTCTGATATGATCAACTGTTCAGGTAAATCCCACGACTGACTGATTTTAACTAACTTTGAAAGTCTTATTAATATTAGTTAATAGTTTCATTAATCTACTCTAATTGGAAGAGTATTCCAGTAGAGTACCTGATAATTAAATTCTAGTAAGAATACTGATAGTGAATTGTAAGTTATTTTCATAGAAAATTATTGAAATAATTTCTAGACAAATCTCTCTAACAAATCAAGAACGTGTTTAAAATACATGTATGACTCTTAGTTGTAAGAAATCTTCATGAGTTAGCAGGTAACAAATCAACCCTTTTACCAGTTATTTCTTGAACATGCACATAATAGGCACCTTTAGTTTATTATTGCACTTTTTTATATGTACACCTGTGATGTTTTATTGTTTGATTTATATGCATATTTTATACAAAGTTTATTATTAATTTTATTATTTCAGTATAGACTGAATAAGGTAATTTCGTAAACATCAATCCATACTTGATTCTTATTTCAGCATATCTGTTAGAAATAATTTAGTTGTATTTATACCCAAATTTGGATAAACTTATTCAAAAATCATGATATAACCTAAATATCTTGAGTGAATGTTTACATAATATATCACACATCAATAAAATTATCCCAGTCATCATAAATACATCAAAGTCAGAAATAATGTATTTATCATTTTTTTTTGTAACAGATATAACGTAAGTACTATATTCCGATTTTCTGTTTATACCATGGTTTCTTGACCGTTTGGAATCACTTGAATATTATAGTTTTATAAAACCAAATAAAGTTTTCATTTTAACTAAATTAGTTGAGTGTAAAATGGAACAAAAAAGTAATTGGTGAAAAGTTTATGACTAGATCTATGCATTTTAACGTAACATTGTATTTTGCACCACAACTAACTACTTAATTCGTTTGTAATATTTTGTGCCATTTTTTCGTGTATAAAGTGTAATTTGATATTATCGTTTCGTATATTTTTTATATTTTTTACTTCTACTAACTCCTAATATATGCATTTATAAAATTTATTTATTATTGTTCTGTATTTTGTTGTATATTGTACATAATTGTGTAAATTTGTTTATAGTTTTCTGTTTTGTGATTCAAGAAGTAATTCGATTTATCTATTTGCTTGCAAAGTATGTATGTTAGTGTGATATTGGTACTTGTAAATACCTAATAAAATATCGAAATTACCTTGTTGTTTTCTTTGATGAACTACTATATTTTATGTGTGTGTTAGTTTAAATTTTTTTATTTTTGTTTGTTTTTATACCATTTTTCACCAATTCTTTTTTAATGTTGTTAATAAGATATATTGTGGGCTATACCACGCAAGAAATCTGAAATGTTCATCTAGTCAATTTCGTACTAGGACTGCTATTCTTTCAGCACAATCACGGTACTTTTCACGTATTATGAAGTTTTGCTTTTCTACTTCTCTGGAGTTTGCTATATGGTTATGCTCTCCAGTTTTTTTAAGAACAGTGTCTCCAAGCGTTGTAACTCGTGCATTTCCAAAAAATATTTTTCTTTGTCTTTCTGGTATAAATAACCCTCAAGTAGCAACTTTTTTTTCTTTTTTTTACTGAAATCAAATTCGGCCAATTTACAGTTATAACACTTCCACAAACTTTTTCGAAGTAAGCAGTTGCTGGGGATTATTATGTCATCTCTTCAAATTTTATTTACCTACCTGCGGAGTATTATGATCAATTGAAGATAGTTAAGTATTTGGGTGTAGGTAAGTTCCTAGGCGAATAATCCGGTAGGTAAATTCCTACCCGAATAAATAAAATGCACATTTTTCAAACTATCTGATACCAAACCAAGATATACCGTAACGTTTATTATTGTTGGGGAATTTTCTATTCGACAAATTGTTTGTCGGGAAATTTTCCTGTCGGGGAATTTTCCGGTTCCCCAAATAATTATGAGAAAATAAATTTCCCTCAATGTTATAGTGTGTTATAGAGAACATCGATACAGATCGATGCGACATTTAGTGAAAAGAATTTGTAAAACGAGGTGCTTGAATTTCCCCAAATTTGGAGGAAGATGCAAAATATTTCAAAAACAACTTCGCTATAGGGGAGACTGAAGGAGATCATCTCAAAAACCTTTAACATATTTTCACTGAGCAGCAAATAATAGATTACGTATGGCCATGTACACATTTTCAGATTATCATCAGAACTCAAAATACTCCTAATGTGTATTTTAGACGAAACACGTTGTATATACATATACAGATTGAGTTTGTATCAACGGTGTATAAATATGGGCGTTCTATTCATAACGCCCCGGCAGACGTCTAGCTGGACCATATGCATGTTGCATCTACATATCTTATTTTATTCCAAGCTGTTGTATGGTAAGGAGAAAATAATTATCTAAAGGTGGTGCTAGAGCTAGAATTGAACTGAAGTAGGTAGGTACTGTAATTTTTATTTTATTATTCATAGAACGGATTTACGAGATATTAACAATTCTCAAGTTAATTTTCAACCGTACTTCAATAGCAAGTTACTGCCATAATTGGCTAATGAGCGACTGTCTGTCGGCTTGCGCGTATAGCATTCCGTTAGATTATACAACCAACTATAGTGCTTTACTAGTTTCTCTTTTAAAACAATGCAGTACGTCTGACTCGCTCTAACTATTGATCATCTTTAGTTTGAATTATTTTCCAACAGAATACTTGTCATCCTAAAATATACATTATAATAATGATTCCAAATCTTCCTAAACCATCTTATATACATATTGATATAATTTTAAAGAATTAAAACTGATAAGGCATTTTGGAACAATTTAATATAAAGCTTTCGAGTCGATATGTAATAACAATTTAATTTCATTCCTACTTTCTAGTTTGCAACATGTATGTTGCAACGAGTTCTGTATATAGAGTAGACAAGTAGTGTGTTAAGCATAGGAAAGCGCTGGTAAGTAGTCGTGCATTCTGTCCTCGCACATGTTGGTGCGCTCTCACTCGCATGGTCTCCCCTTCTATCACAAAGAGTATAAGAATACAAGAATAAGTATAATGCGCGCACATCTTGCAAGTGAAAGCGCAATACATGTGCGACAGAATGTCCGTTAACATACCAGGCAAAGGCTTAGTTGTCTACTCTATATACAGGATGTAAATGAATAACTGCGAAAAAATTCAGGGGGTAATTCCTTGCTGAAAAATAAGGTGTGGAATTTTAATTAAACTTTGATTCACCTAGTAGGCGGCTGTCATGTTGACATATTTTGTTAAAACAACTAAATTATTTTTAGTATGTGCAATAATAAGTTTAAATCATTGTTAATTGTCTTACACTGTTATCATTTTGAGGCCCTTTTGTAAAGAATTTCAGTAAAATGGAAGTGTACACAAATGCAGAATTGACAGATATGCTATTTAATGAAACTCAAACTGCACTTAAAATAATGTAACAATTAAATATTATTCTTGAATTAAAAACTAATAGAGATCATATGAAATGTTCTAAATGACCCCCTTCTGCCATTACACACGCGTCTAGACGGCGACGCATTGATCCTCGTATCCGGTGGAACATTTCTGGGGTATCTTGAATAACCCTACATGAAACAATTATGCGGTTTCGTAGATCTTCCATGGCAGGTTTCGAACAGGAGTCTGATATACCAGTTTTTAAATGCCCCCAAATGGAAAAATCCAAAGGATTTAAGTCCGGGGATCGTGCTGGCCAAAACTGAGGCCCACCTCGACCTATCCAGCGATTTGGATAGACTTCATTCAAGACCTCACGTGCTCTTACACTAAAATGGGCAGGGGTCACATCGTGCATAAACCACATTTCCATTCTCACTAAAGGAATATCATCAAGTAATAGTGGCCAGTCTTCTCTCAGAAATAAACTGTATGAATTCCCATCTAATCTAGGCGGCAGAAAATGTGGGCCAACTAACTGAATCTGAACAAAATTGGTGTAACGGGCTAGAGGTTGTGATAAAAAACCGATTTTTGGGGTTGAATTTTGAAGGGGTGTATCACCCTTAGGACACTAGAAAAAAATTTCGGCTGTTTTTCATTATTTGACGTACTCTTCGGGCTCCCAAATTTTGAACACTCATTTTAGGAATACCCTATTGCTATTAACACATTAGCACTTTTATCCTCACATATGGTTGTTCTGCTGTATTTAAACCAGCCTTAGAACCAAATAACTTCTCAATTGACAAATTCACGCATCTTCATATTATCTCAGTTGGCACATCATGGGGTTAATAAAGAACGTTACTCAGCTGTAATTGTATTTTTCTTTGAAATAATAAATATAAAACTAATGTGACATGCAAAATACTGTACTAACTTTATGATAATACAATATATATTTTATAAGGAACATTTCTTGATGTTAACATTCATTATGGTACTATCATTAATCTTAATACTATTTCCTGGTTTACATTTGTATTCATTTTATTAAATAAATGTATAAAACACATTGGTTGAATGACATACACTCGAAAGAATTAAGTATAAATGAGATCAAGATGTTATGGCTAAAATATTGTAATAATTGCACAAGACAATTTATAAATCTAATATGATAAAATACAAAGTCAATCTTGAGCCCAACTCATGTTTACAAACGATCAAAACAGAATCAGCAAAGAAGTCTTCAATTTTAAACGCATAGTAATAAAATTATTAATAATTAATTTATATACCCGGAAACAGGGTGAATATTAGTGACTTAATACAATAACATTACATGAATAAATACAAGTTCTTACCTGCTAAATGCTACTAGTGATATCAAGTTAGGCTCTAGATTATACTTATCTTCAATAATAATATCTTGTTGAAGCAAAAAATACAGTCTTGATAATTAGTCTCTTCAAGTAAAAAATATGTTAATATTACAGTCCTATTCAAATATTAGAAACTTAATTCTAAATATAATGGGACACTAGAACAAGTACACTGCTGTATCCAGATTAACGTTTTTGAGGCTTCTAAGAGTATATTGATATGTCCAGTCGGAGATAAAACAAAAATTTTTAGTCAAAATGTTTCAACATAGGATCTTTAATATCTTACTGATTTACGTAATTTACAATAAACATTCTTACAACATCGGTTTCCGAATAGATTCCACGGCACAGAAACAAAACGTCAACGTTTCAACATCCTTTACAGGTAAACCTGTCCCAAGGATTTCAACTGTACATGGTGGCAAAACGTAGTTCCGCCTATGTGGTGCAAAACCCATCTGGAAATCAACATTACCCAACAATCGCCTGCGATTCAAGATATTCCTATGTTTATTTATTATTTTAAATTATTAGTAACAAGTATACCGTTATTATAAACGAACGCGACTCACCGAGGGTCTTAAAACTTTAGGTCAAAACAAACTTTCACTTTACTATTTTCTCATTCTCCAAAATTTTACCTTCCATACAAAGAGTTGACCATTATCGAATTATGAAATTTGAACATAATTTTTTTTTTTTAGTTTTGATTCCTTGCTCAGACATTCTCATTTATGAACCCTAGTAAGCCTGTCCATTCTGTTCAGAAAATTTTAGGAAGCATGAAGAATTGAGATTATTAAATTTTTTCATTCAATATAAAATTAACCATTTGAGGTATTTTAAATTAATATTATTCACAGGAAGTATGTAAAAACTAATTCATATACATATAAAATCAAATATAATAGTACACATTAAGCAAATTGAATTTAGTTGAAAATGAGTATTTTAAGTGGTTGGAATTGTTTTTATTGATTTATAGAAACAATTAATTTGGTGGTCTTCGTATCCTCATTCTTCATCTAATAAACAATTATGATCATTCACATAATAAATGTAAAGAGCATGCTCTTTTTAGAAAATGATTTTGCTGCTGACAATTGAAGCACACCTTTATAACCATCTTTTTTGTGTTTATTTCTGTAAGATATTGATTATAGCAACTGCTATTTTGTTTCTCTGTACATTACAATTTTAGATATGAATCAATATCTAAGAAAAATAGTATTATTCGATATATAATAAAATAAAAATATCTAGACAATATTCACAAGTGATAAATGTTCAAGCAACCCATTACAAAAACAAATGTATAATGTGAAACTATTTTTTTAAGCATAGTACGTTCATAAGACAAAATTTTAAACTAGCAAAGTTGACTTGATTTTCATATATTGTGATTAATATAATATAGACATGAGTATAAATAATTTAAAATAACTAATAATAAACATTATTAAATTGCAGTCAATTCGAATAATTAAAAACCGTATTCAAAACATTATAAATTAAAGACACATACAATATAAAGAGAAATAAAAAATCCACAGATCTGATAATACTGATTTTTGTTTTGGCTTCTGATAATTCTTTAATATAAAAAGTATTACTGGAGACTTAAGAAAGTTTCTAGAAAGACTGGATAAAACGGTGGAATATATTTTAGGGAAGCTAATTAGGGTGAATTAATGACATTTGCATCAGCAACAACAAAACAATCAAATTAAAACAACAGCCAAACGTGTAATTTCGAAGGACAATTTTCAGACTAGAATGATTATCAAAAGTCAAATATTATTGAATCGAAATCAATTGAGTGATTCCGGTATCATTAAATTTTCCACACTTCAACATTTATACTTTGTTTAAACAAGGTCATAAAGGCAAGGTTCTTAGTACAATTTGCTAGATTTTTTCTATTCTTTAGGAGGTAGTTACAAAATTTCTTAAACATGTCATTTTGCTGAGTATTCCATACAGGAAAACTCAATTTAACCCTGCTTAAATTCTGAGCCCTAGAAGTTTTTGCACAAACTCTTGTAAATTGTGATAAATTTCAAGGTTTTGGAAGAATCCTCAGCATACGATTTAATAATACAATAATTTCCTAATTCAATAAAATTACTTCAGAGGTTCTATTTTGAATTACTTTCTGAATTAATAATTTCAAGATTTACCTCTTCAACTTTGGAACACCCTATACAGGGTGAGTCAGTTTTTTGTAGACAAACTTCAACAGGAGATAGAACAGATGTTTTTAAGGAGAAAAGTTCTTATAAACATATGTCGTAGAAGGCTTCGTTTTCGAGATACAGGGTGTTGAAATTGAAAAAAAAATTTAGTTTTTTGCGAATATCTCCGGAACCGTTTACCGTACAGAAAACAGCTTTTGTAAGCGTTTTCTACTCATAGTAAGCTATGTCCTGCGCGATAAAAATTTTTTTTTTAGTCATAATTGGTGAAGATTTTGAAGGGGTAGTGGGTGTTTTTCTCCCCAACTTCTACGCCACCAAAAAAAGTACGGTTTTAAGACAACCATTTGAACCGCCAATGTTTTCTACACAAAAATGGTAGTCTTGGTCATAAGCTCTAAAGTTGACCGTTTTTGAGAAATATCAACTTTTATGTTGAAAAACATGGTCCATTTTTTGGTTTTGTTACTTGTTTTAACGTTTAAATACATTTTGTTTAATAAGTAAAAAATAAATTTTATTTCAAAGAATTGACCATGTTTTTTAACATAAAAGTTGATTTTTCTCGAAAACGGTCAACTTTAGAGCTTATGACCAAAAGTACCTTTTTTGTGTAGAAAACATTGGCGGTTCAAATGGGCGTCTCAAAACCGTACTTTTTCCAGTGGCGTAGAAGTGAGGGAGACAAAAACCTACTATCCCTTCAAAATCTTCACCAATTATGAGTAACAAAAAATTTTTTATCGCACAAAACATAGCTCACTATGAGTACAAAAGTTGTTTTCTGTACGATAAACGGTTCCAGAGATATTAGCCAAAAACGAATTTTTTTTTCAATTTCAACACCCCTGTATCTCGAAAACGAAGCCTTCTACAACATACGTTAATAGGAAATTTTCTTCTTAGAAACATCTGTTCTATCTCCTGTTGGAGTTTGTCTACAAAAAACTGACTCACGCTGTATAGTGGCAATTAAGATTAGTATAATTTAATGTTACATAAATAAAAAGATTTTAACTAATTTATTTAGACAGTCTGTATTTCCATTAGATTTTATATTAAAGTTATGGCACGTTATGGAAATACTGCAAAAAATTAAAGCAAGCTTACTATAAAAAGATCAAGTCAACCGAACTAATTTTTACAGAAGACTATTCGATGCATCTAGTTCACCATTTCAGACATATTATTCACCATACTAACATTCATACTATCATCCATCAGACCACCTACGTACTTATGATTGTTTCTAATATGTGAGTTTAAATTACCAGATTGCACAAATGCTTTATCGCAAAAATGACATTGGAAAGGTTTCTCATTTGTGTGCAATCGAATGTGGTTGTTCAGATTACCAGATTGAGTAAATGCTCTATCGCAGTGTGGACATTTAAAGGGTTTTTCTCCACTATGTACACGCATATGATTCACTAGATTACATGACTGTGCAAACCCTTTATTACATATGTCACAGATGTAAGGTTTGTGTCCTGTATGAGTTCTTATGTGTATAAGTAGATTACTTTGTGTGTTGAACGGTTTCTTACAATACTGACATGTTAATGCATCATTAGGATCTCTTTTTACAATCTCATGTTTTGCGAGATGAGTAGTCATTCTTCGGAAGAACTTTTTACAAATAGGACATTTTTCTAAGGGCAATGATTTTCGTTTCTGATAGGTATCTGGAGCAGTTTCAGCTTCCTCTTTAGAAACTAATCTAACGTTCAACTTAGTGTTTAAATTATCAGATATACTTTGTACTTTTAAATGGGAATCATCTCTCGATGGTGAATATTCTTTTTCAAACAATCGTATTTTGAATGTTGGTTTCTTTCTGATTGGAATAATAGAAATATCTGGACCAATTGAGCGGATCAAATCGATATTTTCTGCATATTTATCATTTTCCAAAGATAAAGGATCTTCTTTGTCCAGTTCCTAAAAATATTTTTCAATCTAGTTAGATAGAGTAGCGAAAATTGATTATAATGTAATCAATCCTATCTCTAAAGTTTGCTATTTACCTGATTCCAATTCATTATTAAATGGTATAAGAACCAGAAATAGAACACAAAAAGTAATAAAACTTGTCGAATCCATTGAAGAACAACTACTGAACAGGTATGTTAATTTGGAAACCAAAATAAATATAAAAAACTTAATCTTAAATCATTTAAATTGATAGTTCAAAATCTGAAAACAATTCTTGTTGCAAAATGAAGTGACAAGATTAAGGAATGATTAAAAACCAATTCATATACAGAAAAATATATCCAAAAAAGAACCTTTCGATAACCCCTTTTGATGCTAGAAACTAGAATAGGAAATAAAAGAAATAAAAAAATGTAAGTATATACCGTTAAAAATATTTTCTGTACTGTATTGCTATCTCTACTAATGTTCACTTCACACTATATTTTATCAATTTCTACCATTTAAAAATAATAATATTATATCAGATGGATAAACATTAGAAGGGAATTAAAATACAATCTTGTGTAACTTGACTTCATTTGTTTCTTATTCTAGGATTTCATGTTTCAATAAATACAACAACATTTTAGCATCACAACAAACAGTTTTTTAGTTAGTAGCACCTTATATTTATACCCAGATAGTAAATAGGCATAAACTCTAGTAATATAAAAAATATTCAACATAATATAATAAATTTATCTAAAGTGGTTTATCAGTATGAAAACAGATAATAGAATTTTCAAGACATATAGCCTATATGATATAGGGAACCAAAGTACGTAAGTTTCTATTGTAGTATTGTTACTTACTTCATCGTCGTCATCATCTATTACAACAACAGGTTCCAGAGAGGGATGACTATTATTACAATTATCATAATCATATTCCATATCAATTTTGTAAGTAATAAAGAATCTGCAACATAGTGATTTATGTCATAAACTAAACACACATCGTAATATAAATAGCTGTTTACATGCACTACGGCATTATTTTAAGATTATTTTTATGACTGTCAAAAAGTGATAAAATAAACAAAACCATATATTGCGAATTAGTTAAAAAAAAATCATACCGTTCAACGGCAACTTTAATCGCCTGAAATTAACAAACTCATTGGTATTTTTTTAAGGTGCAGAATTAAAATGCAAAAAAAGATATGGAAGATCAAATCTTGATTTGTTAAAAAAATATACAAAAAGTGCGCTCTGCTGTCAAATTTTAACCATCCTTTTCTGGTTATAAAAAATTGGATCAATCTCCTTATGTTGCCAACTGAAACGTACAATGAGGAAATCAACTAAAAACACTAACGCAATTTTGTTGAGAAATGGTAAACTTAATTAAGAGCGATTTATACGAGCAAACATACAATAAACAAATAGTTATTTCTAGTTTGTAGTATCGGCATGATCTAGTTTCAGTTCAGTTTGAGAATTGCCTGAAAATTGATAATTTATGATTCCAAAATGTAAATAGGGACATTAGGGTTTCGCTAAGGCACTACTTTTCTAGTGCTTTAGCTTCGCTTCTATTAAATTTACTAAACTATTCTGTGATTTGAGATATACTTCGTGCTTTACAAGAAGTATAGAATTACCTAGACTTCTTGATGTTTTATCTACAAAACGTGCATCTCTTCGGAAGTTTCACCACAGAGTGAGATTAAACTTTCTCACTAGCTTTATCACGAAAACCACCACTCCCTCTGATCTGAACAATGATCAATGATCTGTATGTATAATCATAATATACCAGTTAAGATGACACGGTATAAAGTTAACTATAACGGAAGTTGTATATTTTTTATATATCATCGTGTTTGGTTTGACTGTGTATTCGGAATAACAGTAGCAGTTCACTTTGAAGAAATGAACTTTGCCAAAGTATAATTTACATTCCCAGGAATAAATTTGATTTTCATATTATACCAAAATGGGGCGTGTTATGATGGTATCATCTGCCTTGAGATTTTGCGTTCCCTTCCCTGTAGTTCTACGGTTTTTGTATATTCGATCTCTGGAAGAAGTGCATGCGATGCGCAACACCTGGTATCTCACTCTTTCCACTAGTTTCCAGTCCACATGTCTATCCAGTATCCATGGTCTTACCAAAGAAGGCTAGAGACTTCGCACACAGCCGTAGATAGGATGTTTGTATCTAGTCTTCTTGGCTTTACCGTAACAACATTTCAACTTTTCAACTGTACCAAGGATTATCCTCCAGGAAGAATCAAACCGATTCTATGAGAAAGGGAATATTCAATTGTTGATTAGATTTTTGCTAAAATGATCAAGGTTTTTAAATGTTCATCATCAACATTCAAGAATTCGCTAGATTTCTTTCAAATGAACTAATTTTTCTATGTTCTTGAGTAATCGTGGAATGCACCATTGAACTATATACTTATAGTGTTTACTGTACATATTCATTATTCAGATTCAGACACAGTATGTTGGCATTATAGAAGTCAACCATTTCTTTTCCGGTTAAGTTTTAGAACCGTCAACATGGGTGAGTGATGTAAATAAGTTGTTATAAGTTTATTTAACTTTGGAAACTAATATTCAATTATTCATTGACTTCTAATAAAGGCAGTTTGTTCTAAAGAAAATCTAATGTTATATGAATTTTTTCTTCATTGCTCGATACTTTCCTGGATATTTCAGCATAGTGCTTGTGAGTTCAGAAACACTTTATCCAAACAATCTGTTGTATGTAATGCATATAAATTTATAATTTTTCTAATGTATCTATTCATTTTTCATTCTATTACTAGATGATATACATATTTTTACGATTATTTTCTAATTGATAACTACATTTCAGGAAAACCTAGAGGGCTTCGAACAGCCAGAAAGCATGTGAATCATAGGCGTGAGCAACGGTGGGCCGATAAAGATTATAAAAAAGCTCATTTAGGAACTAGATGGAAGGCCAATCCATTTGGTGGAGCTTCCCATGCCAAAGGAATTGTTCTTGAAAAAGTGTAAGTTTATGCTTGGTTATGTTTATATACGTTGGTATAGGTATCTGGTTTGTATCTTAGAAAATCATATTTGAAATCAAGCAAGTTTGAACAGAATGTTTCATAATTTTTCTAAATTAGGAAATAGACAATTTGTTGGTTTTAGGCATTGTGAGACCCACATCTTTATCAATTTGTATTGATGTTTTTAAAAACAATGCTAAATTAAAAGTTAAGAGTACTGAACCATTGGAAGGTTTTATCAATAGACCTTACGCTCTGATATGTTTTCTACACCATTTGAATTTAACTGCACATGGTTTGGATCTTAGAAAATGATATTTGAAATCAAGCAAGTTTGATTTAACAGAATGTTTTATAATTTTTCTAAATTAGGAAATAGACAATTTGTTGGTTTTAGGCATTGTGAGACCCACATCTTTATCAATTTTATGTATTGATGTTTTTCAAAACAATGCTAAATTAAAAGTTAAGAGTACTGAACCATTGGGAGGTTTTCTCAATAGACCTTACGCTCTGATATGTATTCTACATCATTTGACTCTTACTGCACGCAGAATTTACCTGTGACTAGTGTTTTTAGATTCTAATCACAGGGACATTCTGTGCGTTGTGGAAGTTGCATCATCATAATATTTTCCTCATTCTGAAACTACGTGTTTAAAAAAGTAGCAGCTATGTACAGATTTTAACTATTTCTTTTATTTTAGAGGTGTTGAAGCTAAACAGCCCAATTCTGCTATTCGCAAGTGTGTCAGGGTACAACTTATTAAAAATGGAAAGAAAATTACCGCTTTCGTACCTAGAGACGGCTGCTTAAATCACATTGAAGAAAACGATGAAGTTTTAGTAGCAGGTTTTGGTCGAAAAGGTCATGCTGTAGGAGATATTCCCGGAGTAAGATTCAAGGTGAGCTTCATTTGTCAGAATCTCCATATTTAATGATCATTATAACGGTGGTATATTTACTGAAAGTAACATGATAATTGTAGTATATAAGTGGTTGAATTATTTCTTATTTTGAGATATATTGTAATTCTTGTCATTTTGAAGTTTCTATGATTCGAAATAATTATTCTATGTATAAGTAACGTGTTACCTTGGCATATTTCATGAATTAATACAAAGATACAAGAATCGAGTAAGATTTAAAATTTCACGATCTTTGACACTATAATTAATTTTCATCATAATCATGTGAACTACTTCTCGAATAATTGCCAAAAGTAAGTTGTAATACATTGTTTAATTATTTAAGTAATTCAATAATTATTCACAGGCAAATATGTTCCTTTAGGTTGGGATTCGTTCATAATTCAACTATCTTGTAATTCAAATGGTCTGTTTTGAAATTATGAAATGAAAGTCACTTCTAATCCTAAGGTAGATGTGTTGGGCAACATGGAAAAAGAATCTGGAATGCTTATTAATAATGGTATAAAAAAATTTAACCAACAAACAGGTTTAATAATCTTATATTTGAAAGCTGATGATTAATTTTAGGTTTCAAAGATCTGAAGTATTGATTATTATCTTATATAATTAATTAGAATCTATATCAAGACAGGCTTTGTTTCATTCAAGAAAAACAAGACACTATTTCATTAATATCATAATTTAACATCATGTCAAATATTTATTTCAAAAGCTTTTCAGTAGTTATTCAAATTTTTTTCTATAGAGCTGAATATTTATTTTGTAATTAATGGTTTATAATAGAATATCAATTGCAAACAGTGCTCAAATAAGTGATTTTTATGTTGTAACTCATTTTTAATAGTTTACAATATATATCGCAAAGTATCTGACATCTAATTTGAAATTTCATCAAACCGTTCTAGCTCATTAAGATTGATTTCTTTAATCTAATTGGTTGTATTTTGATGTTTTTGTTTGCAACTGATTATGAACAATGACTAGGATCATATTCCTCATTGGGGTTGTGTAATTCAAAAGAAATGTTTTGATGATGATTTAATATACTAAGAGCCAATCCTATGATTTATCTCTGATTGAAAAAGGTATTCTGAACAAGTGAAAGAAAACATTTATTGTGTGTTTGGTTTAACAAAAATAATTGTTATTGTCTGTTTTGTTTTTTCAGGTCGTCAAAGTTGCCAATGTATCACTCCTAGCTTTGTATAAAGAGAAGAAAGAAAGACCAAGATCCTAGTTGTATTTATTTTTTATTACTTGATTGCTTGTGTTCTAATAAAATGCAAGTTATAAGTTATTGGCTGTTTTAATAAATTATTATTTTTTCCATTATTATTTTTGTTCATATCCTGTAAGTGTAGATACATAGATTGATAGATATATTCAGTATCTACTGTGGTACAAAAAAATGTTACTAGCAAGTCAATAAAATAAAACTGATGAAATAATAAGTAAAATCTAGATGGAACAACCCATGAGATAGATGAATTAATGCATATGAAAATTGAGAGAACAGGAATTTGGAAAATTTTCAAACAAGTCTGAAGCTAAAATATTTTTTTACTACTTTCCTAATGAAACTATTGACTGTCGAGTTCAAGTGATGTAGTTTGCAAATTAATATTAACAGTATTTTTTGATTAGACCAGTTTATAGATGTAAGAACAAGCTAAAACACCTTTGATAAAATTTCTGATATCAACAAATCTGGGATTTACAAAATCAATTGAGAGTCGTGTTCAAAATGCTATGTGGGTCAAACTAGAAGGAACATTTTCCCCATATAAAGAAAAATAATGGTGAAAAATCAGTGGTAGTCGAACATATTTTGAATCGGGGCCGGATTTTCGGCTGGGCTGGGTGGGCCATGGCTCAAAGGCCTCCACCACCTAGGGGCCCCTACCAAAGATCAAGTGAAGAAAAAAACTGCTTATTACAGAAATCATATGACAATTATTTAATATAGTAATCAATAGTATCGTTAACAATAGTATTGATGTGAATATTGGTAATCAATAATGAATCATGTCTTTTTGCGTCATTTAGTGCAACATTTGCATTTACAGATTTTGCAATATATTTTTTGCTATTAAAAATCTTTCTAATATCACATTCCTCTAAAACACAACATAATGAGAACTTCATTGTAATAAGTAATTTGAATTTTCCCGCGTATACAGTAGGTGGCGCCGTATTTGAGATAAGCTCCTAGTTTTTGTCACTGCATGGCTACCGCCATAAATCTTTTCGAGCGAGAACATGCATGAAGATCTAAACAATGGATCGAAAAGAAGATCGGCACAAAGTGAAACTACCTGTATAAAGTTATTGATATTTATGTACATTAAATAATATATATTGTCCAGATTTTTTATTATGAGAACATTTTAAAATGCATTGAAATTGTACAGACGCATGTAGGAATTTTCAAGAGTTTTAATTAAATAAGTTAGTATAAATCTGACTTAATGTCTGAATATCAGTCCTATGATTTACAGAATTGGAGTCACGTTTTATGTGAATCATCTCCAGAATAGATCTTTTGTAATAATTATAAAAACTTAGAAAATTCCACATCCCTTGCTAAACACTGCTTTGATTATAACCATCAATTTGATTACAAAAATGCTAATATTTTACCTAAGGAAACCAATTATTATAAAAGATTGATTCACATAAAACGTGACTCCAATTCTATAAATCATAGGACTGATATTCAGACATTAAGTCAGATTTATACTAACTTAATTAATTAAAACTTGCTAATCCCTACATGCGTCTCTATAATGTTAAAATTATATTTTAGGAAGAATGCTCAAAAGTAATATTCCAATACAGGTCTGCAACCTTCTTCAAGTACCTCATAATTCTTTACATCTGGTTCGAATAGAATTGAATAGAATAGAATAAAACTTTATTGCCATCAAACTTACAAAATTACAAAATAGTAATTACAAAAAAAGCAACGTCAAAAAAAAATGAAAAAAAAATAAAATCTGCCAATTCACAGGCCCAGAGCAAGCTCAGATGGTCTGTAACTTGATCAGATTTTTGCATATTGGAAAAGGATGACAATATAATATGGTTTGTTTAAACTTCATCCTATTGGTACATACAAAAATATTAAAGAAGATACATTTTAACAATATTTTAAGTAACATTCTTGAGAACAAGAGTTAAAAAAATAAATGACTTAGATTTACGAAGACAAAATAAAAAAATTAAAGTCATATAGGATTCTTTCCTGTAGATACAGATAAACTCTCCTTCTGAAGTGATTGAGGTTATCCACCTCCCTTATCTCCACTGGCAGGCTGCGGTAGGCTTTAATAGCTCTATACTCTGGACCTATCTCGAAAAAAGTAGAGTTATGATTTGGTATAACTAAGCCATCTCTGTCCCTAGTTGCCATGTACATTTGTGTCCCATAAAAGTGTCTATTTACAGGAAAAAGGTTTTTATTTTTTTTGACAAATAGAACTAAGTGCAAAAAATAGAGATATGGCACAGTTAACATGCCCAAGCTTCCAAAATGCGTTTTACATGATGTTCTAGGATGTAATCCTAGGAACGCCCTTATTATACGTTTTTGAACTTTGAAAACTTTTGTAGCACTGCTGGAGGATCCCCAGAATATGATTACATAGGTTATAATACTTTGTGTACTGGCGAAATAATATGTCTTAAAACTATTTGTGGAAATTACATCACGCAAACGACGAACTACTCCTGTTGCACTATAAAGTCTTACGGTTAAAGTTTTTATGTGGTTTTCCCAGCTAAGCAAAGGATCCATGGATAGTCCTAGAAATTTGACTGTGTTTGTGTTTGGAATGGTTTTATGATCAAGTTTGACAAGTAGGGAATCTTTGATTTGACCAGTTTTTTGAAATTTCATTAAAGCAGTTTTTTGAACATTAAGACTTAAATTATTTTGTTCACACCATTTAGCCATTCTTTCTGCTACTCCAGAACAACTTATTGAGAGGGCTTCAAGCAACAGTTCCGCTTCAGAACAAGTTGTGTCATCTGCGTACTGATATGCCTGATCCTCACCAACTATCTCAGGGTCGCCTGCGTAAAGTAGAAAAAGTAACGGACCCATTATCGAACCTTGAGGAATGCCTTGCTGAATGTCCTCCCATTCTGAATAGAAAGAGATATTGTCGTTCTTGATGCTGACAATTTGTTTTCGGTCTTTGAGATACGATTCAATTAGTTTTAGACAACGCCTCTTATCCCCAATCGCTCAAGTTTTTTCAGCATCAGAGTAAAGTCCACCGTGTCAAAGGCCTTTGACAGGTCAAAGTATACAGCAGCCACTTGCTTTCCTTGGTCCATATTTTCCTTTCCAATAAAGTCAATAACCCGATTGTACAATGTCTTTTCAAAGACCTTAGATACAGAAGGGAGAAGGGATACCGGTCGATAATTACCAGGATTTGTTTTTTGTCCTTTTTTAAATATGGGTTGTACTTTAGCCTCCTTAAGCTTAGCAGGAAAAATGCCATTTGAAAAACAATCATTTATGATTTGTGATAAAATTCCACTGATATGTATTGATGCTTTTATTTATTATTGCAAGAGGAGTTTCATCAACTCCTGCTGAGAATAGATACTTAACATAATAGTTTGATCCTTAGTCGTTGAGATACTATTCCAACATGCGCTTGTATATTATGAGAATATTACTGAATAGTGGATTCTTGTTATAGTTTATACTTGAAATATTGATGTGATACAATTTCGTTTATTCGTGGTTCTGTTCGTTTCGGCGACGTGGGCATGTTTAATTGAAATTGGTGTGATATGGACGCTTTGTGCTATAATTAGTTTAAAAAAAAAACCTTTTGGACATAATAAGTCTTCTGATTATGGTCGTGAGACCGAAACGTACGTAAAGACGAAAATATAAAACAAAGTGTTAATGCGAGAATTTTATATAAGTATAATTCATACTGGGTCAAGAATCTTTATTATAGAATAAATGTTTCGCATATAAAGAAATTGAATAAAATAAGCGGAAAAAGAGAAAAAAGGATAAAATGAATCTTATATTGGTCAATAAATATATCTAATGTATACACCTATCTATTGGCATTTATTTATTGAACTAGTGAAAATAGAACTTTTAATAGTTATTTTATTTAAGTATAGAATGGATTAGCGTCACGTAATTTCTATTCAATTATTGCAAGTTTGTTCACGTTTTTTTATTCTTATGATGTTAGGTAGGCCATCTTAATTGAATGCTGCTTTTGTCTATGTTGCATTCGAAGAACGAAAATTGTTGTAAAGCCATAAATGTTTCAGCCTTATTTCATTAAACCCAATTCCGGAAGTTATTAAACAGCAAATCTTAATCTCTTTTTCATTACTTATAATAGCAGAGTGGAACAGGTCTCTAAATATAAACTATCATATTACTTATGCTATAGATACGAGGTCAAGGTGAAAAGTCCCTGAAAAATAAAACAGATGGTGCCACAATCGAAAATCCCATATGTGACATTTGTGATGTACCATCTTTAACTAGAACGCATTACAATTTTTAGACTGGTATGTTATTCAGTTCTGTTTTGACACCCATCGAAACCAAGCAACCGATCAGATTTTTGTAATCATGGAAAAACTGAATTTCGTGTCCTGGTTAAACATTATTCTTTGCGTGGAAAAAACATTACGCAAAAACGCAAACAAAAGCATCGCTTGGTAAACATTCTAGTCAGAGAGCTGTAGGCCAATTTATATAAAGCTTCTGCTTCAATGATAGTACCTTTGTCAAAGGTGCCCGAACCCTCTGACGAATTTTAAAACATTCCCAGGAGGTATGTAGGGTACCCTAAGGCACCCTGAAGTGTAGTTAGTTTTTTACAAGTCCGGTAAGTTTGCCTGATTTTTTTATTTAAAGTTAGATATGGTCAAGACCATACTCCTTTACAAATTGCAAACATGCAGATGGTCCAGATTATAACATATGGCCCAAAAACCGCGAATTTAAAATTTTCCCTGATGACAGTGGAAAATTTTGTTGGTGCTTCAAACTTTGCCTACATATTTTAAGCTGTAAAAAAATGTAGACTGTCGTAAGATGAAAAATTCTGCTTTTCCATTTTTCCACTATTGAATTGAATTTTGAAAATTTGAATTTTTTCAAACTGCCGCCAAAAGTTTCCATGACTACTAACATTTCCGCTTTGTGGTTTTTTTCACTTTTTTTACAGCCTAAAATATGAAGGCAAAGTTTGAGGCACTTACCGGACTTTTCACCAACTAAATTTTCCACTGCCATCAGGGAAAATTTAAAATTCGCGGTTATTGGGCCATATCTTAGGATCTGGACTATCTCCATGTCTGCAATTTGTAAGGGAGTATGGTCTTGACCATATCTAACTTTAAATAAAAAAAGCAGAAACTTACGGTATCCTCCATATCGATTACCTTGAAAAGGGCAAAACAATCACTGGCGTATATTATGCAGAGCTGTTGGATCGATTCGACGCCGATTTGAAGCGAAAGTGACAGCGTTTGGCAAAGAAAAAGGTGCTCTTCCACCAGGACAAAGCACCGGAGCAAAGGTCCGCAGTCGCAATGGTAAAATTGAATGATTTGCGCTACGAATTGGTTCATTGGTCATTCTCCAGATTTAGCCCCCCTGCGATTTTCATCTATTTCAAAATTTGAAGAAATGGCTTGACGAAAAGAGACTTGGCTGCAACGATGGGGTCATCACTGAAACCATTTTGAAGGATTTCCGAAATCGTATTAATTGTAAGGGATCGAAATATTAGAAAAACGTTGGACGAAGTGTATCGAGCTACAGGAGATTATGTTGAGAAATAAAATGAGTTTTGACCAAATAAATCATTTCTTGTTTCAGTTTTCAGAAACTTTTCACCTTGCCCTCGTATAGGAGTACCTACTTTATATTATTGTAAAGCAATATCCTTTTTTTTTTAAATATGGCCATTTCTAATATAAAGGAAAATCTAGTATTGACACGAATGCTTTCTTAGCTCTCTAAGCAAAAAGAATTTATAATAGGCTACTTTCCCAAGAATAACAAATGGCAAATTGTTTTATTTCTGATTGTAGTAGTTGTCTTCTTATGAAATTCCTATCGAGGCTTGGTATGAGAAAGTTTCCGGAAAATTACTCGATACCGGTGGTATATGATTTTCTTGATATAAACAGTTCCTGCATCGTTAACTCTGCATAGAACCGCGCATCATGCTGTTGACTGACCGCCGTTGTGCCAGCAGCTTGGAAGATATCGACCTGGCGCATGCACTGCGACAACTGGATCCTGCCAGAGTGTGTGGCGGTCTTCTGCTAGAGTGTAACCTCGTGCCTGCTATCTCGAACATCTCCAAGCATGCACACCGTTGAGGGTTCTTCTCATGGACCTACACCTGAATCTCTACACTTGCAATCTTTCACCTTCTCCAGCTCATTTTCCAACTTCCTACTTGTCTACAAGATATCAGCTCTTCTGTATCTACTTCAATCAGAAATTACTCATATAGAAACGAATTCGTTGCAATAAACTTAGGAAGGAGATATACTCGATTTATATAATAATTTTCGGAAAGTGAAACGTTGTTTTCGATCTGGAATAGTGACTCAAGAGTTGTCATAAAATACGAAGTTCATTTTCAATTGGTTTGCATTTCGGAATAAGGCTGACGGTTAATTGAATACGACACTGCAGATTAAATTCATAACATAGTGTAACAAGGAAAACTATTAGAAAATTATTGAAGAAACGTCCTTGAAGATTTTTCCAGCAAATAAAAATTCAATTGCGGAGTACAACCAGTAAAAACATTGATATACTTAATCATAACTTGTGATCTAGCTACCTTCCTTATGTTTTTAAGGTAAGTTGAAAATATTCTCTTACCCTTACAAATATGTTTTGATTTGTGTAACAATAGCTGATTACATAGAGAAAATACAAAGTCACGTAGGAAATTTTAAATCTCCGATCATTTTGAGTAAACTTAAAATTAAAAAAAAATGTATTATTGTATTAATTAGAATTAAATTGAAAAATTAGATTCGAGTTTATTGAGTAACCCAAATATTTTTTTGTAGTGGTTAAGAATAGAGCAAGCTAATTGAGAGATAAATACGCTTTTGCTTTTCGACCACTCTCATGATTTTTTTGGAATAATCATAATATAGTGAAAAATTTCCTGTATGAAAGACAAGCTATATATTTTCGGTTGCATACCGTAAAACGGATGGGGCCGTATAACTCGCTCAGGGAATCACAATTATTTTCATGTTATAACAGACTCGTATGGCATGGAATGAAGGAAGCAAGAGTTGCCGCATTCTTGTGAGACCCAACAACTTTTTTAAAAGTTTTAAATTCTTAGCGTCTTTATTTACATCACCATATTCTTTGTGATCTTGCAAAGGCTTTTTCACAGTAAATGACAGAGTACTATTAGATTAGAATAAAATGGAATATTTATTAGCCCAAAGTAATTCAAAACTATACAAGACTAAAATTTAGGACAAGAAAGTACAGTATAAATAAGAAATATGCACCATTATCCACTAAAGATACTAGTGCAGTCAAACGGGTGTTTGAGGTCAAAAAACTTGGGAAATGGACCGATTTTGACGGGACAAAAAGCATTCTCTTCGGAATTTTATCAGAAACAAATTCTACCTAGTCTAAAGTTGCGTCTAAATAAATTATTTATTAATAAATATACGAATTGCACCAAAATTTCAAGTGTAAACTGTTTTTAAAATTAATGTATTAATAGTCAAATAAATTATATCAAAAGAATTAAAAAAAAATAGGTCTCTATTTTGAAACGAACAAATAAAAACTATTTTATACTCGTTTAATCTATTTGACTATTAATACATTGATTTTAAAAACACTTTACACTTGGAATTTTGTCACAATTCATATATTTATTAATGAATAATTTATTTATAACAATTCAATTTGGTCAAATTCGTATATTTATTAATAAATATTAATTGTTTATAACAAATTAGCGGGTATACATTCGACGATATTGACGACAAAATCTAACTCAGAAGGCCAAAATTATTCGAAAGCGATCCTAAACTCTTAGTTTTGGTCGAATTGGTATATTTGTTAATAAATAACTTGTTTTAACAAATGAAGTTAATTCAACTACTTGCCTAACTATTTTCATATGTTCACTGACCAAAAATAGTCTTTACCCGGTCATTTTTCATGAATTTTTATGTAATCTAATAAATACGCTAATTAAATTGTTAATTTATTGTTTATAAGCAATGCATATTTTTTGCGCAACTTTAGACGAGGTAGACTTTTTTCCTGATAAAATTCCGAAGAGAATGCACTTTGTCCCATCAAAATCGTTCCATTTCCCAAGGATTTCGAGATTTTGCCTATTTTTATACCCATTTGACTGCACTATACTCTTAAAGTGCTGAGGAGCTTTTGGCTACCAAGTAGCCATCATCAGAGTATTATAAATAAAAATGTGCCTGTTTAAATACTATTTGGGGATAATAATGCAAACAAGGGGTTACCCTCAGCTGGAGATAAATCGGAATTTAATAAATTGCTTTTATTGATGTGATCTGTATTCAAAATATGTTGGCTAACGCTGATATTTCACCATTATTTTTCTTTATATGGGCAAAATGCTCTTTATACCGAGTTAGAATGTTCCTTATAATTTGACCCATATTATTTTGAACACGACTCACAATCTATTTTGTAAATCCCGGATTTGTCCGAAACATTATCAATGGTGTTGCCTAAACGGTATTTTAGCTTGTTCTTACATCTATAAGCTGGTTTTATTGTAAATTTAGGACTAAAGGATAAGTGAACTTGAAGTATTTGAAGGTAATGGCTCTAATTTGGTTAGTTGGTTGCGTTCCAATTTCTTTTTTGTTTAGAAATTGAAATATTGATCAGAAATTTGTGGAAGTTTTTCAACTTCGTTTGTTGTAATTTTGTTAGATCAAGGGGACGTACGATAATTCATGAACAAGACTATTAAATGGAGCTATTTTATGTAGCTGAATCCGCCGGAATATACCATTTGTTTGAGTGGGTTTTCTGTATATGTCAAAATCCAAGTGATTACCATCTTTTATAATGTTAATGTCAAAGAAAGTAAGCTGATTCTGTTTCTATTTCGACAGTGAATTTCAGTGAATCAAAGTGGTTATTACGTGTGTTCTAAAAGCCATGTAAATCAAAATCTTTGCTTATAAGCGCGAAAATATATCTGTACCAAACTTTTGGAATTATGATTTTAAGGAAGTTTGGAGTTCGCCTAGAAAAATATTGACCAAAAAAGGAGAGAGCGGATTGCCCATTGCACATCCGCTTGTTTGTTTATTGTAGTTTTGGGTAAAAGGAAAATGATTTTGCCACACACATAAAGATGTAAGGATCACGTGTTCTGTGCAGTTTGTATCGAGGATATTGATATTTGAAAGCCATTTCTTCAGAATCTTTATAGATTCAGGGATTTGAGTATTTGTAAATAGTGAAACAACATCAAATGAAACTAGAGTATCACCAGATTCAAGTTTGAAATCTTTCAATGTTCACAGACAAACTTAGTGCTGCTTGGAAGATGCTAAATTCCTAAACTAACCATTTTGCTATGTCTTACGCAGGACTATTAATGTTTGAAATCATTGTTCCCATGAAATTACCCAGTTTATGAATCATAAGTGAGCAATGTAGTTTAGGAAGATTAGGATTTGAAAGTCTAAGTTTGTATTTTAAATTATAGGAGATTAGAGCTGTACAGGATTTTAATGAATTATTGTCTAGTTTAATGCATTTTGACGAAGGATTTCTGGTAATCTGCTCATAGGGACCATCATTCAACAAGGTATTTACCGAATTGTGATAAACTTTCACCAGGGAATTTCCCTTATCTGCTTTCAAGTCTTTTTCTTTCAATAATTTATAGATATTATTGAATTGAGTGTACTTTTTATGATTCATTTGATTTTCAAGAGTTGTCTTCATGCACTTGCTACGAATAACAGCTTAATCTTGAAACTTCTCGGTCTTCTGCAGTGGCTAAGGTGCTATCTATGATTCTCATGATCTCGATGTCTGTGGCATTATTACATCTTCGTCTCGTAGCTACTAAAATTAATGTTGATAAGTGTTACTTGTATATACCTATAACTGCATCACAAATTGTCAAGCTCGAAAAATCAAGTTTCCCATTCCTGCCCTTGCTAGAATATTTGAGACTCATTTCACGATTCAATAATTTCTTCATCATATTTGAGATGTAGGATCTCAACGAATCCCCACCTGCTAAGCTCAAATCACAAGTCTGTAGTAAGAAAAATAAAACATAAAGCGATAACAAATAATTGTGAAACAAGGAAAGAATTATATACAGTTCAAGTAGAGCAATATTAATCTATAACATATTTTTTCTGATTCCTTTTTCCCATGATATAAGTTATACAGATGGTAACATAATTAACACATGAATAAGAGTGGATAAAGTTCGTAAGCAAATACATATGTATCATAAATAACTAACAACACCATCACTTGCATCAAAGTTTCGGTCCCTCTATTAATTTCTTTTCTACATTGTCCAGCTCATCATTTGATTTTAAAGGATTTTGATCAATATCTTCTTCATTTAGGGTATCTGATAATAGAATTTTATCTAATACTGTTTTTATTTCGTGCATTTGGTGTTGAATTTCCTTTTGTATCAATATCGACTTTCTGTATTGTATTTATATAGAATCATGGTTGAATTCACAATATCGTATATTACAATCTACCTACAATATTGATACAATAATTTTGAAGAAATATTATATGAATATTGAATATATTGTAAAGATAAAGAATTATGATTGATATCACAATATCGTCAAGTACAATTTACCTACAATATTGATACTTAAATATTGCCTCAATATTTCGAAACAATATTGGCACAATATTTTTACAATACCATCAATATTGATTTCATTAACAATATTGCGTCAATATTGTAACAATATTTACACGAGATTTTATGCTATCTGGGTATACACTTATATATTTCCATCTTTCTAAATTACCTAAATATTTGTCCCTACTGTATTTAAATGTTCTGCTGATGATGATTTGTCAGTATTACGTCTCTCTAGTCCTTCTAGTTTGACCCACATACCATTTGAACATGACATATGCCATATCTATAAATGAAATTGATTACAAATTTAGAAAACGAATTTGTTAATTATTGAAGAATGATGATTGAAACTTCTAAATTTCATCGAATTATTTGAAAGTGAATGCTCCAATTTGGATAATTGATTGGGTTCCATTTTTCCGCTTTTGAAACTAAATAACTTTTGAACGTTCCTTATTCTCTTAATTTAAAATATCATACACCATACATGATCTTTCGTAATGGTGTGTAAAAAGTAAAACCCAAAAAATGGGTTTTAATTCTTTATCAACACGTTATCAACAAGTAACAATATTTTAAGTCCCTTTTTTCAGTTCATGTCCTTTGAAGGGTAGAAATTGGCACCGCCTTTTTAAAATGAATTTCAGTACATTTTTCTGCGTTAACTAATTCTAACAAGAATGTTTTTGTTGTTTCAGATGATGAAGACAATCATAAGGTATTTTCATATTTCTCCTTAAACTCACACGATTCTGCAATCATATCTACAATAAAATACTCATCGTATACACTCTCTTATTACGAAGCGTTGATCATGGATCTTCCTCGTATTGGTTCCCAGACATCTATATGTCCGCCAAACATACAACTTCTCACGGATAACAAAACCAAGCCAAGTGCTAGCCAACGATTGTTAACTGCTAATACATCGACTGAACCCCAATTTGCCGTTCTACCATCTGCTCCTGTTTATCAACCAAGTAGGAGAAGAGAAGAAGCGTGTGCTTTGCAAAATCTTAGACGAAGGTTGCAAGCTGTAAAAATTATGGAAGCAAACAGACCAGAACCTACATACGTAACATATAACAATAACTCTTCTTTAACTGAGTCTGAAGATCGACCCAATCTTCTGCAAAAGGTGAGTTTATCACTTACCAAGTGGATATATTAAGCCCATGAAACTAATTTTGAATCGTTTACATTTTATCAATTGTTCGCAAATAGTTATTTATGGTACTTTTATGATAATAGAAAACTAACAAGGCCTTCACACAAAAAAATAACAATCCTATACAATCAATCTTCACGCCCTTCCGGGCTAGTTTAGTAATAGAGTACGTCTTAACAGGTGGAAGGTTCGAAATTCCCGTAATTCCAACGATGAATTTGCTTCAATAATGATTGCATCCCAGAGCATCCACCCATTCTAACGAACATTTTTGTTTGCGGGATTTTATTTTCTATGTAATCGATCGTTTAGCCGTAACGTAGTATTACTCCTAATGTATTTCTGTATTCTAAAAGATTCTAATTAATTGTCTTTTTTAATGTCTAAAATGTACAGAGTATTGTAGGAGATTGTTTGCCCAATTTGAATTTTGTTTCTTGAACCGAAAACTTCTGAGGTGTTATTAAAATCTTAAATGCAAGTTCGGTCGCGCCGAGCCCGTAATTTAGTTGATATTTCACATTTCTGATTGAGCCACTGATGTGGCTGAAAAAATAATTCTGAGCTTCTCACAACGTATTATCTTTAGAACATATCGCAATTTTCGACAATTACAGTTATCGCGTGTTGGTGGTGTATTACTAGCTGTAAATAGTAAGTTTTCTGCTATTGAGATTGATCTAATAATATTCGTTCTCTTATGCCTAATTAGAATATCGTAGGTATCAAATTTAGTATTGGAAGCTGTGTTTATATATTCGTGCTGCTATACAAGGTGTCCCAGTATACCTGTTCCAATGAATTATCTCAGCCATTTCGAAAGATAAAAATTTGGAAATTTCGTGATCTCCAATTCGTTCAAGGAATCTTCAACTGAGAAAAACAAAAATTGCGGTTTGACCGGAAGTGACTCTGACTTTTTTATTTCAAATAGCACCCTGTATATTTTTTTGCAAGTTTTGATTTCTACTCAAAATTATCTTTCCAACGATGTATCACACTTTGAATTTTACATTTGATTTGATGGAGAAAACAACAATTGAAATTTCAAATTGAAAGAATTGCAGTAGGCTACGATATTTTGTGTAATCTTGATTTTGACTTCAATAATAATTGATAATTCATGAACAATTTTGCATTCGAGATGATGAAGAGAACGTCAAATTTCAAATTATTAGAATTGTAGTAGAACTGGAAGAATTAATAATTCTCAAATGAAATCCTTAGTGTGCCATGGAAACATTTGAATACATTTTTTTATAACTTTGATAGTGATACATCGTTGGAAAGATAATTTTGAGTAGAAATCAAAAATTGCAAAAAATATACAAGGTGCTATTTGAGATAAAAAAGTTAAAGTCACTTCCGGTCAAACCGAAAGTGACTTTCAATTTTTGTTTTTCTCAGTTGAAGGTTCCTTGAACGCATTGTAGATCATAAAATTTTCAAATTTTTAGCTTTTGAAATGACTGAGATAATCCACATGTATACTGGGACACCCGGTATATTCCACCGAATATCCTCTCTATGTCATATGAAACAATTATAGATGCTCTCATTGACTTTACCTAGGAGAATATTATTGTATGTATTTATTGAGCCATTTCAACATTACTGAGTATGCCTCGTACAAATGTGACGTAGCAGTTGAATCTCCTAAATTATCATACTTCAACAATCAGCTTAGTTATTTCGATCTTACAACACTTCCTCCAAGAGAAACAATAAGTTTCCACCTAACATAACAAGGAATATCAGACCTAACACAAATTATTGAACTGGATGATTATAATGCATTTAAGACTCTAAGATCGGCAATTTAAACTGATATTGCCTGTTCATTTAGGCTCTATACATCAAAAATAGAAAATAACATTAAATGTAATTCCAAATATTTCTGGTCAATTTTTCGTACCAAAAATAAAAGCAGTTTCTATTCCTGAACATGTTCAATTTGATAATCTTAGCTACTCTAGTCCTCATGATGTTGTTAATGTCTTTGCAAAGTACTTTCAAAGTATCTATATTGACTCTAATTCAACTAATACAAAACCGTCGGATAACTTCAAAAATAATATTCTATCTCTTTCAATTATTAGTCCTTCTGAAGTGATTCAAGTTACTAAAAAACTTGAGGCAAGCCACACGAAAGGTCCAGACCAAATTCCTGATGCTTTCTTCGTGAAAGATTGCATCAATATATTCGTAGCTCCACTGGCATTTTTATATTCATTAGCCGTAAAATCGTATACTTTTCCGAATCTGTGGAAAGTTTCAAAATTAGTACAAATTTTTGAAAAAGGTAATAGACATGAGGTTACTAATTATCGCCCAATCATCAATAACCTCTGCAAAATATTTGAATATATCTTATATGATGCGACTCTCAATCATGTAAAACTGCAGATATCTCAGAGCAGCATGGGTTCATGCCTGGCAGATCAACTGTTACTAACTTAGGTTGCTACAGTTAATACTTGGCTGAAGTTATTGATGAGGGAGTCAGGTTGATTGTATCTACCTCGATTTGGCTAGCTTATAATACATATCAATATGTAGAGTATAAAGCTTTTAGATCGTATTCATTTCATGCCACCTCAGGTGTACCTCAAGGGTCAGTACTTGGACCACTCCTATTCAATTTATTTATCAATGACATTTCTCCTTTATTTGTCTGTTATTTTCTTCTTTACGTAGAGGACTCAACACTTTGCTCGGCAGTTAAGCATTCTTTATGTTGTTATTCACTGCAGAATGAAGTGGATGTACTCAGTATTTGGTGTGTAATCAATCATCTGGAGCTTGATATTAGTAAATGCAGTGTAATGACTTTCACCAAAAAAATTACGCCTATTATTTACAATTACAAACTTGTTGACACAGCCCTTGCTCGTTCCTATAGTTTCAGAGACTTGGCAGTTTTGTTTGACGTGAAATTGTAATTTGCGTCTCACATCGAATCATTTGTTTCTAGCGCCTACATAATGCTGGGCTTTATCATCCGGAATTGCCTCCTATTTATTATACAATTCATTCGTTCTTTCCAAGCTCGAAGTTGTATGGAACCCCTATTTTAAAATGTATATAAAGAAAATAGAACACGTAAATCGGTGTTTCTTAAGATATTCAGATTTTTTTTAGTATATTATAGTATAGTATCATTTATTGATCCATTTGCTATTTACAGAGAATAGATAGGACAAGTCAATACAAGGCATTTAATTAAATGGTAAAGTAAAATAATACTGTTGAATAAAATAATTCATGTCTAACATGTAGGAAGCCACTTTGTCTATATAAGAGAAACACTTCACTAAAACATGACAGTATACATTAAAAATTAAAATTAAAATATTTACATTTACATCTATTTACACTAATACATAAATTACATATTAAAACACAACGAATTAAAATTGTCAATTCAGTCATTTAAAAACAGAATAGCGCCTAAAATGGAGCCTTGCGGTACACCAAATTTTACCAAATGCTTAGTGGAGATATTGCCATATTTAACGCTCTGCATTCTATTATTTAAGTAGTTTTCGAAAAGTTTAAGGCTTTTACCTCTAATTCCGTAATAATTCAATTTTTGCAGTAATAGATCATGACGCACCGTATCGAAGGCACTGAATAAATCATAAAAACGAGCAGTGCATTCTTCTTTCTTCTCAAAGGATTCTAAAATGTTTTCACATATATTAGTTAAAGCACTTGTCGTCGATTTTCCTGTTCTATAGCCATATTGTGATTCATTTAAGATATTAAAAGCTTCTAAGTAATTTATTAGTCTATTTTTTAAGCAGTTTCAAAAATTTTTGTCTCAACTGGTATAATCGAAATAGGTCGATTTCAAAGCTGATGGTAATTATCCATCTATTTGATTTTCCCACCAGGCTCTATTAGATAGATTCTCTTGCTTAGAGTTATATAAACGTAGGGAAATTCATAGTATTTTATTTCTGTATGTATATATATCCTTTGATTGTATCAAGGCTGAATTTACATGTTTCATTTGCTCGTACCCGTTCCACACAAACAGTTTATCTACCACTCTGCAGAACAAACACTTTATTATTTCCCCCCAATATTCCAAATGTGTAGATTCTACGAGATGATCGGTTTGACTGTTGACATATTTTGTTGTAACCCTAATGACATTTGTAAAGCTGTGTATATTGGTTAATTTTAATTAACTCTGTAATTATGGGCATCTACGACTAACGCACAACTCATTAAAAATAGTCCCCTTTTCATACCACTAGCGCGTGGGGTCAGTATACGACTAGTGCACGAGCTACCTGCGGTATACCTAGCTACCGGCGACCTTTTTTATTTGCTAAAAAAATGTACTTTTTTTTGCAAATCAATTTTTTTCTTCAATTAATCGAATAATAATAAAAAGTAATAATAAGATTCTTGACCCAGTATGAATTATACATAAAAATTCTCGGGAAATAGGTCACATTAACACTTTGTTTTAAATATTCGTCTTTACGTACGTTTCGGTCTCACGACCATCATCAGAAGACTCACTATGTCTAAAAAGGGGTTTACTAAAACTAATTATAGCACAAGCGTCCAAATCGCACAATTTAACTTCAATCAAAAGAGCTCACGCCGTCGAAACGAACAGAACTACGAATAATCGAAATTGTATAAAAACTTGGTCAATCCTTTGGTTTAGTTCCTTGTTCTAACGTTTGAATAAATTTTGTTTAATTAGTAAGAATTGACCATGTTTTTCAACATAAAAGTTGATTTTTCTCGAAAACGGTCAACTTTAGAGCTTATGACCAAGAATCTTTTTTGTGTAGAAAACATTGGCGGTTCAAATGGTTGTCTCAAAACCGTACTTTTTTCAGTGGCGTAGAAGTTGGGGAGAAAAAACCCACTACCCCCTTAAAATCTTCACTAATTAAGAGTAAAAAAATTTTTTCATCGCACAGAACATAGCTTACTATGAGTAGAAAATGCTTACAAAAGTTGAATTTTGTACACTAAACGGTTCCGGAGATATACCCTGTATCTCGAAAACGAAGCTTTCTACGACATATGTTTATAAGAACTTTTCTTCTTAAAAACACTTGTTCTATCTCCTGTTGCAGTTTGTCTACAAAAAACTGACTCACCTTGTATACATTTCCACTCTGTGTTTTTTCGGGGTTGTGACCACATTAAAAATGTTGTTTTTTTTTTCAATTTTTTTTTTTATTTTTTTATTATTTTTTCTAATGTTTTTTGTAATATTTTGAGACATTAAATATATAATCAAACAAATGTCGTTGACCAGCTCTATATTGTTCTTGGTATTCTGCAATTCTTTCTTTCTTTTGAACACTTTTTTTATTCACAACTGGATTCAGCACATCAGCACTTCTCATATTTATTTGTGCTTCCACAACAAATTCCTTCAACTCTCCAACGAATTTATATATATTTGGATGCGCGCTGGAAAAGCATATGTTGAAGTGCGAATGAAATGATTCGCATGCATTTGTTGTTTCGCAATCTCAAACATTGTCTGTTGCCCATATCTGTGGTGGATATTTCGCATCGTTGTTGATATAATTTGTCTTCAAATAAGCGCCAAATCTTTGCAATTGTGGAAAATAACCAACATACGGTTCCAAGATACGATAAGCCTCTTGTACCTCGTCTGGTCTTAAAAATGGTATGCCAAATGTCCATGGAATAAACAGCCATGGATTATCAACCCAGGCCAACGGGATCTCAATGAGTCTTGAATTGCATATTCAAAATACACAACAACCTTGTATGGAAAAAATAGCCAGCGATATTCCCAACATTTATCAATTATTAGTTTTCAACTAATGTTATTTTTTCTTTGTTTGCTAACAAAAAAAATAACAACGGTATGTAATTGTTGTTTTTCACTCCATGGATGGTGAAAAGTTTCTCATTTGACATAAAAACTGAAGACTTGGAATAGTTCCAAAAACTATAATTTGATTGACAGGATCGTTGATAAGAACCATACTGTCGTTGTCACATATGTATTTTGTATTATATAATATATCAACGTATAATATGAGCAGTGGCGGCTCGTGAATTTTTGAGAGAGGAGGCTGGACATAAAACGTTTTTGTAAAAATATACTCTGTTCACAGCCTTTTAACCTTTGCACAGCGACCGCACCAGCTACTTCAGTGACAAAATTAATTGTTACCCAGCAAGAACCAACGTGGAGGTATAGAGTTTCTCTTGGCAAAATTTTTTTGTTCGTTTTTTGTCTTTTATTTTTTTTGGATTTTTGATATTTTTTCTTTTTTTTGGAATTTTTCATATTTTGTTTTTTTTTCATTAATTTTATTAACTTTTTTTATATATTAACGGAATTCTACGGTCTTTAGTTTGCGAAAAATGATCAATAATATTATAAAAAAATGTATCATTTTGTTTTAAGTGTTTTACTAAATCTTTTTGAATAGATATTAAACTAACATTGTATAAACGATTTTGGCTCATTGTATTTCGCATGTAAGTTTTAATTCGTTTGAGAGTAGAAAATGATCTCTTCACCGATGCCGACGTTACAGAAATGGTGACTGTCAAACAAAGTAGTTTATAAAACTGAGGTAAAACTTGTTACAAATTATTGTCTATCATATATTTTATCATATCGGCGTGACTGTCATACTGGTCTAAAATATCTTTATCCGAGTATATAACGCATAATTCATTGTGCCGTGCTATATTATCAAAAAATTTATATTTTAGAACTAAGTTATCTTGAAGTGTATTGGGGAACTCTTTTGAAAAAGATTCGAAAAATCTTCTATTCATCAAGTCAAAAAACTTCAATTCATGTAAATCGGAAAATCGAATCTCAATTTGACCTTTAATAGTATCTAAAATTTCATAAAAAAGTTGTTTATAATGTAGTTTCTTGTTTACCAAATTATATGTTTTCCTCTTTTTCGCGAGAGGAGCCTCATCAGTTGAAAAATTTTCAAATAAAATATTAAAATGAAATTCTGTATTACGGAAACTTGAAATTTTTCCAACGAGATGTTTCAAACGATCTCTTGAATAAATTATATCAGTGAATTTATGTTGTTAAATTTGAAAAATAAGATCAGTTTGTTGAAATATTAATTTAAAATTATCAAGAAAAAACTAAAATTCTTCATTTTCTAAATAAGATTTCAAACCAACAGCAGCATTTAATGAAACCTGATCTGTTGAAAAGTCATCACTGTTTAATACAAATGTTTCAATCAATTTGTCTTTATTTTTATGGATGGTAAATACTGCACGTGATGTAAAATTCCATCGAGTTGGAGCATTACAGGGAAATCACTGATTTTTTTTTAAACTTCGTCTTGTCAATACTACTATTAATGTTAACAATGATGGATTTTGATAGTTACCTGACATTACTAATCCTTTCAAATCCGGTAAAGGCCGTTTATTTAAAAGAAACACTTTTATCATATGTTAATTCACTAAATGGATTTTCTAAAGGGCAGCAACTAACTCACTAACACTCATTTTAAATTTACAACAGACAACAATCTAACCTTACTTCGCGTGGCGTGACAACACATAAACAAGCACTGACTGACCTACTCAGCAGTCGGCAGAACGCACGTCTCGTATTTCATAGATTGCTAGCGGCTGCCGCAGGCTAGCCTCTAGAGGGTGTTGCCATTTTCGCTGATTTACCCAGTTGGCGTTCGGACTGGTCGGAAAAACGGCAACTGCGTTGAACAACACATGTCAGCGTTTGAGATATATAGAGAGTCTAGCCTCAGGGTACTGTTGCCAGATTAAAAATAACTACTGAGAACGGGGAATTAATTGTAAAATTTAAAGAATTATCAGAGAAACAGGAAATAAAATGGAGAATGATCATTAAGATAAATTGGTGAGGAGGCTGAGCCTCCTTAGCCTCCTTCGAGGAGCCGCCACTGAATATGAGTTTGACTTGAGTCAACACAGAGTGGAAATGTGAATGTATATAATATGAGTTTGACTGAAGTCATCTTTTTATTATCATTTGATTAATTAAAGAAAAAAATTGATTTGCAAAAAAAAGTACATTTTTTGAGCGCATAAAAAGGTCGCCGGTAGGTAGGTATACCGCAGGTAGCTCGTGCGCTGGTCGTATACTGACCCTAGCGGCTTTAAGAGGCTTTGTGCGCTAGTCGTCAAACGCCGTAATTATATGTAATCCTAAGCTCTCCAAGGGGTTTCTTCCGTTGAGCTAGTGTAATTAAATAAATAAATAAATAAATAAATAATTGTCAAGATATAAATTTTATAATTCTAAAGTGTTAATTTCGATAAATTATCTAAGCTGTCTAAGAATTCTTGAAAAGACTAAATATTTTGGAAATAAAATTTCACGTACGAGTGTTGGGTGCACGGAGTTCACTAATAGCTGAAAGGTTCAGTACTTCAACAGTATTGCAAGGGGATGAGGGTGATTATGTCTATACCAGTATTCTAAAGTTAATAATAATTTGGTTATCTAAGGAACTTGGAATAATATTAATTTTGGAATATTCAATTCGTATTATTTTTCTTTTTTACATTTCCAGCGCCAGAATTGTGCATTAATTTTGGCAAACGCGACTTCCAAAATATAACAAGGAAAACGTTAAAGGCGTAAGTTCGCAGAACTGTATTATATCTTACCTAGAAATATTTCTGAAGCCTTCCGATTAACAAATGGTTTAAAAATAATCTTTTTAACTTTCTGAAATGTTTGTTTATTGTATAATAATGTTTCTTGACCCAGGTATGCAGGGCCGGATTTATAGTGGTGGCGGCCCGTGGGCACAAGTTTGGTTAGGCCCCCTATGGTAGACGGTAATATTAAATGCCACAAAATATTGGTACAATGCAAAATTATGATGCAATTGTAATGTCAAAAGACTAGAAACACTTATCTGTAATACGGCGCCACATACTAAACACCCGGGAGAATTCAAATAACTAATTCCAATGAGCTTGTTATTATGTAGTGTTTCAAAGCAATGTGACATCAGAAATAGCTTATTTTAACTTCTACCTGCCATTGCATAAATATTAAATATACAATATTTCCTGATTTTGCCATGTAAAATGAATAATTAAAATTTGTGAATTCAAATTCTGCACAAATTTACTCAAAAATTATGAATTTGTTACTATATTAACAAAATCATCATTATTTTTGTTGAAATCCAAAATTGTTTTCAATACATTATACTTGGTGAAGGCCCGTGGGCGGCCGCCCACTCTGCCCACTCCTAAATCCGGCCCTGCAGGTATGAATTATATATAAATTCTAGGGAAATAGGTCACACTAACACATATGCTTATTATTTCCGTCTTAAATAATAAGCATATGTGTTAGTGTGACCTATTTCCCGAGAATTTATAAATAATTTATTGTATATGAAACGGGTGTCAACATAACGAATCCAAACAATTAGAATTTGTTTTTTTTTCTGGCTGAATAAGTTAGTGGCATTATTATACCAGACTAGAAGGGAAGCGAACGGAAAGGGTTTAAACGTGGTCGTGATAATATATTCCCAGTTGAAAAACATCGTTATCTATAGGTACCTATTACAATTTGCTTGGTAATTACATGTAGATACCCACTAGATAAGAACTAATTTGATTCTGCAATTTAAGATTTATTAAAGACACATACGGTACAATAAATTTTGTTGCGTTAAAAACGAACATTTAACTTTTTGTTGACATTGAACAATTTGCCTTCAGCGTATGTAAATTCCATGTTTTCTACACCACTACTGCACGCTATATTCCAAACGAATCAACTCGGAATTAGACAAACATAACAGTTAGTTCCATTTTAAACCACAATAATTTATTGCAACAAACGTTCGTTATTCAAGGATTCGAAGCAAAAAGATATTCCAAATAATAGAGAACATATGATTATGTCTAGACTAGATGAAAACTTTCATTGAAATATGGCAACAACTCGATCGGTCAATTACTTTCTTAAGAATTAACTTAGAATGTCATTCATCACGGTACGCCCGACAACATTCTTACAAAACTTGGTAAACAACAGGAATAGTTACTGATGTTGCTTCACAAGGAATCTCAGAAGATCGATAATGATATGATGGAGTTGTTTTTGGGATTGAGGAACGTTTAGAAAAGCTAGTGAAAATCATAGCAACGTAAATAGTAATCGCTATCAGTCTCCGACCAAAAGAATTGTTGAAGCAGGTGCATAACCTATTATTTTTGTATAAATAAGAAATACCCTTATCCACTAAATATATTGTTAAAGTACGAAGGACCTTTGAGCTACCAAGTAGCCGTCATCAGAGTAAACAAAAATAGAAATCAAAATGTGCCTGTGTAAGTACTATTTGGGGATAATAATGGAAACAGGGGGTTACCCTTGCATTCCCTGCGTCCCTTTTCACACTATGCGCTTATTAGAGGCCATGCATCGCCTCAGCATTTGTAAGGGTCACGAATTGCTATCGTCCGTCGTCCATCCATCATCATTTGAGCCCCCCCCCCTTGACTTCAGTCTAGATCCGCCACTGATCTTTATATATTTTGTAACATAGAATCCACCAATTCTCATCCAGAGCAATCGTGTTTTTGGCATTTCGAATGCACCAAGGAGGTTTTTTGGGTCGCTGAACACAAATCCGGTGACAGACATTTTTCAGCGTTATTTATGGAGGGATTATTAAGTATATCAACAAAAAAAAGATTATATCTTTTTCATTTCATTCATTTTCTAATGATTTATGAAGGTTTTATACATTTATAGAGGCTCTATAAAATCTATATTATCATATAATTGTGTATCATCATCATCTTCCTCATGATTGGCAGACGTCTCGGTGTCAACATTGGCACAAGTACATTATACCTGGGTACGTTACTTACAAAATAGTGCACCTGTCGGTATAAAGATAGATGCCTGTATATTAATACCTATAGGTATACTATATACTATATCAGGCATAGAGATTTTGTATACCTGTGCGTAAAGAAACGTCAAAAGGAAAAAAATATATTTTGAAAACCGTTTTATTCTATTTCATGATACCAATATTTTGGTGTACGTAGACGCCCATATTATGGTCATCATTGTTGTAAGAGGGACCATGAATATCATAATAACGGATCAACTGATAATTTTGTTTGAAAAAGAATAGACCGCTTTGATATGGTAGAGACTTTATTGTTAACATTGACAATGGATAAATAATTTTACCAACTGCGAACATGAAGTCATGAAGATGAAGATGGAGATCAAAGTGGTAATAATAATAGAGGCGAGCCAATTCTTGAAAATGATGATTCTGATGACGAATATTATCTATTGTAAATAATTGTATAAAAAAAATAAGGTTAAGAATAAAAAAAATATAGTAATTAAATATTTGTGTTCTTTTTCAAACAATTACAAATATTCCTATCCTCTTAATATTGAAAAAGGAGAATACTCCGAAGTAATTTTAAAATGCAAAAATAATAAAAATTTAGAAGCGTGTCAAATTAGCTATTTTTGTCAATTTTCCACCCCTACGATGATATTCGAGTAAATCTGGCTCCGGAATCGTATTTAGCGACCCAAAAAATCTCCTTGGTGCATTCGAAATGCCTAAAATGCGTAAATTGCGAAATAAACATATTAGGGGTGCAAAATTGGCCAATTTTTTCGATTCTATCACCCCAACGATGGATTTCGAGTAAATCTGGCTTCGGATTCGTGTTCAGCGACCCAAAAAACTTCCTTGGTGCACTCGAAATTACAAAAACACGTGAATTGAAAGGGTTCAAAATTGGCCAATTTTGTCGATTTCATCACCCCAACGATAAATCTAGCTTCGGAATCGTATTCAGCGACCCATTCGTAATGCCTAAAACACGTAAATTGCAAAATAACATATTAGGGGTGCAAAATTGGACAATCTCTTCGATTTTACCACCCATAAAATGGATTGCAAGTAAATCTGTCACCGGATTCGTGTCCAGCGACCAACAAAACCTCCTTGGTGCATTCGAAATGCCAAAAACATGTAAATTACAAAATAACATATTAGGGGTGAGAAATTGGCCAATTTTGTCGATTTGACCACCCCTATGATGAATTGCAAGTAAATCTGACTACGGATTCGTTTTCAGCGGCCCAAAACAAAACCCTAGGTGCACTCGAAATGCCAAAATACCTTTTTTTGTAGAAAATACAATTCAAGACTTGGAGATTTCAGGCCATTTTCGCCCCAATGGGTGGGGTTGGGGTTCCCAACAGGTTTTAAGGTGTATGAATGATCCTGAGAACCTCCTGAAGCTAATGCAAAAAAAAATTTTTGATTCGAACTTACATGTTTTTTTTTTTTATTTTCCGTTCATAGCCTGGACTAATAGGGAGTATGGCATACTTATATAATATTCTTAGCAGTCACGTTAATAGATTATGGGATGGGGATTTGATTTTGTATTTTTAGTATTTCAGTTGGTAGTATAGTTATTATCCCTTGACCCTTAACAGAATCATAAAATGCAGAATGTTCATTAAAAGGGTCATATTTGTCGTTTTAATTTTCTTCATGTTCATTTAATATTAAAAAACCCAAACATGCTATACTTTAAAACATGCAATATGCACTTATACAAAAAATAAATGTTATATGCAGTTTAAAAGCACTCTATTATGATTCAATATTTTTCACTCGGTTATATCCAAGTAATGGAAGTTTTTCACCAATCCCTGTATATTTGGCTAGATTCCTAGCATCAGAGAACTCAATAGGATAAATTGTTTTCAAATGGGCACACACTTATCATTTTCGACAGGCGAAATATCTGATATTTTCCAAGCGATAAAAGAAAATCATCAATAACGCTTATCATGTTTTTAGGTGCGGGGTAGTTTCAAACAACCTTAACCTTGACATTTATAGCTAAATTTATGTAACTGCTTTATGTTTGCATGATTTACGTATGAGTATAATGTTTGTAAATATCTACCTCGCGACCTCGAGATGCATATCGCTATTTTTAGTGCATTTAACTTAAATTGCGTTAATATTCTTTGCTAAGATTGTTTCAGAGATTGGAATGTGCTTGAAGAGATTTCCCAAGGGATTACACTAAAACTTTTTCATATACTGTTGGAATATGTTCGACTTGAGATATAATTGAGCTTTGAAAGAATATCATACTGGATTACAGTACCTATATTAATAAGCCATGTCATATTGAATAAACCATCATCAGAAAGTATCAATATCTACAACTGAATTTCTTAAGACTAATTGTATCGAGCACAAAGCGTCCTTATCGAATAGAAACACGAGTAATCTAAATTGTAACATATTAATGTTTTTAAGTACATGAATTAAGAATCCGCTGTTTAGCAATTTTCTCATAATATACGAACTCATGTCAAACAATGTTTGCATACGACTGAAACAAAAAAATATAACGTTCAAGTATCCCTTTCGAACCAGATGTTGAAAATTTATGAGTTAATAGAAAAACGCTGTTAAATATTGCTATTTGATTCTAACTAAATAGTCGGGTCAAATTAGACGTTAAAAATGTGAAAGCTCGGAATTTTTTCCAAACAGACCAATCAACTTAATTTTTTTTGCAAATCGTTCCTGGACGGATACTGAACGATATTGAACTTCAAGTCGCTCGACCATTTTTCACCTGTTAAACCGGAAATTGGCCAATTTTCATGGGAAAATTTATTGTAAAATTGGTAAGTATTGCCAAAATTGGCTGAAAAACTCCATTCGGGGGTTTTCGGGGTCGCTGATCACGATTCTGAAGTTAGATTCACCATTTTCCACTGCGGTAGCTAGAAATTGGCCAACTTTATGTCCCAAAAATGGTCAAATTTAATAATTTCGCAGTTTTTGTTGAAATTGACTAAAACATTGCACTCGGGGGTGTTCGAGGTCGCTGATCACGATTCCGAAGTTAGATGTACCATTTTCCACCGCGGTAGCTACAAATTGGCCAATTTTATGTCAGAAAAATAGATAAATTAGATAATTTCGTAATTTTTGTTGAAATTGGCACTGCTATCAAAAGTCAGGGAATTCATCCGTGACTGTAAATCATTTGTTTCATATCCAATATCAAATGACTACCGAGTGAAATTTTCTAGCCATTTTCAACAAAAATTACGAAATTATCTGATTTATCCATTTTACTGACATAAAATTGGCCAATTTCTAGCTACCGCGGTAGAAAATGGTAAATCTAACTTCGGAATCGTGATCAGCGACCCCGAAAACCCCCGAGTGGAGTTTTCCAGCCAATTTTAGACAATACCAATTTTACAAATTTTACAATAAATTTTCCCATGAAAATTGGACAATTTCCTGTTTAACAGGTGAAAATGGTCTAGCGACTAGATCATAAAGTTGATTGGTTTGTTTGGAAAAAATTCCGAGCTTTTTTGCTAAATTGACTCGACTAAAAATATACTTTTAACAATATAACGACGCATGTAGGAATTTGCAAGGGTTTTGATTGATTAAATTAGTATAAATCTGACTTAATGATTGAACGCCAGATCGATGATTTACACACTTGGAGTCACGTTTTAAGTGAATCATCTCCAGACCTTTCATAATAATTGGTTTCTTTAGTTAAAACATTAACATTTTTTAATCGAATTGATGGTTAAAATCAAAACAGTGTTTAGCAAGAGCGATGGAATTTAGTTTGTTCATCTTTAGGTTTTAGATTTGAAAAATATTTACCAACACAGTAGGTTTATGCGCAACATTTATATCATACTTTCTTAAACATTTCTTAATTTTCTCTAAAGTCTCCGGAATTTATGGTAATGTTATAAGATTCTCTGTATTTCAGTTTATATTATTTATATATGGACGTACCATTACAGATTTTGTTTATTCTTTCTTTTATGATAGGGTTGAAAAATGTTTTTGGATAGCCATTCATTTCAACAATTATTATAACAAAACGATATGTCGAGTTTATCCTGGTAAATTTAAGAAAAAAACATGCTTGATTCATTTATTTTCGTTATAGATTTTACATAACAGACCTGTGAGTATGTTATTGGATGCATCTGATTTACGAACAGCATGGCAAGATAGCGATTTTATAAGTGACTGCATATGTTGGCATAACGTTTACAGACAAAGGCATAATTCTCCGTGTCTAACTATGTCTTCAGAGGTGAGTGTTATATTATTCTATTCCTTTACACACACATCGAAAGAATCTAGGGAACACTCAATAAAAGGTTGATGAAAACTTTTTTATTTTTTGTATTGTAGTATAAAAGAGAGGGACTGCTGGATTTTTTTTGTACATACAAAGTGCATTTATTGGAATTTTCGGCAATTTGTGAAATTTTTTGTTTTTTTGGCATTTTTGTGAAATTTTTGAGATTTTTTGTAATTATTGGCATTTTTAGTATTCTTGTGGAATTTTCTGGCATTTTTGTGGAATTTTCTGTGGAATTTTGTAAGCACATACATTTTTACTAAGATTTTGCACCAATAGACGTGACCAAGGTCGTACATACAGGTCTGGGAACTCGAGGCTATTTCCTTATGAGAAGTGACTCCGCTAAGCGTCAACTGCCGCGTAGTACCAATGGATGGCGCAGTAGTCGAAGAATGATATCTGACACGTATATGACCGTGTTCTCTGGCAACTGTCATTGTTGACTTGCGAACCCAAGGAATACCGGCGTTTTTAGAAAAAAATTACGAAACCATGCCGAAAAGCAAAACGGGTTACAAAAGTGTAAAGCAAGAAACTTCTGTTTTTAAAGTGCCGAAAGATGCGGAAATGCGAAAAAAGTGGATGCTTGCGATTCCGGAAAGAAATCGTTTTATCGAGGTCTTTTATGTGTGCGAAAAAGGGAAAGTTATTTTTAAGGTGAGTAATACATTTTGACAAGAGTAACAGTTCTATTCCTCTCTCAAATCAGAATAGTAAATATTGCGTTACGAGAAAAATTATTTTACTCAATAATGTGATTGTTGCCATACTTCGATTCAAGCGCTAGCTGGTGGCTGAGCGAGGGACTACGAGTTTGGCGGCATGTAAGAGTCAAACAATAGAGTTCCCAGACCTGTATGTATGACCGTGGACGTGACCAACTGAACCAACGCTTAACAAACATAATGCAGAGGGTGATTCATGGTGGATGGTATATCACACGTTCTGGTGAACCGATCTACGGTTGGTTGAAAATTTGGTCAAAAACATAATTCGATATGCTCTACCGATCTAAAATATTTTCAACGGTGTAGTCTGTGTACTTTTACTGACAAGCAGTTGCAGCTCTGATATTTTAAAAGCAACACCTGCATTTTATAGAATTTTTGTAATCTCTGTGACATTGTGAATTTTTTCATGCTTCACACTTTGGGCTTGAATTCAATTGATTTTGGGATATTGGCATTTCAATATTGACATTTTGGTCAATTCTCAAAAACAGTTGAATTTAAACACCAAGTGTAATACACGAATAAATTCAGAATTTCAATGATTACAAAAATAAATAATGTACAGGGTTATATTTCAAATATAAAAGTTGTTACCTACTACTTTTCAGTCAAGTCAGTAAAATGGTTCGTCAGAAACGTTTAATGTACCATGTACCGTTAATCACCATGTATATTATTACATTATATTCTCGTGCTATAATTGCAACAACGATTTACTATTTCAATATGATCACCACTAGGTGATCATCCAATTTTTTTGTAGCTATGAATGTGTATATTACTTGTTATTAAATTTTGTATTGCAGCTATGTTATTTGGCACAAACATGGGCAAACCATTTAGCACATACGAATAAATTCTATTATAGAAACGACAAAGACATTGGCCAAAATTTATATTGCAAGTTATCGAACTTCATTGATTCGGATCTTACAGGCGAGTAAAGAAGAAGCGTAGTTAATGCGTCTGCAGTTGACTTGTTTATTAAATCCAATTGGAACTACAGGAAACATAACATCGGTAGTGTGTGGAAGAGAAAAAATTGATGAAACATATGGCCAATTATGAAATTTATGTGCATGAAATAGATTGAAATTCGCTAATCAAATAACAAAGATACTATTCCATTATTTCACATGACGAAATAAGGACCATAATTCTATAGTTAGCTATTCTATCTTTTACATTTCAATGTTCGCTTTGAATACATACTATTATATTATATTAACATGTCTATCTAGTTAAGATAATTCTATGGATATAATAAAATAAAACACTTCTACTTTGTGTTTGATCACATATATTATAGAAGCAAATGGTGACTATAGTTTCGACATACAGTATCGGAAACAATTCTTCTGGAGTATAGACAGAAATCTACACGTGCAACAAAGAACGCAATGATATCATAATACCACATAAACAAGAGAGATGCACTGCTGTGCGCCCCTCCTCTTACCTCACTCGAGGCGTACACAGGGACTCGCACATTCTCCCGACTGGTGCTGGTATGATACTGACGTCCTACGTCCTGAACTGACCGCCCTGAAATTGTGATGTTCTCTCAACATATAGCAAGCTATTCTTTACGCTCTCATGAAACCACCATACCCAAGATAAATACTTCCCGATAATGAGTTAATGTTGTGGTAACAATTTGTTTTTATAATATATGTGATAAAAAAAAGTAGAAGTATCTTATTTTATTATATCAATATGATAAATTATCACAAAGTAATGGCTTCCACCATTGAATTCTATGGAATTTTATTTAAGAGTTTTTTCAGAAAAGTCATAATGTTAGATAACACATATCTTTTGAGGTTAAATTAAATAGACAAGAGAAAGTGATAATTCAAAATATTTGAATTTGGTTATGTTTGATTCATATTATTATAAAGTTTTGAAATTTTTTAATTTTTTTTGATAATTTGCATACTTTCTAACATTAAACGTTTATCATTATTCTTTTCGATATTCAAAATTTTTGTATTGCCATAGTCAAATGAATGGGTTGAGCTTTGGATGAAGTCCTTGTTGTTTTTAATTTTTTATCGATGTATTGGGAAGATTGACCGATGTATACTTTCCTGCAATCTTCACAAGGGATGGAATATAGAGAAAGGGTTATTTTTTTTTCAAAAAGACTTTTCTGATCTAAAGACTCATACCATATATTTAGATCATGAGGTTTTACTATCACTCAATTTTTCCGAAAGACCATTAATTGGATCTTAATTCACAAGTCGGCTGCAAAAGCTTTTCATTAATCATAGTCATATATTCATTTCTATACGAACATGTTTAAATGTCCTTTGCCTAACGGGCAAAAAATAATGCAGATACTGAAATCTAGTTACAGGATTCCAAAAAATCTCACTTCTGTTGGTATTACAGGTCAAGAAGTTGCGTCATACTGGTATAGCGGTGTTAAACAATATGACTTCAGGAAGGAACCTGATGTATTACATACTAATTCTAATTCAGGTAATTATGTCACTTTCATTGTTCGTCATGTCCAAAGTCTATTAGTAGCTTTGAGAGTGCCACTGCTGGAACAATTTGTTGGCATTATTTTTTAAATTAAATGTTAGAAGTTTTTGTGTGAAAATTTGAGTTAAATTCTCCAACTTCCGAAAGTTAATATGACGCAGAAACCATAGATATAATACCGCAACTATTAGTGTACTATTTTGTTTATGAAAATCGGTGTAATAGTCAAATAGAAATTTTTTGGTAACGTTCGTTTCGAATCATTTCAGCACAGTTTTACCTATAATTTTTCAAATGTCCCTGATATTTTCTTTCTATTATTAAATATCAATACTATTTTTATACTACGATCAGAAACAAGTTGTACGGTCTTCAGTTGTCTAGAATTTGATAAATAATGATTATTTCAATATTTCTAGGGCATTTCACCCAATTGATATGGGCCAGTTCTAGACATTTTGGAATCGGTAAAGCAACATCAAGGAGTGGCAAAATAGTGATAGTAGCACATTATTCTCCCGCTGGAAATATTTCAGGACACTACTTAACAAACGTATTGCCTCCTTACTCAGAATATCCAGGAATGACTCAGACTTTCCCACCACGGTTCACAGTAGCCAGCGAAAGTACCGGATCTACTTCTACTAATAGTCTCTCAGAAATGTCGTAAGGCAACGATCCTTGTCAAGTTAAGTCTATTTCATATTTTCTTTAAACGATTGATTGTTTTATAATCACTTATTACTATTTTCAATAGGAAAAATGAAATACATGATTTGCTAAGATGTGATATGGGAACTATATGTGATCAGTGATAGCAGATGTCGAAAGATATTCAACTGTGATTGTTTAAAATAAAGAAGCTTACATTTTTCGGTTATTCTGATACGTCTGTGGTAAAATTTGTCTATCGATGATTTATTGAAAATTATATCATTCTAATGGAAAATTATCAAGACAGGGTGGATGGTGAATGTTTGTAACCAATGTAACCAATAGCGTAGTTAAATGGGGGTAGAGAGCTGGGTCAGCCCCGGGTGAAACCAACTAGTGTTGACTCGGGTGTCAATCAATTCAATTAAAAATTAGTAATTAAAGTTAAATAATTTGGGTTTTTTATTTAAAAATTACCTCGGAAATGACATATATATTATGTTTATGTCCAATCCATTTTACGGCAATTTTTTTTATGGCAAAGTGATAAGTGGATAGGGGTGATTATTTCTCATTCATAGTGTTAAAGTGTATCCACAGTGTAAATTATTTTATAGTTTAATGATAATTCAAACTTTGAGTACGTGTTTTATCATAAGAGAAAACGTTGAAGGCTGATAAATACCTTCATTTTACAAAAAGAAAATGGATTACAATCTCATGATTTTAATCATTGTAACATTCAAGGATATGTTGAACACTAATAGTTACCCAATCACAAATCAGATTGGTATGATTATTGGGACAATTTGACACAATTCATTGTGTCAAAAATACTATTGGGCTAAAAAAGTATACTTTTTCATATTTGATTGAAGTGGGAGAGATATCAGTCAAAGACGATTATGTGTTATGACTGTTATGCAAGAACTGATCCACAATTTTGTCAAGAGGTATTTTATCTTTTATTGATAAGTATTCATTTCATTGATGTAGGTTAATAATTTTTGAAGCAGCTTATCTTCACATATTATAGATATTTTTGCAATGACATTGTAAAAGATGAGGCTTGAATCTGAATCCCCTCCCCCGTAGATCCGCCACTGATGATTTGTAATTCCTATGTGTATTAAGTACCTACATATAGTAGATGTGATTTCCAAGATAAAAATATATTTCAGCTATCAACGAAATTGACGAGAGAAGAAAATGTTAAGCATTTTCTACTTTTTTCTACTTCTAAGCTTAGTAAATCATATCTATCTGTATCCATTAATGATCTAGTATTACAATGTATTAATGTTTCATTACTATCGACTGAAACAATTATAATTTATTTTACACCGATGGTATAGTTGACACAAACAGTTTCCACTTTCACAAAAGGGATAGACCATTTTATAAGGAAAGGCTTCCAGTTTTATTATGTTGTTTTAAGCCAACGAAAATTATATGGTTAATGGGTAATAAATTACTACACGAAAGAAACTGAACCTAACTCGTCTCAACCTAATAGAATTCTAATCATATTACATGAATAAGTTAACAATATTATAGATGATTCAAATAAAAGTAGCAATGAATGAGCCAATTTAAATAATAAAACAAAACTAGAAAACAATAATGATATTCAATCTTCCAGTATTAATATTGAAATATTGATTTTATTAAATATGATGAAATATGATTGTGAAAAATAAATTATGTATAAAATTAAAAGATATTAAAAATAAAATAATAAAACTGAAAAAGATAATCTTAAAAACTATTAAACAAATAATAATAAATCTTATAACTGTGATGTCACAAATCAATATTTTTATTAAATCATTCAATTAGAAAAACAAGTCACTTTTTATGTATATTAATAACAAAACACCGATTCTCTTTTAATTTCCCTCTATATAACCATCACTATAATCAATTACTGTAGAAAATATTAATGAAACAAGGCAAAAAAATTATAATAATTATGCAATCAATCAATATTAATATGGAAATATTAATAACAATAATAATAAATTAAATATAATGAAATATGATTGTGAAGAATAAATTATATCATGCAATATAAAATTAAAAGTTATTAAAAATAAAATAATAAAACTAAAAAAGATAAAAATATTAAACAAATAATGATAAATCTTATAACTTTGTTACTAAATCACTCAATTAGAAGAACAAGTCACTTCTTATAGATATTAATAGCAAAATACCGATTCTGATTTTAATTTCTCTCTATACAACCATCACTATAACCAATTACTGTACAAAATATTAATGAAACAAGGCAAATATTCAATCAATCAATATTAATATTGAAATATTAATTCTTTAAATAAAATGAAATTAACCATATCATTCAATATAAAAATATTGAATAGGAAATAATAAAACTAAAATAGTGGCTAAGTCAGAATAATTCTTGCAAACAAACAGGACCTATATTGATTACGTCACCGTGTGACGAACAAATTGACAGCAAGTAAGCCTTTCAGATCGTGTAAATTTTAATTTATATTTTATTTTACTATTCTACATATTTTTCAGTTTATTATTGCATCTTGGTACCGCGGCAAAATCTAGGATTTCGAGGTCTAATTTTCTTGCGTAGAACGTAGGTTTGACGTTTTAAATGTTGTTTCGATGACCTTGAAAGTACTTTTCGTCAAAACTATAACTTAATTCCATGAATATGATTATCCATTCAAAGTTTCAAACAAATTGGGGAGCAAATTGGAACAGTTTGTTGTTGGTTCTATACCATCGATAATGAGCTTAATATGTTTTACATTATAGCGTTAGCCCTTTTAGGAATTAATAGTTAACTAATTGTGACTGATTTGAAACAATCCTGTACCAGATTGTAAACAATCAAAACCTATAACGAATTCGTCCAAATATTAACTTATTAAGTAGCTAAGGAATTACTAATAAGCACTATTGATTATGAGTAATATGTTAAAAAATCCGCCCAAAAAATTCCCACTAAAATAATTCTTTTCGTCTACGGAACGCCAGGGAAGAATGTGATATTATGTAGTGGCACCACGAAGATTCCGCATGCGTTGATTCATTATTGCCGTAGATGCAAAGAATAAATTCAACAAAAAAAAAATACTGCGCCTCATATTTTCCCATATATTTCGGAGCCGTCTGAGGCTGAGGAATTATAATTCTAATCGGAGAATTGTTTTTAAGTTCAAGTTGAGTTAAAAAAAGGCAGCGGTTCCGAAACTATCTGTTAACTTCGTGAACAGATGAAATTTATATTATCAGCTTCCCGATTTTCCGCACAAACTTAGCATAGGTTAGGTTTATAAACCTTTTTCGATCTTCGGCAATGATTGAAAGCACCGCTTCCTAGTCGTAATTCTGAACCAACACCAATAAATTGTTGTGCATGGTTCAATTTCGTCTTGGCACAATCTTATTCTAGGTATTTATCGCTGTGAGAGTAATGGCTCTGGATAGCCAGAAATATTTTTGACTTTGATATATGTTAGACTAGAAAATAAATTTGGACAATTGTTTTGAAGGCTATTTAATTCAGGATGGAAATGTGAATAAAATCCAAGAGACTACAGTAAAAGTCACAACTGGACATGGCAGTGATAGTGTGATAGAATTAGCTTTTTGGAGTTTTTAATTCGGAGAAAAAAATTGCTTTAAGTAGATAATTATGATACAAATTAAAAGGAACTAAAATCGAACACTTTTTGATCGTCGCAAATGGTTAAAAAAAATGGTGAAAATGGCCAAAACCGGTTTTTCTCGTAGGACATCGTCGGATTGAGTTAAAAAGAAAAAAGCGTATGCGCCGTGAAAAGACGGAAATAATGAGCTGCGGATGAACCCGATTGGACCAGGGGTGACCCCGCAAATTGCAAAAAACCACCGATTTTTCTCGAAATTTTAAATATTCATAACTCTTGTTCTTTTAAAGATTAAGAGCTGAAATTTCAGCAAGATCGGATGTATACTTATTGCAAACCGCAGCTTAATGCAAAAAAAGCACTTTTTTTACGTGTTCCTCTCCCTCAATAGTTTATACTATGCAAACGGCGCGCATTTCAAATCCTAAAGTTCAATTTGGATAATCAACCTTTATAAATGTGATATTGTAGATTCCCTTCGGTTACAAGAATAAAAATGATATAATATAATTAAGATGTTGTTGTAGTTCATCTTCATTATAGGCTCGAAAGTTTTATTTATTCAAGACATATTTGCTATAAGAATATGTGGATTTTGTATTACAGTTTTCAGTGAATTTTTTGTATTACTGAATAGTGAGAAGTTTATTTCCACATAGCCAATGGATTTGTAATTTGGCACAATGATCATTGGTTGCTATATAGACTAAAATTGCTTCTCTTCTTTGTAGGTTTAAATCTGTTTTGGAAGCATCCCCAGTTCTTTTGTGTTATATATATTATTTAATTAACTTTTCAAATATTCAATTTGGTTTAAGGCTTCATATTAATTTATGAATCAGTAGTATTCAGTAGAGATTTGTTATAATAAAGTCTTGAAGTGAAAATTCTTAATTTCTTTCTCATTTATAGAATATAAATAATCATTGATATATATATAATAGGTAGATAGCTCACATATAGTTAAGTTACTGTTAAAAACATGTGCCTAAAATAGAGCTAATCTCACGACCACTATTATACATTTATAGATTTTTCCAGATGTTCAGAATAATTATGTGCTCAAAATTCAGAGCAAGTTATTTGTGCCCAATTATTTTTCTCCACAGGTAACGATTAACAAATAGGAGCTATTGTCCCTAGTTAAAAATTGATTTCGTTGAGAATTATTACAATTACTACCAACCTCTGCATACACGAATTTCATATATTGCTTCATACTTTGAACCATTGTTTTAATCAATTAAGGAAAAAGTCTACATCTGATTGTTTCATTAAGACAAATAATTCAGCTTTCAATAATGAATCAAAACTGAGTACCTGTTACAGTTTTAACATGAGACTAGCTCTATTAATAATAATTATGTTGCAAGCTTATGGTTGTGAAATCTTCAATTGTCATCATTCTGGTATATATTTTCACTAGAACAAATTTAAAGTTAATAATATGATATATGTTAATTATGTTAAGAATGTATATTATGTCATACACTCGTTGAAGCCAAAAAATAGCCAAAACATTAACAAAAATCATTAGAATACATTATGTGAGTGAATATATGCAATCAGCCTGTAAGTTGAGCTTTTAGAAAGAAATTATGAAGAGTTTATTTCCTTGTGAGAAAAATATTATTTTGATCAGCATCAGTTTATTTGTTGCTTTCCTAGGTGCTATTTTGATTCAAAGTTGTTATTTATAACGATTTACACAGATTCATTATAAACGAGTGGAAATAAAACACGACCTATACCTAATATTATTTTAATCCATGTAGTTACATAATTAAATGGCTTAAGTAAATCATCTGCGAACACCAATATTCTATTGAATTGTGGTTGAATTGTTGAAGTTGTTGTTATTGCTATTAATATATATGTAGTTCATGTTTTTTGTTTAATAAATAAAACTGCATCAATGAAATATCTTTCCCTACTCCCTTATATATTTGTTTGTGTGCATATATGAACTTGTTAGATCTAATTTTTTATTGACGTTATTTAGGGTTAATAAAAAATATTAAACTGAATTATATTTCATTGTTATAATAATGGCTGAGCTAAAGCACATCACAAAAATTAACCAACTCGTTTTTTTTAATCTAAATTTGACAGAAATGAATTTGATTTGAAGAATCATCAATATATATTCATGGCAAGTGTGGCCCGAAAGTTGCAATAGTTGGGTGAATTGCCTTTAAATTGTCAATAATAGGGACGATTTTTAGATCAATTTATCATCCTACAACACAACACAACACGTATCATGAGCGGCTCAGCGAGGTCAGGGCAGTTTGAACATGCCCCCCAGACTCCAGTACTTGACACCAAAATAAAGGTTTGTATGACTAGACAAAGAAAACTTTAAAACGTATCACATTTTTGTAAATGTTACACGTTTGAGTTCGCCGTATTATGGAAAAATTCGAAATAAACCAAACAGAAACTTCGAAAATTGGAGGCGTGCCTATTGCGAGTGCCCCCTCTACCCCGCCATCACATCGACTTTGTGTGACCATAGTCGATATAGGCCGAATAATAATGATACTAGTAGTAGTAATGTCTGGCCTAAGTTAAGTTGACATAGACTGTTAGCTTTATAGAATTGATTAACGTCTCATGTTAATCAATGCTTATGGATGTGAGAACTGAGAGTGCATATATCTGTAGCTTCCCATGATAGTACTTATATATTGATACCACGGTCGTATACACAGGTCTGGAAACAGTGGAAACTCGAGGTTGTTTCCTATGTGAGCGTAGTACCAAAAGACGCCACGTAGGGGAATCATAAAAGGCGTCACGTAAGAGTATCATCTTGATCTCTATGAAGAGTATTCTGTGGCAAGTGTCAGTTGACTTGTAAACACAATTTTATACGAAAGTTTTAACGTTCAGATCTCGATAGCGCTTCCGGCTCCGGGATTTTCACGTGGCCTATCGAAATTAGAAGGTTCGAATTGTATAAAAACACAATTGCATGAACGCCAGACGTCCTATGTAATTAGCTACGAACGTAATCATTTTGACATATGCCTCGAGGAGCTCGCTACGCGTCAGTTAGAGTTTATACTTTTTACCTAGATCTTGTTAATTCGTGGCCGTTTTATGCCCCGTGCGGCCGGAGCCGGTTGTAATGAAGTCTTCTCGGTTATAGGCCGCTAGCTTTTACCAGCTTTGAGTATATTTTAGTAGCTAGAAAATTCCCTTTGGTACATCGCACGTCAGACGCTAGTAGCTGACAGCTGAGAATACCTCAAACTGTTTTAATTGAATTTTCCTATTTAATCGACATTTTGGGCCCGAGACTATGCTATTTAGTTGGCCCCGTTCATAAACTAACGACATGGAGCGAATACCGCATGAGAAAAGTCCTTGTTAAGACATTCTATGTACCGTAAATTTGCACTTTTCTAACTCGCGATTTATCGAAAATTAACCAATTCAAAACAGTTTTCGACCCAGTTTGGGGCTATCACGACCTTTTAAAAGGTTCAAAGTTAACATTTCGACAATTTTAAGCTATGCTTAAACGGTGCAAATGGGCATTACTAACACTGCTTGCGATTCCGGAAAGAAATCGTTTTACCCCCTCTTGATCCAAGCGCCAGCTGGTGGCTGAGCGAGGGACTACGAGTTTCAAAACGCGTAAGCGACTCAAGTCAACCATAGACTTTCCAGACCTGTATGTACGACCGTGATTGATACCACCAGACATACTTCTTTTCTAAATTTCCATGCGCAATCATATAATAATCTAGGTTTCTCTGTGACCTAGTTTACTTTAACTATATTCTATAGTCTAACCTCTGTTTAATTTTCAGTTTCCAAATTTGTAATTTTTGTATTCCGAAATTAAAGGAGAAATGTTACGATCTTTTCAAGCAATTTACAAAAGTTGTATTGCTAAAATTTCTCTGTTCTATTGAACATTTATCTTATTTCAGGAAATTGTAACACCACTCAAAATATAAAAGAAAAATGGGATTTATTGGCAGCGGTTTGTATTGAAAGGAAACCTATTATTGCACCGTTATTGAATGATATAGAGAAGGAGTATGGAGCCATGTTAGCAAATATTGAATATACCCGAAGTTTGAAAAATGATCATGAATTACGACATGAAGCAGAAGTGTATGGTATTAAATGTATTTTAGATGGAAAGCTTAACTTTAATTTCAATGCACTTTCAGCAAAAAATTTGAGCAGCTCAAATCGGGTGGTGAGGAGACAGATGACATTTCTTTAAAACTAACAGCTCAAGATTTTGTGGATGCAAGCATGGAAGAATTGTCCAAATTTAAATTTGCTGATCTTAAAACAGGTGATGCTACTACAATATTGTTCAATAAACCAAGTTATTTATTTGAAATATTTCAGATGATGACAAAAGGAATAACGTTAAATCAATGAATAGAAAATTAGAGAAAAACTTAGTGTTAACCTTAGGACAAAAATTGGGTGAGAAAAAATTATATTTACTCCCTCAAGATTTGAGACGAGATGGTGAAACATTAAGACAGGTAAAGTTTTTATGTTGAGGATAATAATATTTGTTCTGTAAGAATTAAAATTTGTACTATATATGACACAAAAGTATACTTATTTATTTACTCTTATTTCAATTAGTATAAGATTTTATTAACCTGCACTTATTATGGTTATATCCACAGTCTGCTGAAAGGATATTGAAGGAGAGTTGTGGAGATCTATCAGCTCAAATACATGGCAACGCACCTGCTGGTTTTTACAAATACAGATATCCCAAATCTGTAAGACAAGAAAATGGTGCTGTTGGAGCCAAGGTACTGTAGGGAAATAAATAGTGTCTCCATTATTTTGGCAATTATTGGAATTATGTTTATTACTATTAAGCTTTTAGGTTTTTATGTTCTATGCAAGATATTTGAAAGGAAATTTAGAACAGGAGAGCAAGGATTTCAAATGGCTTGACCGAGAAGAATTGACAAACATTTTGCCTAAGAGTTACAACAAAAGCCTTAAACAGTTTTTGATAGAGGAATAAGAAAAAGATGTAGATTAGTATTAATCATAATTTTGTACATACTAGCATATGTTTGTATAATATCTATACATGTTGATTGAAAGTTTTTCTAAAATGAAAAAATGTTAATTAAACAGAAATTCAAAAGTAAAAAGAGAAATAAATAAACGAGATCATGTGTGAAATATGGTGATACTTCTTTCAATGTTTCTCTCATGAGAACACCTATTTTTTCAGATATGTTTATTTTTTCTTTGAAATTAAACATTTGGAGGTGCTATTGCCTCCATAGCTCCTTGTTTGGATCTGCAATTATCGTGTAAGAAGTATGTATGTAACATTAGTACATTCATGAAAGTTCATCAGATTGCCTATCGATCTATGAGTAATTCTAAATTAAAGCAAGCAGCCAAGATTTGCAGCTACCAAAAAGCTTTTTTTAAAACTTCTTTTCCAAAGCACCAAAATAGTTCAATAAATAATCTAATAGCATGTTTTCGATCGAAAATTGTCCAAGTAATCCAAATATCCTACTTACAATTCAAAATTCTGAAACTTTGAGGTGCAAAAAGGTCAAAAACTGGAAGAAAATTACGTTTACATGGTTTTTGGCATAAAATGTCCCAAAAAAGGCTTGTCAGCGACCTGACGACAGATTTTTGTCGTTTTTTCGATTTTTCAACCTCTAAAATCCATTTAGTGAGAAGAATTCTCATTTTATCGTAAATCTGGGGTAATAACAAGCAGATTTTGCTAAAAAAAATTTTTTTTAAGTGGCACACCGATATGACGCCGTCAAAAAAAAAGGTCAGCCAATGAATAGAAAATGATGCGTTATGTAAGGAAACTGACACCATTTTCGGATTCAGCGGCCAATTTCCGATCGGAAATGACTTCTTGGACGTTTATTTATTATAAAATGTCGATTTCTGGGGGTCACAAACAGTTTTTTGACATTTTCGTTGAAAAAAACCCAAAAAATTCATAAAAAACTTTTTAAGGGGTATTTTAATCTCTATATGCCGGTAAACGAGTTCAAATACGATGTAGAAACGGAAAAAAAAAGCCCCGGCGCAAGTTCCGCAGACCACCCCCCTCCCCCTTGGCCACCTCCCTTAATTTAGAATTACCCATACATCGATAGGCAAAAATTCTTAGAAAATAGAATCGAAAGGAAGCACATTGGAAAAATATAGGGGAAACGAATTATTCAACACAAAAAAAAGATATGAGACTGAACAATGAGACCCCTCAATGATGTAATGAGCTAGGTTTGAAATTCACAATTTTTGTTGTGCAGTTTTCTGAGAAAATTAAATTTCTTGGTTTAAAACAGTATTTAATCTGCTGAAATAGAATAAGAATTTCAAGAGAAGTAATCAATTTCTGTATCTGTATTTTTTGACATTTGACGTTTCACAATATGTTTCCACCCTGTTTTGATGTAATTCTGCTTGATGAAACTGGTTCAGTAATGTAAATCCTCTGACTTGGAGTGTACAGTCACACTTCATTTAGTTTAATTGTGGAAACCATGTTAGTGAAAATCGATCAGCGTTCGTAAAACCCACCCTATGAGTTAAATCTTTTAGAATTTGTTTGTAATATTCCATTTTTACAGATAAAAACAAGAAATTTTGTTTTGTCAAATATCACTTTATTTAAAATTACGAACTTTACAGTACATTATCAAAATATACAACATATACAATTGTTGGTTTTGATAAAGAACTGGTAAAGTTCAAAATTGCAATTGACTTTCTTCTAAATAAAGTTTTTATTATTTATTTAACGAAGTAAAATTAAAATTTCTTTTTTTATCTGTTAAATCTTTTATTAAATTTCGCGAAAGTAGGAACCTGTAATATTACTACATTTAGCTAACGAATTATGCTAGTACTAGTAGATAGTGGGCTAAAATTGACGACCGTAGAGTCCCTATGATACAGATTCTGGCCATGAGTATCAAGCGTGTGAAATATGACACTAGAAAGAGAACTCTGTCTTATCTTGGACCAATTAATGGCGGATGTGTGTCAGGCGACATTACCACTAGCAGCTGCATTTGGATGTAAACGAATAAATCGGTCAGTGCTTGTTTAACAAAACTGCTTATGACTATTAAACGTAACATAAAGCTAGACGTTAGGAACTCCAGTGATCTATATAACGTACGTGATACGTGAATTTATAAATGTTTCAAGTAAAATTAGTTAGCATTCAATAATAAAGATCGGTTCCCAAAACATTTGAATAAACTGCGGTTTCCCGCGCTTCTAATAGTGTTGGTGAATTGACGACCAGTCGGGGACGATATCCTCTATATAGAGGAATTCTAGACGATCTAAGGGTTATGGCCTCATCAATTGATGAGATGGGGAAGCTGGATTCGGACATCGAGTATGGACCTAATTTTTCAACGAGGGTTCATAAACTTGTGTGTAGGCGGTATACATTTTTGTACTAAGGTGTTAAGATTGGACCGAACGTTATCTTTCAAACATTACCAAGAGGAAGGTATGCGCGCGAAACAACGTTGACGTTGGGTGCACCATCACAGGTCCTCTGTATCTTGGCCCTTACCACGTGCATATCGCTGAGTACGCAGCACCAGTACCTGGAAAAACTTTGTCCACGCAAAGCAAGTTGATGTCGCCAATAACGAGAGACTGGTCGCTTTTTGTCCGATAGATAATATTTATACGCTTTAAATATTTAAGTGTGTGTAGGAATGATCTAATTTTAATATTCAGTGAGTTGCAGTAAATGCCATGGCGTATGTGAAGGCATTCAAATCCCGGACAATATCTAGGTGAAATAAGTTGTTTAAATTCTTGCCACATTTTTTTTCATTGCATCAACCTGTCTGTCTTGCTCCTTTGGCTTCATTGGATGATATGGGTTCGTGATGAGAAAGCGGTATGAAGCTTACCATGATCTGCAAATCTGTGAACTTGACGTTGATATGTAGCAGAAATAAAGTTGTCGCCAAGACAAGTCCCTGTGGAACACCAGGGCTGATAGCCATTGCATCGGAGTTAACCATTACGTGTTGTGATCTATCTGAGAGAAAACTCGATAGTAAACGACAAAGTTGAGGCGGCAACCATGTGACGGAAGTTTCCAAAGTCTTGGTGTCAAAATCTGTCAAATGCTTTGCAGATATCTAATGCTACAGCTAGATATTTCCCATATTTTCCAATGATTGTCTGTTATATATCATGTGTTACATAGGCAAGCAGGTATCCTGTTGATCTCTGCTGACGAAAGCCATATTACCGGCTCTATTCTGGAGCTCTTTAGATATTAGAATGGGCTCGATGTTGACTGCCTTCTCCATTCCTTTAGAGATCACTGATTTTGTAGAACAATCTATAATTATTAGGACGGGTATTCTTTCCTTTTTGTGCAATTGTTTGGATTCTAGCTGTCTTACAGCAGGAAGGAAACAGGAAACACGAAGTTTGTAAGAAAAGTTGAACAAACTGCATAAACTGGTGTTAATTGTAGGGCACATTCCTTGAGAACAATAGACGTCTAGCCCCTTAGACGAAAGTCAAATTCAGGCGTATGGTTATGGATGGTAGCAATATGAGTAGGGCCCTTCCCTCGTGGATCCAAAGTGCAATTTGGTGCAAACGTTTTTTTCTTGTGGTGTTGTAGCCAGTGTGCCATCATCTTAGGTTAGGGGAGGGAATGATCTGGATATTTATAATTTACCAATTGTCAATAACTTAGTCTGGAAACTTATTTCAATCGTAAGGATTGTGATGCTCACTCAATCATAATCACATACCTATTCCTCAGTATTCGATATAAATATACATCCTATGATTACCAAAATAATGTTATTCAATTTTTGGTTCTTTAATTTATTATTAAATTTGTAACTTTAGGTTTAGATAGTAGGTAATTCGACCATTTAATAAAATACGTTTCTTGTATAGGAACTTATCTATCTGCATATTTTTTTGTTGACAATAAAAACTACCAGATGTAGTGTGGTACAGAATGCAATAATTTCTATCCACTATCGAGAACTGTTTCCAAATAATTTGCGGATATAAGTAATAATAATGAGTACCCCTTTGAAGTCTACATCTTTACTTACATCTACTATTTTATCTCCAAGGTCTCCATTACTCTTATCATCACCATTACGTAGACATGGCGACTTGAGAAAATTAACTCCGGAAACATTAGTAAGGTGAGTATATTTTCATTTTAATTCATACTCTATGTACATAATTATTTTCTTATTGGGTAATTTGTTTGATTGGATGTACATAAGCTTTTTTCAATTCATTACCGATATGCTTTGTTGTCACATTGTAACGAACTGCTGATGCTGACATATACCCATCTAAGAATAATTTACTTGTGAAAATTTCTATTTTTTTGGAATGTATCTCCATACTCTTTCTTCGCACCTTGTAATTTCAGATCTAACACTGCAAGGTGCTTGGAATTCACCAAATCGTCTACGAATATGGGAGTACTGCTCAAAGATTATCATTCTGGCTATGTAGAAGGTGAAGGAGTAAAGATTACCGTTAACAATAAAAGCATTGGAGATGGAGAACAACCGAATAATCTTTTTATTAATACACCTATAAAACAGCAGTTGGTTAGAAATGGTTTGTCGTCACATAGGACGTTTAACATTTTAGGAAAAGGAACTTTTGGAACAGTAGTAAAAAGTATATATAAAAGTAAGTAAATCCTTGGTTTTAATAATTTATAATCCTTTAGCGTCATCATACTCAGAAGGGATTACAAATCCGATTCGTAATATAGTCTTTGAGATTATATTTAAATGAAAATAACGAGGATATATGATAATGGCAAAATTATCATACTACTGTTATTCTGAGAGAGTGGAAGCATTGATACATTGAATCATGTATTCGTAGATAAAATATATCTAATGAACTTTACCAATAACTTTTTTAATTAATTTTTTTTTCAGATAGATTAGTAGCTGCGAAAATTGTTAAATTACGCCATATTAATTCTGGTATAAATGATGACAACGCGATCTCTCTATCTCATAAAAATGTAGTAGAAATTTTAGAAATTACTACGAATCAAATGGAAAAGTTTGGAGTAATTTTAATGGAATACCACGAAGGATCTAGGCAGTTGCAAACATTGCTGGATGATACTACTATTGAAGTAAATATGGAAGATATAAGACATTTTGCACTAGACATTTGTACTGGATTAGAATATTGCCACAACCGTGGTGTTCTCCATTTGGATTTGAAACCTAAAAATATTCTTGTATGCGATGGGATCTGTAAAATTTGTGATTTTGGTAATTCTGTAAATATTCGCAAGGTGGATGAAAATTATACTTATCAGGTTTGTTGTAAACCATATTCCAGTTATTAATAAAGGGTTGCCGCAAGCATAGAGTTATGACTGCAGACAATAATACTCTGCAAGGTAGAAACAAGTAGAAACAACTCTTAGCGACTTAGATATTTTGATTTTCTCTAGCATTTTGTTAATAGGTTTATATCATATCTTTGATTGTTCAGTAACATTCCGTAACTCGTAAGTGTGACATTATTAATCAAACGAATAATTGTCTTCTGAATAAAATCTATGAGCTTCAGCGTTTGGGAGCCAAACTCCAAACATGTGAACAGACTCTAGGACAGGTAGAATCAGTGCTTTGTAGATCATGAGGAGCTGCTGGGATGTAAAGTAGCTCTTGGCACGGTATAGAAAATCAAGTTTTGGTGAAGCGGTTTTCGCAATGAACCTCACAGGATCGTCCCATGAAAGGGTGCTGTTGGTGGTGATCCCGAGCATTATGGAAGACTTCATAGGAATAGTTGTACCTGACATAGTAGAGATTGTGCCTTCCTGGAGAGACGCAAGCTTGAGTTTTGGTTACATTTAACTCTACTAGATTATCAGATCCCCATTTCAAAATATAAACCAAATCTCCATTAATTGCGTCAACCGGTCTCTGTCTCGCTCCTCTTGCTTCATTGGATGGTATAGAAGTGTACCATCATCTGCAAAGCTGTGGAAGGGGCAGGTGATCACTTCCAGCAGATCGTTTTATATGGAGTAGAAACATAGTTGGTGCCAAGACAGATCCCTGTGGAACATCAGCGTTGATAGTCATTGTATTGGTGGATACTCCGTCAACGACCACATGGATTGATCTATCTGAGAGAAAACTCGATTGTAAAGCGACAACGTTGAGGCGGCAAACCAAGAAGGCTTTGGTGCTAGACTAGGTTAAATGGTACAGCTAGAGATTCCTCATGTTCTTCCATATATGTGTTACGTAGGCAAGCAGGTCTTCTGTTGATCTCTGCGATAGCCATATTGCTGGTCATTTACGGTTTTGGAGCTCTCTAGGTATTGAATGAGCTCGATGTTGATTGCTTGCTCTATCACTTTAGAGATCACATATAATAGTACAATGAGTCTATAATTATTAGGAAGGGTGTTCTTTCCTTTTTTTGTAATTGGTTGGACTTTAGCTGTGTTCCAAATGTCCAGAACTGTTACTTTGTGTAGTGTTACTGACCGATCTAGAGTTTTACTTGATAAATATTTTGAGGTTCCAACTTTAAATTCTTTCAGGGCACGATATTGTATGCAGCTCCTGAATTATTGTTAGGCAAAATGCCTACCACAAAATGTGATATTTATTCTTTGGGAATATTATTTTGGCAATTGAAATATCGTCAGTACCCATATTTTGATTTACAAGATTCAGAAGTCATCATTTATAAAGTAAGTACCTACATATATTGCTCACAATGTTTTTACCAAAATCTTATTTTCCATTGTTGCTAAAAATAATAGAAGAATTCTGCTAATTTTCAATCACCTATTACATGTAATATTACCTCATGAGACAGACATTTGCCCAACATTTTTTGCTTCAATTTCAGCTATATTTCATGCCTTTTGATCATGTAGGGAAACTCGTATTGTGTTTTCAAATGTTTGCAATCTTATATTATTAATGAGTGAGTAACAGCGAACGATACTAAAATGTTTTTTTCCAAAGGTATAATACTATCAGTTGGATTTTGGACTGTGATCAATAGCAGCGCTATTGAGGGTTGCATAACAATAGTTAGAATCTCAGTGAATAAAATTTTGTAGCTGTGACACTCGCAAAAATGATTTAAAATATCGTATTTCAAGAAATTCATAAACGTGTCAAAATGATACTATTGTATAAGGGCTCTAAGTCTTAACGTTGACCTTAAGGTCATCTTCATAACATAAATTCACTGATATATGACAAAATTAGTGCTCTTACAAATGTAACATATTGTATTATCAATGCTATGTAATGTGCCAAATTTTTCACTTTTAATTGCGATATTCATTAAGGTTGTGAAACATCAGTTGCGACCACACTCTGTAGTAGAAGATGATGACTGTTTCGGAAAATTATTTGAAGATTGTTGGCAAAGTGATCCATCGAAGAGGTTAGATGTTGAAGAGATTCTGAAAATTTTAGAAGAAATGTGATATATAAATATTGTTTTGTATTTTATCTAGTTGTACTTTTTATATTTTATTGTAGTAGAAATGTTATTATTTTTCTTCGTTGTGTTATTTTCTTAAGAAAATTGTTATTTTCTTAAGAAAATTAGGCGAATTGAATTTAATCTCAGAAATTTTCAATCCCAATGAAATCCCAAAGGATTTTTGATTCACTTCGATCCAACATTACTCGAATAACATTCGCATTTCCATGCTTGGTTTATGATTATAAAAGAGTAATCCCTGGCGAAAATTCAAGATAGAAGGAATGGGAAATGTCATCACTAGTTATTTCCGCTAACGTAAGTTCTTTCCCAAAAAAGATGTGGCAAAGCAATTTTAGTTTTCGAGAAATTATGTTGAAAATTGGCAGATTGATTGTTAATTTGATGATAGATCAGTTAATCGATGCTAATAGACCTAAGCTCAACTTTGAGGATATAATATCGAATTACGAAACGGCGCCTAAAGGCCTTCTTATCTTCTTTTCAACATCGCCAAACACTCCTTTGAAGTTGTCACACGGTCGCGCTTGTTGTCAACATAGAGCAAATGCGGCACCCATCTGGCATATAGCTTTCTCATATTCAAAAATGTATGCAAAATGTTCTATACCCGTTCTGTTGAGATGCCCATAGCCTCAACAGTCTCGTACACTTTAACTCGCCTATCGTCCAATATCATACCAAGGATTTTATCGACAATTTATGGCGTTGTAACCTCAATTGGACGACCAGAACGTTCGTCGTCCTTTGTGGTCATACTACCAGAACGAAAATTAGTAAACCAATTCCAATCGATGGCGATGGTGAAGAATCCCCATAATGTTTAACAAGCGGTGCTTTGGTTTGCGTAATGTTTTTTCCACGCAAGAAATAAAGTTTAATCAAGACTCGAAATTCACTTTCTTCCATGTTTACAAAAATCTTCAAGGGTGCTTGCTTTCGATGGGTATCAAAACAGAACTGAATGACATATCAGTCTGAAAATTTTAATGCGTTCGAGTTAAAGATGGTACATCACAAATGTCACATCGGATTTTCGATTGTGGCGTCATCTGTTTTATTTTCCAGGGACTTTTCACTTAGCCCTCGTATTACATCTACATGTTATGGCTTCCAAAAGTGAATTTAATAACACTTAAAATATCTTTTAACTCTTTGCTGAGGAGGTGTGTTCCATTTTCTCTCATATTACAAGTAAATAATCGTATCATGGAAAAGATGAATCAGAACAATTGAAGATATGTCCAATTTCTGGTGGTTACTGTTCATTTTTATGTAACGTAATATCGAAGGATTGTGCACATATTTTCGCAAGCCTACAGGTGCTGTTGCAACCCTACACTTTATTTCACCAAGCGATAAGTGGAAATTTAAAAGTTGAATGGAGAATGTTTGAAATAACTCGAGGCTATTCGGTAATATAGATAAAACATGATTTTATTCCCAGTTTCACTTTCGAATAGAGGCTGAATACTTATTTGCCACATGTAACAATATAATATACTATGGAAAGGCAACCACAATAGGGTGGTTTTAATATTCACGCATTCAATACATCTAAATTCTTTCAAATATCACCAAATTAATACATTGCAATCTATAGGTATCTACAATTCATCATTTTTAAATACGGTGTAATAGGTAAAAGTTTTATTCACACAAAAATGTTCTCTTTCCATACATCTTATGGAAAGAAAATAAACTGATGGTCTGTTTTTTGCGTTTTGAAAGTTTGGCCTTTAAATAATTATAATGGCACATACATATTCCGTTGGATTTTTATCTCCACGTCAATAAAAATATCGGTACGAATCAATCCAATAATTCTGGGTCAAATAAGAGTCTCCGTTGATTTGCAAGTTTTCAATCTCCATTATTGAAGGGTAATGAAGTTGATACATGCATGTCAATTATTGTTCCATAATTTTTTAAACATTGACCATTGATGATGCATTGAAACAACATGCAGAATTCATGTGTATATTAGTTCAGTACAACTAGGTTCAGGTAACAAGTGATGGCCTGGTGTCTACGTGGGCTGAGTCTCAGATAGATATTTTGGTGCCTTTTTGTTGATTGAGGATCGAATGTTGGCAGAAGCCATTTTTTTACTTTACGTAGGATACTGTGAAAGGGAACAGCGGCCGCGGGTACGGCATATCGGCTGGCTAGTCTGGGCCAGTGGGTCGGTGCACGGTGCTTCTGTACCTCGCGGTCATGGTAAAATTTGGGAATGGGCAGCCGAAAACTGCCCGATCCTCCGACTGACGCAGAATGCGATAGCGTCTGCTGTCATGTTTCAAAAACCAGACGTAACACAGAGAATGGAGTGGGAGAACAAGGACTTTGGGTCGCTTCCGCCAGGGGGACTCGTGTGGTTCACAGACAGATTGGCGAGTCTAGCGGAGCCAGAGTCTACTTGTGTACACCCAGAAGGGAGATTTCACTTCCTGCAACCGTTTTTCAGGCTGAAGTCTGGGCAATACGAACCTGTGCCCTGGAAAACCTGAGAAAACTACCGAGGTAAGCGGATTTGCATCTGCACTGACAGCCGAACGGCCCTGGGCCACTTCGCGCTCACAGAGTGACTCCAAGGCTTGTCTTGGAGTGCAGGGTTGAATTAGCCAGAAGGAACAAACTCCAGCTAGTGTGGGTATCCGCTCACTCTGGCGTGAAGGGTAACGAAATATCCGTTGAACTGGCTGAGCGGGGTTCCTTGAGTGCACCTGGCCCCGATTCAACGACCGAAATTTCATCGACCACCCCTCAAGGACCACTCGATCAGGCGTGGTGTCCCCAGCATGAGGTAAGAGAAGCTCCACATCAGGGATTTCTCGCCTAAATTCTCTAAGACCCTACTTTCTTTGAGCAGGAGAGGCCTAAAACTGGTGACACATCTATACACAATAGGCCTTGTTGAAGACCCAGCTTCTAGTAGATGTGAAGAAGTGGATGAAACTGCCTCTGACATCCCAGCAGAATGTCCAGCACTGACTTCTCTTAGGCTACAACACCTCGGTAGCACACATATGCCGCTTGAAGCGATAAGAGATATCAGTCCATGCAAAATCTTAGTCTTCGTCACTGCCTTAGGCCTGCCGAACTGATTATTGTATCAAGGGGCGCATAATGGACCAATTAAGCGGTCTAAGTGCTCCGGACTTGTCCGCTCCCGTTTTGATTGATTGATTGATTGTAGGTAAGTGTTGTAATCGGGGCAAACATTTTTTCCAGATTTTGGCGAATATATCTGTCTTGGCCATTTCCAAATTGATCTAGACTATTTTTGACACGATGTCTGTGTGTGTGTGCATATGTACGTAACCCACTGTGGAGATGAAAGCGCCGTTCCTATCGGTCGGTAGGCGGGAATTGGATCGAGAGAAACATATTTTACAAAACTTCTTTCATCTTTTGATCGAAAATAGAAGATAGAATAAACTTTTTAAAGAAAGCATATACTATCGAATATTTAATGGTAGAAAATGCATTTGATTGAAACATAAATGCTAGGAAATACAACTGAAACAAATTTTGATTGTTAGTATATTTCAAATTTTTTTTAGTCACCAAGGTCTAAAATGTCAACTTTGAACATTATTTGGTTTCTCAATCAAGTTTTCTTGTTACAAAATACTCAATCATCTACACTTTAAGAATCGTTAGTTCAAGAATTTGCCTAAATATCCAGTGGCCCCACGTTGGGCGCCACTGTAAGGTTTTGAAGAGACCTTCTGTGTTCAATGAGCCCAGCTAGCTCACTAGCATATTTTACACTCAAGGCTCATAGCGATACGTGTCCTTAGATCTTGATTGATCGGATTACCCAAAGCGCCAACTGCTTTAGCCAAAACAGTTAAGATAGAATCCTCAATCAAGAATTTCCTGCACTACGAAGTGGATGAATGTTGATGATTATATCAGAGAAATAAAGACAAGTTTCAACTTAACAATTCTGTTTCAATCCTCTCAGGAATTATAATTGGAACAAAATTAGCACAGTTGAATACTAGAAAAATTGGAAGTGAAACAAACTAGAATTCTTAATATTTTGATTAATTAAATTGAAATTATTAATTTTACAAAGGTTCAAATTTTATGAAATTAATTTGTAGATGAAAACAATTTTGGTTAGAGAACATAAGCATCTGATCATGAAAATTTGGTTATTCCAAGTAAGAAAAATGTTACCGTCCTCGGATGAGTTTGGAGGAAGTGCTCTGCCAGGAATTTCTCTCCAAAGCATTGCACGGCTAAAAAGATGGAGACGTTTCGATCGTTTGACCTATAATACAGACAATACGAGCAATACCTTGGCCATAAGTTCGAGGGACAAGTAACTACATCAGCAGGAATAATCAGTATAATCCCACAACTGATTAAACTATCTTCCCAAATTGTATATTCAAAATTATTAAAAAGATTGAAATCTTGAAGAGAACTAGTGAAATAAAATATTGAAATCTGAAAGAGAATATTTGAATAATGAGTTATTTATTGAAGTTATGACAATTTATACTACAAATTATAGAAAAAAAATGGTAGTTTTGAAGAGAATGAGTGAGTTAATTCAGAAATCTGCAAGAGAACAATTAGATAATAGTTTACGGAGTATAGTAGACTGAAATTGTGATCGTCTATTCTAAACGAATAATATATTCAAGCAATAGCAGATGATTTACTCTCTGATTCCATAAAGTAGTAAGTGAGAATTTCGGCTTTATTTAAGTTCACCTAGATCAATTATTATTCCGTTATCTCACCAAGACTAGCCTAAAGAGAAACATCCAATACAAATTTATATCAGGAAGGACAAAGAAGGGTGTGGTATGGAATATTATGTAACCACGTGGATAATTGCTAGGTTAAACGATATAAACCATCCTGACTATTAGCTTGACAAATTAGATATTGAATAAAGACGAGAGAGAGAGAGAGAGAGAGAGACCTTTATTGAAAATCTTTGTGGATACAGAAAAAGATAAATCTCTAAAAATTAACAAATTTGGTAAATTACAGTATTTTATAAAGTTGATTTAAAACTAAATAATTAAATAATTTATAAACAATAAAGGTTAGTAGAGTTTGTGACTATTGATTGCTAAAACACTTTCCTAAGCAGAGCTTGTGTGAAAGCGCAATAACAAAATTTATAAAACTTAAAAAAAAATTTTTATTACAGTTTCTAGTAGTGCTATAGAAACTTTTATTAAATTACTGGTAGTAGTTCTATAAGATTGATAAATTATTAGTGTCTCCAATCCAACTACCCTTGTAATAGAAATTGTTCAACCCAAAAACTTGATATAATGAAGGAGCAACTATGGATTTATGATTGTTTCATATTAGATAATTGTATAACGGTTGTAACTCGTTCGAGTGGATTAGGAAATATGTTATTTTTTTTCGGAAAACTTTAATGTTTGATATACCTTTCAAGTGAGTTGGGAGATAATTAAAAAATCTCGGTCCAAGATAGGAGCTGGATCTTTGTCCAATTCTTTTGAACGCTTTATCGGTTGCTAATACATTATTGTTATGTGCTCTAGTATTGATGTTATGTGAAATAGTATTTTTTACCGATTTTTGAATATCGACAATAGCTTGTTTCATGAAAAGTTGCCTACTGATGCCTCTTTGTACAGTAGAACTGTAGAAAATAATCTAGGTTTGTTCAGAATAATTTTAAGTATTATATTTTGGGCTATTTTTAAACTATTAAGCGTATTCTCATATACGCCCCCCCCATCCTACTATTCCGTACTGTAATACCGACTGCACCAGAGCATAATAAACGACTCGGATATCTTTTTGCGACAAATATAACTTTAGTTGTTCAAAAATGTAATATAGTTTCCTAACTTTCTTTGTTAAGTTTTTTATATGTTCATCCCATTTCAGATGGGAGTCTATGTAAATGCCTAAGTATTCATATAATTATTGAAAAATATCGATCAGAGAATATACACATCTACAACTAGGTTTAGATACAATTAGACATCAAATTACGTGTTCACTATCGATAATAATCTTTCAATATAGCCAATTAATAAAAGATAAAGAAACGATAATAATATGACTCACCCCGTGTAAAATTCACACCAAGATGATGATTCCTATCGATTTTCGTTTTTTAGCATCCCCTCTCATTGCCTATCTTGAGACCTCTCGAGTTTTCGCGCATTAATAAAATAATCGAATTACTATATTAAAACATAGATGTCAGTGACCATCTGCTTCCAAGTTTGATTATCTATAATTTCGAGCGGAAACCGTTACTAAGATTATTCATGCAATTAGATATAGTAACATATATAACGTTACAAGCATTTCATCAATAACTTGATCTCAAATATGCTGATAGGATGAGTGACATAAAACTAATCAAAGGTGGTCCAATATACTGAAGCAGTCACGTAGCCAGAAATTTGCTTCGGGGGGTGCCCTAGGACAAATATACCAGAAAAGGTATATATTCTTGAGATAAGGTCTCAATAAATAAAGAGCGAAACAAAGTTTTCGGCATAATTTCCATAATTTATTGGTATCGGATTAATGATCATTATCATGTGATGAAAAACAATAAACAAAATATACAAAAACAGCTTTCATTTTATTTAAGTCATAGCATTTCAGAAGTGTGACAAAAAATATCTGTGCATAACAAAAATGTATGCAGTATAAGTTTTTCTACTCAAGAGTCCTGCACCTACAGAAGTAATTTCCTCGATTTATGCTTTGCCATGCGGTCGATTACTTCTTCCGGATCAACAACCGTATCCCAGTGAACTGAAATCATCGCTAGCGCACTCAACCTGTCGTGGCCCATTACATTTCGAGGTAGGCTTTTTATCCTCTTCATAGTAGAAAACGATCTTTCCACGCTAGCTGTTGTAACTGGAAGAGTGGCCAAAATAGTGAGGAGAAGTTTTATAGCGCGGAAAAAGGTCCCATCACATAACTCCAACAGTTCCAAAACTTCAGTGGAAGGATCAATTGATGCTATTTTTGCACACCATAACTTATACTTGGCTTTAACCGCAGACATTGGAATTTTATCTTCGAAGTATGGAGCTAACTGTTCCAGTTCATCTACCTTTTTTTCGGAAGCAAATCCTGGCAGGAGCAGTTGAAAGCTTGGTACTTAGAATATCTTCGTTTTCAATGAATTTTGTATGAAAGCGTCGATACAAGGAAAGGAGAAGCTTTGTTTAATGGTGGGGTTTTTATGAAATATTAATGCAGGGATCCGTCGAATCAATGCACAATGTACCTGTTGTCGATTGAGAAATTTGATTAAAAAAAAATTATTATTATTCTCGAAGACACTGTTCTATGGAAGAACACAAATTCGCAAGAATTTGTGAGATTTCGGAGGGGGCCCCCTCCCTGGCTACGTGCCTGTACTGAAGTTTATTCCGGAAGAGATCAAAAGCAAAAGACTGTGTTTAGAGTGAAAATATGCTTTCGAAATCAACGTTATCGAAAATGTAAAGGCATAATATATAAAATATTCTTTTGAATAGATGTCAGTCAAAATAATGCATCCATGAATAAAAACGATGTACAAAATTAAATTTAATGAAAATGTCGAGCTCTATACAAATATAACATTCGATCGCATAATAAAACTGTATCAATTTACCCGTCAATAGCCAAGAGCTGTACAGAATGAAAGCAACACAACCGAAACAGCGGAGAATACAAGCCAGACTTGGTTACTTCAAGTGCCGGAAATAATATACCTCGACATTCATCTCATAAATGGAAAAAATGAAGGAACTCACCAACTCTAACTCCATCCTAATGATTCCAAAGTGCAAGTTTAATTGGAAAACATTTCAATGCTTTCATTCCATACAAAATCAGTCATTCGTTACAATTGTTAGCAAAAATAAATCATCTTTCATGCATTCAAATTTCTTCTCCCGTTGAAACTAACAGCGTATTTTCCGCTAAGGCGCTTTAATTTATATCTACAAATCCGTAGATTAACGTTCTGCATAATGGGAGATGATGGAAAAATCACTTTATTTGTTACAATTTATTGGAACATCTATTTTTACAAACTACTAACTTGACAATCAAGTTAGTAGGTACATTCGAAAGCTATTTTATTATTATCGTATATCTGTGTTAAAAGATATGATACAATCTGATTACTAGGCCAGTACAAATAGTATTTGAACAAAAAAAAAATTCGTTACAGCAATCTGACAGCGGGATATTGTTGAACAAGATATTGTGAAAGAGGGAAATATAAATCGAACCGACAGCTGCTATCCGGGGTGGAATGGGGTGTGTTTTTAGGGGTTTAAAACAGTTTTTCGTGATTTCAGGCTAAACCGTATACTCTATCAAAAAAAGTTAATTATAAAAGTTATAGGGAATGAAAAGATCTACAACTTTTGTATCCACCATTTTTACCCTAACCTCGAAATTTTTCGACCAAAAATTTGAAAAAGCAATTTTTCGGTTTTTAATTTTTTTCTTTGACAAATAAAACTGTATGGAGCTCAAACTTTGGCAAAAGATAACTCTATTTATTGCAAAAAGGCAGTAATTTTAATTTTTTCTGAGGGAAATATTTGGAGGTTGTTGTTAAATTTGATTTAAGAAACAAAAAAAGTCAGGGCACTCCGGGAGTGCAGGCAGAAGTGAAAACTTGAACTTATGGCGCGTTGGGCACTTTTTTGGGTGAGCATTTTTAGGTGCGCTCGCGACATGAGAAATTGTTCATAAAAAATCAAGTTTATCAAAGCAATGTGGGCACTTTTTGAATAGACATGAAGTATAATAATATAGAAACTATATTCGAAGGAAGTGGTTTTATTTAAATGAGTAAATATTAGTAAATAGTAAATACAAAATTTATCAATTCTCATCCATAATTTCAACAACTCTTACATCATCATTATCAGCATTTTCATCATTATTATCAGGATTTTCATCAAATTCTAAAACTGAAACAATAGGTCTATGGTAACTAAAGTATGAAATGAACAATTTTGATTTAAATCTATTTATATATCTTGTGAATACTGCATCAATAGTAGTTAGTATTATCTTTCCCACAAATTAATATTCATTTATAAAATAAATATAAAAAACTCTCAATCTCGTCTGTCGCGAGGGCACGAACGAATGCCCATGCAAAGACTGCGTCTAGCATGCAGCGCTCTCGCATACCTATACACTCTGAGTATACATATAGGTATGTAATCTCGTCTGTCGCGAGAGCACGAACGAATGCCCATGCAAAGAGCGCGTATAGTATACATATATTATAAGAATACACGCGGAGTATATCTGTGTAAAATCTCATCTGTCGCGAGAACGGCTGAAAATGCTCTCCCACAAAAGTGCCCAACGCGCCATAAGAAGTTTTCACTTAAAAAAAAACCAATTTTCAACTGCGATTCCTCTTAAAACTACGCCTCCTACAGAGTTCTGTTATGGCTCACTTACTCGTCTACTTTCGATAAGTGGTAAAAAAAGGTATACTGCAATGGAAAAAGTGGCGTGAAAATTGAAAAAACCGAAAAATCTCTTTTTTCGTGGTAATTTGCATATTTATAGTTGAATAATTGTTATTAATTAATAAAATCATTTTAATTTTCGTATGCTTATGGAAACTATAATATTATTCCTTCAATTATTGTATAGATCGAATTTTGATATGATGTCATGCATCTCTAAGACAGCAAATTATATCTGCTATATTCGTATATTCGTAATCGCAGGATACGAATATGAGAAATTTAAGAAGCTGTTTTCGAAGCTAAAGACAGCAGTCGAACGCAACCAGAGGCCTTCTAAGTCAATAAGAGGTCGAGACGGCATATACTACAGTAGTACCAACTTATGTTTAAATTGTTTTAATTTAGAAAATTGCTCAAATACTGAACTTCCACAAATTTCCATACACGAAAATGACTCGGAAGAAATAGAAACAGATCAATGTACTATAACTGAAACAGTACTCAATGAAACTTTCGAAAACACTGGAGAATCGTGAAGTTTCGTTGAATTGGACGAAGAAGCAGTACAGCTCTCTGCGAAGAAAGCAAGATTGGAGAAAAACACATCTATGGGAATGCATACTTTTTTCAATTTAGTTTATTGAGCATGTTCAAAATAACATAAAATTTTTTTTACCGCATTTATCAATTTCATGTTGTTAGTATTTACTACCTAAAAACAGGAGGGATCTGTTTCAATTTTTCCACGATGTATGTATTATTTTTATAGAATTTTTTTTTATTTAAATACTTGTAATATAAACTTGTTCAGTGCAACATGCAAATACTGTCTTATAATTGAAAACCACTCTACAAAACCCGTATATATCATTGTAGATCTACTACATTACCTATTGTATGATTATATTTTGTTTAGTAAACTAATTGATTTCGAGTAAAAAACTAAAATTGTTCTCAAATGCATATTGAGAATGTTCATTTCTTATGTTTTGTTTGATAGTAACAATCCCATGTACGACGTTCGTAGAAGTTATATATTCGTATCCTGCGATTACGAAGATACAAATATACCAGATATAATTTGCTGTGTTAGACATGCATGACATCGTATCAAAACTCGATCTATACAATAATTAAAGAAATAATATTATAGTTTCCATAAACATAAAAAAATTAAAATGATTTTATCAATTAATAACAACTATTCAACGATAAATATGCAAATTACCACGAAAACAGCGATTTTTTCGGTTTTTTCAATTTTTCCGTAATTTTTTAAATTGCAGTATACCTTTTTTACCGTTTATCGAAAGTAGGCGTAACAAAGAGTAAGTGAGCCAAAACAGAACTCTGTAGGATGCGTAGTTTCAAGAGGAATCGCAGTTAAAAATTAAGTTTTTTTTGTTTTAAATTAAATTTAACAAGAACATCCATATATTTCCCTCCGAAAAAACTACTGCCTTTTTGCATTAAATAGAGGTATCTTTTGCCAAAGTTTGAGCTTCATAAAGTTTTATTTGTCAAAAAAAAAAATTAAAAACCGCATTTTTGTCGAAAAATTTAGAGGTAATGGTAAAAATGGTGGGTGCAAAAGTTGTAGATCTTTTCATTCCCTATAACTTTTGTATTCAACTTTTTTCATAGGATGCACGGTTTAGCCAGAAATCACGAAAAACTGTTTTCAACCCCTAAAAACACACCCCATTTCATCCCGGATAGCAGCTGTCGGTTCGATTTATTTTTCCCTCTTTTATAATATCTTGTTCCACAATATCCCGCTGTCAGATTGCTGTAACGAATTATTTTTTTTATTTCTAATATTTTCTCCTATTAGTACTGGCCTATACCGCTGATGCTGAATTTGTCCGACGGAATGTTTGTAAATGATCCAACTATACAGCTGCAGATTGTGCCGATGTAGACGACATAGCATTTGTTCACTTACCAATAGGAATCTTTTTTTATAATATTTCAATTTTTTGATTAATGTTCCGATTTCGCTGGCTTTCCATCTGCCATCAGTGCCAAAATATCACCACCCGCATCGACAGCCACATCACGATTTACAAAATGTACTATTTGTATAATTTCAAAAAGGATACAAATTGATATAGATAGTTACAGGATAAATTAACAAAGGTTTTGTTAATTTCACAAGATTGTACGCATTAAATATATAAGCAAATGAACTTTATGGAAGACATTTCCTGATTATGAGTTCTATTTGTAAAATTTATTTTCATTCTACAGGTTGATGTAGAAAATTGTCGTTATCAAGAGTAAAAAAGCAATATGGTTAGGCCGCTTTCAAGGAAAGACATTTTTTATTCTGGTTCATTTACTAATCTTCGAGAATTCCAATCTCAAAAATCATTGGCTATTTACAGGCAAAGTGTATTGAGTATACCAAGGGCACAAACATCCGAAGGAGATCGTATTTCGTATCATAAACTGTAAAAGAGTTCACACTGTGGGTATATATTATAACACTATTGATAAGAAATAATCACCCTTATCCACTAAAAATACTATTAAAATACTGAGGACCTTCCGGCTATCAAGTAGCCATCATCAGAGTAAACTAAATTATAAATCAAAATTTTCCTGTTTAAATACTATTTGGGGATAATAATTAAACAAAGGGTTACTCTCAGCTGGATAAATCGGAATTTAATAAATTGCTATTTCGTTTATACATTTCCATCCTTTCTAAATTACCTAGATATTTGTCTGTACAGTGTTTTAAAATTGATAAACTTTCTTGACAAATGGTGTGACCTGTATTCTAAATCTGTTCGACTACCGCTGATTTTTCAGCATTATTTTCTTTATATGAGCAAAATGTTCTGTATAACGAGTAAAATGAGAATATAATTTTAGATTTCTTCGGTACATATATCTCCTACATACTCGGCAAAAAAATAAATAGGTGGTATATGGTTGCCAGGCAACAGTATCACAGCCATGTAGATAATATTGTAGGGGACTATGCTTCCGATTATGGAGAGCGTGCCCGTCAATTAAAACAAGTCATTTTCAGTAGTAGTACCTAGATACGGTGCGTTTTATTCTTTTCTATAGAAGTTGAAGAAAAAATACTACAACGGTGCTGTACCTACAGTAAGTTATAGATTTCACGCTCAGGAACGATAATATATTGATTATTGAAATATTTAGAAATGTTAAATTTAAATGGGAAACTTTCTACTGTCTAGAAAATAGAAGATTCTCCTTGGGTTGAAAATATATAGTCTTTAGTACAATTAGCACTTCCAGTTAAAAACACGCATAATTCCAAAACCGAGAACATATATTTGAATACATCGCGTCATAGTTCTAAACTAACTAATCTGGTTAAACGATGTGGCAGTATAGGAAAATCCACCAATTGGTGCTCAAGAGATTACGACATATCAAATGTTTCAACCTCTCTATGGAGATTAGTTTAGTGTTTAAATGAGGATGTAAAACATAGACAAAGTTCCTACTATTGCGTACCTCATCCGTATTTTTCTTTTGAGAGAAAACGAAATTTCAAAACACGAAATACGTGCTTACTAACTACCTACATACAATACAATTACTTCATTAAATACCACTATCTTTATTAAACCATTTGTTTACAATTTTATACTTCAGAGCTGTTAAAGTTTGAAATTGCTATAAATCGGTTCACGGTTCAATCAACCCAGTACTCAGATCTATTCCAATGCCTAATATCTATGACAAATTGTTATCTACGTCGATTCAATTTGTGATCTGCATTTCAACACTGACATTTATAATACCATAGAACAATCTAATTTTCTTCCAATATTCATTCGTTATCAGAAGTCGTGAGTTTCGTATTCGTAACGGCGTTGTGTGGTAAATGTGTGGTACCTAAAACATTGAGGAAAACGCAGTTTTCTCAGGAAAATGATCTCTTCTTAGATCAAACACCCTTACACATAGTGAGTACTCTTTAAATATATATTTGAATATTATCCTGAAATTGGTTATTCCATCATCGTTTCGGCACGTTATGACATAGCCTACTTAGAGAACTAGAGATGATATGAATCACAGGTAGGAATAATATAATTAGAAAGTGTTTCAGAAGTTAAAGAATAAAACTCAAATTTTACACAAAACTTTTAACATTTAATTTAAAAATGCTGACAAATTGTTTCACCACACTGTGGCATTATCAAAGCGAGGAGTTATCAACTAAAGCTAAATCTAAAAGTATGTCCTTAAATATCAGGGATCAGAATGTGGTGCAAATTGAGGGATGGGGGTGGATAATGGTGGGAGTGTGTTTACAAAATTGTTAACAAGCGGTGAATTATATGTGTCGATTTGATCATTTAATATTACATTATTATTGTTTTTTGCGTGTTTCAAAATTTCTATGGATTCTAATATATTAAGTTTATGTCCTTTTTCCTGAATATGTAGAATATCAGGATTAAGGGTGAAATTCTGGTTATGTTCTAACAGGTGATTTGCGTAATTAGAGTCTTCTTTTTTGAGCCTGTAACTTCTCAAATGTTCATTGAACCTTACGCTGAAACTGCGTCCAGTTTGTCCTATGTACAAAGCACTACAGTCATCACATCTCAGTCTGTAAACTCCAGATTTCTTTAAGTTATCTTTTTTAGATTTCGAGTTATTAATATACGAGCATAGGTTATTTGTTGTTTTAAAGGCGACGTTTTTATTCTGTTTTTTAAGGAATTGAGATATTTTTAGTGAATGTTTACCTAAATATGTTAGACATGTGAAATTTGATTTTGTGTTATTATTAATTTGCGGATAAATTATGCTTAAGGCTTTTTTATTGAGTTTATTTTGGAGTATTTTATTAATTATCTTGACATTATAACCGTTATTTTTGGCAATATCTACGATTCTGTTTAATTCTAAATGGAAATTATCTTTACTTAATGGGACATTAATTAATCTATGTATCATACAATTATATGCTGCTATTTATCACAAGCCCACCCACACAGATACCACAATACACAACACTTCTTTACATCCACAATCACATAAGCTAGCAGCATATAATTGTATGATACATAGATTAATTAATGTCCCATTAAGTAAAGATAATTTCCATTTAGAATTAAACAGAATCGTAGATATTGCCAAAAATAACGGTTATAATGTCAAGATAATTAATAAAATACTCCAAAATAAACTCAATAAAAAAGCCTTAAGCATAATTTATCCGCAAATTAATAATAACACAAAATCAAATTTCACATGTCTAACATATTTAGGTAAACATTCACTAAAAATATCTCAATTCCTTAAAAAACAGAATAAAAACGTCGCCTTTAAAACAACAAATAACCTATGCTCGTATATTAATAACTCGAAATCTAAAAAAGATAACTTAAAGAAATCTGGAGTTTACAGACTGAGATGTGATGACTGTAGTGCTTTGTACATAGGACAAACTGGACGCAGTTTCAGCGTAAGGTTCAATGAACATTTGAGAAGTTACAGGCTCAAAAAAGAAGACTCTAATTACGCAAATCACCTGTTAGAACATAACCACAATTTCACCCTTAATCCTGATATTCTACATATTCAGGAAAAAGGACATAAACTTAATATATTAGAATCCATAGAAATTTTGAAACACGCAAAAAACAATAATAATGTAATATTAAATGATCAAATCGACACATATAATTCACCGCTTGTTAACAATTTTGTAAACACACTCCCACCATTATCCACCCCCATCCCTCAATTTGCACCACATTCTGATCCCTGATATTTAAGGACATACTTTTAGATTTAGCTTTAGTTGATAACTCCTCGCTTTGATAATGCCACAGTGTGGTGAAACAATTTGTCAGCATTTTTAAATTAAATGTTAAAAGTTTTGTGTAAAATTTGAGTTTTATTCTTTAACTTCTGAAACACTTTCTAATTATATTATTCCTACCTGTGATTCATATCATCTCTAGTTCTCTAAGTAGGCTATGTCATAACGTGCCGAAACGATGATGGAATAACCAATTTCAGGATAATATTCAAATATATATTTAAAGAGTACTCACTATGTGTAAGGGTGTTTGATCTAAGAAGAGATCATTTTCCTGAGAAAACTGCGTTTTCCTCAATGTTTTAGGTACCACACATTTACCACACAACGCCGTTACGAATACGAAACTGTCAACTTATGGGAAAATTGTAAGAACAAATAAAACAAACAAAACAAATTGCTGTCATGGAAAATCGAATTAGCATCCGTAGTAGTTACCAGAACCCTCTACCAAGGAATAAATAGCAAACCTCGTTCCTAAATACGTGAGTGACAGCCAAGAAAGGCGACCTGTTAGATATTGTCTTCTTTCACGAAAAATCTTATTACCAACATATATGAGTAACAATCCTTAAATAATTACTTGCAACCCACAGGAAAGGGGTAAATAGCCACCCTCGTTTTAGTAAATACGCGATAAATAAAAAAAGCGACCTGTTAACTTTATGTGTTCACGAAAAAACTTGATACCAACAAAGATAAGTAGCAGTGGCGGCTCCTCGAAGGAGGCTAAGGAGGCTCAGCCTCCTCACCAATTTTATCTTCATGATCATTCTCCATTTTATTTCCTGTTTCTCTGATAATTTTTAGAATTTTACAATTAATTCCCCGTTCTCAGCAGTTATTTTTAATCTGGCAACAGTGACCTGAGGCTAGACTCTCTATATATCTCAAACGCTGACATGTGTTGTTCAACGCAGTTGCCGTTTTTCCGACCAGTCCGAACGCCAACTGGGTAAATCAGCGAAAATGGCAACACCCTCTGGAGGCTAGCCTGCTGCAGCCGCTAGCAATCTATGAAATACGAGACGTGCGTTCTGCCGACTGCTGAGTAGGTCAGTCAGTGCTTGTTTATGTGTTGTCACGCCACGCGAAGTAAGGTTAGATTGTTGTCTGTTGTAAATTTAAAATAAGTGTTAGTGAGTTAGTTGCTGCCCTTTAGAAAATCCATTTAGTGAATTAACATATGATAAAAGTGTTTCTTTCAAATAAACGGCCTTTACCGGATTTGAAAGGATTTCCCTGTAATGCTCCAACTCGATGGAATTTTACATCACGTGCAGAATTTACCATCCATAAAAATAAAGACAAATTAATTGAAACATTTGATTTTGTATTAAACAGTGATGACTTTTCAACAGATCAGGTTTCATTGAATGCTGCTGTTGGTTTACAATCTTATTTAGAAAATGAAGAATTTTTGTTTTTTCTTGATAATTTTAAATTAATATTTGAACAAACTGATCTTATTTTTCAAATTTTACAACATAAATTCACTGATATAATTTATTCAAGAGATCGTTTGAAACATCTCATTGGAAAAATTTCAAGTTTCCGTAATACAGAATTTCCTTTTAATATTTTATTTGAACATTTTTCAACTGATGAGGCTCCTCCCGCGAAAAGGAGGTAAATATATAATTTGGTAGACAAGAAACTACATTATAAACAACTTTTTTATGAAATTGTAGATACTATTAAAGGTCAAATTGAGATTCGATTTTCCGATTTACATGAATTGAAGTTTTTTGACTTGACGAATAGAAGATTTTTCAAAGCTTTTTCAAAAAAGTTCCCCAATACACTTTAAGAAAATATAAATTTTTTGATAAAATAGCACGGCACAATGAATTATGCGTTATATACTCGGATAAAGATATTTTAGGCCAGTATGACAGTCACGCCGATATGATAAAATATATGATAGACAATGATTTGCAACAAGTTTTACCTCAGTTTTATAAACTACTTTGTTTGACAGTCACCATTTCTGTCACGTCGGCATCGGTGGAGACATCATTTTCTACTCTCAAACGAATTAAAACTTAGGTACATGCCAAATACAATGGGCCAAAATCGTTTATACAATGTTAGTTTAATATCTATTGAAAAAGATTTAGTAAAACACTTAAAACAAAATGATACATTTTTTGATAATATTATTGATCATTTTTCGCAAACTAAAGACCTTAGAATTCCGTTAATATATAAAAAAAGTTAATGAAATTAATAAAAAAAAACAAAATATGAAAAATTCCAAAAAAAAGAAAAAATATTAAAAATCAAAAAAAATAAAAGACAAAAAACGAACAAAAAAATTTTTTGGCAAGAGAAACCCTATACCTCCACGTTGGTTCTTGCTGGGTAACAATTAATTTTGTCACTGAAGTAGCTGGTACGGTCGCTGTGCAAAGGTTAAAAGGCTGTGAATAGAGTATATTTTTACAAAAACGTTTTATGTCCAGCCTCCTCTCTCAAAAATTCACGAGCCGCCACTGATAAGTAGCACTCCTAGAATAATCACTGGGAACCCGCTACAAAAAGGGTAAACGCTACCCTATTTTAGTAAATACACGATAATTAAGGAAGGTGATCTGTTAGAAACTTTCTGTTTTCACGAAAAATTTTAATGCCAATAAGCAGAAACTTCCCAACTGGTCGCCTTTCTGAGTTATCATGTATTTACTGAAGCGAGGTTTGTAGTCCAGTGTGTAAGCTGCAGGAATATCAAAGCATTTTGTGCACTAAGTCGAATCGGAAAAATTCTTGTTGCATTAAGCCTATTATCAACTCTCTTTTTAAGATAATTTTGAATTTATCAAAAAATAAAAATTAGGCTTCCAAAATGGGTTCTAGGGTTTTTTTGGGTCGGTGAACACGAATCCCATTTTCCCGAAAAATTTATTCAATGACCGGAAAATCGGGAAAATGAACTAATTTTTCATGTGTTTTCTGTTTTATACATAATAGAGGTTGACAGTCGCGTATTTCGATCCAGGGTAGCAAAAAACATTTTTTAATGGCATTTTTTGAGTGCCGTGTTGAGCTACGTTTATGTTTTCGATGTCCATGCTAAATTACAAAAATTGAAAGTAATGACAAAAAATAATTATTTGAAAATGCCGGAAAAATCAAAGAAAACTACAAGGAAAAACACTACCGTCATTGAAATTATCGTGTGATAAGTCACTATAGGGGTTTTTTGGGTCGCTGATTACGAATTTTCTCAATAAAAAGTTCTAAAAAAATTCCTAGAACCCACTTTGGAGATTTAATTTTCATTTTTTGATAAATTAAAAATTATCTTAAAAATGGGGTTAAAAATAGGGTTAATTCATCATATACGGGTGAATTGGGGGAGATTGAAGAGAGTTCCTCAGTAGTCACGAATGACCTTCATGGCTCATAGAACATCATGCAAAAATAACTTTTCCGATTCGACTTCCTGCAAAAAATTTACATATTCGGCCTTTTTCCCCACTTTACAGACTGGACTATTGCTATTTATCCCTTTGTTGTTATTTATTCTTACAACTTTCCCATATGTTGCAGTTATTTCATATTCGTTATAGCCCACTATGAAATGTGTGAGTCATTATTTATATTTTTGTTTTTTCCACTTCAGTAACTAAGCGAAAGATAAATTCTTTCGGTTGAGCTGAATTTTCATATCATTCTCTAATTTAGTGGTTTCGGTCAAGCTCGGTTACCTTCGGCTAAAGGCTACAAATCAGACCGTTATGCATCCCACATAAAATATACCGCATGTCATAAATCTTTTTTTCGATCTTCTCAATACTTCATAAGTGATTCAAAGAATCGCGAGATCTGTATTAGCAATGCGTGCCCTTGTGAATAACTTTCTCAGTGGGACATATGCGTTCCGGCAGATAGTGTTAGAACATCTAGGTTCTCCAACCGTTTACGAAAATGGTAGTTATACCTTTGCCGGAGTGACTTCATCGTCAGGCTCGTTCCATTGATGAACTCATGAGAAGAGCGAAATAGCTTTCTGGAACTAATTTTTTTTTGTTACTGTTTAACCCGGAGAACCAAAAATGTGACTCGGGAATGTCCCGAGTTCGGTGTTACATCTGTCTGGGGTCTTAGTTCCATAGTTTTCTTCTGAATATCGAAAACGTTACTTTAACTTGAGTTTTGAGATATTTTGTTGTTGCAGATCTTGGCCGTTATGATTGAATTAACTTGGTTCGACTTAGATTATTTGTAATTGTACAATCTTTGTTGCACCCCAACCACTAAACATCTTATAGAACTACTACTGGTTTCTATTATCATGTAAGTATGAAAAATTTTGCACATTCCAATATAGAACATTTTTATCAGTACCAAATAACAAATCAATATTGAAGAGATCTGCATACGTATTTCAGCAATTAAGTTGTCATCCCCAGTATATTACTAGAACTGAATAATGAAGACAAGTACCTTGTATTTGTTTTGTGTACGAACGCATCGTGAGTGGGAGCATTACTCATTTTGTTCCATCGTTGGAATATCACCATCAGGAATCTTTCAATACATCTACCCCCTTTTCGTTCTACTTTTTATGGGAGATGTCTACAAATGCCAGATTTGACGGCAACTTAAAACAATAAAAAAAGAAGATAACCATTTTCTTCTCTGATTTCCTGATACGTTATTTCCGAAGTCATTTCCATAATATACCAGAAATCATCAAATTGTTCATCAACGAAGATCTAAGATCAAATTTTATCGCCATCTAGTCTTAAATATCACAAGTAATTGTCATTTCATCATTGCGGAAAGCATTTTCCCATTCACGTGAAAATTGTGTTTGAATTTGGAGTAACACCATCAGGAATAGTTTATCACATCTATCCTCATCTCTGCCCATTTTTTTGGTAGAAGAGGGGTCTCTACGAATGCCGGCTGTGATGGCAACGTAAAGACTTGGGAATTGTTATATTTTCAATAAAAATGGAGATAACCATTTTCTTCTCTAATTTCCTGATACGTTATTTCCGAAGTCATTTCCATAATATACCAGAAATCATCAAATTGTTCAATAAGGAAGATCTAAGATCAAATTTTATCTCCATTTAGTCTTAAATATCACAAGTAATTGTCATTCCATCATTGCGGAAAGCATTTTCCCATTCACGTGAAAATTTAGTTTGAATTTGGAGTAACACCATCAAGAATAGTTTATCACATCTTTCCTCATCTCTGCCCATTTTTTTGGTAGAAGAGGGGTCTCTACGAATGCCGGCTGTGATGGCAACGTAAAGACTTGGGAATTGTTATATTTTCAATAAAAATGGGGATAACCATTTTCTTCTTTAATTTCCTGATACGTTATTTCCGAAGTCATTTCCATAATATACCAGAAATCATCAAATTGTTCATCAACGAAGATCTAAGATCAAATTTTATCGCCATCTAGTCTTAAATATCACAAGTAATTGTCATTTCATCATTGCGGAAAGCATTTTCCCATTCACGTGAAAATTGTGTTTGAATTTGGAGTAACACCATCAGGAATAGTTTATCACATCTATCCTCATCTCTGCCCATTTTTTTTGGTAGAAGAGGGGTCTCTACGAATGCCGGCTGTGATGGCAACGTAAAGACTTGGGAATTGTTATATTTTCAATAAAAATGGGGATAACCATTTTCTTCTTTAATTTCCTGATACGTTATTCCCGAAGTCATTTCCATAATATACCAGAAATCATCAAATTGTTCATAACGAAGATCTAAGATCATATTTGATCGCCATCTAGTCTTAAATATCACAAGTAATTGTCATTTCATCATTGCGGAAAGCATTTTCACATTCACGTGAAAATTGAGTTTGAATTTGGAGTAACACCATCAGGAATAGTTTATCACATCTATCCTCATCTCTGCCCATTTTTTTTGGTAGAAGAGGGGTCTCTACGAATGCCGGCTGTGATGGCAACGTAAAGACTTGGGAATTGTTATATTTTCAATAAAAATGGAGATAACCATTTTCTTCTCTAATTTCCTGATACGTTATTTCCGAAGTCATTTCCATAATATACCAGAAATCATCAAATTGTTCAATAAGGAAGATCTAAGATCAAATTTTATCGCCATTTAGTCTTAAATATCACAAGTAATTGTCATTTCATCATTGCGGAAAGCATTTTCACATTCACGTGAAAATTGAGTTTGAATTTGGAGTAACACCATCAGGAATAGTTTATCACATCTATCCTCATCTCTGCCCATTTTTTTTTTGGTAGAAGAGGGGTCTCTACGAATGCCGGCTGTGATGGCAACGTAAAGACTTGGGAATTGTTATATTTTCAATAAAAATGGGGATAACCATTTTCTTCTTTAATTTCCTGATACGTTATTCCCGAACTCATTTCCATAATATACCAGAAATCATCAAATTGTTCATTAACGAAGATCTAAGATCAAATTTGATCGCCATCTAGTCTTAAATATCACAAGTAATTGTCATTCCATCATTGCGGAAAGCATTTTCCCATTCACGTGAAAATTGAGTTTGAATTTGGAGTAACACCATCAGGAATAGTTTATCACATCTATCCTCATCTCTGCCCATTTTTTTTTGGTAGAAGAGGGGTCTCTACGAATGCCGGCTGTGATGGCAACGTAAAGACTTGGGAATTGTTATATTTTCAATAAAAATGGGGATAACCATTTTCTTCTTTAATTTCCTGATACGTTATTCCCGAAGTCATTTCCATAATATACCAGAAATCATCAAATTGTTCATTAACGAAGATCTAAGATCAAATTTGATCGCCATCTAGTCTTAAATATCACAAGTAATTGTCATTTCATCATTGCGGAAAGCATTTTCCCATTCACGTGAAAATTGTGTTTGAATTTGGAGTAACACCATCAGGAATAGTTTATCACATCTATCCTCATCTCTGCCCATTTTTTTGGTAGAAGAGGGGTCTCTACGAATGCCGGCTGTGATGGCAACGTAAAGACTTGGGAATTGTTATATTTTCAATAAAAATGGGGATAACCATTTTCTTCTTTAATTTCCTGATACGTTATTCCCGAAGTCATTTCCATAATATACCAGAAATCATCAAATTGTTCATTAACGAAGATCTAAGATCAAATTTGATCGCCATCTAGTCTTAAATATCACAAGTAATTGTCATTCCATCATTACGGAAAGCATTTTCCCATTCACGTGAAAATTGAGTTTGAATTTGGAGTAACACCATCAGGAATAGTTTATCACATCTATCCTCATCTCTGCCCATTTTTTTTTGGTAGAAGAGGGGTCTCTACGAATGCCGGCTGTGATGGCAACGTAAAGACTTGGGAATTGTTATATTTTGAATAAAAATGGGGATAACCATTTTCTTCTTTAATTTCCTGATACGTTATTCCCGAAGTCATTTCCATAATATACCAGAAATCATCAAATTGTTCATTAACGAAGATCTAAGATCAAATTTGATCGCCATCTAGTCTTAAATATCACAAGTAATTGTCATTCCATCATTGCGGAAAGCATTTTCCCATTCACGTGAAAATTGAGTTTGAATTTGGAGTAACACCATCAGGAATAGTTTATCACATCTATCCTCATCTCTGCCCATTTTTTTTTGGTAGAAGAGGGGTCTCTACGAATGCCGGCTGTGATGGCAACGTAAAGACTTGGGAATTGTTATATTTCCAATAAAAATGGGGATAACCGTTTTCTTCTTTAATTTCCTGATACGTTATTCCCGAAGTCATTTCCATGATATACCAGAAATCATCAAATTGTTCATTAAGGAAGATCTAAGATCAAATTTTATCGCCATCTAGTCTTAAATATCACAAGTAATTGTCATTTCATCATTGCGGAAAGCATTTTCACATTCACGTGAAAATTTAGTTTGAATTTGGAGTAACACCCTCAGGAATAGTTTATCACATCTATCCTCATCTCTGCCCATTTTGTTTGGTAGAAGAGGGGTCTCTACGAATGCCGGCTGTGATGGCAACGTAAAGACTTGGGAATTGTTATATTTTCAATATAAATGGGGATAACCGTTTTCTTCTTTAATTTCCTGATACGATATTCCCGAAGTCATTTCCATAATATACCAGAAATCATCCAATTGTTCAATAACGAAGATCTAAGATCAAATTTGATCGCCATCTAGTCTTAAATATCACAAGTAATTGTCATTTCATCATTGCGGAAAGCATTTTCCCATTCACGTGAAAATTGTGTTTGAATTTGGAGTAACACCTTCAGGAATAGTTTATCACATCTATCCTCATCTCTGCCCATTTTTTTGGTAGAAGAGGGGTCTCTACGAATGCCGGCTGTGATGGCAACGTAAAGACTTGGGAATTGTTATATTTTCAATAAAAATGGGGATAACCATTTTCTTCTTTAATTTCCTGATACGTTATTCCCGAAGTCATTTCCATAATATACCAGAAATCATCAAATTGTTCATTAACGAAGATCTAAGATCAAATTTGATCGCCATCTAGTCTTAAATATCACAAGTAATTGTCATTCCATCATTGCGGAAAGCATTTTCCCATTCACGTGAAAATTGAGTTTGAATTTGGAGTAACACCATCAGGAATAGTTTATCACATCTATCCTCATCTCTGCCCATTTTTTTTTGGTAGAAGAGGGGTCTCTACGAATGCCGGCTGTGATGGCAACGTAAAGACTTGGGAATTGTTATATTTTCAATAAAAATGGGGATAACCGTTTTCTTCTTTAATTTCCTGATACGTTATTCCCGAAGTCATTTCCATAATATACCAGAAATCATCAAATTGTTCATTAAGGAAGATCTAAGATCAAATTTTATCGCCATCTAGTCTTAAATATCACAAGTAATTGTCATTTCATCATTGCGGAAAGCATTTTCACATTCACGTGAAAATTTAGTTTGAATTTGGAGTAACACCGTCAGGAATAGTTTATCACATCTATCCTCATCTCTGCCCATTTTGTTTGGTAGAAGAGGGGTCTCTACGAATGCCGGCTGTGATGGCAACGTAAAGACTTGGGAATTGTTTTATTTTCAATATAAATGGGGATAACCGTTTTCTTCTTTAATTTCCTGATACGATATTCCCGAAGTCATTTCCATAATATACCAGAAATCATCCAATTGTTCAATAACGAAGATCTAAGATCAAATTTGATCGACATCTAGTCTTAAATATCACAAGTAATTGTCATTCCATCATTGCGGAAAACATTTTCACATTCACGTGAAAATTGAGTTTGAATTTGGAGTAACACCATCAGGAACAGTTCGTCACATCTAGTAGAAGAGGGGTCTCTACGAATGCCGGCTGTGATGGCAACGTAAAGACTTGGGAATTGTTATATTTTCAATAAAAATGGAGATAACCATTTTCTTCTCTAATTTCCTGATACGTTATTTCCGAAGTCATTTCCATAATATACCAGAAATTATCAAATTGTTCATTAACGAAGATCTAAGATCAAATTTTATCGCCATCTAGTCTTAAATATCACAAGTAATTGTCATTTCATCATTGCGGAAAGCATTTTCACATTCACGTGCAAATTGAGTTTGAATTTGGAGTAACACCATCAGGAATAGTTTATCACATCTATCCTCATCTCTGCCCATTTTTTCGGTAGAAGAGGGGTCTCTACGAATGCCGGCTGTGATGGCAACGTAAAGACTTGGGAATTGTTATATTTTCAATAAAAATGGTGATAACCATTTTCTTCTTTAATTTCCTGATATGTTATTTCCGAAGTCATTTCCATAATATACCAGAAATCATCAAATTGTTCAATAAGGAAGATCTAAGATCAAATTTTATCTCCATCTAGTCTTAAATATCACAAGTAATTGTCATTTCATCATTGCGGAAAGCATTTTCAAATTCACGTGAAAATTTAGTTTGAATTTGGAGTAACACCGTCAGGAATTGTTTATCATATCTATCCTCATCTCTGCCCATTTTGTTTGGTAGAAGAGGGGTCTCTACGAATGCCGGCTGTGATGGCAACGTAAAGACTTGGGAATTGTTATATTTTCAATAAAAATGGGGATAACCATTTTCTTCTTTAATTTCCTGATACGTTATTCCCGAAGTCATTTCCATAATATACCAGAAATCATCAAATTGTTCAATAAGGAAGATCTAAGATCAAATTTTATCGCCATCTAGTCTTAAATATCACAAGTAATTGTCATTTCATCATTGCGGAAAGCATTTTCACATTCACGTGAAAATTGAGTTTGAATTTGGAGTAACACCATCAGGAATAGTTTATCACATCTATCCCCATCTCTGCCCATTGTTTTTTTTTGGCAGAAAACAGGTTTCTACGAATGCCGGATTTGATGCCAACGTTAAGATTTGGGGGTTTGTTATATTTTCAATAAAAAAGAAGATAACCATTTTCTTCTCTAATCTCCTGATTCGTTATTTCCGAAATGATTGCTATGATTTTAGAATGATACAGTGTTTCAGAACGTGTAACTTGTCTTCAGGAATATTTAGTTGTTTGATATGGACGAATGTTGATAGAGGTATAATATTGTATTTCCTAAACCAACGTTTACAACATTTTCTAACTTGACGTATCGTCCGAACAACTTCTTGCCGATTCAATAATGTTCAGGCTACACATGAAATATCATTCTAGTTAACTAAGATAGTATTCAGTATTATGGAAATCAAGTAAAGCATGTTACGTGGATGACAATTATAGCTAGTGCTAGTATAAGAATGTACATTGTTCATCCAGATCACCGTGATATCTAGTGAATCCAAGTAACTTAATGCTAACAATTTTTATTCAGTTTCAATTTATATACAATTTACATCAACATGAATAATAATTATGTATCGTAATATCTGGAGATCTAAGTATTCTAACAATTAATGCAATGGTGAATCCTGATCGAAAAGATTCTTACAAAGATTTGTTCCCACGACAACCATCGCATACCTATTATAGTCGTTCCCACCTCTACAAATGATACAGGTCTAAAACTTATAATAATACATTTGCTACAAATAAAAAATACTGTTTGTTAAAATGCTTCTTATTTGTTCTTCATATTCACATGGATTCCGAGGGAGATGGAAATTTGGAAATATGAGAGTGGACAGAAAGCTTCTAATGGTGAAATGAGGGTAAGTCCATATAATTATTTTGTATTCAAGTACATATAGAATAAACCGAGTTGGCGTCAATATCATAGGACAATTTAATGGTTTACGAAGCTTCAAAGCTTCATTGAATTCGTTTCTTAAATGTACAAAGCATATCTAACTTCAAAACAATTTTTCTATACGAACCATAGAGATAATATATTGATCTCTATGATACGAACTGACTGTTTTAAATTGCCCCGACTTCGAGATTTGAGGTTAGGTATACTTATCTTAGTAGCTCGGGGAACTTTATACAGTACAACTACAGTATAATGAAATTTTGGTACAATAAACGCTTGAGTAGACAGGGTGAGCCATTGCCTCACCATACATATCAAACCCACGAATAGGTAAATAAGTATTATTATTTAATTATATCTAATTTGACAAAATCCAAATGTTACAAGGAATTGCGTGAGTATAGGTTTGAATATGCGTTATGTATTCAAACGTTAGGTGAAGTATTTACTCCACACGCATAGAATCTGCACTCGGAACTAGTCGGTCATGAAAAGCTAGCGTATTAGTTTGCTTTAAGAAAGCAGATTGAGTATATGCCTTAACCTCGACCCTAGTGACCAATCATATTCGGTAAAAACGAATTCGATTTTAAGATGTCTAATATAGTAGCTGTTATCCGTGGGCTAAGCCCGTAAAAACAGCTAATACCCGTAGGAGAAGGCGTGGGCTCCGCCGCCGCTATGTGAATCCCCAAGTTTCAAGACTTAATATGCATATACAGGGTGAGTCAGTTTTTTGTAGCCAAACTGCAACAGGAGATAGAACAAGTGTTTTTAAGAAGAAAAGTTCCATAAACATATGTCGTAGAAGGCTTCGTTTTCGATTGAAATTGCAAAAAAAAAATTGTTTTTTGCGAATATCTCCGGAACCGTTTATCGTACAGGAGACAGCTTTTATAAGCATTTTCTACTCATAGTAAGCTATGTTCTGTGTGATAAAAATTTTTTTTTACTCATAATTGGTGAAGATTTTGAAGGGGTAGTGGGTGTTTTTCTCCCCAACTCCTACGCCACGGTTTTGAGACAACCATTAAAACCGCCGAAGTTTTCTACACAAAAAAGATACTCTTGGTCATAAGCTCTAGATTGACCGTTTTCGAGAAAAATCAACTTTTATGTTGAAAAACATGGTCAATCCTTTGATTTTGTTACTTGTTCTACTTGTTTGAATAAATTTCGTCTAATTAACATTGGCGGTTCTAATGGTTGTCTCAAAACCGTTTTTTTCCAGTGGCACTTTTCTTATTAATGGGTCTCTCTGTAATTTTTTGCGCTTAGCATCGCGTGTAGCTCTGGCAAATTCCACATCAGAAAATGGATTAAATTTTATTTTATATTTTTCGTAATAAATTTCTTGTAACTGCTTAGCAGTAGAGTTCCACAACACTTTGACCACACTTTCCTTATAATCTTCAAAATTTTTCTTTTTCATATTAAATGCGTAGTCCTCCAGTATAGTAGCCAGCTGTACTACACTCATGAATATTATACAACTTTTCGTCACAAAATTCAACTGTTTCCATACACTTGATTTTGATTTTCGGGTGTTATCTGGTGCTATATTTTGAATTTCTTGTCTAATTATTTGTTGATTTTCTTTACCAAATCGCGACATTACGCTATACAGCTATTAAACTCAACGTACAGACGTTTTAAACTAGTAATTATTAAGCTTTGTGACAGAACCGGTTAAACAAAAATGACAAATCAACATATGTCAAAAACAACAATACCCTGGCCAAGCAGTGAAATTAATTTAAAATGTCAGATTGGATTAATATTATTTGCCCCACCTAGCTACTGCGATTGCTGGAATATTGTTGATAGGTTGATACGATCCTACATCATGCCCCATAATACCATGTGCCTAATCTAATGTAAAAGGTAACAATCATTCCTGTACTGTTTCAAGTTTATTCGGATTCAAATAAGAAAAATAAATTGTTTAGAGATGCTACAAATTGGTGTAACGTTCGTTTATATTTTATTAAAATCAGTTACAAGTATTGGAAAACCTGCTTAGTTTCAAGTCGGTCCGATTCATGGTTTTGGTTTCGGAGTTTCCGTGATAAGTGAGTCAGTAAGTGGTATTTACCTCAAGACTTAATGCATATGTGAAGGTAAAGGCGTGGTAATACTTGAATTTATACTCTATTCTACTTCATTTGAACAGTAAGACGGATTTGAATGCGGTTTTGTGCATTCGATTCGTTAGAGCTTCAGGAAACTTAGTGACCTAAATTGATTTATAAGAAATTAAAAATATGCAATTTTCATAAATAATATGCATTTTATAATTGCATTTTGAATTGATCGTAAATACTAAATTCACAATTTGGTTAATAGTGATGTAAATGATTCCAAACTCGTTCCTCGGGGGGTTTTGGGGTCGCTGGATACGAATGTCGCGACAAAATAAAAAGAAAATACACGTGCACTGTATTAATATAGTGTACGCACACTATACGAAGAACTTCTAACCTGCAGCCTCTTACGGACAGTTTACATTGTGTCTTCCCCTCGCAAGACACCACAGAACCGCATCCTCAAGTATCGTATCACTGCTACCAACTACATTAAAAGCGCCAAATTAAAAAAAATATAAGGTTCAGTAGATACATTTTATAAGACTGGTCACCAGAATTTACACCTTTTGTACAACATTTGAGTGCATAATTCACAAGCATGTACAAAGTTTCAGTAAAAATCATGTACTAATAACATTAATTTATGGGGACAACGAGGATACCGTTCACCCTGGGCACTAGGTACCTTGGAGACCAATTCTGTCGCGATATTCGTGTTCAGCGACCCCAAAAACCTTCCGAGTAACGAGCTTGGAATCATTTTCATCAATATTAACCGAATTGTGAATTAAGTATTTACGGTCAATTTAAAATGCAATTATAAAATGCATATTATTTATGCAAATTGCATATTATTAATTTCTTATAAATCAATTTAGGTCACAAAGTTTTCTGAAGCTCTAACGAATCGAATGCACAAAACCGCATTCAAATCTGTCTTACTGTTCAAATTTTTCGAACTAGTCTAGTCAATAAAGCGGGGAAATAAAAAAGTTTCTTATAGGAAGATGGATCAGAAATTTTTTTTTTGTATTACCTTCTATGAGTTCTCTAGGTCATTCGTGACTAGCAAGCGAAGTGACTAGCCCCCCCCAACACCCCCAAAACTCAAAATTAACCCCTTTCTCACCCCCCATTTTTCAAAAAATTGCAAAATATAGCAAAAGTGAAAATTAAGGACTGAAAATGCCCCCTAGTAGAAATAGAAATGCAGGAAAAATTCGGAAAACTGAAAAATCTGGTATGAGAAAATTTCAAATTTAGGCGATATTAGCATGTTGCAAGTCATTATATGGGTTTTTCGGATCGCTGATCACAAATCTGCTATCAGTTTTCCAGAAAATCAACCTGGAGAGTGAATGATTGGACAATTTTGATTGAAAAAATTTTTTGATAATGTAATCGGAGCAAGGAAATCAGATAGCAGTTTCGTGATCAGCGACCCAGAAAACCTACTAGGGGGCATTTTCAGTCCTTAATTTTCACTTCTGCTATATCTGGCAATTTTTTAAAAAATGGGGGGTGATAAAGGGGTTAATTTTGAGTTTTGGTGGTGTTGGGGGGGGGGTAGTCACTTCGCTTGCTAGTCTTCCTATAAGAAACTTTTTTATTTGGTCGATTTCCCCGCTTTATTGACTGGACTAAACTTTGCCCGTTTTTATTGCTTCGTTTCCCCGACTAACTGTCAATGGATCAGCTGTCAATCATGTAAACGTCGCCTGATGCGTTGTTATAGACTGAACTGTGATAATGAACTACACTGCTTTCTGTGGTCATGAAACTATTTGGACAATTGGAAATGAAACGGTTCATGTAGTAACTAATATAATTTGTGTTTGTTTTGAACTTGAATGTAATATTAGTACAGGTTAGGTAATTAAACATCTCTAAAGAAGAATTTCTGGTATTAAGAGCCTCTATAGTATTAGGCGATGTGGTGCGTTCATGCTGAAAGCAAAAGAAAGTAATGACAATTCGTATAGCCTGTATCTATTGTACAAGTTGAATTTCCATTTTACATAAATTTGATTTGTCAACTTTCCAATGAGCTATTGTTGGCGGAGGATAAAAGGTTCATCAAAAGTCAACGTTATGCCGTCTAAACATAACTTCCGTAATTCGAGTTGCTTTATAACTAATTGAAACAACTCAGGGTTGCGGCCAGTGAAATAAACAGCATTCATAACTTCATCATTTTCTGTGGGGGTGTCTAACATTTGCACCATATCTTGAAGATCCAATATACGCTTGTGATTCTGTGAAGAGTTGATCCCCAGGATACATAATATTTTTGAGGAACGAACATGGAAAGATTTTGATGGCGTTTATAACTGAATGTTATTCAGATTGTAAATTCATGATGGATTCGTTTTGAAAATTCACTGCCATCCTCGTTATAATGTTGTATTCACCTGATATTCAACCCGTCACCTTCGGAATAACGTAGAAACCTAGTTGGTACTGACCATGAAATTATGAAACTCGATATTTCTAACTACTATTAAGATTGAGCATATACACTGTGTCCCATTTTTTTGGTTTTAGGTTTTAGGTTAGGCCTAGGATCTCGGTAACTATAAGAGTTAAAAGGTAGATTAAATGAAGGAAATTTTGCGGATTCAGATGGGTTACTAAGGTCCGGTATCAAAAATTTCTTATTTCAGGTAATTACTCCACTCACTATACGTAATATAAGGGAAGATTGTAATTGGTCTAAAAAAATGTTTCCGGATTTTCGTGGAATTATCCGCTTTAAGTCTTTCTGAATCGATCTAGACTATACGACCTGTATTATCTTACTTTAACACGAGAACTTGCAGTCAAATTTGCCAATTTTAAACCTAAATTCACTGTAAGAAACTTACTCGAATTATCTGAACTAGTCAAAAACCATATACCAACTAATGTGTTTTCTAATTTCTTTTGATGTTTTCATATTCCCATTCCAGAATGTCTCTATTCAAGAACATATTAAATAGATCACATATTAGCCCTTTAATTCGTGATGAAATAGAATTTGCATTTGAACTATGCTTAAGTCAAAACTATTGTCAGTTTAATAATACATTTTATGTACAGACTTCATGATTTCCTATGGGTAACCCGTTGAGTCTATATTAGCAGATGTTTTCATGTCTGATCTAGAGGATGAAAAAAGTTTGAACCTGAAAATCAGCAAAAAAGCACATTTAATTTTGCTATAGATACGTAGATGATGTACTTGCCTTCTTCAAAGGCACATCCAGACAATAGATTTCCTGAACTAGTCAAAAACCATATACCAACTAATGTGTTTTCTAATTTCTTTTGATGTTTTCATATTCCCATTACAGAATGTCTCTATTCAAGAACATATTAAATAGATCACATATTAGCCCTTTAATTCGTGATGAAATAGAATTTGCATTTGAACTATGCTTGAGTCAAAACTATTGTCAGTTTAATAATACATTTTATGTACAGACTTCATGATTTCCTATGGGTAACCCGTTCAGTCTATATTAGCAGATGTTTTCATGTCTGATCTAGAGGATGAAAAAAGTATGAACCTGAAAATCAGCAAAAAAGCACATTTAATTTTGCTATAGATACGTAGATGATGTACTTGCCTTCTTCAAAGGCACATCCAGACAATAGATTTCCTGAACTAGTCAAAAACCATATACCAACTAATGTGTTTTCTAATTTCTTTTGATGTTTTCATATTCCCATTACAGAATGTCTCTATTCAAGAACATATTAAATAGAGCACATATTAGCCCTTTAATTCGTGATGAAATAGAATTTGCATTTGAACTATGCTTGAGTCAAAACTATTGTCAGTTTAATAATACATTTTATGTACAGACTTCATGATTTCCTATGGGTAACCCGTTCAGTCTATATTAGCAGATGTTTTCATGTCTGATCTAGAGGATGAAAAAAGTATGAACCTGAAAATCAGCAAAAAAGCACATTTAATTTTGCTATAGATACGTAGATGATGTACTTGCCTTCTTCAAAGGCACATCCAGACAATAGAATTCCTGAACTAGTCAAAAACCATATACCAACTAATGTGTTTTCTAATTTCTTTTGATGTTTTCATATTCCCATTACAGAATGTCTCTATTCAAGAACATATTAAATAGATCACATATTAGCCCTTCAATTCGTGATGAAATAGAATTTGCATTTGAACTATGCTTAAGTCAAAACTATTGTCAGTTTAATAATAAATTTTATGTACAGACTTCATGATTTCCTATGGATAACCCGTTGAGTCTGTATTAGCAGATGTTTTCATGTCTGATCTAGAGGATAAAAAAGTATGAACCTGAAAATCAGCAAAAAAGCACATTCAATTTTGCTATAGATACGTAGATGATGTACTTGCCTTCTTCAAAGGCATATCCAGACAATTGAATTCCTCTCTTTCATTTATTAATCAGCTTCATCCAAAAATACAATTTTCGTTGGAAACGGAAAAAGATGGGTAAATCCACTTTTTAGACTCAACACTAATACGTGACCCGAATAGAATAAATCCAACTATCTACAGAAAACCCACGTTACAGACAACTATTTCTGATTCATGGTTTGTTTAATCGTAGCCATAAAATAGCAGCATCATTATGATTCATAGATCATTTTCAATACCATAGTCAATAAAACAAATAGCTATCAATAACCGGTTCCGGTAGATCAAATAACAAAATAGATTAACCGCAAACAACAACAATTAAATTATATTACAATATTTACTCCTATATAAAAAATGTATCGCTCTATAACGAAATCTGGGGCTTATATACCTAGGCTGTGATAACTTTCATATAGGTAGAACTTAATTTTAAACTTGATACTAAGAACATGTTCGTTCTTTAGGACATAACAAAACAGACTCAAGCTTTGCTAACCATTTGTAACAAACAGGCCACACTTTTACCTAAATTTGATGGTCAAAGCATTTTACATAATACATAAGCTTTCAAATTAAATATATTGGAATCTACAGAGATTTATAAAGGTGTCAAAAACAATATCTAAAACGATCAGACCTATATCAAAGTGATCTTTTCCTTTGTCTTTCTAAGCACTCTTAAAATAATTCTTATAATATTAGATAATAATTATCCGAATGCATCAATTGTTTCATAGTTTACAGTGTATTTTTTGGGGATCTACCCTGTTTTGGAATTTCCGATAATCCTTTACTCTTAATTGTACAAATCTCATTATCTTGTACCTTATTGTACTTTAGTCCCTGTTTATACTTGAACTGTTTATTATTTACTTCATACTTTTGTATTTCTTTGATAATGGCACTTCGACGTTGAAACTATAGTAACGTTTCAATGTTTTCAATAGAATCATAATGATTAATTACCGAAGAGGCAGTCTTATGCCCAAGCCTATGTCGATGACTTGGTTGGCACATGAGGACACTGTGGGAGCTACAAAACATGCTGCTCAGCGTGGTGGACCGCTGGTGCCGTACCGAGGGCTAATGGTCAACCCTGACTGAACGAAACTTGTACTGTTTACTAGGAAACGTGAGGTGAGCATACTGCCAAAGATGACTTTCTCTGACAAGGTTCTGACTCAAAGGTTCGCTGAAGTTTTTGGGTGTAATCCTAGACTCTAAACTGACCTTGCCTGAACACTTCGATTCTCGAGTGAGGAACGCCTCTGCGTCCTTACGGGCGCGGAGGACAGCATCACTGAGGATCACAGCCAAAGATCCTTTATTGCATCTATACCGCTGTGATCAGGCCTATGGTCACCTATGTCGTTTGGTGGTCGGGGACAAGGACTGGTATGTCCCAGCGCCCCTTGAACCGACTACAGCGTCTTGCATATACATATTGAGCCGTATGAGGTCGTCTTCAACGAAGGCTCTTGAAACTCTCGTAGGATTACCATCTCTGCACTGAACTGAACTCTAAACTGAAGCATTGAGAACGGCGCATAGGTTGAGTGACCTAGGTCACGGGACCAAAATGCACTACTCTTGTGAGGCAAGATAGCATGATTCCAGTTATCACACTTGTCATTTCTCACAAAATCCTCATCCCCTGATTGGAGCAACGAAACTCTTCCCCTACTGCCACCAGGTGGGATCGTATAGTTCACAGACGGGTCCAAGGTGGGTCAGGCTTCTGGAGCAGGAGGGAACCTAAAAAGGCCAAAGGTCACTTCTCAGTGACCCTGGGCACTTAGTGTACGTTTTTTCAGGCGGAGTTCTACGGAATATTGACTTGCGCCATGGAAAACCTGGGAAGAAACCTCTCAAGTCATCTACAGTCACATCAAGGCTTGTCAAAGAGTGCTGAGATACACTGGCAGAACTAGCCAGGAAAAATAAAGCAATTACCGTAAAGTGACCGCTGCCATCGATTTTTGTAATTCAAATATTTAAAAGGTACTTAACACATTTAAAAACTAATTAAAATATTTAAAAGTAATCAGAGGTACTGAAAAACAATTGTTTGAAAAAGCTACGGTGTTAGCGAAACTAATTACATTTATTTATTAAACTAGTTAAAATCAAAATTTTATTTTATTTAAGTTTAACTCGAAAGCTAATTAACAGGTAATCAGGTAATGAAAACACTTAGAAATGTAATTGAGTATATACTAATTTCCGGCATACACGATATTCGATGAGTTGCTTGCTCCTCGATTATTCTTGAGTGATTAATCTTAAGTAGATACATACGTACCTTAACCTATTAGAAATAGTTGAAGTGACACGGCGCATCCGCCAGGAAGTGTCGAGCAATTTTCATCAAATTGATGGAAATTGATGTTTGAATCAGTTGTTGGTAATGTTGAAGGGCTCCTTTTGCTTCTTATTCTCATAATGTTATTAAATTTCAATTAAGAACGACTTGTTCCTTCTTCATATAAAACTCCGTGCTTTTTTTTCCTTTGGGTTGGCCATATGTGACCCTAGCACTGTGGACTAAGTAATGGTATTGTCCATTCACAGTACCTTGTTTCAATCAACCAGTCCTATGTCTTCAGTGATGTGTACATTTTGTTGAGAGGTATGTTTCTGTTCTGTAAACTTGCTGTGGAGTTACTTCTTCCTTCTCACAGGCTCTGCTTATAGAACTTTGAGTAATTCTAATTTCCGTCTACTTTCACCTGCGTCTATTGAGCCGATAATCTCCAGTAATTAGTCCTACAGTCTTACGTATATTTGATCTCATTTCCTCAGAGATTCCTGAAAATAAACCACTGATATAATATAGGAATGCACACGTTCCGGTTAGATTACTTAGTGGGATATCTACTTATAGCGTTAAATAATTTGGTCTTTTTACCATGCTATTAGTCGGTTATGTGTACTCTCGATAGAGGATCGATTAGTAACGTGACGTTTTTCGTTCTACTAATATGCTCTATGAGAAGAGTGAAACAGCTGTCTAGAACTATTAGTTTGTGATGTTACTGATAGATCTAGACTGGAGACACCTTATCATTATAGGATGTGTGTTACCGTCATCCCCTAACAGATTGCCAATATCTATCACTTTACTACAATGTCAGAGCTTAAGTCTATTCAAGATTAATTAATCAAGTTGATTCAATTTTTCTAATACTTTGTAGTCAAAGTAGAAGGGAGAAGGGAGAGGGAAACCTATAATATTCGAAGAACATCGTGAGCCAGCAGTGGAATGTAGGGAGAGGAGATAGGCATTCGTATTTTTCTTCAAGGTTTGGAAGCTATAGGCATAAGGAAAGACTAGATAAAGAGTTCGACAACTTCTATGTTCGATAAGTAAATGAAGTATGATGGAAGAAGTTCGGCAGGTCTCGAGTTTGACAGTGAGGTGGTGACTAGTTTGAGCTCGTCTAGTCCGCCTATCTGGAATCTCTCGAGGTGGAATAACAGACGAGATTTTGGATGAATAGGAACACCGACCATGGAAATATCTATAGAAAAGGAAGAGATCTCTGTGACATCAGTCAAACGAATAGCTCTCTTCTGGATAGAATCCAAGAGCTTCAGCGTATGTTTGGGAACCGAACACCAAACATGTGACTCCAGGACTTGTCGAATCTATGCTTTGTAGATTATGAGGAGCTGCTGGGATGTAAAGTAGCTCTTGGCACGGAATAGAAAACCAAGTTTTTGTGGAGCGGTTTTCGCAATGGACTTCACATGACCGTCTCATGAGAAGGTGCTGTTGGTGGTGATCCCGAGCATTGTTATGGAATATTATTCATAGGAATAGTTGTACCTGACTTCATCATATTAGGGATTGTGGGATCCGCCTTCCTGGAGAAGACGCAAGTTTGAGTTTTGATTGCACTAAACTCTACTAGATGATCAGATCACCATTTCAAAATATTTGCCAGATCTCCATTGAATGCGTCAACTTGCCCCTGTCTCGCTCTTCTGGCTTCAATGGATGGTATAGGGGTTCTAGATGAGAAAGCGGTATGAAATGTACCATCATCTGTAGAGCTGGGCACGGGGCAGGTGGTTACTTCCAGCAAATCGTCGTTATGGAGCAACAAAGTTGGTGCCAAGACAGATCTCTGTGAAACACCAGCGTTGATAGCCGTTAACCACCACATGGAGTGATATATCTGAGAAAAAAATCGATAGTAAGCAATAAAGTTGAGGCGGCAAACCATATGACGGAAGTTTCCCAAGAAGGCTTTGGTCCCAGACTATATGATAGAGCTAGAGATTCCTCATGTTTTTCAATTTCTGCCATACATGTGTTACATATACAATCAGGTCTCTTGTTGATCTCTGCTGACGAAAGCCATATTGCCGGTCATCTACAATTTTGTAGCTCTCTAGGTATTTGATGAGCTCGATGTTGATTGCTCTTTCCATCACTTTATAGATCACAGATAATGGTGCAATGGGTCTATAATTATTAGGAAGGGTCTTCTTTTCCTTTTTTTGAAATTGGTTGCATTCTAGCTGTCTTCCAGCTGGAAGGAAACACCAAGTTTGTATGAAAGGGTAAGCAACCTGCAGAAAACTGGTGTTAATTCAGGCACATAATTTCAGGCAGCAATATTAGGAGGGTCCTTTCCTTGTGGATCTAAAGTTGAATTCAAGATATTTCAATTTGTGGAGCAGGTTTGTTCAGACCAGAAGGTACGTACCCACGAAGGCGGATGCAGTAAGGATTTATATACCAATCAGGGACTATTATGATGATGGGGGTGAATGAAGCGGGCCAGAGGGATGCTCGTAACGAGCAAAATACTGAAATGATATGTTAATTGGTATATCACTAGAGGCTGGCGTCGTAACCGGCTCGGTTAGATGACTGCAAAGGCACGTTCAGGAATACAATGAATTTCAATCAGCGTTATTTGCATCCTAATCGGTTCTTCAACAACTGGCTCTTAGTGCACAGTCACGACCTGTTCGCCAAGCATAATCACAATAATAATTAAGAGTTCTCTTAGACATTCTTGTTAGTATATTGTTTTTCGGAATATGATACAGAAGTTAGTTATTGCTACAATCATTGGATGCAATAATTACAGATTTATTATTCTGGAGCATCCAAATTCTCCCTCAGGAAATAAAAATTAGGGCATATGTTTAACTATATAGGCGAGGAAGTAAAGCAGAAAATGACGAAAAAAAAATCGGATGAACCGATTTTGATAATCTTTTAAGCTATTGCATATAGCTTTTATCGCGGGCTTTGAGCGCGGCGACCGAATCAAGAAATTTCGTAACGAAAATAAACCTAACACCTGCCATGTAGCTCGGCCGAGCGTTCGCTTAACGTGTATGTATATGGTACGACTGTACGAAGCTCGCACGGATCAAGACGAGCTGCTCCGAAATCGGACGAATACGTAAGCAGCTGTTTGTGAGAAAGTATATAGGTGTATAGGTATCTATCATACAGGTATCTTTATAATGCCACACTCACCGCATGTGCGCCCCGTAAGTATATATGTAGGTATATATACTGTTGTAGATACTGTTCCAAAAGGTGGGGTAGCTATTTACCAAAATAATAATAATGTTACTAATATTATGACTCCGAATATTGAAATTAATATTGCACACGTTAGCGATGTCAATGTTAGGCGCTCATTTGTTGGAGATATTTGTGCGTGCTTATGCAAACTTAGAAATGGTCTACCCAATAGTCATGGTAGCAATTTACATTTATCCGAATCCAAAATTGGACGAGGTAGACCATTTTATTCATCGCACTTTACTGGAGTACACTGAAGAAGGGTCGAAAATACTTGGTACAAATGGTAATAAATTTCCACTTTTCTTTGCTGGCGATTTCAACATCAACTTCGCTGATAAAAAATCAGAGCGGTTGACAACTTTTCTTTCGGAAAAATTGAATTTGAAAATGAATGATGATCCACAAGAATCCACAACAAAATATGGAACCACCATTGACGCGGTATTTTCCAGATATTTAGAGGATATCAAAGTCTCAAACTTATGTTTCTTATTTCAGTTACCATAAACCTATGGTTTCAATGATAAAAATTCCTGAATAACCTACATGTATTGTAAGGTAATAAAAATATTTTAAACGATATTAACTTCTCATTTATTCAATAAAAGAAAAAAAAATGTTTTCTTATTGGTCACCACGCTCAAAAAGTGTTACTTGAATTATTATCAAAGAAAAACAATACTGCATGAATAAAAAATAAATAAATAATTATAATTGCATGAGTTGATAAAAAATGCTATGCAATAGCATTACCGCGGCAGTCCCCGAGTGCCACACGTTTCTTTTTTTTTTAAACCTATTTCGGAAGTCATTTAGAAAAAATGTTACCATTTTATTTTCTTGTAATATGCATTTTAGCATTTCTACAGACGAAAATGCATCTCTTTGAATGCATTTTCAGGAGATAATATTAAAAATGTTGAAAAATGTCTAAATAAATAATTGCGAAAAAATTCAAGGGGTGATTCCTTGTTGAAAAATAAAGTGGGTCTTTCATATAACAAAAATCATTTGAGCCCCTCATGTTAAGATACAGCCCTTTAAATGGGGCGTCAAAAAAGTAGTTTTTTATTTTTATCTTCTAAATCCAAAAAGTTACAAAAATAAAATTAAGCACACATTATTTGTTATTAAGAAGGCATCCAATAACTGAGTTGCTGGTTTTCCACTATGTTTGTAAGGGGTAGAAATAACCACCCCTAAAACTTGTTTTTCCCTTAACATATTCTCTTATGTGTCTGTTGCCAATTGAAAATTTATTTTAGGCAGCTTGTTTCATTCTGAACAAAAAAGGTGTGTTGTAATTTTTTCGAAAAATTGAAGTTTTCTGAGAAAAAAAAATGTACTTAACAAGTACATGGCACCATTCTCATAGTGTGGAATTTTAATTAAACTTTGATTTATCTAGTAGGTGGCTGTCATGTTGACATATTTTGTTAAGACAACTAAATTATTTTGTCCACGACTATTGTATAAAATATGCATAATGCATGTGTTTCCTTAAGCATAATGATATCCATTAATCACTAGTGAATAATGAAATCATTATTCACTACCATCAATATGACAAACATGATAGAAACGTATAGACAAATACGATAAAAATAGAGCGTGCTATGAAACGTCAAGTCAGATCGAATTTAATTTGAAACGTCAACAATTTGTTGGTTCGACTTGTTCCAACAGTAAAGTTTATTAGTATAAAAGTATTATTTATAGGTCGTGGACAAAGTATAGTATCCTACTTGCATATTATGGCTATTATTCACTTGGATGATTTACGACACTCGCCTGCGGCTCGTGCCTTAAACTTCATCCACGTGAATAATAGCCACCATAATATGCTCGTTGAATAATATACTATTTTAACGCAAAAACAACTTGATATTAAAGCTTTGTTTGTAAACAAGTAACATAGCAACAACCTAGCAACAACAAAACTCCTATAATCAACGGTACCTGATTCAAATATAGCGGGAAGGTAATGAATTGGTGCATTTATCCCGTTTTAAAAATGAACAAAATTTTATTGAAATCGGTCAGAAATAAAATTATCTATGTACCACGGGAATTAATGAGCCTTAATAACCCCTTTGCCATCGGTAATTAAGGCCCTTATAATTCCCTTGATACATAAATAACTATTTTCCCGACCTACGCTTATGAATAACGTTGTTTTATTGATAACAATCGAATATTATTTTCTAGGAACTGCGTAGTTCATAATTATGACATATCAAAAGAACTTCTTTTGGTTTTAATGGTTTTAAATACTATAATAGTCTTCCAAAAATTTCACATCGCTTGGTTAGTTTCTTGTTTAAAATTGTAAGTCTGGAAAATGATTTGATATTTTTTGAGTTACCACTTTACTTCTCAGTCCAATCATTATGATTTAAGTGATTCCGTTTCCACTCTCATCAAAATATGGAATGCCGAAAATACAATTTAGTTTGGAAGCAGAATTACAAATTTTATATAGCCCAGAACAAAATTTGTCAATTAAATGAATCTTCGAAGCGTTACCGCTTGGATGCAGAAGACTAAGGGATGTGCTTAGAGTAAAGTACAGAAGTCATGCGGTGTGCTAACGAGAATGTAGTTGAGGATACAATGGACGGCGTACTGGAGTCAAGTGTCCGCACGGGCCCATTAGATGGTTGTTTCGTCCACGGGGATCGCTATAATGGGATCGGGGATGATGCCGTCGAGCACCATTATATCGAGAGCGACGTTTCAATCTACAACACACTACTTACCGCAAAAGTCTTTTCAATAACAATTGGTTTTGTTAATAACCAGGCATAGACTTTCAAACCGTTATCTTTGAAATGTAGACTTTGACTTATTGTACCAGTTTGTAGCAGTTCTATTTTTAATTCACATACAAAGATTTCCTGGACAGGTTAGTGGAAAAGCGTTTTTAATGTAAGGAAGTTAGTTAATTGTGAATGGTCTGTATTTAACCATGCTATAACTGGGACTAAACCAAACATAGGTAATGAAATCGATTCAACTAAAATTTCGCCGAAAGAGTTCAAGTTTTCAGGGAATTCTATAAATTAATTCCTTCATGATTTTTGAATCTGTGTAGTTGATAGAAATTATGTTATGTTAACAATTTTAAACATGATGGTAGAAGCCGTTGCTTTATGGTAGTTTACCATTCATATTATGAAAGAACAATTACTTTTTTCTACAAACGCTTAACAAAGTAGCCTTTGACGCTTTCAGATTTCAACGCAAAGTTGACGTTTTCCGTGAAATGTCATTTTGTGACAGCATTTGCGCTCTAAAGCGGAAATATTTCGAAAACGCTCGCTTCTCCAACGTATTTCTGCATGATGATTGATGATAGTGACAGTGAATTATCAAACACTCCTCCTGATGTAGCAGAAAGTGCAAAAATTGTTACTTTGAATCTCCTACCAGAGAAATCAAGGAAGAAATATGAATTGCAATACGGTAAATTCATGACGTGGTGCCAGTCGAAGAAGGTGAATAAGTATTCAGAAAACGTATTACTGGCTTATTTTGGAGAAAAATCATTGATTTGTAAGTCATCAACTCTTTGGTCTACGTATTCGATGATACGGACATGCTTGAATGTTAAAAATAACATCGAAATCAATAAGTATCCTAAACTTATCGCATTTCTGAAAAAACAGTCTGTTGGATATAAAGCGAAAAAATCCAAAACATTCACCACTGAAGATATTCACAAATTTTTACAAGAAGCGCCCGATGAAGAATATCTACTAAAAAAGATAAATTTTAATATTTCATGCTCTTAGTAGTTTGAGAAGCGGTTAGTATTTTTTTGAATTTAGTGCAATTTGGTTAGCATAGACATTTGGAATAGCTATTAATTGCAGTTTTTTTATAGGTTATTCTAATTATGGGTATTGCTGGTGCCTGCAGGCGCGATGAGTTGGTCAAAATGGAGATTGGTGACATAGAAGATAATGATTCTATTTTAATAGTCCGAATTCCCGATTCAAAAACGAGAATAAGCCGTGTTTTTACGATTGTTGGTCATAATGAAGAGAATTCAGTTGATTATCTTTCAATTTGTAAAAAATATATTGCACTCAGAAAACATTGTCTGAATAACAATACTGTCCAACGTCTATTTTTACGTTATGAAAAAGGTAGATGTATGAAACAAGTTGTGGGTATGAATACAATCGGCAAGACTCCCAGTGACAGTGCTGAATATTTGAAATTGCCCGAGCATAATTTATATACTGGACACTGTCTCCGACGAACCTCTGCTACTTTATTGGTGAATGGTGGAGGTGACCTAATACAACTGAAAAACATGGTGGATGGAAAAGTAACAATGTAGCAGAAGGCTACATAGATGATTCAATCAACAATAAGATTGAAACTACCAAGAGAATATTCTCAAGACCATCTACATCTCGTTCTGTAGATTTCCAATATTCGGGGGAATTAATGTTAGATAAATCTACTGATCGTCCATCAGGTTCAGGAATAATAATTAAAGAGTGTCACAATTGTACATTCAATTTTAGTATAGTCAATGATAAATTAAATCAACATTAATCAGGAATTTATAAACTGTACTTGATGTACTTTTGTTGAATAAAGCATCTGGTGTTTTTTCTTTTTTTTTTCTGAAAACTGCGTTTGTAGAAAAAATCTTGTGTGTATTTCGAGCACAAAGTGTCATTGTCGCTCTCCAAAGATTACCGTAACTCTCTTTGTCGAGCGACAATATATCACTTTGCGCTCTTAATACACAAATAGCTATTTTCCACTACTAGCTGTGAAGTTGACAATTATTGCGTCTCCTAGCCTGCTGAGAAGTTGAATTTCTCTAGTAGTGGTTAATAATTTTTTCTGTTGTTGACCTAGGTAATGAACAAACTCAAATGTTTTGAGAATCCAGGGATAGTTGTTTAACAAAAACTTGTGCAACGTGATTTTGTATACCCAGGAGATTGTCTTTAACGTATTTGCTGCTTGAAATTATCTAACACGATAAAATTGTTTGAAAAAAAAAATGCCATTAGTTTAAAATTCGCGCACAACATGAATGACTGATGACATTTGTGAATCGTGACCGTAACCTACAATGAGTGCCGGACTGAGCCCAGCTTGGTTATGTTACAAAAGTATTTAAACAAAATAAGAGTAAGACCACGAGAACACAGAATTACCAGAAGACGACATTGAATAAAACTGATTATTTTTCAAGTGAGTAACCTTGCTACAGGCTACAGATAATAGATGGTTTTGTAAATTTTAAGTTAGTATTCGACTAAGTGAAAACAAGATTTCAGTAGTGAAAACGATAGAAAAGGGAAATAGTTGATCTTAACATAGAATAATGTGCCCATAAAGTATAGGCCTTTTTATCACTTGCATAATCGTGGAAGTATGCCAGTAGTAAGTAGAAATCATCTCTACGTTTTTGGTACTGCACCAAACTGTCTGTACAGTATCTTTTTCTGCGATTTCTCGCATTTCTGGCGGTTTGCAATTTAAATTTTCCCTCATTTCGGCTTTTCACATATATACGTAATGTATACGTAAATATTTCAACAATATTGTTTTTGAGAAATGTCATTTAATAGAAATGTCAAAATTGATTTCCAGCCTACTTACTTTTCATCAGACAGAAATTACGCAAGCATACGTATCAAATTGTTTACTTTATTTAACTTAAAAATATTAAATTCTAGTTTAATGTGCTAGTAGTGGAAAAAATAGTATATACACCACGGTGGTGAAGACATTTATAAACCTCGCATCTTATTCCGCTCGGGGCGAAGCCCCTCGCGAAATAATCTTGATGCTCGGTCAATAATAATAGTCTTCAACACCTTAGTGTATGATATACTATCTTTGTACTACTTTTAATAGTTATATATAAATTCTCGGGGAATAGGTCACAATAACACTTATGCTTTATATTTTTCTTGTCTCACGACCATCATCAGAAGACTTATTATATTATTTGTTCTAAAGAATGTGGTAACATTGTGTTTTTCAAGTAAATCGTATAAATTATCAGAAAGTTTACCTACATACATTAATGATCTATAACTATGAGTCTTAACTGTACTAGGGTAAACTAACTTCATTACTTCATTATAATCTTTTTTCTTAGGTAAATCAATCATACTTTTCTCGTTCTAGGAGTTATTAGTTGCTATCTGTTTTATAATTGAAAATTCCTTATAATAATTCAATTCTGACATGGGAATAGTAACAAGTACCGGGATATCAAAAATTATCTTGGTCAAGGGTGGTTGTGGAATCTAAAACGTGTGTCTTACTTTACGTTTGAAATAATTATGTCACTGTCACACTGACATCATCAATAACCTACAAATTTCATAACTATTTATTTCAGTTGTAAAACAATAATGAACTACAAATTGTGAAATAACGGTTTTAGTAACAAGAAAAACTAAATTACAGTAATTGTTGGAAATGTCCCCCGTTTTGTTCGATGCACAAGTTGACGCGCATCCTCATGCTGTGAAAACCGTTTTGCAGCATTTCTGGCGTTATGGTTGCACATTGCTGAACTATTCTTTGTTGAAGTTCTTGCAAATTATTTACCGGAGTTGCGAAAATCTTGTTTTTTAAGTAAGGAAATATAAAATAGTCCATAATTGTCAAACAAGGTGATCTCGGAGGAAACTCAACTTCTGTATGCAAACTTATCAGCCGGTCATCAAAAAACTCGCGGAGAAAAGCAATATTTTCTCGTGTAGTATGTGCTGTTGCACCGTCATGCTGGAAATAACTGTACCGAAGTTCATCATCGTTTAACTGTTGCACAAATTCAGCCAAAAAGTCGTGTCTGTACCTTTCTGCGTTGACGGTGAAATCGAAAAAAATTGGCCCAAATATTCTTCTGCGAGAAACTGCCATCGAAACACCGATTTTTTGAGCATGTAGTGGGCGATTCAGTACAAACTTGAGGGTTATCATTGCTCCACATTCGCATATTTTGAGAATTGATGTATCCCGAAAGGTGGAACCAGGCTTCGTCAGAAAAAAAAGTTAAGTCCAGAAGATCGTCATTCATTAAATTATTGACAAACCAATGGCAGTAAGCAAGGCGTCTGGTGGTCTGCGGGTAGAAGAGCTTGATGTGCTTGCATCTTATATGGATGCATGTTCAAGTCTTTCTTCAAAATCTTCTGACATGTTCCATAAGAAAGTCCAATTCCTGAGAAAGACGTTTCAAAGGTTTTGCAGGCTCCTCTTCCAAACGTTGACGAACGTCATTGACAACTTCTTCTGTACGAACTCTTGGTCTACCAGCACCTTTTTTATGAGTCACACAACCAGTTTCGCGAAACACTTCAACACAATTCGTAAGCTACGCATAAAAATTGTCCGGTAATATTGCCACGTTTGGGAAGTGCTCTCGAAAATTGTCCAAACACAAACGTTGACTGTATTGCCAATTTCCATTAACTAGCGCACCCGTTCGAAAATAGGCTTCAATCATGAAAATTTTGTGCTGTGTGGTAAGAGGCATAATTCAAAAACTGAATTAGAAAATTTCACAATGACTCAACAGATTCTGACACAACAAAACATATTCAAAAATTTAAAGTAAGACACACGTTTTACATTCCACAACCAACCTTGACCAAGATAATTTTTGATATCATGCTTTGAAGAACAGCCAGTTTATGTTGTATGGGGTGGTTTGAATTTGTGGTTAATAATGTCCGTATGTGAAGGCTCATGATATATTGAAAAGGAATGTTTACTATTTAATTTAGTTATGGTTAACTCCAAAAAGTTAATGGTTTGATTGACTTCTACTTCAACCGTGAATTTAATTTTGGGCTGTAGATTACTTCAATGTTGAATGAAAGAATGTAATTGTCTTTATGTTTCATTAAAGCATGTTAATCAATGTTAATCGGTATGTCAACATACCGATGCCAATAAATGAATCTTTTTATAATAGGGTGTTTGTGGATTTCCAATTATAATTCATTCATAAATATTTTGGCCAGAAAAGGATTTAATGGGTTTGCCATTGCTAATCCTTCTTGAGTAGTATTGTTATTGAATTGAAAATAATTTTGAGAAATACATAATTCGAGAGTGCGTATTACTTCTTGTATTATAATACAATAATGAAGTTAGTTTACCCAAATATATTAAAAACAACAAGGATAAGAATAAAAAACATCAAGAATAAGGAGTATACAAGGTAGAGTGTGAAGATTGTGATAAATACTATATAGGCCAGACAGATATTTAGATAATGAGCAGATAATTGTTTATAGTCTATTGTTATGTCGGTAATGTTAACAATTATCATTGAGTAAAAATTATTCCGTTTAAAATATTCAGAAATGTGTTATACAATCATTTCTAAATAATGTTGAAAATTGGAACAAATATCAGTAATCAATGTGGCAAATACGAATTTCCCAGAAATAGTTCTAAATTGATTGTTGTGTTGAATGCTATTCAAAAACAGCTAGTTTATTTAATAATAGAGTGGGTCATATTTGTTGTGGCGTTCTTGAATACGCAAATGATTAGCTTGTAAATTAGTGTTCGTTTAAAGTGAACTTTGTGCATATCAGCCAACAAAGGGGACTCTAAAGCCTGTCATTTCCTGCACAAATACAACCCTGATTGGATATAATTTGCCAGAGCTCGGCGGGAAAGCGTATCTCAATTTGCAGAAATTACGATGCTAACGAGTCTAATACATGAATCACACAATGCGTTATACAAATACACTTTCTATCAATAGCTTTAACGAATCTGTTAAATGAAAGCGTTTCGATAACCATTATTATCATCAAAGTAAATATTTTGATAGGGTTGTTCACATATTACAACTCATGTTACTAATAATTTTCGGAGCTAATTATTAATTTGATGCTAGCCGACTTAAAAAATGAATTGTGGTCCATAGATCACTAACTTTCCTCACTCGTAGGATCCGAAAAAATTGAAATATTGCAAATGATTAGAAACATATAAAGACTCGAGAGGACGTCAAATTATACTCTATGTCATTACTTGATGACCGCTTGATTGGGTCCATTGTGCGCCCTTCGATACAAGACTCAGTCCAGTAGGCCTAAGGCAGTTCTGAAAGGTAGGATTCCGCACGGATTGATTTTTAGCCTGAGAAAAGCCAGTGCTGGACATTCTACAAGTATATGAGAGGCAGTTTTGTCCGCGTTTCCGCTTTTACTACAACCTGAGTTCTCAATGATGTCCATTAAGTGTAGATGTTTGTTCAGATGGTAGTGTTCTGTAAGGAGTCCTGCCACTAGTTTTAAGCCTCTTCTGTTCATAGAGAGAAGGGTTTTCGAGCGTTTGGGCGAGACTCCGTGATGTGGAGCTTCGGCTGCCTTATACCGGGACACTGAAACCCAGAGACACTGTCTATCCAGTACCTCTCTGAGGACGCAGAGTCCGTTTTTTCTCACGCCAGCGTGGGCGTGTACTCATACTAGCTGATGTTTGTTCCTTCTGGCTATTTCGGCCAGCGTCTTTCTTCACTCCAAAACAAGCCTAGAAGTCACTATATGAGAGCGAAGTGCGCCCAGGGCAGCTCATCTGTCAGTGCAGATATCTAGCCGCTTAACTCGGGAGTTTAGTCTAAGGTTTTCAAGAGCACATGTCCGGATTACACTGACCTCGGTCTGGAAAACGGTTACGTAAGCACCCAGGGAATTGAAAGCTTCCTTCTGGGTGTGCACGGACAGATTCCGGATGCCCTAAACTGGCCAGTCCGTGAACCACACTAGTCCTCCTGGCGGAAGTGGTCCGGAGTCCTTGTTCTCCTCTGTGTTATGAGGACATCTGGTGTTTGGAACCTGCTAACAGGTGCAATCGCATCCTGCTTCAGTCGGAAGATCGGGCAGCTTCCAGCAGCCAAATCCTGAATTTTGCCTTGACCGCGAGGCACGGACGCACCGACCCACTGGCCTGAACCAGCAAGCCGATATGCCGTACCCGCGGCTACTGTTAAAATGTGCTGTAGGGGGACGGTACCCACGAGGACCTCCAGAGCCTTAGAGAGGGCGTTCCTCATAGCCACGGTTATCCCCAAGCAAGCGAGCTGCTGAGTCTTGTCCAGCGCCAGACAGGAGACGGGACAGAACCATTGCCGCCTCCGGCCATCATACAACGACTGCGTATGTTATAATTGGGTGGATCATGATTGTGTAGATCCATTGCAAAACCCGTGGCCGTAAACCCTACGTGTTTGTGAAGGCTTTTCTACGTTCCCATAAAGATGCAACAACCTTCTTCACGCGGGTTCCCAGGTGCATTTTCTAGTCCAGTTTAAGAGGATAACTTCAAGGAACTTCACTGAGAATTTTAGGTACAAGGTCCTCCCTAACAGACGCATCTCTGGTAGGGGTTCTAGTTTCCGTTTCCTTGTGAAAAGGACAACTTCAATATTTTCAGGACGATGGCAAGTGCAGTATTCTGCAGCTGACACAAGGTAGCCGAATGTCTGCCCAGAGTCATGGCTGCTGAGTCGTCTGCGTAGACTTGGGCGTAAAACCCAGCCTCATTCAGATCGACTATCAAACTGTCCACCAACAGGCACCAAAGGAGAGGAGACAGTACTCCTCCCTGAGGACATCCTCGGGTGATATGTGTGCAAGCGATGATACCATTATGGTGCATCGTTATCAATCTCTGCATGGTCTTGATCTACCTAACCAAGATACGATCGATTCCTTGTCTCCGCAGCAAGGAGGTGTTGTCGAACACTCCTTCGATGTGCAAGAAAACGCCTAAAGCGCACTAACAAGTGTTTTAATTCGATTGCCTGATTTATACTTTACTAGCGACCCGCCCCGGCTTCGCACAGGTGCAATGCTGATACTAAGTACACTACAGAAAAACTGTGAACGTTGTATATAAATACATAGCGGCCCGCTCCGGCCGGTACCGCCGCAAACGCTACGTCCCGCAATTTTTGAATCTGTAATATCTTCGAAAATATTCGTTTAAATCATATGCTGTAAAGGGCCATATAGATCTATATTAAATCAACAATGTATTTAAGGTATTTAATTGGATAAGGATTAATGCTGTATTGGTTAAAATCGCTTCGAAAATTAGCCATTATTTGTCGTAAAAAGTAAATGACAAAAAAAGGGTATTGTGGGATAACCATAAGAGATAGACATATACCATCGCGGAGTTTTCTGTAGACCTTTTCAATGTGTACAATACTTAGTACATTATTTTGATATATCTCGTAGGGTTCAGCCTGCGTTTGCAATGTAAGTGGAAAAAATGTAATTATTTACGACATCACATTAGAAACCTCAAAAATAACAGTATTTCTCCAGTATTTAATGGATGTTATTATACATATAAACCTTCCTCTTCAATCACTCTATCTATTTTAAAAAACCGCATCAAAATCCGTTGCGTAGTTTTAAAGATTTAAGCATACATAGGGATATAGGGACAGAGAAAGCGACTTTGTTTTATACTATGTAGTGAGGCCATTTGCTTCACTTCTTTTGGGGGAATCATTATTAATGTCGTTGAGGAAATCGGAAACTTGTGACAATGTTTATTTGTTAGAACCTTAGTTTTATTTCTATTAATGCAGTATAATAGAATATAAATAATTATCAATAGGTCCAGCGGTTTTTTGGAGCGTCGTCATTATTCTGATAGTCGTATATGTAACCGTTTTTGGAGTATGATGGAATTAATGGTTGAAATGCTACTTGAATTTATAAGCATCGCAAATTTCTATAGAAGGTATTAACGGTATAATTAATTGTTATTTATTTTTCAATCGGGAATCCTTTTCTCCACAATAAATTACTCAATGAGCCATTGCCTACAGGTCCCATGTAAACAAACCGCTCATGACGTCCCAGCCCCCCTCATCAATAAATCAGACAGTAAAGGATAGCCAGATGTTGGCTTCACTACAAAGTGTAGTGTTAATATGTTCAAGGCGCCTATATATTGCTCTATTGTTCCATGTAATAACGGAACAAATAAAATAATAATGATTCTTGACCCAGGTGTGAATTATAAGTAAATTCTTGGGAAATAAGTCACATTAACACATATATCTATTATAATTTCGTCTTAATGTTAGTTTCGATCTCACGACGATCATTTGAAAACTAATTCAAATCAATTAAAGCGTGGGGCTTCTGAAACTAATTGTATTAAGCACTGAGCGTCTTTATCGCATCAATTTGAATTAAAAATTCTATTTTAATGTATTACTGTGACCTATTTCACAAGAATTTACATATAATGGAACAAATGAACTTAAGCTACTTAGTTTTTAGAATGAATGAGAAATAAGCCAATTTCTAGTTTTAGAATCTCTTGTATTATCATATATTTTTTTCTAGATGGTCTTGGTCGGAATGTCATTTACAATTCACCCGTTTTTGAAAATCTTGGAAATCATTTAAATAAGTTTATTTCTGACCGAGATATTATAAGCTTATATCGTCATAGTTACGCTATCAATAATGAGGGTCATAACTCCCTTGGGACATTATAGATTCTATAATTCTCTCTACCTTTCACAAGTAAAAATAAAATAAGGAATGCTAATATATATATATATATATATATTTAGAAATCTAATGACATCATTAGGAGATAAAACAGCGGACTTTTTCGGCTTATAACTCTTACTCTTGCGTTTCAAAAAAGCCTCTAGTTCATTGAACTTGGTGATATCTCGTTTCTCATGTATTGACCATTTAATCCATAAAGAATTCGGACTATACGTTTCTGACTGCAACGAATAAACACAATTACTACCAAATCTACCGAAAAACATAGAAAATTCCTTACCAATTACCATAACATTTTTCCGTGTCAGCCGCTCCAGATATATTTTATATTCTTTTCTGTATACGGCTTCACTTTTCGATGGAAATAATGATTCTCTTGCTTTTTCAGCATTTTTCAAAATATCCTGCATTATATTTGGGGTAGAAAACACGTTTTTAACGTAAACACAACTTGATAATAAAGCTTTGTTTGTAAACAAGTAACAAAGCAACAACCTAGCAACAACAAAACTCCTATAATCAACGGTACCTGATTCAAATATAGCGGGAAGGTATTGAATTGGTGCGTTTATTCCGTTTTAAAAATGAACAAAATTTTATTGGAATCGGTCAGAAATAAAATAATCTATGTACCACGGGAATTAATGAGCCTTAATAACCTCAGGCAATTGCTGTCCCTCGGTCCGGAGGCCCTCGGGACGCAAACTTTGCCATCTGTAATTAAGGCCCTTATAATTCCCTTGATACATAAATAACTATTTAAGCCTTGCTTAGAAATATCTCTCTACCTACCGATAGTTATTTAAGAGCCTCTGTTCTCAAACGTAATTTATTGATAATTCATATTTCTGATGATGCGAATGTGTTCAATTTCAAAGTATAAATCATATTTTTCTTTTAACGTAAAGACCTAACAGTCTAGAGATCGAATATGAAAAAAAAATTCGTAGCACAAACGGAACTAGGAAATTTATAAAATTGTGTGATTATAATCCTCATTCCCTTGATCTATTATTGTGGAGCGTAGATGCTTTCCAGTCAATTTGCGAAATTAGGCCCCCAAATGGTGATTGTATGTGTACTTATAGAATAATATTAGGATGAATAGATGAATGGTTCAAATTAGTAGTGATTCTAACGAAGGGACACACCCTCGATAATACACAAGGTTCGTGATCCTGTTACTTGTATCGAGCGTATTGTTAGTTTTGCTTCATGTTTATGGGGTGGTGAAGAACTGTTTCGGCAATTATTATGATCTTGAATAGCTGAATCGATTTAATTATTCATACTGTACGCTTTCGATCTATAGAAAGTCAACTCAAATTAAGCGCCCAAGAAGATATTACTTCATTAAACATTTCATTACCCCTAGCAGTGGTAATTTATTCTTAATTACAGTATTCCTCATTGACAAACTTCTCCAAGAAAGTTAGAGATATTGGTGAAAATCACATAACGAAGATTGTTTCGGTTTGTAAAAATGATTACGAATTTTGTGTTTAGCTGTAATTCAATAAAATTACGAGTATAAAACTATTCCTACCATTGACAACCCAATCCAATAGTTCTGAACTGCTGTTTGGCCGTCTCGGGTTCATCAGCAATACGAGTAGGGTTGTGATGTCACCGAGAAGGCGGAATAGCTATCCGGAACTATTAGATTGTGTTATATATAAAAATTCTCGGGAAATAGGTCACATTAACACTTTGTTTCAAATATTCGTCTTTACGTACGTTTCGGTCTCACGACCATCATCAGAAGACTCACTATGTCTAAAAAGGGGTTTATTAAAACTAAATATAGCACAAGCGTCCAAATCGCACAATTTAACTTCAATCAAAAGAGCCCACGCCGTCGAGACGAACAGAACTACGAATAATCGAAATTGTATCGTCAGTATTAAAGTATAAAAACGATAAAATTCAATATGTAATTGATAAATTTAACAATTTCCACTGTAAACTTCAATTCACTTGTGAAATAGAATTAAACAATAACATAAATTTCCTAGATATGAACATTAGGCATGATGCAGATGGAAAAATAAAAACCTCTTGGTTTACTAAAGAAGTATGGTCTCAACGTTATCTTCACTTCAATTCCGTTGCACCACCTTGTTATAAAAAAAGTGTCATAAACAGCCTTACAGATCGCGCGATAAAATTGTCCCACGCAGATGACCGCCCCAAAATTTTAAAAATTGTTCGTAATACACTAGAATTGAATGGCTACCCAAAAACTTGTTTCAATCCTATCATTAAAGAAAGAATAAACAAAATCTATAATGGTTCGTCGTATAAAAATAACATAAAAGGTAATACAGACAATTTTATAACTCTACCTTACATTCCGGAGACCTCAGAGAAAATCAAAAAATGTTTGAAAAAGTATGATATAAATGTTGCGCATAAACCTACTAACTGTTTTGGGAAATATTTCTCAAATCTAAAACCTTTAATACCCAAAGATAAACAAACCCACACAGTGTATAAATTGAATTGTTTGGATTGTGATGGAACCTATACTGGAATCTCTAAACAATATTTACAAAAAAGAATGTACGGCCATAAATATAGCACAAGAAATAACAACTTAGAAAATTCCACCGCCCTTGCCAAGCACTGCTTTGATTATAACCATCAATTTGATTACAAAAATGTTAATACTTTAACTAAGGAAACCAATTATTATAAAAGATCTATCCTGGAGATGATTCACATAAAACGGGACCCCAAATCTGTAAATCATAGGGTAGACACACAAAATCTAAGTCATATTTATACTAATTTGATTAAATAATCCCTCGCAAATTCTTACATACGTCTTCATAATTGTTGAAAATGTTTTTAGGAAGAATGCGTAATAGTAATTTTCCAGTACAGGTCTGAAACCTTTCTTAAGTACCTACTCATAAATCCTACACATCTGGTTTCGAAAGTAGATACTCGACAAATAACTTCGTTCTCTCAGTTGTTGTGAGAATACCAATATGCACTCATATATTTTAATAATATTACTGAATAGCGGATTCTTACTACAAAAAAAAATTTTTATACTTTAATACTGACGATACAATTTCGATTATTCGTAGTTCTGTTCGTTTCGACGGCGTGGGCTCTTTTGATTGAAGTTAAATTGTGCGATTTGGACGCTTGTGCTATAATTAGTTTTAATAAACCCCTTTTTAGATATAGTGAGTCTTCTGATGATGGTCGTGAGACCGAAACGTACGTAAAGACGAATATTTAAAACAAAGTGTTAATGTGACCTATTTCCCGAGAATTTTTATATATAATTCATACTGGGTCAAGAATCTTATTATTAGATTGTGTTGTCACTGGTCGATGTAGAGAAACTTTGTCACTTTTTTTATGGTTAACAAGAGACCTTTGTTGTAGTTGGCTATACATTAACTCCATGAAGAAACCTTAACTTTTCCAATGAGACTTCGGCAAAATAGTCTTTTTCATTCTCAAGTCGTACCCTTTCATAGTATTGCAAAATATTTTGTCAACAATTTAATTTGATCTAATTCTCACAACATTCTCTATTCGGAGCTGGAATATTCAGTACTAGTTAAGTTTACGTATGTGGTGTGTCAAAACTTCATATTGGACAATACAAAAATTTTGTATCCACGTTATTTTCAAATTTGCAACTGACATAATAGCAAAATGAAAGTAACCTCAAAAAAAAATCTAATTATTTTCTACTTATCCATTGTATTTCGATTGAAATATATATTCTCTGCTTAATTTGAACATTAACTTCACTTGATATGGCTGAAAAAATAAACAAGAAGACTGCGAGAAAAATGCATGTATATTGTACAATTTTTGAAATTCCAACCCAACCATTATACTATGAACTTTATAAAAGAAATTTCTTTCTAAACGACGTCAGTACTCTAAGTGAATACAAGTAAGATTGTCAGAGCCTGTCCTAGGACAGGGCGAGGGGGGCGATCGTCCTGGGCCCTGGATCTTTGGGTGTGTCTTTTTCGAATGGAATTTTGTATAAATTTTGATTATTTTATTCATTAACAAATATAATATGTATATATACCTTTTTTTACATAAAAACCTGGACGGGGCTGCTGCGCACTCCGACCTCATCGCAGCAATCACGCCAGAATAACCTAATCAGTTTACCGAAGCTACTTCTCCCCCCGGTCGGTAAGTAGCTTCGGGTTCCCAAATCGTGTGCCCTAAGTAGTCTTATTAAACCCAGAATGACTGCCTTCGGCATCCGGTCTATCAATATCTGCGACGTTCTTACAGGCCAGAATGATCTCCAAATTCGAACGCAGCCTAGACCGCATTCCACCCAAAACACCAATGATCAGAACAACTAATACAACCTTGTGGCCTTGGCATTTTTCCTCCTCTTTCAAGACTATGTTCTTCTCTGCCGGAGCAGAGAATTCGATGATATACATGTCTTGCTATGTTTATCGAGGAGGACAACATCAGGTTAATTTGCTTGTATGGACCTGACAGTCGGAAACGGGTAATTTCAGTAGATTTGGAATTTTTCGGACTCAACATCTCGTGGCATGTAAGGCAACACCGGCTCTTGGTCTATTCCGTACGAGTACCTTAGATAATAATACAGTATCCGTAGGGCTGCATTATAGCGATGGGTGTACACCGAGGCCGCTTTTGCCGGACATGCCGACAGCAGGTGGAAAAGCGCCTCAGGCGCCTTTCGGCAGGCACTGCAGCTGACATCAGGAACCTGCTCACACATCACGTTGTGGCGATAGACCAAGGTGTTGATTACGCCATCTTGTCAAGCTGCGGTAAATCCCTCGATCTTGGATGTAATCCCGGCTGACCTTAGGTAGCCGAAGGTCATCCTGGTTGACGAACCGAGCGTTTCGATGTTCGATGGTAGAAAACACCGTGTATAGGCCTGTCAACATGCCTCCTGAGCATAAGATCTTGCTCCGGCTTTCAGGCGAGAAGATTGAAACTCGAGGTTGTCCTGTAGTTGGCCTTCTCCACTGATGTGAAATTCGAGACCTAGTTCTTCCGCAGCTTTTTGTGTTGCCTTAACGATGAACGCCCCCCACTCAGGCCAATTCGTGACTTTTGACAACGCACAGGAGGGGTTTACGAACTCCTAAGAACTTTACAAGCTACACTCAGAACCACACTTCGATGCAGACCCTCCTCGACTAAGGAGGCTCCTACCTCCCCGCTGACGTGGGAGATACATGCGGGAAACTGACGACCTAGGATGCAAACTGTGATGGATATGCATCATTTTCCGGGTGTCTTTGTCGAGTCTATGCAGCTCATCGACCGTCCAGTCACCATTCCAAAAGAGATATAATTTTGAATATTTGGGACGAGTATTCATTATTCGTTATTGCATTCCTTTGTTGATTGATCTTGCAATACATATTTATCTTTTTAATAGATTGTCTGTCTATTAATGTCGCTAAATATTTTGGCACCATTTGGGGAATTTGTAAGGGTTTTTGTTGGTTTGGAAGCTAATACATACAACTATTTACCAATCACAGATGTTTATTACAATCTACATTCTTAACAATAAATAAATATTTCAACTTAACTATAATCATATTACACATGAAAAAAATGACTAGAAATGTTGATTCATGAAATCACGTTAATGTAATTTTAGCATCGATCTGATGAATAAAGTTAAGAATAACAGCGCCATGTGTATATGATACTGCCTTCTTATTGGAGACTATACAGGGTGTTGAAAATATCTGTCACAAAATGGGGGGGGGGGGGTGGTTATGTTAAAAAGTATGCAGATAAGTCTGAATGAACATGGGTCCGCAATAGGCCACTTCATGGCCACCACGACAACTCGGCCGCAAGGAACTTCGAATCCTCTATAATTTCACTCACATTACCGTTGAGTTTGCAGTGTCCCCTCACGAATCCTGTTATGATTCTCAGGTTGTTCCTGCTTAGCCTTATACTTTCCAAAACAACCTTTTTCCCGGAAGAGAAGTCCAGTACTTTGTACTTCCTTCTGCTATAAGGATTTCCTGAATAGTGTGCTTGCCTATACTACAGAACAGTTCCGGTCCTATCAGAGGGCTCGTTTCAGCCCCCTTTGTCTGTTAATTTTTCTCAATTCCTGAATGTTCTGGAACCCAGTGGAGGGTGGTAGTTCTGTTCTGAACTCCTAATGTGTTCACCTTAGTTTTGCAGTTAAGAACCATCTTTGAGCTAATGGTTGTTCCTTTCCTAACAGGGTGAGTGTCTCACTCTAATTATTTCCAAGATGGGTTTAGAAGTTCTATGTAAATACGAACACTTTAACCATGTCATCCTTTGGTGCCATGAGTATTAAGTGTTTCTTCTTCAGAGAGACATTATCCTTCCACTGAAATTTAATACCTCCCTCAGATTCTTTGCTTATATGAAGCATAGTATTTGCAGATGTTCTACGTATAGCTTTGTGAAAGGGGGTTAGTCCCAGTATTTTCTCATAGGATGGGGAAAATACTGGGTCCGTAGGTCAAGACCTTGGGGCCTCAGTTAGGCATATGAATGCGAGCTTTTGGGTCATACTTAATTCTCTTTGTTTGGTAATTTGCTCCAGATTATCGCCCTATACGTGAGGGCAGGTCTCACCATCATGGTGTACATCCAGAGCACTATTTCAGTTGAACAACCTCATGTTTTCTTGCCATCCTTCTGCACCTTTAAGGGACTTGTCGCCTTCTTGCTTACATTCTTTAAGTACTGGATGTAGGTGACAGTTTTTTGTCTAGTGTAATGCTTAGATATTTTACCTCATCTTTTAGTACGATGGTGGTTCCATTCAGTTCGATTTGTAATTTTACTAGGGTTGATTCGTAGTCCAGCCGATTTACACCATTTCCCTGTGATCCTAAGATCTACTGGGATGATGCCGCATAGAGTACTATGAAATTTTCCTCTTGCAATCTGCACTACACCATCTTAAGGAATGACGGGCTTGTTCCCAAAATGAACCGGTATCACACAATTTTTGGTGCAGTGAAGGAAAATGGAGATTGTGATGAGCGTCAACTCAAACACATAGCCCTCCTCTTGCTTTCCCATTAGAACGACCATACTTAAAAAACATGTCGGCTAGTTCAATATTATAGTGAATAGGTATAGCGAGAATACAAAAAAAAGTTTGTCAACTACAAACTGTATGTATGACAGAACATCGGTAGACTACTATACGAAAATGCAAGTTTTTGCAGATTAAGAAAAAGAGTTAAGCGAAAAAATTGACAAATGCAACAAAAAGGAATAATCCTTCATATCTCCCAAACCATCCATTTGCAGACTTGCCATCATTAAGACTTTTCTGCATATTTTGGACAATACTCCTCCCGTCCCCAAAGTTTGTGATTTATTCTGTGTATTACGAAACAAGAGATTCCGTCCAGATACTAAATTTATGTTATTATTTTCGAAGAATTTTCCTCATGCTGAATTACGAAAAATTGATTTCAATCAATCAAAAGTATAATTCATAGTCTGTTCCTTTATAATTGACAACCATGTACGTATGTAACATTATGAAAAATAGCGGCTGCCGCAGAACTTAGAAATGTACAAGGGGAACCTGTTGCATAATTGTTCATTGAATTTGATGGACAACATGAAGATGGATCCGACACTGTGGTTCTCAAAGTTGCGGTGGTTAATAACTCTTTTTCCATGGTGGCTTGGTGACGCAGTTGTTCTAAGCGTAGTTGATTTTGTCTTTTCCACTTCGTTCTGAAAATAATAGATATCAAATACGTTTCTCGCTACAATCCATCATGATTCAGATCTCTTAGATCTATATATAAATCCTCGGGAAATAGGAAATAGGTGTTTTAAGTATATGAATATGTACCATTGCAGTCTACTCATAATATTCGAAGTCATCTGAAGCTCAATGTTTGAGTAAGACTGAAACCAAGATATAACGCTCAAGTATCCACTTTCGAACCAGATGTTGAAGATTTATGAGGCAATAGGAAAAGGTTGTCAGACGTTATTAGAAATATTACTATTTCAGCATTCTAGCTAAAATATACTTTTTACATTATAAAGACGCATGTGGGAATTTGCAAGGGTTGTAATTAATTAAATCAGTATAAATCTGACTTATTCGTTGAAAGTCTGTTCTATGATTTACAGACTTGGAGTCACGTTTTATGTGAATCATCTGCAGGATAGATCTTGCATAATGATTGGTTTCTTCAGTTAAAATATTGACATTTAGGTATTCGAATTGATGGTTATAATCAATACAATGTTTGCATGGGCGGTGGAATTTTCCAAGTTTTTGTTTCTGAAACTTATTCTGAGATTTTCGATTTCTGCGGAATCATTTTATGTGGCATAGTTGAGTTTGTTTGCGATTCTGAAAAAGGGTTACATGCTGGCGGATATCAACATTGTAGGTTGTAGGTTTATTTTTTTCCATTATCATTAACAGATCTCTATTTTCAATATAATTGTCTCAAAATAGCATTTAAAAACACTAAATAAAACAGAGAAAATGAAAATTTAATTTTTACTGGCTTACACTTTTGTAGCAGATGAAGCCTTTGTTTTGTTAGACACCATAAGCAAACCCTACCTGAGAGGGGATTCACCTTTATTTGAGAGATTATATTGAACTGTAAGCTGGGCCCTGCACGTCGGATAGTAGCAAAAGACATTGGGCTTGTAGCTTCTTACGTCCGAATTTTTCACTACTATTATTGACTACAGTGTTTTGGTCGCATGTATTCTAGATACTTATTTGAGAAGGCATTCTCCATTATACAGGATATATGTCGACAAGGAATACAAAGGTTGAAACAATCAGAAATTGGATCAGCTGCTACGCACTATGTATCAACATTGGACGATCTCGAATGATGCTGATACTTGATAGTCAAATACACTTTGAAATCTGTATCACGATACTGATACTTGCAACATGTATCGCTACAGATCTCAGGCTTGTTGAATGCTCATTAGAAATGCATTCTTGACAAATATTAGTGATATATACAATTATTAGACACCAAGTCAGTTAGATCTAAAACTGTGAAGTATTTGAAATTATATCAAAATATAAATTGTTACTTTATGTAATTCATAATAACTTACAATAGGATATGTTCATAAACATAAACCAACTGCATATGAAACCTCAACACTCCTAAAAATGTTTCACTTGGTTTCATGTGCATTATGTTCAGAATCCCCACTTCCCTCTCACCAATGAGAATTTTAGTAGATAGTTCGTGAACTTCTCTATCTAAATATTTGAACAAGTGAAATGATTGCTGATCGATTCATTTCGGCCCTTCATCACGAATATTTAAGTTTCCTTATTACATACAGAATATAATTTAAATCAAGCCTAAATCAACATGAGAAATGCATCCCATCAGGATATTGAATTCTAAAATTTCAGGATATTTTCAGAAAGTTCCTATTTGTTCCTAACAGCCATTCAACAATAGTAAAATTGTGAATCAGGAGAAACGTTTTCCAATTTATTATATCTCCTATTCCCTAGAAATTAATTATTCTGAACTATCTCTGGAACGAAGTTAATAATAAATCCTGTAGAAACATCTCTAGAAGTGATTTAGCTGATTGGTAGATCTGAGGAATTAAGAAATGTATATGCTCTTGCTATGAAGCTTCCGAGCGGTTCAGCTTAGCGCTGTTCATTAAAAGATATTGAGTTTCAGTTCGGTTAATAAAGATGGAGCTTGGAAAATAATAAAAATGTGCGATGAAGTGTCGTAGCGATGAATTGTCGCTCCGTGAATTGTCGCCGATGAAATATCGGGCGAGGAAATGTCGTACGATGAATTCACGGTACTACTACAGGAACACCTTTGGAAAGGTAACTTTCATGAAGTTCGAGAAATCTAACAGTCAATATGGTACATTGCTTGATTTCTGGGATATCTATTCATAGATGGCGTGAGATATTTTGGTCTTTCTACCACGTTGTCTTTCTACCACGTTGCTCGTTCCAGTGATGAGCTCTATGAGAAGAGGAAAATAGCTGTCAGGAACTATAAGTTTGTGACGTTACTCATTTAGATTTAGACTACAAAGATCCTGTCATTGTTATCTGGCAAAAGCCAACATGAGATAAATGAGTATATTCATATATTATTTTGTTTCTAATTCTCTCACTTACTAATCCCTTTTATGGTATGCTCATTTCTGATAATACTCACCTACGATTTTGATACCACGTCTTGACTTGTGTCTCTGATAAGTTAAGCGTATCAGCTACATCGCTCCTGTCTGCTACCGATAAATATTTCTGACATCGGAATTTCCTTTCGAGATACGCAAGCTGTGCGTGTGTGAAAGCTGTGCGTCGGCGTCGAGGCTTACGTCCCTTTGACGCCTCCAAGGAATTTTCTGAACCGCCCCCTGCTATCGGCGAGTAAATCGCTTCACTTTCACCTCCGCCTGAGCTCCTGGTGATGTCTGTATCTTCTAACTCTACAAAACAATGGGATGAGTTCAATCACAATTCGAATTTTTAATCTACCAATACATTTTCATTTCGGGAATGCATTGATTCCTTAAAATGATTAGCCTAATAATTTCATATGCTTACAGGTTGTTTTTAATTATACCAATTATATCCGAGGTTGAATCATTTTTAATTTTTAATTGAAAATATACAAATACAAAGTGTACATCACTGTCTAAGGTTGCTTCGTGAGTAATTGCAAACTTAATGATTTATGTGGCCTCCTCTTTCGGTTACGTTCTCTCTCCAACCCATTCGCTTCCAGGCTGAATATTGCATGACAATGACACAGTATAATTCCAGATTTAGTGGAAAAATTAACTTGTGTTTTAGTCTTGTAGTTCAGTGCACGAATGTGCGGTTCATTTTCGAAATTCGTATGAATTTATTCCTTAGACATCCCTAAAGGGGACTGGGACAATAAAGTGTAAAATGAAATTTGATAAATTTGTATTTTGGTTTATATTATCATATAGTCAAGGAAATTGAACAGACATGTGGGCATATTTTGCTATAATCACAGCTAACAGAAAAAATCCAATTACAATGCTACAAAAGAAAGGGTTTGAACAATAGTCATTCCTACAGGTAACAGAAGTACACAAAGGAGTTCTGAGAACGAGGCATGAATCTAACCATCACATATGTTTACTCTTTTTTCTCCTACTCTTTTTCTACGGTTTGACCTTGGAATATCTTATAACAAGCGATTTAAACTGCATATCTAGTACTGATTCCTTGTATTCAAGGCATTAAACAACGTCTGATATATTCCACTTTCCTTTGGTAGTTTATATTCGGTGCCACCATTGGCACCAAGCAGGAAATTCCTTTGCTGTCTCCTTTGGCACCAAGGAAGCGAAGGGGTTAACCAACCAGACGTTTGCTTGAATTCCGTTTCAAATAGGTTGCTTTATCACCACAGGTTACAGCAAATTTTGTCTCACCTCGCCAATCTTGTCATCTTTTCAGACTTCAATTTATCATCTAGATTCATTAGCTCATCTTCCAGATGACTTTTGTATAACTTCTCATTTCTCTTCAATAGATATGAGAGCTGCCGTATACATAATACAACAAAATTCGCGTGGAAAACTGCATTTACTCCAAAAGAATTCACGATGTACAAGTTCAGGTTCCATTGAAAGTTCTCGTCTCTTATGTTAGTTTACTTCAACAATATTACATGACTATTTGTTATATATTCTTCTTTTGCTGCATTTGTTCGAAAGCTACGACTATACAAACTTAGATCCCATCTGTACAAGAACTTATTGCTGTGCAAATTATTAAGAGAAGTATATTTTAAGAGATAGATTGAAGTGATAGTGTGACAATGTTGTTAGGTGTTTTAGACTACTATTTTGATTCTGTTAAATAGGTACAGTGGTTTGTGTTATGAATAGTTTGTTTTGTAACGGTGAGCCGAGCGTATTGATTTAAAATAATAAATCTGGACTGAAATTACTCCAGATTTAATATTTCCAGATTAGTGAATAGGTTCGGAATCCTATTTCACTGCTTGTAACACTTGAACTTGTAATAGTCGGCTGGGTATTATTTCAGGTAGCGTTAATACCTCATCGACGTGTTACATGAATTTGAAAATTGTTTGTTGGAACCTGTTCGGGTATCAGAGCAAATTTATTACCAGCTAATCCGTGTTGATATTTTACTAATTCTTACTGCTTTAAAATAAGATTTTACAATATTTTACTGGGTTAATTTGTTTCTAACCATTTAAATTTGTGTATAAAGAATGTTTCTTAGTAACACCAAGAAGTTGAAAATCCAAAATCGGTCAATTGGTAGACAAGTTATTCAATTTTGAAAACCATCAGTGCAATTACAGTTCTTGCATAAATATCAGAATGAGAGTAACCTTTGCTTTCATATACAAGTGATCACATTCATTTACTCGGAAATTATACGTAAGTTCTCGAGATATAGGCCACACTAACACATGTTTATTATTTTCGTTTTTACGTACGTTTCGGTCTCACGACCATCATCAGAAGACGTGTCAATATCTAAAACATGATTCCTTAAAACTAATCGTATCAAGCACAAAGCATCATGACCGCATTAATTTCAATTAAAAATACCCACGTCGCTGAAACGAACAGAAACACGAGTAATCGAAATTGTAAGACATTAATATTTTAAGTATATGAATATGTATCGAAAATCCATTGCATAGCAATCTACTTCGAAGTCATTTCAAGTAATGTTTTTGTCTGAAACCAAAATATAACGCTCAAGTACCACTTTCGAACAGTGTTACATAACTATGAGGTAATAGGAAAATGTTGCTATTCCAGCATTCTAACTAAAATATACTTTTAACATTATAAAGACGCATGTAGGAATTTGCAAGGGTTTGAATTAATTGAATTAGCATAAATCTGACTTAATGATTGAACGTCTGTAATTAAAGTGAAGATATCGTTGAGACCTAACTTCATTAGTAAACCACGATGTTTTTTTCTCATCAAAATAATACCTTACGTTCATATCTAGGAAATTTATGTTTTAGTTCCCTTATACCGGGATATCAAAAATTATCTTAGTCTAGGGTGGTTGTGGAATCTAAAACGTGTGTCTTACTTTACGTTTGAAATAATTATGTTACTGTCACACTGACATCAATAACCTACAAATTTCATACCTATTTATTTCAGTTGTAAAACAATAATGAACTACAAAGTATGAAATAATTATGTGAATCTTGAACCTTTTCAGAGGTCGTGATAGCCACAATCCGGGTCAAAAACGGTTTTGAAATAGTTAATTTTCCGTAAATCGCATGACGTTCACGTGAGAAGCGAGTTAGAAAAGTGCAAACTGGTTGTACCTAATACGGCTTTACGACGACTTTTCGCGTGCCGTTTTCGCTCCATGTAGTTAGATTTAGTATCGGACCGTGCCGGACGGCCCTTCTTTTTTCGATAAATGTCCATTAAATAGGAAAATTTAATTAAAATAGTTTGAGCTAATCTCAGATCTCAGCTACGCGCGTCTAACGTGCGACGTACCAAAGGGAATTTTCTGGCGACTAAAATAAACACGAAGCGGGTTAAAGTTAGCGGCCCATAGCCGAAAACACTTTATTACAACTGGCACCGGTCGCACGGGGCAAGAAACGGCCCCAAATTAACAAGACCGAGGTAAAATGCATAAACTCTAACTGACGCGTAGCGAGCTTCGCGAGGCATATGTCAAAATGATTATGTTCGTAGCTAATTACGTGGGACGTCTGGCGTTCATGCAATTATGTTTTTAGATAATTCGAACCTTCTAATTTCGACAGGCCACGTGAAAATCCCGGAGTCCAAAGCGCTAAAGAGTTCTGAGGGTTACAATATTCGTATAAAATTGCGAAATTTCGCACTTTTAGAAACTTCAAATTAATTACGACATAATTATTTCAAACGTAAAGTAAGACACACGTTTTAGATTCCACAACCACCCTTGACCAAGATAATTTTTGATATCCCGGTATTATCAAATTTATTAATCACGTACTGATCATTGGGAATACACATTAGGCAATCATCTACGTACAGTCCCAAAAATTTAAAAATTGTTCGTAATACACTGGATATGAATGGCTACCCTAAAACATTTTTCAATCGGAGACTTAATACCTAAAGATAAACACAGTATATAAATTGAATTGTTTAGATTCCGTTGGGACTTATACAGGAATTTCTAAGCAATATTCACAAAAAATAATGTATAGTCATAAGTATAGTATTAGATACAAAAACTTGGAAAATTCCACCGCCCTCGCAAATATTTCTTTGATTATAACCATCAATTCGAGTACAAAAATGTTAATATTTTAACTAAAGATACCAATTATTATAAAACATCTGGAATCTGGAGATGACTCACATAAACCGTGACTGCAAGTATGTAAATCATAGAACAGACGTTCAATCATTAATTCAAATTTATACTAATGTAATTAGTAAAATCTGACAAAATTTTCCTATTACCTCATAATTCTTTGACATGTGGTTCGAAAATGTTATATTTTGGTTTCAGGCTCAAACATTGCTTGAGATGACTTCGAATATTATAAGTAGATTACTATGCAGTGAATTCTTGATACATATTCATTATTAATTTACTCGGAAATATAGATGATTTCTCATTGTTAACGAATGTCGTACTTATTATACAATGTTCTTTGTTCGTGAAAGTGGATGGATACGTATGAAAAGACAATGATGTTCTAGTTACAAAATCTCTTAATATAGCTTTCATGTAAAAACGAAATTCTCCCATTCTAGTCAATGCAACTTTGCTTTTAATTAACGCCTGAGGTTAATCTTTAATACACGTTCTTTCACATTGTAAAATGTGAAGAACAGTCAAGTACAGAGAGCAGTATACTAAAGTGCTTTATATAGAATTATTTCGAAAGTATTTTTGCTTGACTGAATTTCATATGAGTAACAATTTCATTTACCTGAGGCTTTTCCGATTCGAAGTTTTCTTCAAAACCCTTGGAATATCAAACGATAGCTCCAAAATGATCATTTATACGAAATATGACAAAATAGTATTTACTAGATAATCTTTATAGTCTAGGAGCCAGAGCGATATTCATGGTCTGAACATCAACCCGATGGCACTATGGTTTATCGTTAGAGGACGGTTCAATGACCAATTCATCTCACAAACCGAATATTCGCCGACTGCTAGATCTCGAGATACAGCCTCCGCAAATTGTTTATTTTTTGACTGGAGGTTAACCCTTTTCCAGTTGCGGTTACTTGAAAAGCATGCCATTATTATACACTTCCACCATGTGCCATCAATTTTTATCGTGTCCGTTTATCAGGCTGACCAGTTAAAATTGGACCGAGAATGGACTGCAAGTTAACCCTCCCAAACCTAGTGCAAAATGTTCATTAGTGTTGGCAATTGTCAAGATACCCTATGCCATCAAAAGTTACCGGTCGGTTTCCGAGTAATTGGCGATTATTTGGACCAAAAATGTTTTTGTTTTCATTTCATGGCTAAACCTTGCAGGTAACTTTATTGGACGTCAAATGAAGATTTAAAATTATTGCCATCACTCTTTCCCTATTTCAACTCCCCAAAATCCCCTAAAAACACCGCCGAAAACAAAAAAAAACGAAAAACGACCGTTTCGCTTTTAAACCCAGCCAGAATCTCAATAATTGTCTAATTTATCATAAAATTGGTCGTATTATCCATATTATTCATATTTTTTGGTGGGTGGTCTTAGGCGGTTTTGGGGTGTTGAAATAGGCAAGGAGTGAAGGCAATAAATTTAAATCTTTATTTGACCTCCAATAAACCTATTTAACATGATGCCATCATGCTCCCTTGTAATCCGCAAGGTTCAGCCACAAAATGAGAAAAAAAATCATTGTTGGTCTAAATAATAGTCAATTACTCGGGAATGGATCGATTGCTTTTGATGGCATAGGGTATGTTAACAATTGTAACACCAATAAACCTTTTCCACCAGGTTTGGGAGGGTTAACTTGAAGTCCATTCTCGGTGCAATTTTATCTTGTCAGCCTGATAAACGGACACGATAAAAAATGATGGCACATGGTGGAAGTGTATAAGAATGGCATGCTTTACAAGTAACCGCAACTTGAAAAGGGTTAACCTCCAGTCAAAAAATAAACAATTTGCGGAGACTGTATCTCGAGATCTAGCAGCCGGTAAAAATTCGGTCTGTGAGATGAATTGGTCATTGAACCGTCCTCTGACGATAAACCATAGTGCCTTCGGGCTAATGTTCAGACCATCAATATCGCGCTGGCTCCTAGACTATTAATAAATGTTCTAGGAAAATGTTGCGGGAAATGAAATTGAAAATTCTAAAATCCATTTCAGAGTGGTGATTTGTTAAAATTGTTCGATCAAACCATTCCGTGTCAAGTCACCCCTATTGCGGTATTTATTTCTTTGTAGAAAAGGGGTGGAATAAGATACCCCTGCTACATCCATTACCAGAACATACATCATCGAAAATTTTGTTTAAGAAAAATATTTCCGGTTAACCCAATCAATATCAAAAATTTTGTATATGCACACCAATTTTGATATCGTGTTTCGTTTCCCTGCAAAAAAATAATAATTGCATCGCTGCATCGCAACTCCTTCGGAGGGCCAAATAATTTTTTCCATAATTATCGCCGTAGATACCTGTCAAAAACTTATTAATTTTGTTAAACGACAGCCGTTTACAAATTATTCGTTTTTAATTCACAATAAAACAAATTTAATAACAATACAACAAGGTTAAAATGATATTGAATATGGTGTCCATTACATATAATGCAGATTTGAATTTGTGTTGTTAAATTAAAATTTACACTGTTTAACATTTTGGAAAATTTTTAATTTCAAGAAAGGAGTTGATCACTCTTTGTTGTAGCTCCTCCTCGCTATTAATACCCGTACCATTTTGATATGTCCTCAAAAATAGAAGTCGATAAGATTCACGTCGGGGGGTCTAGGAGTCATTGTTTGGGATCATTTTTTCCTCCACCTATCGACCGGTAAAGGTGTTATCGAAATGTCCGAACTGACCGGGCCACATGTTGTAGCGTAAATTTAGTGGAACTTGGTCTATGACTTCAGGTAATTGTGTTTCTAAAAATCTGAGATATTCTTCGCCATTATGTCGCGCACGCAAAAGTATCAAGTTAATCAGTCCACTTGTGCATATTGTTAAAATTAAACTAGTTTCCTGAAGGATTGAAAGTTTTAAAATATCGTAAATCCCAAAGAATCGATTCAAAACTTTTACAGTTTTTTAAATTTAATTTAAGACTGCTTGCGCCCAAATTTCAGCAAAATCGTTCAACAATAATGACAAAAACAATTATTGAAGTAAAAGTTATAAAAAAAATTATTGAAGTAAAATAAAAAAAACTACTAGATGCCTAGTACACAATTGAACACTGATATCATTTACTTAAACATTCAAAGTCTTATAATGATGAAGGATCAAATTGAAGGAAGTTCGATTTGTTATAATCCCAAAATTATATTAGTAAGCGAGGCGAGAATAACAAATGGTATTGAATCTAAAGAAAGCAAATAGATAATTATAATAGTATGATATGTGATTCCAGAAAAAGGCACACTGGTGGTGTTGTGATATATGTGAAAAGTAACATTGAATACATTTCTTTTAAAACATTTATGTTGGAAGAAAATTATTGGTGTAAAGTATTAAAAATTATCTTACTGTATCATAGGTTGTCTCTACCATTCTCCTTCATCATCAGATGCAACTTTCATTGAAAAATTTGAAGATATTTGCTATACTATTTTTCTCAATAGTGAGAAATGTATTCTGGTCGGTGACTTTAATTTCAATTACTTGAATGACAACTATTTTATGTTGAAAAAAATTTGGAAATTGTAGTTTATAATCAATTATTAGAGCACATCGATAGTAATGATATTGTGACTAATTCGGTTTTCGTAAAAATCATTCGTGTAAAGCAGCATTGCAATTTCTATAACAAAGTTCAAAAATGACATAGATGATGGAAAATATGTAGTAGCGGTTTTCTTGGATCTTCAAAGAGCCTTTGAGACCATCGACCGACATACACTATTAACTAAATTATATCATTATGGAATTCGAGGGAAAGGACTCAAATAGTTCGAAAGTTACTTGCAGGGAAGAAAGTAGAAGGTCAGTATCAGGAATTCAACATCACGTTATATGTGCAATAATCTTGGGGTGCCACAGGGAAGTGGTCTTAGGTCCTCTCCTCTTCATATTATATCTAAATAATATTGATCTTTTCGTAAATTCATAAATTGATTTGCTGACGACACATTATTAGCATGTAATGATGTATGCCAGAACACTGCTATACAAAAGATGAATAATGTTCTAATAAGTGTAAGTAGATATTTATAATTCAACAAGCTTAAACTGAATGTCTCCAAAACCAAGGCAATGGTTATGTCATCTAAATACAAATATAGACAGATAAATGCGAATGACATAGATATTTCAATTAATAACTAGCAAATTGAAGTCAACAAATGTCAAGTATCTTGGGTTTGGATAATCTACTTTCTTTGGACTCACACTTCATGTATGTTACTAAGAAAATTTCGAAAAAACTACTGTTTCAAGAATTGCTAAGTAATTATCTATTAATTCTAGAATCACAGTATACCGGTCGATCATCTTACTACTTCATTTTGACTTTTGTGCAACTTTATTATACCAATTCAATTTAAATGAAATGACACAGCTACAAGAATTAGAAACTAGAGGCATGAGGATCATTTTAAGCTGTAATCGCTATACTCCTATCTCAAGGACGTCGAATACATTACAATGGCTTTCAGTAACAAAACGACTTTTCTTGGTAACGATGATATTCATTTACAAAATATTACACAATGATATTTTCTTGAATATGTTGATTTCCAACATAAGATTCACCATTTCACCCGAAATAGGAACAACATCCATGTACCAAGGGTAAAATTATCAAATACAAGAAATTCTTTGTTTTTGAAAGGAATGATAATCTTCCTCATTATATTAAATCTAGTGAATCTTACAAAACATTCAGATCCAACTGTTGACACATATTAAAGAGCTAAATTAGATTTACTTTTATTCTGTAATATTGTTTTTCTTATTCTGTAAGATTAATTATATACCTAATTATTGCTAATTCAAGGTTTAATTCAAAATTGATATAATATACAGGTTGTTTCTTTTTTCGTTCATAACTTCGGTAAACGATAGAACTTCTAAAAATAATAGGGGTCTTTCATATAACATTTTTCTCTAAATCACTTCGTTTCCGAGATACAGTTGCAGTTTTGAAAAATTATTACATTTTCTTCATTATCTTCTAAACAAATGAAGATTTGTGGTTCAAACTTTGTATATTTTAGTTTTACTAGATGAGAAATTTTTTTGGTTTCAAAATGTTTTTGAGACAAGTACAGTGGCGTAGTTATGGTGTTTTGTACGCATTTAAACCCCTCAAACTTCTACGCCAACGGTCGGAAATTATTGTTGTGTACAAATTTGAAAACTTTGATTTATTTTCTATAAAAAAGTATTCTTGATAAATTTTTCTTAGAGGCTTCCTATTCGAGCTATTTTGATTTTTCTACTCAGGGTTATCTCATGGAATTTCTTTTGAAGGACTATTTGAAAAGTAAAAAAATATTTAAATACCTATTTATTGGTAACGAAAAAAAATAATTCATAATAAATGATCCGTTTACTTCCTATTTAGCCATTCTCGTACTTGTATTCCAAAATGGGCACGACAATCTTCCAATTGTATCCATGCATTTGTTCTCATTGAATGGTGTTTCCTCCCACATATCTTCGTGGTTAGTTTCCAAAAATTCGAAAAATGCAGGGGCCGTTAGTATGTATGCTAAAACGTATGGGCCAAATATATTGTTTTTGTGAATGTCAAGCCAGACATTGACACTGAATTTTTCTTGGAAATTCCTAGGTCTTGTACCAAAAGTGTTTTCATAATAGAGAAGATCTACTGAATCGTATTCGAACAAGAAGGTCGTTGAGAAATCTATGTCGCCGTTGCGTTGAAGTAAATGGATCTTTTTGAGCATTCATTATGAATTATTTTTTATCGTTCCCAATAAGTAGGTATTTAAATAGTATTTTACTTTTTAAATAGTCCTTCAAAAGAAATTCCATGAGATAACCCTAATTAGAAAAATTAAAATAGCTCGAATGGGAAGCCTCTAAGGAAAATTTATCAAGAATGCTTTTTTATAGAAAATAAATCAAAGTTTTCAAATTTGTACACAATAATAATTTCCGACCATTGGCGTAGAAGTTTGAGTGGTTTAAATGCGTACAAAACACCATAACTACGCCACTGTACTTGTCTCAAGAAAATTTGGTACCAAAAAAATGTCTCATCTAGTAAAACTAAAATATACAAAGTTTGAACCAAAAATCTTCATTTGTTTAGAAGAAAATGTAATAATTTTTCAAAACTTCAACACCCTACCCTGTATCTCAGAAACTAAGTGATCTAAAGAAAAATTTTATATGAAAGATTATTATTTTTAGAATTTCTATCGTTTACCGAAGTTTTGAACGAAAAAACTGAAATACTTTGTATATTAGTATTATTTTATATTAGGGAAACCTATTTCTTGAATAATTTTTTTTTCTTCTTCTTCTTCTTCTTCTTAAATTTACACTGTTCCGTAACAGTTTATAAGAAACGGGAATGCGATCTAGGGGCTAGGACAGTTGGCTCTCACTCAGTAGGCTCGGGTTCCATTCCCAGAAATGGAAAATTAGTTTTTAGACATAGAATGTCAAACAATTATATAAAAATCAGTAACCAAATCAAATGATTTGCGAAGAGTAACCTTGGCACGCACACTATTTATCTATTCTCCAAGGCAAAACATCTCTAGTTAATTTAACCAATATGATATATGATCACAATAATGAAAACAATTACCTTCGTTTTTTATAAGTAACACATCCCCTAACAAGTCTCTTATCAGGAAGGATTTATGTTCTTGCATCACGAAATCACAATTACATAATGCAAACACAAACAAGCCAGAATTAAATATACAAAATAGTATAATTCGAGTTTTCGGAATCGTCGTTTGATAATCGGTTCGGAAGTGATGTATTTGAAGACAAATGTCAGCGATAACTACAATAAATGACAAGAAACGTGATATAAACGCTGGGAAACCGCAGCATCCCTATTAGATGATATCATCCCCTGATCTTGTAGCTCCACCCCTCCTGTTAGAAAGCTCCACCCTGAAGTAGAGTATACAATTGAGCAGCATATAAATTGCACATGTAAATATAAATAAAAGTCGATGGACATTTTCCATTTCAGTATAAACTGAATATAAATAAATTTTCACTTTCGGAAGTTGGAGAATTAATTTCAAAGTTACACAAAACTAGTAACTTGTAATTCAGAGTTATTACTGACAAACTGTTTCAACACCCTGTGGCGTTATCAAAGCTAGGAATTATCAACTTAAGAAAAATCTAAAATAATGTCTTACATTTCATTCGTTGACTGCACAAGAGGAAAACCAATAATTTTAGATGGTTTAGGTGCTTACTTTTTGAAAATTCATATCTATAGTTTTAATAAAAAATACATTTGTAATAAATTTGATTTAAAATTCTCGGGAAATAGGTCACGTTAACACCTGTACGCTATATTTTCTTGTCTTTACGTACGTTTCGGTCTCACGGCCATAATCAGAAGACTTATTATGTCTAAGACTGGATTGCTTAAAACTAATTGTATTACACAAAGCGTCCTTATCGCACCAATTTCAATTAAAATGCCCACGTCGCCGAAACGAACAGAAACGTTATAATTATAATAAATCAAGAATCCACTGTTAAGCAGAACTTTTAATAAATGCGTGTTCATATCAACAAAGTGTGTGAACGACTAGAAAAGAGACCATTAATTTTAAGTATTCACTTTCAAACCTGATGTTAGATTTATGAGCTAATAGAAAAAGGTTTGTCAGTTACTGGAGATATACTTGAAATGCTACTTAATATATACTTTTAACATTATAAAGAGGCATGTAGAAATTTGCAAAAGTTTTTATTTGATTAAGTTAGTATGAATGTGACTTAGAGTTTGAATATCTGTCCTATGATTTACAGATTTGGAGTCACGTTTTATGTGAATCATCTCCTAAATAGATCTTTTATAATAATTGGTTTCCTTAGCTAAAATATTAACATTATTGTAATTGAATTGATGGTTATAATCAAAGCAGTGTTTAACAAGGGCGGTGAAATTTTCTAAGTTTTTGTTTCTTGTGCTATACTTATGGCCACACATTCTTTTTTGTGAATATCGCTTAGAGATTCCAGTATAAGTCCCATCGCAATATAAACAATTTAATTTGTATACTGTGTGGATTTGTTTATCTTTAGGTATTAAAGGTTTTAGATTTGAGAAATATTTTCGAACACAGTTAGTAGGTTTATGCGCGACATTTATATCAAACATTTCTTAATTTTTTCTGTGGTCTCCGGAATGTAAGGTAATGTTATAAAATTGTCTGTATTACCTTTTATGTTATTTATACATGAAGATCCATTATAGATTTTGTTTATTCTTTCTTTAATGATAGGATTGAAAAATGTTTTTGGGTAGCCATTCATTTCTAGTGTATTACGAACAATTTTTCAATTTTTGGGACGGTCCTCTGCGTGGGACAATTTAACAGCCCGATCTGTAAGGCTGTTTATAACACTTTTTTTTATAACAAATTGGTTCAACGGAATTGAAATGAAGATAACGTTGAGACCAAACTTCTTTAGTAAACCACGAAGTTTGAGTGTTAATGTGATCTATTTTCCGAGAATTTTATATACAGGATGTTCCATCTCAGACGAGCCACCCCGGATATTTCTTATCCCATAGTGAGTGGAAAAATCTCCCGAAACACGTCGAACGATTTTGTTTGGGGGACATCTTTTGACGTATATTTGAGGCTTGAACGAGCAACCCCCTAATAGGGGACGCTTCAACCCCTCAAAATTGAATAGGGGAGAGGGGTTGAGTGATACGTAATTTTTATTAAGCCTTTTTTACAAACTTAAACAATCTTCAAAAAATCACATTAGTAAAAAAATTGAATTGTGTTGTCATGCTTACAATGAAAAAAATAAATCTGCGTGTTTAAATCAAATGTTCAAATTATCCTCCATTGACTTCCATACAATAATACATTCTCTCAAACTAATAAATAAAAAAACAGCAAAACACTTCCTTATGTTGCCTTAATTTTTTGTTCTTAGAAGGTGTTTAGGCATAACTGTAGAATTTGGAGCGATACAAATCCTCATGTCACACTCAACATCGGGAAAAGCTAAACGTTTGGGTAGGAATTTTGGGAGACCACCTAATTGGACCTCTGTTTATTCCTGGTAATTTAAATGGCGAAATTTATCTTGAAATGTTGGAAAATGCGATTGATCTGTTAATAACTGAACAATTAGAAAACGATCCTCTACTACTTGAACAACAATTGCATTTCCAACAAGACGGAGCTCCTCCTCACTACGCCGCACCAGTTCGCCAATACCTCAATTTGCAATACCTCGGTCGTTGGATTGGAAGAAGAGATCCTATGGAGTGGCCTGCCCGATCTCCTGACCTGAACCCTCTGGACTTCTTCTTGTGGGGACATCTTGAGTTCAATATTTTTGTGACTCAGCCTGAAAATTTGGACGAACCACGCCAACGAATTGTAAATGAGAATGATTGTATGGAAGTCAATGGAGGACAATTTGAACATATGATTTAAACACGCAGATTTAATTTTTTTCATTGTAAGCATGACAACACAATTCAATTTTTTCCCGAATGTGATTTTTTGAAGATTGTTTAAGTTTGTAAAAAAGGCTTGATAAAAATGAGCTTGTACATTGTACAAATAACCAAAATATTCAAGGTGACGCATTCGTGCAACAAAATTAATTTTTGGCGAAAACGGTTCATCAAATTTACGTTTTTCATACACCGTTGTAAAGAGGCTTCCAAGACCTTTCAAATGACGTATCACTTAACCCCTCTCCCCTATTCAATTTTGAGGGGTTGAAGCGCCCCCTATTAGGGGGTTGCTCGTTCAAGCTTCAAATATACGTCAAAAGATGTCCCCCAAACAAAATCATTCGACCTGTTTCGGGAGATTTTTCCACTCACTATGGGATAAGAAATATACGGGGTGGCTCGTCTGAGATGGAACATCCTGTATAATTCATACCTGGGTCAAGAATCTTATTGTGATAAATTTTTTTAAACAAAACGTGACATGTTTCACTACACTTGTTTGATAAAACCACCGTGTTTGTTTTTTGTTAAAGGGTTATAGGCATAGGGAAATACCTCACGAGGCAAAGAGTTCCACAACTTCGCCGTTCGATAAAAAAATGAAGTTCGGCAGGTTTCGAATTTGACAATGAAGGGGTGACTAGCTTCAGCCCGTCTAGTCTACCTATCTGGAATCTCTAATGATGGAACAACAGACGAGATTTCTGATGATCACCGACCATAGAAAAGTGAGAGATCTCTCACGTTTCTACTATGTTGTAGAATCTAGACAGGTCAATGAATTAGTGTGACATCATCAATCAGAAGAATGGCTCTCTTCTGGATAGAATCCAATAACTTTAACCCATGAGAGGGTGCTGTTGGTGGTGTTCCCGATATGGAAGACTTGATGGAAATAGTTGTACCTGACATCATCATATTAGGGGTTGTGGAATCTGCCTTTCTGGAGAAGATGCAAGCTTGAGTTTTGGTTGCATTAAACTTCACTAGATTATCAATTCCCCATTTCAAAATCGTTGCTAGATCTCCAATAATTGCGTCAACTTGTCTCTGTCTCGCTCCTGTACCTTCGTTGGATGGCATAGGGAGATGGAGAAAGCTGTATGAAGTATACCATCATCTGCAAAGCTGTGGATGTGATAGGTGGTCAATTCCAGCAGCTCGTTGATATGGAGCAGAAACAACGTTGGTGCCAAGACAGGTCCCTGTGGAACCCCAGTGTTCATAGCCGTTGTATCGAAGGATACTTCGTCAACCAGCACATGGAGTGATCCATCCGAGAGAAAAATCGATAGTAAGCGCCAATATTCGAAATCAATTTGAATGTGGTATAAATTTAGGGGAAGACAATGGCTTGAGTGGTTGGTAAGGGGTGAATCATAGGTATCGATTTGGTTATTTAATATTATGTTACAATTGTTTTTTTAATGTTAAAATTTCTATGGATTCTAGAATACTTCGCGTAATTAGAGTCATCTAATTTTTTAGAAATCCCACAAACGAACTATCTTCGTGCTCAAACAGTTGTCTGAACATGTCAAGTTTTATGAACATTGAAGAATCTACCAAAAAGGACACATTATGAATAGCTGGAAATGTCACCGCACGCCACTGTTCAGCCTGTAAAGTATATTGTTTTGTAGATACAAAGCTACAAAGTTGTACAACCTGTTAGGTTCGAGTTCTCTTTTTGTATTTATTTTATTATGGTTCATAGTTTCAAGACATTGATGATGAAATTTGTTTTGATTGAAAATGTTTGCAACCGAATCATGCACCAAATTGAAGTTGAAAGAACCTTTACGCGAACGACTTCCATCGTCCCATCCCACATTATCAAATTGGTATAGTTGCTAATCGCCTACTGGAAAGATCATCTACCAACGCTGTAGAAAGTGTTCTCATTCTCGAACTCAATAAGGGAATGCAAATATTTTAATAACATGCTTACATTGTTAATAACGTAATCAGATATTACGCATTCGTATATGTAGGTGAAAATTAGTACATGACTAATAATAATTAATATTTACGAAATATTCTTTTTTCTAATTTTATGATGCAAATTTTAATGAATGTTATATAAGGATTGAATTTTAATAAGGAAATTAGAATATTTGACAATTCGCAGTTCCCTCGACCGTTGGAATATAAAGCAATACTGCTTTTGCTTTGCTAAATAATATTGAGACCAAAACTCTTTCGCTCGGAATAAGAGTTCGATACACGTTGACGTTAAGTATACTCATATTCATTAATCAATAAAGGGACAAGGATTGTCGGTAAATTAGGATATTAGCTTTCAAATTCATAGTAATAATGGAAAAAAAAATTGGAAAATTAATAAAGAGAATTCTCAATATCCACATTAGTGTCCGTGACATTGGTATCAGAGACCCGTTGTCGCCGACGCTTTGGAGAAGCAGTTTGGTAAGAAGCTTTTTCGTAGCTACAAATCTAGAGACTTCGTTTTTTTGTAATTTTTGAAGTTTGTTTCTTAAAACTTTAAATGAACTAAAATCGTGATCAATATCGATTGATTTTGATGTAAAATTTCCCAAGCAATTTGATTCTGACAATTTTTCAATCCCACATGATGACCCAGATCCACGAAATTCAACAAAGCGCAAAAAATAGGAGGCAAAACAACGAAATCGAATATAAATTAGTGTAATTTAGTAATTTTGTGGCTCTGGGTCATCATGTGGAATTGAAAAATTGTCAAAATCAGAATGCTTGGGAAATTTCACATCAAAATCAGTCATTTTGATCAGGTTTTAGTCAATTTATACTTCAAACATTACAAAAAACGAAGTCTCTAGATTTGCAGCTGCCAAAAAGCTTTTTTCAAATTGCTTTTCCAAAGCAGCAAAATATTTAAAAAAATAATGTAATAGCATGTTTTCGATCGAAAATTGTCCAAGTAATCCAAATATCCTACTTACAATTCTAAATTCTGCAACTTTGAAATTAATGGTATACTGGAGTGTAAAAACTGATAACCTGACGACAGATTTTTGTACAGTAATATCGGTTTTTTGTCGTTTTTTCGATTTTTCGCCATTTTGAAAATTTTGCAACAACGAAAAATCCAAACTCTTTGAGGTTAGAAATTTTTTACGGAACTCAAATTCTAGGTTCTATTAGAGGTTTTGATAGCGAGTATTTTAAGTCTAAGCAGATTGATTTGGGTCGAATAGACATGAAGCTATCCTAATGAATGTGTTTGGGCCTCTAAAGGGCCCAAACACATTTATTAAAAATTAGGATTACCTTGTAGCTCATTATGTAAGCATTGTGCAGGTAAATACCGTTCTAATTGCCCCAAGTCAGGAATCAGTATATTAGATGATGATGATTTTAATGTGTATTGATGAAAATGAACACGATGATGAAGATGATGACAATACCAAACACATTTATTAGGATAGCTTCATTTCTATTCGACCCAAATCAATCTGCTTAGACTTAAAATACTCGCTATCAAAACCTCTAATAGAACCTAGAATTTGAGTTCCGTAAAAAATTTCTAACCTCAAAAAGTTTGGATTTTTCGTTGGTCCAAAATTTTCAAAATGGCGCTAAAGTTATGTCTCCGGAGCAAAATGCTTGAATTTTGGATATTATATGCAAAATGATGAAGTCTTCCGAATAATTTTAGCTTTAGATTGATAACATCAGTATTTCGTATGAAAGGACCATCTGCGTTGTTTGTTCTTGCGCCTGATAATAAAACAAAAAATGTCGTGTATCACAAGGTACATAACTGAAGAGTGCAACCTATGCACCAAAATACATGAATAATAAAGAATAATTAAAATACTTTTTTTTTAATTTTTATTTCTTAATAAAAAATTGAACTTAATAAAATCACAAATTTTGTATATTTATTGCCTCTAAGGCGAAACAGAGTTCGCCGGGTCAGCTAGTTTATTATAAAATATCGATTTCTGGGGTCGAAAACAGTTTTTTGACATTTTCGTTGAAAAACAACCCAAAGAATTGAAAAAAAGCATAAAAAACTTTTTAGAAGGGTATTTTAATCTCTATTTGCCGGTAAACGAGTTCGAGTACGATGTAGAAACGGAAAAAAATTGCCCCGGCAAGTTCCGCAGACCGTCTTCGCCGTCTCCTTCAGTTCAGAATTGCCCATTTAGGGATAGTTAGTTGACTCCAAGAAAAAATAATTATTCTACTACGAACTGGCCACCGAAGAATCGGCCGTCGACGATCTGGTGGGGCGACTAATCGGCGATGACGATGGACCTACAGAAATTATGCTTCAGTGAAACAGGAAACCTCACTGTGTGATTTTGCTGCTTCCAGAAAAATTGTCTTCTTACATCCAGATGTTGACGGTCGTTGATGACAAGTTTCAATCTTAAAGGGAGAAGTAAAACTGGATATTGTGCAAACCTTGAACGGAGACATGGAAATATTTTTTTTGTATTGTTGTTTGTACAGATTTGCTCCTGTAGTGCACTTTTATTTAGACATATTTTTCAGCGGTTAGAATAGTTAGTATTTGTCCCTTTGTCCTGTGTTTTCGGTACTTCTCCAGGCTCCAATTCAATAGTTTTCTGCATCTTATTGTCATTCCTTTGTACAAAGGTTTCAGTAATATTTTCTTCATGCAGCCAGCTTCCTTTATGACATTCTTTAAGAAGGTTTATTCTTTGCATCTTCACAAACGCTGCTCGAGAAGTATTTTTTGCGATCTTGCTGGCTAACAAATTTTGATAGCAAAAATATCCACCAAAACAATTTTCGGGCTGAATTTCGATTTGTACTTCATGTAGTTTGCTATATACTTCTCCATCTGTAATAATTTAACATCATTATTAGAAAGTCTTTGATCTACAATTTTTGGGTTTGTTGTTAGGTTAGAGGTGGTTTTAGTTTTGATGAGCTAACACTCGTACATAATGGGTAGGTATGTTTAAAGATAAAGAGATCGAAATGTGGAAGAGTTCAATAGTAATTAAAATTACTTACATCAAATTGATCTTCACTCATAAAACATTTGAAGTAGCTCCTATGCTTGTAGCTTCTGGGGCGGGTGAGGGGAGGCTTGTAGTTGTAAACACTTTTTCGCTTTTTGACATCCATTGGAACAGAAATAAACAGTTATAGATTACTTGTACATTGTGGCACTATGCACCGTTTATAAACCATTGCTTTTAACAAATTCGATAACATAAATTAACTTTCGCTTTCTTAATTTAATTATAATTTTGTGAACCATTTTATGTACAATACAAATCAATATTTTTAAATTCAAAGTGCAAATATTTGCTATTTTAAAATCCAAACTTCACAACACGATTTTTTTCCGTTCGGAAGATAGCAAATTTGTAGTTTACTGGAGAAGCAAATTTTTTCTGATTTTCAACGTATGGTTTTATGGGCAAATTCACCCTTGTGTAGGAAGCCCCAGTACAAATAAACCTCCGATATATAAATCCGAAAGTGTGTGTAACTGTTTCTTTGTTCTTCGTTCGCGATGAAACTACTCAACCGATTTGATTATTCTCGTTCAATCGCAAAGAACGAGACTATCTCGAGGTACACTCACTGTTAGTTTATAATGTCGATAAAAGGGGCTTCATTTACATGGGCCCCCACATTGCTAAAGACGACACTGCACTGCAATTATATATCTAATACTTCATTTAGATTTTCTAATGGAGTTTGCTTCAAAATGAGCGGCACAAGTTATGTTATGAATAATATATTTCTTAATATTCCATATTATGTTAATTAGAGCTGTTAAGGTGGTTGAACAACCCACAATAGTCAGTGCTATTTGATTCGTTTTCTTTCTTAAGTGAAACGGATTGAATAATTTATTAACCCATCTATATCAAACATGTGGAACTTTTAATGGGTTTCTAATTTTTAATGTAATGTAATAAGGAAACGTGTTAGTTTGGCGTATGCGATTGTTGCTATAACTATTATTGAAGCAATACAAAATTAACTGTGATCAACCGATCATTAACTTCCTTTACTTTTGCTAGCACAATTTTTTGCTTTCGGACACTGCGGGTCAAATGTATGATTGGAGAATAAGAAACTATGTTGGAAATGATTTTGAAACATTGAAATTTCATTCAAATGGTATACATAATGTATTTTACAACTCTATTTTATACTGCCCCTCTGCTGTCAGATTCAGATTGCCTTTCGAAATTATTCACACTTTAAGATAACCTTGTTTATACTGACAACTGTTGTCACATGAACTATCAAACAAAAGTATTGACAATATCGTCGTCCTCAGGACGTACGGGCTTCACTGGCAATACCATAGCTTTCAGGAGATCATCTTGAAGATTCTACAGTTTTTTGACGTGAAATTTAAACATTTAGTATTTTATTCCTGTTAGAATTCTCAATTCTATCATGTATTTTATGAGATGTAGTTTATACTTCGAATGTTGTTGCATAGTTACGAATGATACGTACATAGATTAGATATTATATATGGGAGGATATGTAGTTTAGGTGATCTAATGGATAAGAACTTGGATTTGACAGAAAGATAATGTCATAAGTTTGAATAAACTTGTATTTCAAATAATCCTATTGTTTTGCGTACTTCGAAATAAATTACATTGGATTACAGTAAAAAAAACATTTATTACACCTCCCGGGCCCAAAATACTAGCCTGTGGGCCAGGTTCCACCTGAAGCTACACCACATCGGTTCAAAAAGCATTAAATCCACCGCGAATAGACGGAGGAGTTTATTACAAATTTATTCCCGTTCTAATATATATATATATATATATATATATATATATATATATATATAAACAAGTTTAAAGTTTCTTTGCCTAATTGGCCACTATCGTGTATGTAACTTAAGAGATATAGAATTAAATTTTCTGAATTATGAAGATAACTTAGATAATTTAACATAGGATTATAAAGATGAATAAACGTAAAAGATTGAACCATAGGCGGGATTCGAACCCACATTTCTGGATTTCTAGTCCAGGGTGTTTACCAATTACACCACTTCGGTCCTATTAGATTTTTATATTTTTGTAAATATAAACCTCTGAAAGGATAGTAGATCATTGATGAACACAATGCGATTCGATGCCCTACCATAGATCAACTATTCACGCATATTCATCTAAAGTTCAGTCGTTTTTTGAAGTAAGGATTGTAGGTTAGTACTGCTATGGTTGGCAGTTACTTGACAGTTCTTATTCAAATGACAGCATCCCTGGTTCTTATATACTTCAATAGAACTGACTGAGAATTGTTCTGGTTAATTATAAACAAGTTTAAAGTTTCTTTGCCTAATTGGCCACTATCGTGTATGTAACTTAAGAGATATAGAATTAAATTTTCTGAATTATGAAGATAACTTAGATAATTTAACATAGGATTATAAAGATGAATAAACGTAAAAGAAATGTGGGTTCGAATCCCGCCTATGGTTCAATCTTTTACGTTTATTCATCTTTATAATCCTATGTTAAATTATCTAAGTTATCTTCATAATTCAGAAAATTTAATTCTATATCTCTTAAGTTACATATACGATAGTGGCCAATTAGGCAAAGAAACTTTAAACTTGTTTATAATTAACCAGAACAATTCTCAGTCAGTTCTATTGAAATATATAAGAACCAGGGATGCTGTCATTTGAATAAGAACTGTCAAGTAACTGCCAACCATAGCAGTACTAACCTACAATCCTTACTTCAAAAAACGACTGAACTTTAGATGAATATGCGTGAATAGTTGATCTATGGTAGGGCATCGAATCGCATTGTGTTCATCAATGATCTACTATCCTTTCAGAGGTTTATATTTACAAAAATATAAAAATCTAATAGGACCGAAGTGGTGTAATTGGTAAACACCCTGGACTAGAAATCCAGAAATGTGGGTTCGAATCCCGCCTATGGTTCAATCTTTTACATTTATTCATCTTTATAATCCTATGTTAAATTATCTAAGTTATCTTCATAATTCAGAAAATTTAATTCTATATCTCTTAAGTTATATATATATATATATATATATATATATAAACAAGTTTAAAGTTTCTTTGCCTAATTGGCCACTATCGTGTATGTAACTTGAGATATATAGAATTAAATTTTCTGAATTATGAAGATTATATATATATATATATATATATATATATATATATATATATATATATATATATATATATATTTGAGCTGTAATAAATTTGTAATAAACTCCTCAGTCTATTTGTGGTGAATTTAATGCTTTTTGGGCCGATGTGGTGTAGCTTCAGGTGGAACCTGGCCCACAGGCTAGTATCTTGGGCCCGGGAGGTGTAATAAATGTTTTTTTTACTGTAATCAAATGTAATTTATTTGTAATAATTTCTCTGCGGGTCAGTTTTGGGGTGGGGCACAAATATTGGTGCAACTTCTACCACATGTGTTTCGACATATATCAACTAAGGATAAACATCAGTAGTCAATATTTGCATACAAACAGTGAGCAATATTACATAGAATACCTATACCTATAACATCCCGTCATTAGACAGTGAGATGAAACATAATATGAATTACATTAGTTTTGAAGACTGTGAATGAATCGTGAAATATATCTAGGCTATTAGAGACCCGGTTGTATTCAACACACATTCGAGCAAGCGGACCATGTAAACTCAGATTCGTATTACTGCACTTGATGTGAAAGAGTTGATCTTGTGGACGCACTCCCAGCCCTTAAGCTAATCATTGTCAGCAGCTCAAAATCATATTGGTGTCTTATTATTTTGAATAACGTCAGTAAGTCTGAGACTGTCCTCCTGAATTCCAGCTGCTGCAAGTCAAACATCCGCAACCTTTCTGGATAAGTGCCATAATCAGGCAGGTGACCATTCACTCTGAGGAACAGATAAAGAGTAAATCTTCTTTGCGTTGATTCCAATCGCTGAATATATGTGATGTACGACGGCGACACTGCAATACTCCAAATGAGATCTTACATAGGCAAAGTAAAGTTTTTTGAAGCTATCCACTGTTTTAAAGTGTTTACCAACTCGGGAAATAAACCCCATCATAGAGTATGCCTTTCTGACTATGTGCTCCACGTGCAGCTTAAAATTTAGTTTAGAGTCGAATGTCACTCCAAGGTCCCTCATAATCTACCCTTTTCGATGGTTTATTATTCAATATGTATGACGTAGTTGAGTAATTTATGATATTTCATGTGAATGAAATTGTACAGCATTTATCACAGTTTAGTAGGAGTTTATTCAGTCGGGTCCATTCCAGAAGCTTATCAAGGTCATTCTGTAACAAATCGCTGTCCGCCATCGATGAAATAATTCTGAATATTTTCAAGTCGTCAGCATATAAAAGACTGCCTGAACTGAATATTCCACAAAGATCATTGATAAAAATTAAAAATAATGTCGGCCCTAAATTTGATCCCTGTGGAATGCCCGAAGTGGATGTATATTTTTCAGATGCGAAGCCATTTACAAACGACTCGAACCACCTCATCATATTCCCTACAACACCATACATTGCTAGTTTTTTATGAAGCAAGCAGAAATTGACTTTATCGAATGCTTTGGAGAAGTCCATATATACTGAGTCCACTTGCCTTCTCTTATCTAAAGAGTTATATAGTAATGCATTGTACCTGAGAAGATTAGTCGTTGGAGATCTGCCAGATATAAAGCCATGTTGCGTCTCGCTAAGATAAGGCGACACATGGTGTGATATCTTATCATTAACAATGGATTCAAGGATTTTCTCAAAAGTTGATGATGTTATATGAAATTAATTCTATTCTTGATTATAATTCAGAAGAGTTTACCAACCTTCGAAGTAGAGTAACATTCATGACGTCCTCCTCATTTCGTTTCAACTTTTGTACTAAAAGTTTTTCTGTTCCTTACATTCACCCCTGTAAGTGGTACGTAAATATAAAAAAGATAATCAACCTGTACAGGGTGTCCCATTTTGGGTACTTTTGCGGGGTATCTCCTTTATTTTCAAAGATAGAGAGTTGCGGTTTTCGCGACACTGTGCTACTTTTTCGTAAAACTCAAGATGCCTTCAACAGAATTTTCATAGTCCTTTTAGTTTTTAAGATACAGGGCATTTCTGAAAATGTTGCATTTTGTGACCCCCCTCGTATCTCCGTTATTCTTCAACTTATCGAAAAGGTAAAATAACATTCTAATAGATTTTTTTCCGTAAAATGCAGTGGTGTAGATAACTTTTGTTACATATTTACTGTTTTTGAGTTATAAAGTAAATTTATATTTTTATAAATGGAACATCCTGTATATTTATAGTCTATAAAATTTGTCTTTTTTTTACCTTTTCAAAAATATATGATAGTATAAAGTTTTTTTCAGAAACACGCAAATAATTGACAATTTTCAGAAATTAAATACATATTTTAATAGTAGGCTATGGATAACAATAATAAACAAGTGCAAGTTACATATTACTAACAAATAATTGGATACCTTGTATATAGGTATCTATTAAAAAAAATTCCCATAGATCTTTTTTCTAACAGTAAGTTTGTAACAACAGTTTTGTGGCGTAAAGTGACAATATAACAAAAACACAAAAAAATAACATTATTAAAAAAAATTAAATGTGATGTTCAAATTGACTACCATTTTCTCTAATGCAAAATTGGCACATATTTGAGATTCTTTGAATAGCGTTCAAAAGAACCATTGTTCTCATTCGCAGATTTCGAAAAGCTAAATGAATTGCCTCTCGAAGTTCTGCAATGCCGTCATATCGAGTTTTATAAACTTCATTTTGTATATAGCCCCATAAAAAAAATCTAAAATTGAGAGATCTGGTGATCGTGGAGGCCATCTAACAGGTCCGTTGGTACCTATCCATCTTTGAGGAAAGTTATTATTAAGAAAGGCCCTTAAGAGCCTAGAGTTATGACTTGGGGCACCATCTTGCTGTAGGTAAACAGCATTATACTGGGCTAATGGAATGTTTTCGAGCAGTTCTGGAATAACTTCCTCAAGAATTTCTAGGTATCTACGTGCTGTAAGACCTCCTTCAAAAATCCTATAAACTATATGCCTACCCAAAATAAAACATGAAACCCCAACTCCAAAGCGTCCTTGTTGTGCCCTTTCAAACATTAAATGCTGATTTACGCTATGCCAAATCCTTGTTTTGTGACGATTGAAAATGCCAGCACTTGACAAGATAACAAGTCTGCCAAACAAATCGTTAGCATCGATTTGTTGCAAATACCACTGGCAAAACAGTTGCCGGCGCTCGGCATCGCCAGGATGTAAATGTTGTAGTATATTAAATTTGTATGGATGATACTTATATTTCTTCAAGATCCTCTGAACGTTAGTTTTTGGCACACCAATTTCCTTCTCAATTTTTCTACATGAGGACGAAGGTGTTGCTTCTATATAACCTAAAGTATCTATCTCTTTTCCTTCCCTGTTCTCTTTGTTGTATGTTTTAGGGCGCGGGTGAACAAATGATCCGTGCTCAACTAAATTTGCTTTTAAACGGGCAAATATCCCAAAAAACGGTTGCCTTCTTTCTGGATATCTAACAAGCAAAAATTAAAATGATAACAGAGATTTTCATAGCCATAATAGCTTACTCACCTTTGGAAATATAATTCCGAAGCTTCTTCAGAATTTTCGTTACTCTGTATAAAACATACCACCATATCATATTTCTCATAATTTTCGTAAGTTGCCATTATTCGAGAAAATTGATAAATATCTATTGAATAATGATACCAAAAGAACGAAAATAAACAGCTTAAATGCGATAGAGATTTGACGTTTATTTCTGTTTCTTGTAATAAACAATATCAATGGCCTACTATTAAAATATGTATTTAATTTCTGAAAATTGTCAAATATTTGCGTGTTTCTGAAAAAAAGTTTATACTATCATATATTTTTGAAAAGGTAAAAAAAAGACAAATTTTATAGTCTATAAATATACAGGATGTTCCATTTAAAAAAACATAAGTTTGCTTTATAACTCAAAAACAGTAAATATGTAACAAAAGTTATCTACACCACTGCATTCTACGGAAAAAAAACTATTAGAATGTTATTTTACCTTTTCGATAGGTTGAAGGATAACGGAGATACGAGGGGGGTCACAAAATGCAACATTTTCAGAAATGCCCTGTATCTTAAAAACTAAAAGGGCTATGAAAATTACGTTGACGGCATCTTGAGTTTTACGAAAAAGTAGCACAGTGTCGCGAAAACCGCAACTCTCTATCTTCAAAAATAAAGGAGATAACCCGCAAAAGTACCTAAAATGGGACACCCTGTACAGTGAGTAAAATTGGTTTTATCAAATCATGTATCAAATAATGTAAATTAATCTGCTTTTCTGAATTTGTTTAGGGCTAGTGGCACATTTTGTCAGTGTTCGTTACCAATATTTAAGATAGGTTCTTTCCATTAAAAATAGTTCACATTCAAAGCCTTTATTGACATATAATTATGAATTACAACATGAATAACATTCGAATATATTCATTCTCATTGAAAATTAGCAATAATATGATCAAGTTGAAGTTGTGTTTGATATTTATCTGAAGATTAGGGCAATCTTGTATGCCATAATAGGATACAACCTTTGAATCTCTAAAATACGCAGCTAGAGTGACGTGATCTGGTTTATTTATATCAATGCATCCATCCATACTATGGTTAGCTGAAAATGGGAGTGAGAGCGCACGCTTCTTGTTATATCCTGTGCATAAGAACTGTATAGTGATATTTGTATGTAACAAGATGATACTTTCGAATTCGATATCTTGAACTTGTAGAATATCAATAGTTCTAAATCTCTGGAAACTGTTGATATTCAAACTGGATATCCCATTGCAAGCCAGATCAATCAGATAAATGTCAAGTTGGTCCATGAACGCGAAAGTTTCTTCATCTATGGTCCGTATTCGATTTCCTCTTATTAAAAAAGACATAATATTCGGCACATTCGTGAACTGAACCGAATTCAAGACTGTCAAATCATTAAAGGATAAATCAATTGCTTCGAGATTTGTCAAGTTTATAAACGATGAAGGTTCGATAGATTTTATATGATTTTTGTTCAAAAATAACTGATACAAAGACATATTGACGAATGTACCGGTTCTTATGATTTCTATTGAATTGTCGTACACGTTTAATGAAAAATTTATTTCTAGATCTTTGAAAAAATTCGCCTTTATTTCCTTTATTCCACATTTTAGCAACAACAATGTTTGAATTTTTCCACCACTCAACACCATATCATTATGTAATATTGGCATATTTATATCGCGGATATAAATCTGACAAAGATTATTCACTTTCACTAACAAAGTGAGATCATACACTGAGAACCTCCAAGCTTCTTGATCGCAATATTGTTCTTCTTCCATATGGACAAATATGTTCATATAATAAAGCACCAACATCAATTTGATTATATTCATATTCTTTGTGATAAATAGGAAACCCTAATTGTGATACACATATAGCTGATACTTCTATCAGTATGTATTATCTTTGGAGTTTTAAATTCTTCTAATGAGTTGCTCTTTATATATAGTTGCTAACAACATGGTAATGATAGTCATACATAATAAATGACGTACTAATGGATCTACTTATTTCGTGCCCATCAGGAACATAACACAATGAAAACTTCTATTGAAATGGGACTTTATCATATTTTGTTGAAACATTTTTTAATTAGGACTGTGACACTGGCAAATTCACATGTTCATTAATGAAATGCTGTACATAATAAAATAGAACTATGAAAAAGGGTAATTATTCTACATTGCACAAAATCATGTTTACTTAATATAGTCCAGTCAACGAAGCTCTAAAATGACCAAAAGCTCTTATTACAGCTCTAGAAAATCTATTTAGTCGAGACAATATAGACCAAAATTTGCCAAAACCTAGGTTATTTTTCGGACAAGATGGATTCAGATGTGGTTATCGGCATTCGATTCTGAAAGACAAGTAGAAAAAATGTTGTTTGTTCTTGGCGCCCATTCGAAATTGCATTTGTACATCAAAAAATTGCATTTGTTGAAGCATTTTAGAGCCTTTTTATATATACACTTTGACTAGACGAGAGGGAAACCTATAATGTAAGAAAAACATCGTGTAAGCAAGCGGTGGAATGTAGGGAGAGATAGGCATTCGTATTTTTCTTGAGGGTTTGGAGGTTATAGGCATAGGGAAAGACCTCACTAGGTAAAGAGTTTCACAACTTCGCTGTTCGATAAAAAATGAAGTCTGGTAGAAAGAAGTTCAGCAGGTCTCGAGCTTGACAGTGAATCTAGAATCTCTCGTGGTGGAAGAACATACAAGATTTCTGATGAAAACTGACCATGGAAATATCTATAGACGAGGGAGAAATCGTCCACCTTTCTACGGTGTTCTAGAGAGGTCAATGAACTCGTGTGACATCATCAATCAAACGAATAGCTCTCTTTTGTATAGAATCCAAGAGCCGAACTCCAAAAATGTGAACAGTACTCCAGGACAGGTCGAATATGTGCTTTGTAGATTATGAGGAGGTGCTGCGATGTGAGGTAGCTCTCGACACGGAATAGAAACCAAGTTTTTGTGAAGCGGTTTTAGCAATCGACTTCACATGATCGTCCCATGAAAAAGTGCTGTTGGTGGTGATGCCGAGCATTGTTATGGAAGACGTCCTAGGAATAGTTGTACCTGACATCATCACATTAGGGATTGTGCACCTTCCTGGAGAAGGCGCAAGCTTGAGTTTTGTTTGCATTAAACTGTACTAGATTATCAGATCCCCATTTCAAAATCTTTGCCAGATCTCCGTTAATTGCTTCAACTTTTCCCTGTCTCGCTCCTCAGGCTTCATTAGATGGTATAAGGGCTCTAGATGAGCAAACTGTATGAAGTGTACCATCAACTGCCAAACTGTGAACGGGACAGATGGTCACTTCCAGCAGATATGGAGCAGAAACAAAGTTGATGCCAAGATAGATCCCTGTGGAACACCAGCGTTAATGGCCATTGTATCGAAGGATACTTCGTCAACCACCATATGGAGTGATTTATTTGAGAGGAAACTAGATAGTGAGCGACAAAGTTGAGACGGCAAACCATATTAATCCAATTTCGTTACTCGGGGGTTTTTGGGGTCGCTAAATACGAATGTGATGTTGAAAAAAATTCTTCGATGTACCTGGGGCTCAGTACACCCTGGTGCACTACGATGACTCATGAACATTGCTCCAATTACATGCGAAATGTATTGAAAATGATTACTTTGTGGTTTTTGAGGTCGCTGATCATGAATATGACATTCAAAATTGACTGCCTGTACCTGGCGGTCAGGACTTCCTGGAGTACGCGTCATCCTTGGGATATTCATTTATAATATCCCATGTGCAAAATTATTGCCGGAAGTTTTTTCGAGATGGCGAATATTTTGAAAATTATCCCGAGACAAAGACTCCATCGAGAAAAAATTTCCGGAGATTAATTTGTGCACTCGGGATATTCGGTAATAGAATTTTACACTGAAGAAGAATTAGTTTAAAATAATTTCAATGTGATATTATTTGACATTTTGTCATGAAAATATGAGACATTACGAAGGAATGCCATAATTTTGTTGTTTTGTTTTGTATCGTATCACTTTCAAACTCATTTGTTAAAAAATATCCACTATCATTTTGCTTCTCTACCCTAAAAGAAACAATATTCGCTGAAATATTTTTGTTGGCATGGCAACAAGTCGAAATAAAAGTATTTCATTGATCGAAAATTGTCGGAGTGAAATTCTCATTATAATTCAATGTAGAATGCATCGAAAATGGTTACTCGGGGGGTTATTGAGGTCGCTGATCAGTGATCACGAATATGACATTTACTTACCTTCTCGTACCTGGAGGTCAGGACTTCCTGAAATTCTAATTCAATGTAGAATGCATCGAAAATGGTCACTCGGAGGTTTTCGAGGTCGCTGAATTTTTTCAGATGTTTTCTCTACCTCTTACCTTCCCTCACCCACAGTTTCAGGGATTTTGGCCGTGGCCATATGTCAGAAAATATTAAAGAGTAAGAGTATCTTATTTTGGGCCAAAAAAGGTACGCTACGCTAGCATCATCAGAGAAACAACTAAATTATACTGTTGCTAGTATTTATATTCACAGAGATGTAGAGAAAAAGGAAAACAAATTTAACTTTGAACTGTTAACGGATTAAAGTTGGAGGGTAAGCGGTAATTATACGTTAGTCATCAATTGATCTCTAATTCGGTAAATTTGTATGGCTTGTACGCAAAGAGTTCTATATAATAGAGTAGACTACTAAGCCTTTCACTGGTATGTTAACGGATATTCTGTCCTTCTCGCACATGTACTGCGCTCTCATTCGCACGATGTGCGCGCGTTATACTTATTCTTGTATTCTTATACTCTTTGTGATAGAAGGGGAGACCTTGCGAGTGATAGCTCACTAACATGTGCGAGAAGGACAGAATGTCCAACTACTTACCAGCGGTTTCCTATGCTTAACACACTACTTGCCTACTCTATATATAGAACTCTTTGCTTGTACGAGATTATTCATAGAACAATAATTGATATACAAGCAAAAGGAAAAACAAAATCATGTAAAGCACATAACTACCCTCACTTTCAATTACTTGAGTTCCGGTTATCATTCTAGTGCGGCAAATTAATAAATGTTAAAAGCCCTATTTCCCCCATAATTCTTAAACTTTTGTTGTAAATTACATAAAACGGAGAAACTATGGTTTTCTATTCCGCGACGCTTATGACTTAATGATGTCAATAACAATACGCAAACCGCGTATCTAGTCGAGGAAATAATGCACTGAAATAGGTCCAACCTTCCAAAACTGGCCCAGTAAGATGCATTGACTTGCCGTTTTCTGCATTCGATTCAGAATGTAATTTAGAAATTATGTGTCGCGTATGTTTTTTTGGAAAAACTCTTAATTGCATTTCTACAGCGAAAAATGCATTTTTCGGAGTGCATTTTATTAAGTGAATAAAAAAATTAATTACTCGGTGAATAATGAGTCAAACTGACTGGAGTTGGTTTCTCGGGGGTTTTCAGGGTCGCTGATCACGAATATGATGATGATACCCCTGAGGTCACCTTGGACCATCCCCGGGGTAACCGGGGGTACTGACGACCTGGATATCGATTAATTTCTTTAAAAATAATTTGTTATGCTTGTCAACTGATCCAGCGAGGATATAAAGGTCGCTGATGATGATTACGACATGCAAAAACCTTACTGAAACACCTAGGGATACCTGCAGACCGGATATCTACATCATCTTTTAGGAATCCGTTAATTTTTATCCATAATATACAACAAATTCTGGCTTTTGGGGGTTTTCGGGGTCGCTGTTCATGAATATGAGGTCCAAAAAATTACCCGAGTTCAACTTGGACCATCTCCGGGGCATCCTGGGTCTTGATGCCCTGGATGATTTTTTTATGATTGTCAACAGATCGAGCGATGATATAAAGGTTGCTGATGATGATTATGAGAAGCACAAACTTTCCTGAAATACCTGGGATATCTACGTCATCTTCTAGAAATCCGTACATTTTTCTTCGAAATAAGCAACAAATTCTGGCTCTCGGGAGCTTTTGGAGTCGCTGATCTCGATTATGTAGAAATGCAATAAAGAGTTTGCCCAAAAACAAACACGGCACAAAATTTCTAAATTACATTCTGAATCGAATGCAGAAAACCGCAAGTCAATCCATCTTACTGCGCCAGTTTTGGAAGGTGGAATGATTTATTTATCTTTATAATGAAGGTCAGTGACGGCAGCTTGCTATAATATATGAGTATTATAGCCCAGGTTCACAGAAACATGTTTAAGGCACGTTTGAAAATCAAACTTGAACAGTACTTCGCGATATATTTCAATTAAGAAATAAACTATTATGACGAATCGTATCATAAATTATATTAGGTTAGCTACTACTTACTAGATGGCGCTTTAAAACTGTCCACAAAAGACCTCTTAAGGACTTATTCTAACTCGGCAGGAAGCAAAACTGTCAAATATACAGACTTCTATATGAGTAACACCTTGGTAGATTATTTATATCATTTCAATATAGATGGCAGTTTTGCTTGCAGCACAAATAATACCAGATACTTCTTTCCACTTACCTTCATATTTGAATTTGAATAATATTCACACATGTTAACATGTCCGGTCAACATTTTCATTTACCCATAATAAACCACCCTGCAAACCCATATCTTATGAAAATTAAAGACGTTACATACCCACATTCATTATATGATACTTTCAGGCCGGAAAAGCTATTGGGCTATAAACTGAATTGAATATAAAACTTCACCGTTCATTCTCACTTGACTGCTGCACGCATTTCCTGTGAAGTTAGCGCCGTCTATCTGGAATTTTAATTTTTTTTAGTTCTCAAAGGAAGCTGCATAGTTCTGAAGTTCTACCCTGAAAGTTCCAGCAAAATATCCTCGAAAACTGAAAAACAATTTTGTCGCGGCATCTTTACGCAGCGCCGTTTTTTGGAAGAAATAAATTCTAAGCAGTTCTTTCGTTAAAAAAGGGAGAATTCTGGAGTTGTTTAAAGAATGGGGTCCAGCGGGTATACTAAATTAGATGTAACATCGCCATCTCATTCTGCATTGATAACAAAAATCAAGAAGAACTCAATGTACACAATTTTGATATCAAATTAAATCTGAAATTATGCAGAATTGTATGAAATAATTTTCAATAAGATTGATTTTCGAAAGTTCAATTCGGAATTTACGTGAAATATGACCTTAATCATCTTATTATTGTATTCAAACGAAACAATACACAACTATAAGTATATCAATGCAAAACCAACTTCATCTACATTATTATAAAATATTGGGAAAGCTATAAAGTATAGATTGTGAAACTTTCTGTAAGTTCTCACCGAAATAAGCTTTTGACGGTAGATGACGCAACAAAAGTGGTTTCAGTGGAGTAGAAAGGTAATAAAAAAAATATCAATAACCTTGCCTAATAAGAACCCTTCGCCTAAAAGCTCGCGACTAATACAAGTACCCGAGCGCCCTCTACAATTTACCTGCGGCCGTTGAGAGAACTAAGTTTGACAGTCGACTGTGTCGTCTATTTCGTTTCCATGGATTTGTAGCTAATTCTAGTTCCAAGGTAGAGCGCACGTAAAGAAGTGCAGGGGTAGACCAGAATCTGGATACAAGTTTGAGGAAAATATCGGCCGATGTAGGAATTAGTGATCCTTGTTTGGAGAATGCTAATGTGTTGATTAGACAAATTTTTTAACGTTTTTGGTCTTTTTTTAAGCCGGGTGAACATAATTCTAATGTATTAGCAAAATCATTACTGAATGAATTGAAAATTATTTTAAATTGTCCTTCTGGGTCTGATAACAATAAACTAATCGCTCAAAGTTACGATGGGGAGTCCAAGCCATTATCAAAAGATCATTTCCACATGCACAGTATATTCACTGTTACGCGCATCAATTTCCTTTAATTGTTGAACGAGCGGAATAAAAATTTTCTTTGCAAATTTGCCGTCATTTTCAAGCGTTTTTTCTCGATCGCCAAAACGAACGGTAATTCTTGATGAAATAGTCAAACGTAGATTACCACGCGCTGTTCCTACACGCTGAATTTTCAAAAGTCACATTATTTGAACACAAGGATTATTTCAAAGAATATTTAGACAAATTTATTGACGAAGATGGGATGGATTCAGTTACTATTAGTGAAGCAAAGTGGTTTATTAGAACATTTGAATTGCCCGGAATTTCTCTACTGGTTGAAAATACTTCATTTCATCATGCCACATGCCATATTACTTAATCAGACTCAAATGGGCTGACAGTGCTCAACTGCAAAATGCAATTGAACATTTCCAACAGCAAATTATTCGACTTAGAACTTCTACTGACAATGACAATCAAGAACGCAAGAATGAAGAACCTGCTAGGAAAAGACAAAAAGCGACAGTTGGAGATAACAGAGCTGTTATTGCGAAGGAAGAATGTGACACTATTTTAAGTCAAATTAGCGACCGATTTGATTTTGGGGACATTCAAGTGCAGCAAAGTTATTTGATTCTCAAACTAAAACTTATAGACATGCATTTACACAAAAACATTTCGAAGAAACTGTGAAATCTTATCCTATGTTGTACAGTGTAAAATTAAAAAGTGAACTTTCAGCAATTTATGAGCGCGATGACATGGGTGAAGTAGGTGGTATTTTTTGTCACATTTATTGTTCATAACAGATAACAATGTTGAATATTATTTGTACAACGCCCATGTCGACAGCAGAATGTGAACGATGTTGTTCCACCCTCAAACGCATTAAAACTTTTCTGAGATGCACAATGTCAGAAAATCGACTGAACACATTGGCGGTCCTATCAATAGAAAAGAAGTTCGTCCAGTCTATGACAACAAAGTCATTGACTTTTTTTCCAGCATGAAAAATAGGAGAATGGTTTTTATGTACAAAAAATTGGAAATTTCTTCTTATGTCCATCCTCTTTCATAGCTTACGAGCCGCCACTGTTAAAGGCCTGCGACAATTTAATTTGTTCGAGCACACAGGGCTCAGATTTAAAAAAAATCTGTCTGTTAAGTGTAGTTGGGTCTTAACACACAATATCAATTTTCTATTAATAGCTCACGAGAAAATAGATTAAAATAACTATAAATAGCTTTGAGATACTGTAAATGACATGGGTTATCGAAATATTGAACTGTTGGATCAATGACGCTGATTCACTTGAAGTCTGAAATAAGACTCCTATTTTAACTAGAGAGTCGTTCTTTATATAAGATTCAATATTCAACATGTTTGCTACAAACTTATTTGTTGCATTATCTTTCATAACAATTGTGATCAGTGAAATTTGCGAAAAACCGTTGAATATCAAAATAATTGTTTATCATGACGTGAATGGTGGTGACGTTAAGAACTTTACCAGCGAAGGGGCAATAACAGTGACCGAAGACGTGTTTCAACTACTAGTGGCAAACCAAACTATCAAACAACTGTGTCAGAATTATATAATCATAAACAACGAATTGACAGTGCTTCAGTTATTAAACAACAGCATAGAAGATATTGTTCCATCAGCTTTCAACATTTCAGCCACTTTAGCTTTGTTGAAAATTTCCAGAAACCCACTGAACACGATAAGGAAAGGGGTGTTTAATGATGTTAAAACAAAAGAATTAGACTTATCAAACAACAACATCGCAACCATAGAAGCAGATGCGTTGGAGAATAACACTCACCTAGAAATTATCAAGCTAAATAATAATTTACTCAAAGAGTTCGATCCTCAATGGTTTGTGAAAACTCCAAACGTATATAAATTCAGTGCGATTCACAATGACATCACCAAACTACCACCCCACGCTTTTGCTCACATGGCTAACGATAGACCGTTGAAGATTCGGATATCGGCCAATCGAATTTACGAAATACATCCAAACGCATTGGCAGGTGCTGGAATAATCGATACACTAAGACTGAGTGGTAATAAATTGAAGGAATTACCACCTCAACTCTTCTTGAATCGAACAATAAAAAATCTCCAAGTAAGTTCCAACCGTTTAACCTGTTTTCCAGACACGCTATTCAATAGCACAGTTGTGGATTTGGAGTTTGCTGAAAATCCTTTATTCGACTGTCTCTGTTTGATGAAAGTTAGGAACTTCGTACTGGAGCAGAACGTCACCATTTTATATCCATCCATCATCTGTGAAGATAAAAAACACGACATCAATGTTGTGTTCAACGAAAATAAGTCGTATGCGATTCCTTTGTTGTCACCATCACTAGATTCAGATCCGAATATAAAATAGATGTACTTTTTTTCACGTATGTGTTTCGAATACCAAATTAATGAAAGCTACATGAAACATCTTACTGTACTTTGTGTATATCTTTATTTATTATAGTTGGAAACAATTTCCAGAAAATGAAAGTATTACCTACGTAGAGAATATAACGCTTTTTTTATTATGATTAATTCTCAAATTAAAGTTGTGCTAATGTATCACCAAAGTTTTGAGTTTATTATTTAGCAATTAGGAAAAGAATTCTTAGTAAATAAGTCAAAATGTGATTAGTGACGTATTTATAGCTTTTGAATGGGATGGGGGGCTTGGTAGTCACCAATTTTCGTTTTGATCCCCTATGTTCAAGTGAAAATAACTCTTTTTACCTCTATTTATATATTACCTGGGCGCCGGGTGGTAGTCCCAGATTTATTTTAATGGGGGGGATCCTCTAAACCCCCTCCTCTTATATACGTCCCTGAATATAATGTAGGCACTTTAAATTAGCAAAACATCTTGCCAAGCCTTATTATATATAAATTTTCGGGAAATAGGTCACACTAACACATATACTTTTATTTTCGGCTTTACGTACGTTTCGGTCTCACGACCATCATCAGAAGGCGTATCAGTGTCTGAAACATGATATCTTAAATCTAATTGTATCAAGCACAAAGCGTCCTTATCGCACCAATTTCAATTAAAAATACCCATAAAAATTTTTCAACCCCATCATTAAAGAAAGAATAAACAAAATCTATAATAGAACGTCATATATAAATAACATAAACGGTAATACACATGATTTTATAACATTATCATACATTCCAGAGATGTTAGAGAAAATTAAGAACTGTTTAAAAAAGTATGATATAAATGTTGCGCATGAACCTACAACTGTGTTGGTAAATATTTTTCAAATCTAAAATCTTTAATACCTAAAGATAAACAAACCCGTACAGTATACAAATTAAATTGTTTATATTGCGATGGGACTTATATAGGAATCTCTAAAAAATATTTACAAATTTATGGTCATAAGTATAATACCAGAAACAAAAATGTAAATATTTTAGCTCAAGGAACCAATTATTATAAAATATCTATTCTAGAGATAATTCACATAAAACGTGACTCCAAGTCTGTAAATCATAGAGCAGACGTCCAATCAGTAAGTCAGATTTATACTATTTAATTAATTAAAACCCTTGCAAATTCCTACATGCGTCATTATAATGTTAAAAGTATATTTTAGGTAGAATGCTCAAGTAGCAATATTTCTAATAAGGTCTGACAACCTTTTTCTATTACCTCATATATCTTTAACATCTGGTTCAAAAGTGGGTACTTGAGCGTTATATTCTTTTGTTCCAGTCGTATTCAAACAATGCTTGAAATTACTTCGAATATAGTAAACAAATTGCTAAGCAGTGGATTCTTCATACGTATTCATATACTTAGAACATTAATGGGCAACAATTTCGATTACTAGTGTTTCTTTTCGTTTCGGCGACGTGGGCATTTTTAATTGAAATTGGTGCGATAAGGTCCCTTTGTGCTTGATACAATTAGTTTTAAGATATCCCGTTTTATACATTGATACGTTTTCTGATGATGGTCGTGAGACCGAAATGTACATAAACACGAAAATAATAAGTATATGTGTTAGTGTGACCTATTTCCTAAGAATTTATATATAATTCACACCTGGGTCAAGAATCATTATTAGTCAAGCCTTATTAGTCAAAATCCTTTATTGTTTTCAAGAATCTATTGTAGATATTGTGAACAGAATTTAGTTTGATCTACAATACATTTGAATAATACGTAAAATTTTGTTTAAGAATATTGAAACTAATGCCAGTGAGCTAAGGCAGTCTGGGGCTCCTGAAAGATAGAAATAATGAGTCATCTGTTTTCTGAATAATACATATTATACGTTTCGGAAATGATCAACAATAGCTATTTGTATTACTAGGGAGGAAAGTGTATTCTTCCCCCTTCCCCTGGGGGAACAATACAGTGTTTTTAGACAAAAATTGAAATTTTAATAAACAGGAATAAAGTATGTACTCACTATCTTAATTCTATACGCATTTAAATATGTACTATATACATATTCACAGTAATTAGTATATTAATTATGATTTGTTATTTAAGTTATGTTTTTATTTGTGTAACATATAAAAATAATTTACATTTTACAATAATAGTATTATTATCACCAAACACCCGTACTATACCGAACCGCAACATAACAAAATCCCAAGTTTTAACTGTTCGTGTAAGTTACCTATCTGCTATCCTGCAATCATTTCCCAACTCTCACCGTAGTCACAATGACGTGCAACGTGCATATATTCATGAAAACTATTTCATTAGACCGAAAATTATAGGTTGCTAGGTTCAAGGTCGTGGCGTAAACTTGAGTCAAGTTTTGAACTGGATTTCATGACTTTAGCTAGTTTGTTGCAGATTCTATGCGTGTTGAGTGAATACATAATGCATATTCAAACCTATCCTCATCTCGTATTAGTGAATAATAATACTTATTTTATATTGATGGTTCGATTCGTATGGTGAGGTTCTGCCTCCTGTCTAACCGGGGAATCCGCCACTGAACGTTATCAGCTTTCATTGAATCAAGTTCGAATGATAAGCTCGTTCTAGCCCAGATCGTTCAGTAACGTCATAAACTTATAGTTCCAGATAGCTGTTTCGCTCTTCTCTTAGAGCTCATCAGTAGAACGAGCAAGGTTGATTCGTTACTGAACGATCTCTGTTGAAGGTACTCATAACCGGCCAACATCATGATAAAAAGATCTCACGTCATCTATGAATAGACGTCCCATTAAGAAATCAAACATTGTACCACATTGACTGATAGATTTCTTGAACTTTACAAAAGTTACGGGGAATGTGAGACTACTTGAGTGCGCTAGATGACGACACCAAACCAAACCAATGTAAGTGAATAATAAGAAACAAATGAAAATATAATATACTCGTTCATCTCATGTAGGCTTTTGCCAGATAACGATGATAAAGTGTTTCTAGTTCTAGGTTATGTCTACCTTCCTTCAACAGAAATCGTTCAGTAACATTGCAAACTTGAGCGTTCTATGAGAAGAACGGAACAGCTGTCTGGTACTATGTTTATGCTGTTACTGATCGATCTGGACTAGAAAGACTTTATCATTGTTATATGGCTGAAGCCAACATGAGATAAATGAGTGTATTCATACATTCATTTGTTTCTTATTCTCTTACATCAAGTTTCCTTAATACCAGACGAAGTCTAATTCCTAGTTCTTTATCTGTAGTCAAAATTTCTGAATTTTTTATAATGCATTCTAAGATTTTAGGTTTTCATAACAACGTTAAGAACTGTATTTCTATGAGTTTACATTTTATATGATGCTATCAACCTTACCCTGTATAACAGACAATAAAATGCCAAAGTTAATAGTTATTCATGCAATAAGTGCAAAATGTAAGTGTTTATTGCACGCGACGTGAAATTATTAACACGTCGAGTGCTTGAACTCTTTTTGCACGAGTTACATACAACATTTTTTCTACGTTGATGCAAAAACCAAAAAAATGTTTTATTTAGGTGGCACCAAGTGTAGGAAAATAAAAAGCGTAATTTGATAGCAAAATATTTAATAATTGATTAGTATTATCGATTTGCATTGTGAAAGTTAGGAAGTAATATGTTAGGAATAATAATTGAACTCAAACTTTATTTTTACCATTAATGTTAAAAGTGAATGTAACATTTCTGCAGTTTTCAATATTAACATTTCTCAGTGAATTATTTTTTAATTCTACTTCTTGATCTGTGACTTCTCTAAATGTACTAGTACTTGGTATCTGTACATTGTCATGTTCTTCAGGCTGAAATATATGTTTTGCAACATTGAGTTTGTTTGCAAGTGATTCCTCTACGTATCCTTCTACTACGGTAGATGATTTCCATTCGCCTTGTCGTTTCAGCTCTAGTATATCTGCTCCAGTATCTGCAAGAACTGTTGCGGAGGATTTCCTGAAGCAGTGCCTTGTGTATAGCTTATGATTCTCCAAATGCAGAAATTTTGCAATTGCATACGGGATTTTAGCAAACGTGTTCACACCAATAGTTTGGACAGTGCATTTTTCATTTCGGTAATTGATAAAAAAAGTTTATGCGGAATATGATTGCGACGTAACTTCGTGTATTTATGATATATATCGATCGAATTCAATCCTTCTTCCACCTCACCTCTAATGACAAAACTTCGTTCTTTGTCAGTTTTTGACCGTGGCACTTTTACAATTAATATTGAGCATACTTCTTCTTCTTCTTCTTTTGGAGCTTATCTCTACTACATGCCCTTGCTATGCCAAATATTGCAGCAACCTACAACAAGCATTTCTAAAATGCCTTTTTATTTCATCAAATACTGGGAACCCGGAGCTTCTTTTAGAAATTTATAAATGAGTTCCCTGTTAAATACATTTGACTTTTTTGGCCGAAATCCTACAGAGTTTTGGTTCATGGATGCCATTAGTTTCCAGAAAATCGTAGAATCTATCGAGCAGCGAAGATGTGGAGTTATTTGCCTAGTGGGGTCTTCCCTTTTGCCTATAACCTCCAAACCTTCAAGAAAAATTCGAATGACTATATCGTCTCCCAACATTCCACCGCTGGCACACACGATATTCTTCGAACATTATAGGTTTCCCTCTCGTGTAGTCAAAGTATAGAAGAAATGAGTACAAATAAACATAGAAACATAGTCTCATCATTCTTGCTCCAATTAGTGCTCATAATCACACTAGACGTGGAATTGTTATTCCGTGACGAGGTCAAATTCTGCATTTGGATTCGACGAAATTTACTTGCACAACAGTTTTCGTTGTGCAGTCTGATATAAATAACTGCTGCATAAGCATATTTATGGGCATCCGAAAATATATGCAATGACATACATTTTTGGGATTCTTCATGGTCAAAAATTCAAAGTGGAACCTCAACATTTTGTAAGCATAAAATACTGGCTTTCAATGAGATGAATTCTTCTCAAATTTTTTCCTCAATTTTAGTGTCGTAATCAATGAAGCTGTAAACGTTGTAATTCAATTTTAGGTGTTAAAGTAACTGGTAATAAAAACTGAAAGGACTATACTAATAAACAATTGCACTTCTTCCCAAGTAGAGAATTTTGTCCAAATGTTTCTTCTCCCTTTATGACATTTGAAAGATACAATTCAAAAGTAACTAGCAATAAGGAAGGACTACTGGATACACCAAACAAAACTATACAGAAACGTAAAGCGTTACTTTAGCAACATCATTAGTTTTAATATCACTAATTTGTTTTGAAGAAGTACTCTGACCAAGGTGATGAGGGCTTAATCATACATGCTAGAAATACATTTTCTTTAATATTTACAACTTTTTTATCGAAGCCAAACTCTTTAAAACGATTATAACTTATTTCATATTGTTTTCTTGATTTACTGGGTAATACGTTTTATGAGGCTGCATTTGCTATTCCACTAACTTCTGGTGGGGTCCCAACAAATTCTTCTCCATCACTATCATCTAATGTTCCACTAACATTACTCTTGCGAAAAACTCGTGCTGACTAGTTCCGGTATCGTGAACGCGAGCTGTGGTCATAATAAAGGCAGTCTTGATTATGGAGTTATCCAAGGAAGACATCGTTATTTAATTCTAGCTGCTAAAAGTAATACTAAAACATTTATGAGCGCAATAAAAAAAACTGGTTCTTTATTGCACTAGTGCAATAAAGAACCAGTTGTTTCACTAAATATTGTTCAATAAAGTTTTGTTTTCTGCATGAACGTAGAAACAAGCCATTATCTTCGATTGCAGGCAATGGACATTTTTTATTACCGTTGTCTTCAGAAAGATTGAAATTATAAATGGGTAAAGTTCAAACAATTTCTCAAGATTATTATTCAAGCATCATATCAATATGTTGGATGCTCTCTAGTTCCAATAAGAATGAGCTTAATTTTGATCTTATAAATTGGTTAACTCAAGACCGGACGTTCACTCGCAACGCACTTGTATTATTTTAACATAGAAAGTTCCTCTGGTGATGTCTCATTCGAAATACCTACCTACCAATTATATCAATTATTACAGTCTGATTTCAACAGTGATGTATCGCATTACTAATGTTATTATGAATAGTAAATGTGAATCATAATAAAAATCAGTGACAGTTAATACTAATAGAGCTGACATTTTCACAGAAAATGGTTATCTTAAATAAATTGTCTTGATAATCGTTTATTTGTGGTTATGGAACAAACTTTTAAGCTACCCACATATAATTACCAAAGAATCCATTGAATCAAGTGGACGAATACAGTCTTGAGTCGGTTAGGTCCCGTTCTACACTGTACCTTTCAATCATCAACAAATTTGGAGCTTTGGAATGCAGACGATTTTGTCGAATATAAAAATGTCCTGCTCAATTGTAACCGCACTGCAAAAATCTAATTTTTCTAACAGTTGAACGTATTATACTGAACATCTATTAGTTAATGTTTCATGTTGTAGGATGTGGTGTAAACTTCGAGGGTATTTCGTCCTGCAGAATCACCAAATGAGTTAGGCCTGACGACCGAAAACGCTCCTTAACGAAGAAATCGACCAAAATACTTTATGTCTTATGGCTTCATCCAAAATGCACAATTCGAGTCGTTGCTCTTGGAAAAGTTGTTTCAACGTGTGTGGGCCGTTCATCATTACGACAAAGAGCCGTGTTCGAATATTAATAGAACCACTACACAAATTCCGCTTTCTGTCCCTTTTGAGTTGGTCAAGATGCGTTATGGTCATTTTATGAGTAGCACATCAGAACAAGAGGAATATTTATCTCCAAGATACGTACATCCAACACGTCAAGCAACAGATATTGTGCAGGTAAGTTATCCTTCCTTTATTAAATCAATTTTCCCTCAATTTTGATTTGTTTTGAATGAGTAAACTCTAAAACTAAGGTTAAGGAAATCATCAAAAAACAAGTTGCGTTGACGAATCAACTCTCGGAACTCGGAAAGATTATTTAGATAATGTTGATGAAACAAATTTAAACAGTACCATGATAAAACTGAGAAATAGGTAGAAAACATCTCTAATGGTTTGAGGGATGAACGGGAACTTCTGTAATATAATTGGGGATGAAAAACAAAGTTTAAAATTGAAACATTTAAAATCTATCCGCATTTGACGGATCTTTTGATCAATGGGTAGGTACTACTGGGTTTCTATGCTCAGTAATGTCTGCATAATGATAAAGATATACCCAACATAGTACATAATGATAAGGTCTCTCTAGTCTAGATGGATCAGTACTACCACAAATTTATAATTCTAGATAGTTGTTTCACTCTTCTCAGTAGAACGAGAAAGTTTGCAACGATAATGAACAATTTCTGTTGAAGGTAGACATAACCGAGCCACAGCGTGGTCAAAAGACTCAAGTATCTCACGCCATCTACGAATAGATGTCCCACTAAGAAATATACTGATGAGCTCTATGATAAGAGAGAAACAGCTGTCTTGAACTATTAGGTTGTGGCGTTACTTATCGATCTAGACTAGAGATAGCTCACTGTTCTCTGGCAAAAGCCAACATACCTAACAGAATATTCCAGGAGGAGTTGCTGATTGAACATCTTGTAGATGATATTTGATTAGTGTAGTCCACATACCAAATTTCAAATTTTAAGTTTTGCCGTCAAAAAAATTTGGCAAAACTGTGTTTTCAACTCGCTCTATATATGAAAAATGTTATTTGAAACATCTCTCTTAAAATTACTTCTTGAACATCTTTTTGCAACACTATAGATAAAAAAAGCGTTATAACTCCTCTATCCGGTTTCTCTATACGTTTCTCCTTGTTTATATTTCACCTAGCGTCATGCTATGCAACTAAAGATGAAAACTAAGGTAGATGGAGCCTTCTACTCGAGTTTTAAATACATACTTCTAACATTTACACGATATAACTATTTAACATTGACGCTTATGAAGCTTTTTACCTCTATGTTTATTGCTCGACAATATAATTATCATAATTCAAAATTGGGTCAAGAATTGTATTTTATTTAGGAATAGTGGACAGGTCGTATAATTTTAATATAATAGTGTTACAATCTATAACGTTGCCAGGAACTAATTAATGTTCTTTTATAAACATAAGTAGTATCATTCAATGGATTGTTTTACATTTTAAATCTTCGAAGAAGGGGACTATCATTAATTTGAATATTATTCATAATAGCAGCTCATGGTTAGATTAGCCGCGCTAATAACGATGATGATCTAATGATGTTGATTAATGTTTTTTTCGAGTTAAGAGCCGCACAGCGATGGTCTTCTCAATTTAATTGGACGCGCCAAGACTTCTGTCGTCGACATGACAAACAAAATACAATTTATGTTCAATTAAGGTAGGTTACGATTGAGTTTTACCGCTACTAATTGATATATCCACCTGTTGTTGTTTAATGAACTGAATACACGGACAGACGTTGGAAAGAGAATGTCCGGTACTAAGACAACTTTATAGTAGTTCAATTGTTTCTTACCTTTTCAGTGCGATGTGCGTGGGAAAATTTAAAGAGCTCAGTGATCTGAAGTGTTTTGCAGTCAAGTTCAATTCATAATTATTAGATTGGCGTTTGTGGTCCGGTAAAGTTGACAAGAGGATTTTTGTGGATAAAGCTGTTCCATGTCAAATAGTGGTGCGATGAAGAAAGAAGCTCAGAACAGGTAGAATGTTTTATTTTAAATTGAATCATACTTACTCTGTGCATGTACAACTGTTTTTGGAAATAATCTGTAGATTTCGTAATTACAGTCAATAGTTAGTTGTTTATTAAATGTGGTGTGATATTCAATAGAGCAATTGCATTTTATCTGTTCAAAATGGAATATTGAATATTTGCAGACGGTCTTCTCCTTAAGGATTTCGATCATAAACAAACCATAGATCAATATAATAATATATTGACATCTATGAAACATTTGCAGAATTGGAGTTGTTTTCTTATCAACATTAAATCTTATAAACTATAAAAGAATTCACACTGTGCATACACTAGGTACCCTATAAATATACTAAAAATAATGTTAAAGTACTAATACTAAATCAAAATGTGCCTGTTTAAATACTATTTGGGGTAATGTAAATGTAAACAAGAGGTTACCCTTCAGCTGGAGATAAATCGAAATTTAATAAATTGCTTTTCCGTTTATTCATTTCAATTCCTTCTAAATTACCCCGATATTTTGAAGACAACGCACAATCGATTTTGTGAATTCCGGATTTGTCGAAGTCGGTACATCATCAAAGTTGTTGCCTGAACGGTTTTTTATTATGTTCTTACATCTATAAACGGGTTGTATTGCAAATTTAGAAAATTGTGGAATTTTGACAAATCCGGGATTTACAAAATCCATTGCGAGTCGTGTTCAAAATACTATGTGGGCCAAACTAGAAGGAATGTTCTAACTCGGTATAAAGAAAATTTTACCTATACCGAAAAATTTTGCATATATTTTAAATACAGGTCATACCATTTCTCAAGAAAGTTTAACACTTTTAAAAGTCCGGCGTCTGTTAATTGCATTTCTATGTAGGTAAATTCAGTACCGGGTGCTTATAAGGTTTACGTAAACTGAGTTCCAGGTTTGTACCTGGTTGTTAGGTCAGATAATTAGCATGTAGTACCTGCTGCCTAGGCCAACCACCCTTCTTTTGCTCAATAATTGTATATTGTACCCCCCTTGTTTCTAATCTAACCTAACCAAGTTTGTTAATATAGATAGAATGCAATCGCGCTAGTCTTAACACTCTCATAATAACCAATAATGATTGTAAAAAAAGTTTTCGAATTAAATAAGCTATCTACATAAAAAAATATCGAGTGAATTACATTGACCACAAAAAAGTTCTGGACACTTACCGTTACATCCTCAAGTTTGAGCCATTTCTATGGTATCTAAGGCTCTACGCTCCACTCTCAAAAACGGCTATTATTGACAGTAACTCACCTGCCAAATATTGTAAAAGTCCTCCATCACGTTCTCGAATTATACCGAAAAAACAAAATTATTTTTGCAACTTTGAAGCCCTCTACCGGCTAAACAAGACACTTGAGGCAAAAGTAAAAAGGCTCATCAAATTTTTTTCGGATCAAAGAATCTTCGGTTTCATTTTGGCCACGCAGTTCGAGGACACCCTGTATAATGCAAATATTGTAATAGCGCTAATCTTAACACTCATAATAACCAATAATGATTGTTTATTGTACCCTCTTCATTTCTATCTTAACCTACCCTAACCTAACCTAATCTTAACACTCTCATCATAACCAATAACATTTTTTATTGTACCCCTTGGTTTGCAACCTAACCTAACTTTGTTGATATAGAAAGCAAATATTGTAATCGCGCTAATCTTAACACTCATAATAACCAATAATGATTGTTTAATATGCTCCCTTTGTTTCTAACCTAACCTAACTTACTAACCTAACTTTGTTGATATAGAATGCAAATATTGTACACTCTCATTTCTAAGAATATTCTGAGAATATTAAGTAGTATGAGTTTATCAGTGGGATTGAATTTATGTAGGAATATGGAAATGCGACTCAATTTACGTTTGCCTTTTAAAACATAGTACATACAAATATCAAGGGATGGAAATGTATAACGAAAAAGCAATTATTAAATTCCGATTTATCTCCAGCTAAGGGTAACCCACTATTATCCCCAAATAGTATTTAAACAGGCCCATTTTGTTTTCTAATCAGTTTACTTTGATGATGACTACTTGGTAACTGATAAGGGTTATTGTTTCTTATTTATGATACTGACATTAAATTGCGCTAAACGTTCAGAATAAACTTTAAAGAACTGTTTCTAACTTGGATAATAAAATGTAAGAAACAATTTCACATTTCGATAACAATAATATAATACTGCATATATTGATATTACTAAGTGGTAAAATAATTGTTTATGTATATTTTTATAGTAAAAAAGTAATTCCTGCGAACGTTTTATACGGTTTTCAATTATGGGAATTTTATCACCGGCGCTTTTCTAGAATCCAGAATCATTTAAAAGCAGACGCTTAAAAGGTTAATTGAACATCCAAAATACAAAATAAATTTCTTTGGTTAATTAATATAACGATGTTTTTTTGTTGGATGTTCGATATGTATGATGTTTTTAACACAACACTGCTTTACCATGGTGTGGTTCAAAAGTAAATATTAGTTTATTCTCACCTTTTAAATTCAAATAATTAATTACCCACCTTAACTTTGCGAATGAGCGTGTGGTCACGAGGGAAGCGACATGATTTGCGTCCCAACATATTAGAAATATAGAAATATTCTAAATACTCAAGTGTGGCATCGATATGTTAGTGCCAATTATGAGTGTAGGTGTTAATACGGTCAGATGGTTAAGCGTGGAAATCCTTCTATAGTTGTTCTGAGGTCGAAGTGCGGCTATACATAATGTTAAGCATATTTATTCCGATCTCTAATTAGATATTACTATCGAGTAATAGATATAAATAATACCCACGTAATTAATTATTGTTGTTATCTTTGTATAGTATATATTGTATTGCAAAGCATTGTATTCGGATAACTTAATTGGATGTAGAGGTGTGAACAGAACCATTTGGAATTTGTATTTAACTTAAGGAGTTGTGTCGTATTCAATCGACGAAACGGTGCGGTGAGACCACTGCTGCATTGCTTAGCTAACCATAGAAAACATAACGACAGCTAACTATTAACCTGCAACTGCTATGCTTATGACATGCACCAAGCAGCTCGTTATAATCTACAAAGCACATTTTCGACCTGTCCTGGAGTAGCGTTCACATGTTTGGAGTTCGGCTTCCAAACATACGCTCTTGTATTCTATCTAGAAGAAAGCTATTCGTTTGATTGATTTTGTTACACTAACGAGCTCATTGATCTCTCTAGATTCTAGAACATCGCAGCAAGGTGAGAGACCTCTCCCTTTTCTGTAGATATTTCCATGGTCGGTGTTCATCAGAAATCTCGTCTGTTGTTTCACCACGAGATAGGCGGACTAGACGAGCTCAAACTAGTCATGCCTTCACTGTCAAGCTCGAGACCTGCCGAAATTCTGCTTAACAGACTTCATTTTTCGTTCTATAACCTCTAAACGCTCAAGAAAAATTCGAATGCCCATCTCTTCTGCTAACATTCCACCGTTGGCTGACACGATGTTTATCGAACATTCTATATTTCCCTCTCATGTAATCGTAGTATAAAAAAAGAGATGTCGCTTGTATCCCACTACTTTGTCGTCCACGATTTTTCGATTGCTACAAATCGTTGACCTGCTTGGCAAAATATGTATACAACACTTCATTACACATGCAACTACACAACTTAGCAGCATACAGCTCTATGATACGAGGACAAGGTTAAAAGTTCCTGAAAAATGAAACAAAAAATGATTTTTTTTCTAACTTTTCGATCCCTACCAAATAATACGATTTCGTCCTTCAAACTAGGCGTTTCTTCCAGCGATGACCTCATCCCTTGGCCGAGCCATTTCTTGGAAATAGATAAAAATCGCAGGGGGGCAAATCTGAAGAATAAGGTGGATGCAAACCAATTCGTAGCCCAATTCATGCAATTTTACCATTGCGTCTGTGGACCTGTGCGCTGTCCTGGTGGAAAAGCTCCTTTTTTCTTTGCCAAATGCGGCCGCTTTCGCATCAAATCGGCGTCGAATCGATACAACAGCTCTGCATAATATGCGAAGATAATCGTTTTGCTCTTTTCAAGGTTATCGATATAAACGATACCGTGTGCATCCCAAGAAACAGTCTCCATGGCTTTGTTGGCCGATAAACCCACTTTGGCCTTTTGTGGCTTCGATTCGCCAGGACAAGTCCCCTGTTTCGACTGTTCTTTGGTCTCTGGTGTGTTGTGTTGGATCTATGCTTCGTTCAGGGTTACGAAACGGCGCTTGAACATCGCCAAACAAACGTCAAAATAAACTTAATAAAAAAGCCCTAAACCTAATTTATCCGCAGATTAATAATAATACGATCTCAAATTTCGGACGGCTGACATAGTTGGATAAGCAATCAGAAAATATAATTCTATTTCTTAACTAGACTAAGAACATCGGTTTTAAAACTACGAATAATGTATAGTCATATATTAATAATTCGAAATCTAAAAAAGATAAATCAAAGAAAGCATCAGGAGTTTATAGGCTGAGGTGTGATGACTGGTACATAGGACAAACTGGACGCAGTTTCAGTGTAAAGTTCCACGAATATTTGAGAAGTCACAATCTCAAAAAGGGAACTTCCACTTCCCGCGTCACCTATTGGGATATAGTCGCAATTTCAACCTTAATCCTGGACTTAAAATTCTAGAATTCATAGAAATTTTAAAACATTTAAAAAAAAGTGGTAGTATACTATTAAATGCCCAAATCGATACCTATAATCCACGTGTCCAACAATTTTGTAAATAAACTCGCAACCAAATCATTTTCTACCCCCATCCCCCAATTTGGACCACATTCAGATTGATTTCTAATATTTAACAACATAGTTTTAGATTTAGCTTTAGTTGATAACTGATGAAACAATTTGTCAGCAGCAATAGTTCTAATATAAATGTTGCAAGTTTTGTGTAAATTTGAGTTAATTCCGTAAGTTACATAGTCGTTTATGTCATTTATTTTGAGACCAATATATCATAATAATACAGTTTTTTTAATACAAATAAACTGTCAATGTCATGACATATACCATAGCATAGACTATGCTTTATAGTTTTAATTCATGTTAGTTGTTGAGAAAACTATTGAGTATATAGGGTGACTATTTAAATAGGAGCAATGGGCTGTAATTTCAAAACTAGAAAAAATATTTCAAAATGCTGAAGCCCGTGTCGATAATTGCAATAGTTATTTATGTATCAAGGGAATTATAAGGGCCTTAATTACCGATGGCAAAGTTTGCGTCCCGAGGGGCAGCAATTGCCTGAGGTTATTAAGGCTCATTAATTCCCATGGTACATAGATAATTTTATTTCTGACCGATTCCAATAAAATTTTGTTCATTTTTAAAACGGAATAAATGCACCAATTCATTACCTTCCCGCTATATTTGAATCAGGTACCGTTGATCATAGGAGTTTTGTTGTTGCTAGGTTGTTGCTATGTTACTTGTTTACAAACAAAGCTTTATATTATCAAGCTGTGTTTCCGTTGAAAATGTGTTTTCTACCCCAAATATAATGGAGGATATTTTGAAAAATGCTGAAAAAGCAAGAGAATCATTATTTACATCGAAAAAGAATATACAATATATCTGGAGTGGCTGACACGGAAACATGTTATGCCAAAAGATGCCACTGAAACTGTATTTCTGGTCAGAAACGCATAGTCCGAATTCTTTATGGACTAAATGGTCAATGCTAAAATCGATGGTGACTGTACATGAGAAACGAGATATCACCAAGTTCAATGAACAAGAGGCTTTTTTGAAACGGAAAAGTAAGAGTTATAAGCCGAAAAAGTCCGCTGTTTTATCTCCTAAAGATGTCATCAGATTTCTAAAGACGGGTCCTAGCATTTCTTATTTTATTTTTACTTGTGAAAGGTAGAGGGAATTATAGAATCTATAATGTCCGAAGGGAGTTATGACCCTCTTTACTGATAGCGTAACTATGACGATATAGGCTTATAATATCTCGGTCAGAAATAAAGGTATTTTCATGTACATTTCGAAGTGTTCGAAACATCCCCTAGGCTCCCATAGCCACCTCATGGAAATGTCAAATTGAAAATTGCTGAATAGGTCATATCAAATGACGGGTTAACGTTCCATTTTTCCGAATGCAAGCAGGCGTTCCAATGTTATGCCTATTACAATTTCTCTTAACAGTTGTAGAGTAGACATTCAAATTCCCTTCGAAAATTCCGTAATGTTTTTACTGATGCGGCCCAACATCCCTGTGTGATTCTCTGACTTAGTTGCTCTATGTTTTCTGCTTTGGTTTTATACAAAAGATTTCAAATGAAAAAGAAATCTAATGGTGTGATGTCTGGTGATCTACGTAAGGCTAAGTCTTCCGACTTGTTGACAATGCAGTAAATTTTCAGTGAAAACAAGATTGCCATCCATATCTGTTTGGTATGCATTGGACTATAACTTTTTGAAGAAGTGAATTCATCTCTTAGGCTTTTTGTTAATCCTATTAAGTGGTTGATGCAAGCTGCTGCAGGAATAGGAATTTGGTGATGATGATGATGTGAAGTTATGGGTCAACAGATGATTGTTCACCCCAATCCTGTGAGAAACATATATTTCTGTGACGAGTGCACGTACATGAAGCGGTAAAATGTAGGTAATCAAATACACTTCTCAGCAAGGTATCACCTTTTCATTTGAGATTCTCAATGGGGGTGTATATGGGAGCCTAGAGGATGACTCAACTCCTCCTAAAACAACATCAAAATACGTCTACATTGCCTTTGTCGGAACGGGTTTCTCCATTTTGGAATATCTCTTCTCGTTGTGGAATTATAGCCCATTGCTCCTTTTCAAATTGGCATTCTGTATATTAAAATTATACATTAAACCCGTAGAAATGTCCGTACGCGAAACATTATACCAACAAAAGTAGGGTGAGGGAAATTAGTGATCCATGGTTTTTGTATTCGAAGAACAATCCTGAAGTTTTATTTAGATAAGCTTTTAAATCATTTCTCTAATTGGAATTAGCTTATTAGCAGGAATTCTTCTCCGTATTACTCTCCAGCATATCATGAACATGCCCCCTGCTCTGATTGGTGTAACGTTGTCGTACTCTTGATACGCATAATCTATCTTCAAGCCAACATTATTCGCTGAATCATTCCATTTTGGTGAGGTCATTCTTTCAATTACCTATCTGATCTGAAGAAATGGTTTCGAAATGTATTACGAGTTAAATTGTAACACTGCCTTTACAATTTTATCATGTTTCATGAAGTAAGTTTTATGTAAATAGGATTGTCATTCAATTAATAATAATGATAATTGATACTCTTAATTACTTCTGATAATGATATTGCGTTTTAGATATTTCGGTGTTTCTACGTTGTAAGTTTCTATTTCATATGGATTTGATGTATCATTTGTAAATATTCCAATAATTGAGTATTTCGAATATGCATGAAGTTTTCATGAAAAAATTTGTTTCTAAATGCTCTTCTTAATTCATTTAATTCCATATTGACCAATTGTAGATTTTTATTGACGATTCTCAAAAATAACCGACTTTCTATTGATTTCTATAGCATTGCCTTGTCAACTAACAACTGCCGTATTGTGATCATGTGCGAAGCGGAATTTTCGAGGATGGGTTTACAAATCTTGAGCCATGGTTCCACACTTTCTCCGGTCATAGCTGATATCTTAATGGAAACTTTTAAGGAAGATGCTATTGACTCGTCTGTTCTCAATCCGAAATGTTGATTTTGATAAGTCGACGACGTTATTTGGCAACATGGTCGCGAAAATCTTGTTCCCTTCCTCAATGATTTAAATCCATTACATCCCAATATCCTTTTCACCATGGAAGTTGAATCGAAAGGTTCACTCCTGTTCTTAGATGTATAAGATAGTCAACAGGATGACTTTGGGACATTCCGTGTATCGAAAACCCACTCATACCGATAGATACCTCAATGGCCTTTCCCACCACCACCCTGCCCAAAAGCAATCTGTCATAAAGTCCTTTGTACACAGAGCTGTGAACTTATCCCAACCTCAATTCTTAAAATTAGAATTAAAACACCTTTCATATGTCTTATTATCAAACAATTTCTCCCATTATAATATACAAAAGCCATAAAGAAATACACTTCGTCTAAAATTTAAAATCAACCTTAGCCACAAACCTCCCGCCTGATTTATCCACTACCTATCTTCCATATATTGGAAATAAACAGATCGAATTTCTAAAATTCTTAAAAAACAATATTTCTACTCGGTTTTCCACACTTCCAAAACAATCTCAGTTTTACAAACCTATCAAAGATCCCCTTCCTCCTCTTCATTTAGAAGGTATTCATAGAATTCCCCGTTCTGGCGGTAAAGTCTACATCGGTGAAACAGGTCCTACGATACTCGTGTGAAAGAACATGAGCGTTGTACAAGGCTTCGTGACACCAGTAGATCTGTACTTGCGGAAGACAAGTTTGACACTAATCATCCAATCCTTTTCGAAAATACTAAAATCCTAGCCCGAGCCCCAAACTTCTATCGGCGAAATATTCTTAAAGCGATAGACATCTTAAAACATCCAAATAATCTCAACCGTCACTCAAAATGTTACCTTCCCAACATTTGGAAACCCATCCTCAGAAATTCCTCTTCGCACATGATCACACAACGGCAGGGTCAGGTGTAGCGTGAGTGGTTTTTCTAAAATAAATACCGCTGGAGGAAACAGAAGAATCAGTTTTAGTTTTGAAAAAATACCTTATAATCATATAGCTTACAAACAAATTTTAATCACTAATAATTCAGTAAAGCACTGATTTAACACCGAAGTTGAAGGCACGTCACTATCCTCGAACGCCATTCTACACACTGACGAAATTTCGGTTTCAATATCACAGCCAATGTACTGCAACCAACATTACACGCTAAAGCATGTATGTATCTTCGTGTATACAGTATACATAGCCTGCTCCACTCTAATTTTCAGTAAATGAGCTCAAGTATTCATATATCTAGACGGTATCTGGTGGGATACATTAGCCGTTTAATGGCTAATTATGAAGTGTGGTATATCGATGAAAAGCTAAGGGAATGTGCTCTTTTCAAAACAGCTAAAATCGAACATGGCGTTCTTAAGAAGATGCAAAGTTGATGCTGGTTCCAGAAAACAGAAAAGTTGCTCCAAAATTGTCTGTTCTCCATTTAACGGTTTCTGAGATCCCAATACTGACCAATTTTGAACTGTGTGATGAAGCAAATATTTATAATTCACCAATAATCGATAAAATGTTTTCTGGGACGTCATCGCTATCATACTACTGTTATGCCCACCGACTTCTATACTATAGTATTTATGGAAACATCTCATTAGTTGTTTGCAGTGGTCATCTGTATCGCACTGGATGGTCGTGTAATCGATCACGTGAACTTCATCTGCAACAAAGGAATACACAGCTAATACTTTTTCGAGACTTCAAACGAAAAAATTTGATATTACGAGAGCAAGGTGAAAAGTCCCTGAAAAATAAGACAGATGGCTCCATAATTGAAAATCCCATGTGACATTTGTGATGTACCAGCTTCAACTAAAACGGATAAAAATTTTCAGACTGATATGTCATTCAGTTCTGTTGTGATACTCATCGAAAGCAAGCAACCTTGAAGGTTTGGTAAAATTGGAAAAATTTCGCGTCTTGATCAGAGAGATGTAAGAATAGAGAGCGCTAGTCCCATAAAAGCCTAATGTTAATCTAGTGACCGGGATTGAGTAGTAACCGATTTCTCCCCTCCAACAAATTTTTTTCTCCCGTACTCTATGCGCGGCATTCACAATTCGTGCTCTCGACGTCGAGTCTTCCGCTAGTGTAGTTCGTACAGTATGGTATGGGAAGCTTGGTAACTCATTCATCCCCACTCCGCGGCTCTAAATTCATTAAGTCCGGTCACTAATATATCCTTTAGCGCTCTCTATTCTTAAATCTCTCTGGTCTTGATTGAACATTATACCTTGCGTGGAAAAAAATGAGGCAAACCAAAGCATCGCTTGTTAAACATTATGAGGCCCCCCCCCTCATAATGCCTTCTGCAAAGGAATGTAACCTGTTATGGAGGTTCTCTTGAGCATACGGGTCATGACCATGACACTCAATAGTCACATATTTATAAATAGTACCAGAATGTCCTGAGCCTCAGGTGCGTTGCAGTTCAAATTTGGCACCGGAATCGTGTTCAGAAACCCAAAAACCCCGGGAGATTCAAATTTGATTGCATTTCATCAGAGAATATTAAAAATCAATCCATGGAGATGACCTAGGTCATCAGGGTATCCATAGCACCAGGTGACTACTGAGTATCATGATCATGACCCGTATGCTCAAGAGAACCTCCCTAACAGGTTTTATTACTTTGCAGAAGATATTTCTGCGAATTCCCTAGAGACGACGATAGTAACAGGAAGTCCTGAGCCCCAGGTGCATCGTAGTTTAAGTCTTACACCGGAATCGTGCTCACAGGCTCCAAAAACCCCCGAGTGAGAAATGTTGGCTATATTTGGACCTTTTTTTAACATTTTTAATATTAACTCCTGAAAGTGCATTCAAAGGGATGCATTTTCCTCTGTAGAAATGCTGAAATGCACATTAGAAGAAAAAAAAATGGTAACATTTTTTCTAAATGACTTCCGGAATCGATTAAGAAAAAAATTATCAAACTCGGTTCATCCGATTTTTTTTTGACCTTTTCTGCTTTATTTCCTCGCCTATTTACTGATTTTCGTTGTGGTAGTATTCGCCGTTTCATAACCGTGGACGAAACATGAATCCATCACAGCACAACAGAGACCAAAGAACAGTCGACACACTGGCGAATCGAAGCCGAAAAAGTCCAAACTGTATCGGCCAACTAGGTCATGGCGACAGTTTTCTGGGATGCACACGGTATCGTCCATATCAATTACTTCGAAAAGGGCAAAACGGTCACGTGTATATTATGCACACAGCTGTTGGGTCGATTCGACGCCGATTCGAAGCGAAAGCGGCCGCATTTGGCAAAGAAAAAAGTGCTCTTCCACCAGAACAACGCACCGGCGCACAGGTCCGTAGTCACAATGGCAAAATTGCATGAATTGCACTACGAATTGGTTCGTCATTCACCATATTCTCCAGATTTGGCTCCCTATGATTTTTATTACCAAGTTTGAAGAAATGGCTTGGCGGAAAGAGATTTGGCTCCAACGATGAGGTCATTGCTGAAACGAACGCCTATTTTGAAAGATTGCCGAAATCGTATAATTTGGAAGGGATCGAAAAATTAGAAAAACGTTGAACGAAATGTATTGAGCTACGAGGAGATTGTGTTGAGAAATAAAATAAGTTTTGACCAAATAAATCATTTCTTGTATCATTTTTCAGGGACTTAACACCTTGCCCTCGTATTGTTATCAAAGGTGAATTTGTATTTTATTGATATGTTACCATAGAATGCGTTTATTCAGTTAGGAAATACTGATACACATCAGCTTGTCCCTGACGTGTGAGGTACCAATTTGGGATCTTCATTTCTCCCTTTAATCAGTAGATGTTTAATAAAAAGCGGACAATTGCGCTATTATGAATCCTCTTATTTATTTAATTTGCCGCCTTTGTACTTGGTCTAAGTATACCGTGGATTATGAAGTCATCGTTATTTTAATTTATACCACACGATTAGGTACCGTGCACATAATGCGGTCGAACTATCTCAGATGGTTACCTACGTTTCAGCAATTGCTTATTACGTGTGTCATGCTTATTTTAAAACGATGGACGGAATCGACAAGATGATATGATTTCAGGCAGAACTTACTTTCTAATTTTAGCTTCGAATTTTGTTGTTGTGAATGTGATCTAACAAAAAAAAACGATCGATATTTCAGTACAAAGTCTTGCTCTTCCAAGAAATTGAAAATAAACTCGCTCGTCCTTAATTCTCAATGATCTCTTTCAACACTAGAATGTACTTACCCGAGTAATAAAATCTTGTTATATAATAGAATCTGATTGTATTCTTTAAAATGTATGCATGGATATCCAACAAAATGAATTTTCCGAAGAAAAAGCAAAATCAGTAGCCAATGAGGCGAATATTTCTCCAGTTAAATGTTTTTTCCATTTATCTGAAAGAGTTCAGTTATATTCTTCTTTGGAGGCTCACCTTGCGATTTTAATTCCAATTGTAGTGGTGTAGTAGAGGAATATCTTTTCAAATCGTACTCTTCTGTACTCTTCTTTGAAATGTTCCAGATGATTTAGTTTGTATTCCATTTTCTTTACTACCAACAAGGGAACCACTAAGGAGGGGAAGTATTGGCGATGAACAGATTCTCCCAAGCGGCATTTGCGGCTTATTTGAACTTCGTTGATGTCGGATCGAGATCATGATACTTCGTGATGGTGACAAGTGTCATTTAGCTTTCAATTGCTCCACTAGAGGCGCGCGAAAAAAGTTTCCGGCTCTAAAATTATTGATATTCTTTACTGTTTGACACCATTTTCGCACCTCGGTTTACTAAGTCACCAATGCGTATGTTATGAACATATTGTTTTTGTCAGAAAATAAAATATATCTCCAAAACACAGATTACATATTCATGGTAGTCCGGGTAGTATGTAACCTCTGTCTAAACCACGGTCGTATACACAGGTCTGGAAACTCTATGGTTGACTTGAGTCTCTTACGGGTCGCCTAGCTCGTAGTCCCTCGCTCAGCCACCAGCTAGCGCTCGTATCACGAAGTGGTAAAACGACTTCTTCCCGGAATCGCAAGCAGTGTTACTAAGTATTCTGATTTGAGAGAGGAATAGAACTGTTACTCTTGTCAAAACGTATTACTCACCTTAAAAATAACTTCTCCTTTTTCGTTAAACATGACGCACACAAAAGACCTCATTGAAACGATTTCTATCCGGAATCGCAAGCATCCACTTTTTTCGCATTTCCACATCTTTCGGCACTACAAAAACAGAAGTTTCTTGCTTCACACTTTTGTACCCCGTTTTGCATTTCGGCACAATGCACGATTTCGTAATTTGTTTCTAAAAACGCAGGTATTCCTTGTGTTGACAAGTCAACTGACAGTTGTCAGAAAATACTCCTACGTGACGACATTTGGTACTACGGGCCAGTCGACGCTTAGCGGACTCACTGCTCACATAGGAAACAACCTCGAGTTTCCAGACTTGTGTATACGACCGTGGTCTAAACCTCAGAATGAAATTAATGATTGGAGGACATAGAAACAAATATATAAATATAAAAAAATATATAAACAAATCTAATAAATTGGTTCAATAAAGGAATAAGAACATCCAACAAAAATAAAGAAGAATACTGTAAGCAATATGAATTAGGCATTATCACAGAAAATTTCTTTAAGACCTATTCTAGAATGTACAAAAAGGTTACTGTGGCCGCTAAACGTATAACATTTATTCCATTCAAAAGGCTACTAACAAAAATAGAGCATCTTGGCAGATTATTCGACATTGTACAAGAAATAATACCAAAAGTAAAAACATTTTTCATGCACAAAATTTTCAAATAGACGATGAATCCTGAAAATAAACACTGAATAGAATAAACAACTTTTATATTAACAACGGAAAAAGCAATTTATCCTTCCAACTCTTTATACCTATATGAAACAATGAAACTGAAATCAATGAAGTCATTGATAATCTGAAGAATACAAATGTCATTGGCAATGAAAAAATTCCTTATAAATATATAAATTTTTCTAAACTTCACTTATTGGCACCGCTAAAACATAATTAACATTTCTTTTTCTAATGCAATTTTTCCAGAATGTCTGAAAGAAACGATAATTTTACCTCTGTTAAAAAAAGGTGATTCCACTGACCTGAACAACTATAGACCCATTGCTCCTCCGAATAATATAGCAAAAATTATTCACAATAGAATATCGAATGATTCATGATACAACATAATATATTTAACCCTAATCAATAATCATAACGCTTATATTAAGGGGAGATCAACAGACCGGGCTATTTATCAGGTAATCAACAACATAGTAAACTTTGTAAATAACGAACATAAAGTAGAAGTGTTATTTATTGATCTATCCAAAGCTTTCGACTACTTACAAACTATTCTGTCTACGTGTCAAAGGTTTGCTTATAACCCATCGACATAATACATATGGACTGCGCGTGGCAATGATAAGCGCGGGTAGTGCCGGCGTAAGAGAGGGCAAAACGAAGAGGATTAATACTGTCTTTATCTACTTTATCTATCGCGTTTCTATTGGCCGCTGCGTTGCCATGGAAATGCAACATGACTGTAGCTAGTACGTTTACGTCCCGAGCCGACACATGCGATTCTTGCGAGTACAATTAACCGGTTTTTCGTTATTAACACAAGTTATGGTTAATAAAAAACGAGACATCATCAATACAATTAATTAATTAATCAAGAAGACAAAGAATGAATTGTGATATTTTGACCAGAATGTAACTTAACTAACCTCAAAAGTAAATTCAGCAGATTACTTGTACATTAGCAAATTATTTCAGCATAATATTTGTGAAACAATGTATTAAATTATTATTGGACATTTTCATCGACTTCTGTACCTTAATTAACCAAATTTGATACTTTAACAATAGACTTACTGTTGAAATAAACATAATATGCCTCACAATAAGATTATTAATAATGTTTCAAGTGTATCATAATAGATGGTGGCACTGAACACTTTGAATGTGTGCTTCAGTGTTTATTATGTCTTCTATGCACTGATGGTGGACGGCCATAGATATCGTTCTAGTTCAATTAATAGATGCAATGTTATGGTCACTAAGTAACTGTCAGTCAATGAGTCGTGTGTATTGCTTCATACTAACTACAGTCATGTTGCATTTCCATGGCAACGCAGCGGCCAATAGAAACGCGATAGATAAAGTAGATAAAGACAGTATTAATCCTCTTCGTTTTGCCCTCTCTTCCGCCGGCACTACCCGCGCTTATCATTGCCACGCGCAGTCCATATGTATTATGTCGATGTTATAACCTAATTAAAACGTATCTTTCAAATAGTAAACAGAAAATAGTAATTCTAATTAGAAATAACCGACGTGAGTCTCATTCGGACTGGAATTGTACATGACAAGGAGTTCCACAGGGCTTGGCATTGGGACATTTGCTATTCCTGCTCTATATAAATGACCTACCCGAAGTGATTGAAAATATAGTTTGTTTTTCTGATGACTCTACTGCTACAATCACTGCGTAAACAGATGAAGCTTTACAAATTAAAATAGAGCAGTCATTGCAAATTTTGGATTGGTTCGAAGCAAATATATTAGACTTAAATGTAGAAAAAAGTCAAATGGTGCAATTTCATTCTTCACATGCACGTCCGAAGCAAATAAAACTGAATGAAACGAAATTGCATTAACATCGATATGTGAGATAAAATTCTTGTGACTCAACATCGATTATAGACTAACGTGGAGGAGACATATTGATCAAATAGCATCGAAATATTCATGCTTGTACTACCAGTTGAGGGTCTTGGAAATGTAGCTAATGAGGTTGCTATGTTAGCATATAATTTATAACGTAAATTCTTTTATCAAATATGCTATAATTTGTTGGGGCGACTCATTTTTGATTTATAGAATCAAAGTACTGCAAAAAAGATGTATAAGAATATCAAAAATATCGACCATATTTTATAAGACACTGAATACTAACCATCTCTTCAATGTATATCCTAGAATGTGCCTGCTTCGTTAAAAAGCATTATGAAGAGTTTTTTCAGAAACATAGTTTGTTAGTTGTTACACAATGGAACTCGTCATAAACACATTCTCTCACAAGACCAAACTGCATTAACTCAGATCTATAGAACCACGAAAAATGAATCGATCAGAATTTATAACCATGTTCCGCAAAATTTAAGGAATCTCTATTACAGGAGCTTTAAAAACACTCTAAAATCACGTCTTATTCAAAAATGTTTTTACTCCAAATTGGAAAATTTTAATACTCGGCTATAACTCACCTTTTGCAGCACTTCCTTAGAAAATACTATTTAAATACGTAGCATTATCTTAATTTTGTACCTATGTGTCCTGACGCATTTTGTACCATACTTCTCCTGGTCTCATGCATAAAGATTATTTATTGTTATTATTATTATTATTAAGCTATTGCATATAGATTTTATCGCGGGCTTTGAGCGCGGCGACCGAATCAAGAAATCCCGTAACGAGGAATAATGTAAGACCTAAACACCTAACATGTGTCAAATTAATTAATTAATTTGAAGTTTCTAAAAGTGAGAAATTTCGCTATTTTATACGAATGTTATAACACTCTAGCGCTTTAGACTCCGGGATTTTCACGTGGCCTATCGAAATTAGAAGGTTCGAATTATCTAAAAACATAATTGCATGAACTCCAGACGTCCTCTATAATTAGCTACGAACGAAATCATTTTGACATATGCCTCTAGGAGCTCGCTACGCGTCAGTTAGAGTTTATACGTTAGACGCGCGTAGCAGAGACCTGAGAGTACCTGTTTCTATTAAGCTATTGCATATATTGCATATAGCTTTTATCGCGGGCTTTGAGCGCGGCGACCGAATCAAGAAATTCCGTAACGAAAAATAACAGGAACTCGTTTATGTTGCGCTCTCTCGGGTGACTAATATTGAAAAGTTGTATATCACGACAAAAAACGATAATTCTACATTCAAGTTTTATAATAATCGAAAGCAAGCTGCATCGACTGCATTTTTGTTGCAAAAATTCAAAAGACTGCCTTTAAATAGTGTTCAGACGACAGCTCAAAGTGTCTTAGATTTCATTAGTAATAGAAATGGCATTTCAATAATGACTTTCAATTGCCAAAGTCTAAATAGTCACAAATACGATTTACAAGATTCAGTTACGAGACAAACAAATGTGTTACTTCTTACCGAAACTTGCATGGCGCATGATAATCCGATTGAAATACCTAATTTTAATTGTATTGTTCAATTCAAACGAGATACTGTTCCAAAAGGTGGGGTAGCTATTTACCAAAATAATAATAATGTTACTAATATTATGACTCCGAATATTGAAATACATATTGCACACGTTAGCGATGTTAATGTTAGGCGCTCATTTGTTGGAGATATTTGTGCGTGCTTATGCAAACTTAGAAATGGCCTACACATAGTCATGGTAGCAATTTACATTTCTCCGAATCCAAAATTGGACGAGGTAGAGCATTTTATTCATCGCACTTTACTGGAGTACACTGAAGAAGGGTCGAAAATACTTGGTACAAATGGTAATAAATTTCCACTTATCTTGGCTGGCGATTTTAACATCAACTTCGCTGATAAAAAATCGGAGCGGTTGACAACTTTTCTTTAGGAAAAATTGAATTTGAAAATGAATAATGATCCACAAGAATCCACAACAAAATATGGGATCACCATTGACGCGGTATTCTCCAGATATTTAGAGGATATCAAGTCTCAAACTTATGTCTCTTATTTCAGTTATTCAGTTACCATAAACCTATAGTTTCAATGATAACAAATTCCTCAATAACCTACATGTATTGTAAGATAATAAAAATATTTTAAACGATATTAACTTCTCATTTATTCAATAAAAGAAAAAAATTTGTTTTCTTATCGGTCACCACGCTCAAAAGTAACTTGAATTAATATCAAAGAGAAAACTTGAATTAAAATATCAAAGAAAAAAAAATACTGCATAAATTTAAAAAAATAAATAATTATAATTGCATAAGTTGAAAAAAAATGCTATGCAATAGCTTTACCGCGGCAGTCCCCGCGTGCCACACGTATCTTTTTTATCATAAATTCAACGAGAAGATTTTGTAAGAATGTACAGTATTTTGAAAGTATATCCGCGGATTTTGTCGCACGCCTTAGAATATTTTGCGCAATTTCCATCGGCAAAACTGGACCTGCCATCTAGGCTACTATCCTGAGACTACTTTGAATTATCTTTGTGTAAACGAGGCTTTAATAACAACTATGTTTTTGTACAGACTACTGGGTAGATATGATTATAATAGTCAGGCCGTAATATTACCAAATACGCACGATTCCTTTCATGTCGGTGTTATTAATATGTATGGGTAACGTCAATTACAAATTTAAAATAGCAATGACGACATTTTGCGCAATTGTTGTTCGTTATTTGATATTAGTAAACAGAAAGTTTAGTCTCAATTCAGATAATACAAAAATATGGGATGACTTCATTTCGTCCTGGCAGTCGGATGTACTTTGTTTCCACATTGCCCAAGCTCGTTATGTCGATAAAATAAATATCATTAACACGTTAATCACCATATTTACGAAAATTTGTTTATAACACACATCCTTTCAACTGAAGAGTAGGGGGAAATTGGAATTTGTTATATCTATAAGCACAATACGAACAGAAAAGGTGCGGAAAAATTAAGTGTGCTATGAAAATTTGCTGTCACTTTATTGATTCTTCGCACATGTTTTCATATGTTTTTTGTTGCATAAATATGCATAATTTGTAACGGAGCGTTTTTCGCCACAATAATCTGCTGATTGTTTAAAGATTTTTTTAAATTAATTCTACAGTAATTTTAATGCAAATAGGTTTATCGTCGACTATCAAGATGGATATGCTCTAGATGCGAGATCTTTTAGGCGCATATATTCTTACAAAGAGATCTCCATGTTCGGACGTATATTAGACTTATGTTGGCTAAAGACATCAACAAAAAAACGGGGATCAGTTGACAACGTGACTTCCCTCACTTTTGTTATCAAAATAGCTTTCGGACACTCCTTCGGGTCAAATTTAAATGATTGTAGGAACAGAACATATATTGGAAATGACTTACAAACCGCTAATGAAAGACGTTAAATTATACTCTATGTTATATTGAAATTTTATCCCAATGGTCTACACAACTAGTATGTTTCATACTGACACCTACTGTCAGGTTGACTTTCGCAATTATTCACACTATAATAAAACTTGGTTTTATACATAGACCTATTATCCTGAGGACACGAAACATCTCATTCATAAAACTCCATTTGACTTGTCGCAATGATTACATGAAGTATGACAAAGAAAACCAACGAAGCTCTTTGTCGTCGAGTCATACTTACTCCTTATTGGCAACGCTGTAACTAGGATTGAAAACTTGGTACCACTCGTAAGGCAACACCGCTTCGAAATAGCTACGAGAAATACGGAAACTGTCAAATTGCGTAGTACAGAACAAAGTCCCCATTCATAAAATGTGCGTAGCGTTGTCGCCTTCTGAAATTCAGGACCTTGCCAAAGAAACTAATCTTTGGTAGTGTGCCCAGCTTGCGTTTTCTTGTAAACAGAACAAATTTCGTTTTGTCAGGACTTACCCTCAGCCCCCTCCGTGCAGCACCAGCCGTCCACTATGCTGAGCAGCGTGTTTTGCAGCTCGCACAGCGTCTCAAGTGCCGCCCGAAGGTGACGCCAGCCAAGTCATCGGCATAGGCTTGGGCATAAAACCCAGCCTCTTCCAGTTCCTCCAATAATCCATCGACTACAAGGCACCACAGAAGCGGAGATAGGACACCTCCCTGTGGACAGCCTTCTGTAGCGGTGGTTTGTACAACGCATTCGTTATGTTGCGCCTTTATCGCGCGCGTAGATAGCATGGCTTCAATCCACCGGATCAATAATGGACCGACTCCATGCTTCTCAGCGGCTGAGCAGATAGACTCGATGGACGTGTTATCAAATGCCCCTTCGATGTCCATAAATACCCCCAGGGCACCATATATTCTTGTGACTAGATGATGCAAGGCCGTTTCAGTCGAGAGGCCAGCCTGGTAGGCGTCTTGACGACAGTGTTAGGGATGGACCTTCGGTGGGCCATCTCTCAAGTATTTGTCAATCAGTCTCCATTTCCTTCAATAGGAATGAGGTTAGACTAATAGGGCGGAATGCCTTAGCTTGGGTATAATCAGTTTTATCCGCCTTTGGAATAAACACGACTTTCACTGGCCGCCATAGCTTTGGAATAAAATCAGTGGCTACGCAAAATCGGAAGATTTTCACCAATAGCTTGATGATAATTTCCTGACCCTCTTGTAGGAGAGCCGGGAAGATGCCATCATCGCCTGGTGATTTGTACGGTGCGAACCCGGATTTGTCCCAGTTCACCTTGTCTTAATTGACTATGTCGGAGGACAGACGAAAGTTACCGTTACGACGGTCACTCTGTCCATCGTCTCTTTCGGTAGTCAGATTTCTATCTCCAGAGTCAGGAAAATGAACCGACACTAGGTGTCTCAGTGTCTCCTACGGATGCCATGCCATTACACTTCAATAGACATAAGCTAGCTGCATTTTGGTCTATATACAATACATATCATATACAATTCCGCGGAATAATGATAAATTTGATTTTGAATAGAAAATATTTATTACAATTAATAATAGCTACTCTATTGAGATGATATTCATCTTTTAAAACAAAAACTCGATTTGAAAATCTTGTATATTGTCAAGTTTCAAACAATTTGAGTATACTCATCAACAATAATTCTAACTTAACAAGAATAATTTGGTGTAAAGTCTAGAGTTCATAAGCTAAGCTGTGATGCTTGCTATGCCATATACAAAGGACAAACAGGACGCTGTTTTGGGATACATTTGCAAAAATACTATACAGATATTAGCATGCCAAATACAAATAGTGATATTCTCATCTTGTTATTTAACTGTAGATTTGTATATCATTCCCAGTTTATTATTCAAATCAAGTGAACCGTTTTAATAGAATTCTACTGAGCATATATTTACTATATCAAATTCCAAACGAGGCGCAAATAACTCATTTTATGGTACGTACGTACATGTATATATTATATATTACGATAGGCATTATAGATTCAACGTAAGATCCTACGCTGAGTCAAAGATCTAATAAGTTTACCACCAACGAATATATTTAAATTTAATCGAAAGCCCACTTAATTCATTATATCATGAAGTCATCAACTTTAAAACACATTAAATGCTTCCGCACTATTGCACGCACAAGAAAAACACACGCCTACAAAATATCAATAAATGGATAACGTTTTGTTTGAAATTGTAGTAAACACGATACTTTCAAGTATTATTTAAAAATAATTCTATTACTATTATGTATGTAAATTATTTGTGAGTCTAAATATAGCAATGTGTAATGCACGCAGCTTGAAATTTTAAAATACATTGAATTGAGAAGTAAATATTAACAGAATTCGACAAAGCTCATTTAATTTTGGAGTTGTAGCTGTAATCAACAACTAGATCAGGAACGTTGATTAAGTATTAAATAACTTATCTGGCTATTATCTCGCCAGCTATTGAATTACAAAGCTCAGGAATGGAGAACAATATAACGCTTATTTGTGAAGTACAACTCAATGCACAAAAGGATGTGAACAAGAGTTAACATTTGACAGCTGTTGCATAAGATCTCTGTGGTGCTTTCAGTAGGAAGTACAAGTGAGCACCCAGCAGAAGGCTGACTACGCGGTCAGGAAAAAATACTTAGGATAAGAAACTTATATGGAAACAACTGGAACAAAAGCCTCGCAAATTTACTGTGGTCTTCTGGTTGAGCTATTAACGACACCTGGGGCCTAACCCAAATAACACCCAGGCTGATAAATGCTTCGGTGGTTTGGTGACAAAGACGTGGGCGTTCATGAGTATTGGAGGCTCCAACCCTGAGATTCTTCTTTTCTTATGTTGAGCATAGTATATTTTGCAGTCTTTTATATAGCTGTATGAAGGGGGTTAGTTTCAGTATTTCTCCATGCAAGCTGTAGGATAAGATCTTAGCGCTACAATAACGCATTAGTATGCGAGCCTTAAAATCGTACTCCACTCTTTTTGGTTTAGTGAGTTACCTGGTACATAGGTTAAGATAGGCATCACCATCATGGTGTACATCCCGAGAGAGCATCATTTGAATTCAATCTGCCATCGTTCTCCACACCATTAGGGCACGTTTCGCCTTCTTCGAGTGCTTGCCATATGTGAGAGTTTTATTTAGTGTTGTATATAGATATTTGACTTCGTCTTTCAGCACGATGGCTTTTGAATTTAGCTCAATTTGCACCATTTCTCTATGACCTCAAGATCTTCTTGGATGATATCTCTTAGCGTGGTGAAAAATTTTCCTTTAGCAATTGACACTATATTATCATCTCCATCTGCCTATCCTTGGCATCGGATTACTTTGAGGGTTAATTCGTCTAGGTGATCATCACCAGGCTCGACAGTAGGGGTGATAATACCCTCTTTGTGTTTAGTTGGATGGTGTTTTGTCTACAGTCTTCCGTAGCATTTTCCTCATCCATCTGTATGAGATTTGATCTATGTTCCTCCTCTCGATGGAGGCATTATTAGCGAGTGATGCGATATCAATGGATCCCTCGATGTCATGGAAGGGACAGAGAGCTATTTACTCCTGTTCCTTCCCCAGTTTCCCTGGCAACTGATAGATCTCTCTGTTCTACATTCATGTTGACAGTGATTGGGAGATTTCTTTTTCAGTACTGAGTTTCTGATCCAATTATCCACTATTTTCAACATAGAAGATATTAGGTCTATAGGACTTGGGAATGGTAGGATCTGTTCTTCCCTTCTTCGGTATGAATACTACTTTCGCCCTACTCCAGATTTAGGGATATACCCCAAAGCTAGACTTACTATATATTCTCACGAGTGCAGGGGCGATTGCCACTGATTTATGTAGAAGGGCATGGAAACTATCGCCGACGCCCGGTATGGATTGGAAGACTTGATTGCCCAAAGGAGTCTTTTCTCTGAGCTAATCTTCATAGCATTGCTCCAATCCTCTGAAGGTGGTCTGCGAGGAGTCACGACAGTTTCCACTGGTTCGTTCTAGTTAAATACTGAAAAGTTTGCAGAACGAGCTTCGCCTTTTTTTCTGCACCTTCCATGTAACTACCATCTGTTTTCGTCAGGGTAGTGCCTATTTCTGTTCTATCCTTTGCTAGTGCTTCGCGCAGCAACTGGTATTGAAGAGATTTCTCCGTAGAGGCACTGTGTTCCTGTAAGATGGGTAATGTGAAGATATTAATATTTTCCGGCAGGTTCAAATTCATCTACAGTGACAGAGGTGGTGATCTCCTATCATGGCTTCGATAGCACTCCGTATATCTCTACTAGAGTTAGGATTGAGGTTATGTGGAAGAACTGGGTAGGGTGTTATCGAAAAATATAACAATTTGTAGCAGCACGATGTATAATTGAAAGAAAAATCATGTTTTTCTCCTTAAGAGGTGTTATATTTTCACACAGAAGTATGTAAATTATGCGAAATTTATCATTGGGAAGAGGATGTTCATCATAAATATTTATTGTTGTTTTTTTCAATTCCTTGTCATTTCTCTATTTAAATCATCCTTGGCACAACTATGGAGTTAAAGGTCTTTTCACGAAAAATGGTTGGACTTAAATAATTGTATATAGGCATACAGACATAGCAGGTAAAAGTTTAGTTTTATCGTAAAATCAATTAGTCTTTATTTCTTACGAGATGTGTTCAGTTTATTACTTGCTATTATTTTACCAAACTTTATTTACGATAAAGCTTCTTTCTATTGTTCCGGTGAAGAGAAAGCGATTATCTCTTGATGCTAGAAAAATTGTAAAACTATATACTTCTCCGCTTTACAGGGGATTTAACGCTGTTTTGACTAGATACTTTTGACTACAATGAAAATAATCGTGTCAAATTTACATGGCGTCGAATGATATATATTTTGAAGGATCTTATACAAAAACTGATATTTTACCAGTTTTAAGGGCATTTTGTATTAGTAAGTTTATGTTTGTGATGCATTAGCAGAGGTGACGGAACATACTTGCTACGACTCTCACCCTATTATTGCATTTTTAATCCAATAGAGCATATGTGGCATCAATTAAAAGCATAGGTTAGGTTTGAAAATATTTCTCCGACTTTAAGTGGTACTGTTGTAGAATCAATAATAAAACGTGTCAATGATATTTTCCTAGATAGATGGAAAAAAAAGTCGGACCCTTTTCGAAGGTCTGTTTATTTGCTCGTTTATTGCCAAGCTCTTGCGTAGACAATGGCGGAAAACTTAAATTGAGTCCTATTTCCATATTCCTACATAAATTCACCCCCACTGATAAAATCATACTACTTGAATTGAGTCCCGGGTTTCAATAATATTCTCGGAATATTCTTACAATAGTTGCATTTTATATCAAAAAAGTTAGGTTAGTACGTTAGGTTAGGTTAGGTTAGGTTAGAAACAAAGGGGTACAATAAACAATCATTATTGGTTATTACGAGAGTGTTAAGATTACCGCGATTACAATATTTGTATTCTATATCAACAAAGTTAGGTTAGTAGGTTAGGTTAGGTTAGGGTAGGTTAGGTTAGAAACAAAGGGGGTTCAATAAACAATCATTATTGGTTATTATGAGTGTGTTAACATTAGCGCTATTACAATATTTGAATTCTATATCAACAAAGTTAGGTTAGGTTAGGTTAGGTTAGCCTAGAGTAGGGTAGGTTAGGTTAGAAATAAAGGGGGTACAATAAATAATCATTATTAGATGTCATTACCGCGATTACAATATTTACATTCTATATCAACAAAGTTAGGTTAGTAGGTTGGGTTAGGTTAGGTTAGGGTAGGTTAGGATAGGGTAGGTTAGTTTAGAAACAAAGGGGTACAATGAATAATCATTATTGGTTATTATGAGAGTGTTGAGATTATCGTGATTACAATATTTGTATTCTATATCAACAAAGTTAGGTTAGTAGGTTAGGTTAGGGTAGGGTAAGTTAGGTTAGGTTAGAAATGAAGGGGGCACGATAAACAATCATTATTGGTTATTATGAGTGTGTTGTTAACATTAGCATGATTACAATATCAACAAAGTTAGGTTAGTAGGTTAGGTTAGGTTAGGCTAGGTTACCAAATACTTGCGTACAGAATGGTGATTGGCCTTAGCAGCAGCAACTACATGATAATTATCTGACCTGACAACCAGGTACATACATGGGACTCAGTTTACCTACCTAGTAGACCTTAAAAACACCCGGGACTGAATTTACCTACGTAGTCAATAAAGATACCAGTCCCAATTTACGTCGACCCGACAATGGTTACTTTTACTGCAGTCATTAAGTCAGAACCATTTTTTGTGAAAAGAATCAAAGAACCAATACGTTTTTCGTAATAGTGTGACTCATAGAATTATCAGTAATACCTCAAGGTGTTAACAATAATAAATCCATCCCGGAAGCTGAAGTATCACGATTGGATATGACATTTTCGTTAAATATTATGAGTCATTATTTTTAAGAGCTTCGCTGAAAATGGAAATATAAAAAACAAGGATTTAACGCTGACAGATCAGGGTCCTATCAATTTCAAATTTCCTTTGATTTGGTCAGGGACGCCGTGGCCACGTTTCATAAATCCCGTGTGATGACCGATCGAAATAGATGCAAACAACATTATCTGATCGCATATCTCAGCGTCCTTATTGACATACCTTCCCTGGTGTTCGTGACACTCGCTTCTCAGCCTTCTCTGACCATATTTATCCCGAACCTTACTGTTAAAGGTGAATGTAATATTGTAAATACATATTTTATCCGATAACTTGATTTTATATTCAATCTGTGTGGTGGATACACTGTGCCGGAAACTGCAATGCTGGATCAAGGCTGGTACGATGTGAGATAATAAAACAAACAACAGACATTCAACGACAATAAATTAAGATTAATGAATAAATTAAGATCTGAAAAATAATAACAACATTGATCAAATTAGATTATTTTCCTAATCGTGAATTATTTTATCTTAAACACCATCGGAATCTCGTAATCTACAAAAGATGCTATTTTACTGAATAAAAAAATAACATGTTTGTAGAGACGTCTAAAACTTTTTATCATTAAAGTTTACTGCAATGATGGCTACTTGGTAGCTGGTCTGTACTTTAACCATAGAGATCAAGAATAGAGTATTCGAAGCCCATAAGAGCAATGTTATTAATTTGACTAGGTCTAAGCGAGTGGTGGTTTTATCCTTTTCTAATAGTCTGTTCTCTCTTCCGATAAATTAGAAAGAGATAGAAACCCCGTAGAGTTCTTATAGCTAGTGACGAAATTCGTCATTCAACTACTCTATTCTTGATCTCTATGACTTTAACACTATTTTCAAAAAATAAGAGCGATTTTTCCTTCTTATATTGAAGCTTCATTTAGTACCTCGAAATTAGTGAAGGAAATTCGTTGAAATAAAGTTCATGAAGGAAACCTGTGTTGACTCACTGAGTTGTTATGTTATCCATGACTTTATATACTATACTTTACTTCTGATCTCCCGCTACAACATTTTATCTTTTATTATTATTATTAATTAATGGGGTCATTGCGGTCCCTTAATGCCTAATTGCAATCTTTCTTCCAGCGCTATTTGGGCACAGCTCGTTATTGGAGAATGGAGGCGTGTTTGCCCAGAGGTATAAAAATACCTTGCGGTATATCAGTGAACCAGATTTCACCATTGGTTGGCAGGGCTGACTGGTTATTGTTTAACCAACCTTCTCTGGGAGGTATGCTTTTACGATACTTCTTATCATCAGAGGTGTATCGTGGTGTTATCCAATCTGTTCTCATTGGTTAGATGTGGCATATTTGCCCAGAGGTATAGAAATACCTCTGGGCGCTCGCGATATATCCCTACTTCCGCCGGCCCATGATTTCTGGCACCATCAGTGAACCAGATTTCACCATTGGTTAGATCATGTGACATCTTAGGTTGGCTACTTTATTCACTTCACCGTCGACCACTATTTTCCAAATGGGGGGTAACAGTACCCCCCCCCCCCCCGTGAACATCCGTTTTTCACAGATCGTGGTGTCACTTCTGGTGATTGGGAGTTTCCTGTTTTTCAGCATGTTCTGCTCTAACCAGACTACCCTTAGCGAGTCTTACAAAGGGAGGCCGACCATCTACTCCAGTCCTCTGCCGTTGTGCGAAGTGAAATTTTCGAGGATGGGTTTCCAAATGTTGGGAAGGTAATATCCTGAGTCTCGATTCAGATTATTTGTATGTCTTAGGATTTCTATAGCTTCAAGGATTTTTCGCTGATAGAAGTTTGGAGCTCGGGCTAGGATATTAGTATTTTCGAAAAGGATTTGATGATTAGTGTTGAACTTGTGTTCCGCAAGTGCAGATCTACTGGTGTCACGAAGCCTTGTACAGCGCTCATGTTCTTTCACACGAGTAGCTACTGTACGACCAATCACCAATGTAGACTTTACCGCAAAAACAGGGAATGCTATAAACACCTTGTAAGTGAAGAGGAGGAAGGGGATCTTTGACAGTCCAGTTCCCCTGAGATCAATTGTCAGCACTATCGGATCTCCTACTTATAAACTCTCTCGATGTCTGTCATCTATTCTCAAACCCCTTGTGGGTAAGGTAATTTCAATAGTTTTATTCTGAATTTCTTTCATTTCGTTGAAAAACTCCAAACGTTAAAAGTTGACCCAGGCGATTTTCTCGTCAGCTTTGACGTTGAATCACTCTTTACCAATGTTCCCATTCCATAATTTCTCAATTGTTATCTGCCAAAAACATTTCAATTGACTTGCTGCCGTTAATTGATTTTTGTCTATCCTCCACATATTTTCTGTACGATGGCAAGTTTTACGAGCAGTCCTCGGGAGCTGCCATGGGTTCCCCACTTTCTCCGATCATAGCTAATAACTTCATGGAAACTTTTGAACAAGATGCCATTGACTCATCGTATCTCAAGCCGAAATGTTAGTTTAGATATGTCGACGACACTTTTGTTATTTGGTAACTTGGTCGCGAAAAGCTTGTTCCCTTCCTCAATCATTTAAATTCATTACATCCCAATATCCTTTTCACCATGGAAGTCGAATCGCAAGGTTCACTCATATTCCTAGATGTATTGGTTAGTTGACAGAATGACGGTACTTTAGGACATTCTGGGTATCAAAAACTCACTCATACCGATAGATACCTCAATGGTCTTTCCCACCACGACCCTGTCCAAAAGCAATCTGTCGTGAACTCCTTGGTCCACAGAGCTGTCAACTTATCTCAACCTCAATCCTCAAAATCAGAATCAAGACATCTTTCATCTGCTTTATTATCAAACAATTTCTCCTATTACAACATTCAAAAAGCCATAAAGAAATACACTTGGCCTATAATTTCAAATCGACCTGAGCAACAAACACTCCCCTCCCCACCCCCCGCGCCTGCTTTATCCACTGCCTATCTTCCATATATTGAAAATATAACCGATCGAATTTCCAAAATCCTCAAAAAACATAATATTTCTACCCGGTTTTCCACACTTCCAAAATTATCGCAGTTTTACAAACCTATCAAAGATCCATTTCCTCCTCTTCACTAAGAAGGTGTTTATAGCATTCCCTGTTCTTGCGGTAAAGTCTACATTGGTGAAACAGGTCGTACAGTAGCTACTCGTGTGGAAGAACATGAGCGCTGTATAAGGCTTCGTGACATCAGTAGATCTGCACTTGCGGAACACAAGTACAACAATAATCATCAAATCCTTTTCGATAATACTAAAATCCTAGCCCGAGCTCCAAACTTCTATCAGCGAAAAATCCTTGAAGCTATAGAAATCCTAGAACATCCAAATAATCTGAACCGAGACTCAGGATATTACCTTCCCAACATTTGGAAACCCATCCTCGAACATTCCACTTCGCACATGATCACACAACGGCAGAGTCAGGTGCCGGAACGGAGTTAACCACCGGAATAAAAGCAGTGATGAATTTTTCCTACAATAAATAGGGCTACAGTAACCAGTAGAACCAGTTTCAGTTCAAGTTGTTGATAACACCATGAGTATGTATGTGCGTTAGCCGGCAGTTGCTGGAAGTACATCTCCAAAATTTGCGACCATCTTTCAGAATTGTAACAAAACGATAAAATAGCTGTTCGTTAGTTATAAAGGTTTCCCTTTAGTAGATTTTGTAAAACTAACATCCATTTTGGATATAAAAATACACTTCATTTTTCACAAACAGAAAAAAAACGCTTTACTTTTCACAAAAAAATAGGTTTCTGCAGACGTGTTGACGAAGTCAAGACTAAAAGTCAATTAAAAATACAATTGAAAAAAACCTGTTGCTATCCTAGGTCCTAGAGTTATTTTTCAGAGCGTCGGCCATGGGAGTGCTAGCGAATTACCTACTTTTTACCTGCGGTCTTAATCCCTTAACCTTCAGTAACCAGCGCTTAAGTTACATATAACAAACGCGGTCCCTATCATAAAATGCGTAATTTACACACCCTCATTAAATTTGTATAATTAGATTTTCCGTCTGTCTATCGTATAACCCCTTCAATGGGTTAAACTCAATTAGGTAAAATTCCAATAACCATATATCCTAGGTTTATCAGCTTTTATAATAAGTTAGTACTTGCAATATTTCTTTGAAGAAGTTACTGTGTTAGAGAAACTATAGTCACATTTATTTATTAAACTAGTGCAAATCGAACTTTCAATAGTTATTTTATTTAAGTTTATTCTGTGTGTATTATACTTGAGTCACGTTACCCGCAGATGCCTTATTGTTGAAGGTTTTATCATTTTGAATACCACTATGAGAGGTAAAATCAGTTCTCTCACCACCCATGTTAGATCTGAATCATCTTCTTTGTTCCTCTATTTACACGCTCTGACAGGAAGATTTTGTTCTGTAAATTAAACTATTGTACCTATTATGTTGTCTGATGAATAGAATATAAAACATTAAAATTTTTTACTTCGTCCTTGAGATGAAGACTTTGATTTAAATATTGTTATAGGATGTAGGACAATAGTAACTATGTACTGACAACTTCTTTCTATTATGTAATATAATCATGGTCAGTAATTTTTGTATTCACTTCTCGATTGATATAACTGTTTAAGTACCTAATTACCTCATTTAAATTTATAGACATTAACTAGTGAGGTACGAAAAACAACAAGTTACATGGTAATTTTCAGGGCCGGATTAACACTATGAGGGGCCCTAAGCACAACAGATTTTGGGAACCCTTCCCCCCCTTTTTTTTTAAATTACTCTTTATTCATAGAATAAAATAATTTGTAGAGTAATATAATGCTCTAAATCGTGGAGAAGGTTATTGCCAGGAAAATAAGTACATAAATGAATATTTACACTATTAGTACGTCTTCTTAATTTGACATAATATACAATGCGTAACTACATTAATCACTTTTACAATTGCACTTTTGGAAACTTATCCGCTGAATGATTCGCTTATATCTAACTGACTTAGAACAATCCTTTCCTGCACTTTCTAGCCACAAAATCTTTTATCAGGTCATCAAAGCTGATTCGACGCAAGATAATGCAAAAAAAAATGTTTTGTTTTTTTTATTATACCTAAAATCCCGGTTCACAGCCTGGACTAAAAGGGAAACTACGGGTTTAAATATTGAATCAAAGCTGATTCGACGCAAGATGTTTTTTGTACGATAAACGGTTCCGGAGATATTTGAAAAAAACTAAATTTTTTTTTCAATTTCAAAGCTTGTATCTCAAAAACTAAGCGTCTGTGCATATATTTTCATAGGAACTTTTTTCTCAAAATCAAATTTTCTATCGACTGTTGAAGTTCTGCTACTAAAACCTGCGACACCCTGTATATCTATTGAACGAGCGGCACAGCGCAATAAAAAAGTAAAAATTTTCTTTGCAAATTTGCAGCCACTTTCAAGCGTTTTTTCTCGATCGCCAAAACGAACGGTAATTCTTGATGAAATAGTCAAACGTAGATTACCACACGCTGAATTTTCAAAAGTCGTACTGTGAACACATTTGGACACCAGGATTCTTTCAAAGGATGATTAGACAAAATTATTGACGAATATGGAATGGATTCAGTTACTATTAGTGAAGCAGTGAGTTAGTGGTTTATTGAAACATTTTTGCTCGGGATTAGCAGTGCTCAACTGCAAAAGGTAATTGAACAATTCCAACAGCAAATTATTCGAATTATAAATTCTACTTACAATGACAATCAAGAACGCAATAATGAAGAACCTGCTAGGAAAAGACAAAAAACGACAGCTGTTATTGCAAAGGAAGTATGAGACACTATTTTAAGCCAAATTAGCAACCGATTTGATTTTAGGAATCACTCAAGTGCAGCAAAATTATTTGATTCTCAAAATTTCAAAACTCACAGACATGCATTTCCACAAAAACATTTTGATGAAACTGTGAAATCCTATCCTATGTTGGACAGTGTAAAATTAAAGAGTGAACTTTCAGCAATTTATGAGCGCGATGACATGTGTGACGTAGGTGGTATTTTTTGCCACTTTTAGTGTTCATAACGTACAACAACCTAAAAAAGGTTTTAACAGAAACATGCAAACTGTTTTAGAAGGAACATTCTATACAGGATGGTCCAGTTTATATCATCAGGATTTCACCAGCCAATAGCTTATCGAAAAATAAAGATATTTTGTACAGTAAAATATTGTCGAATTTTGTTTTCTTTTGATGTTCAGGGTGTTGAAGAAAATATATTATTTTAAATAATTTGTTATAAATTAATAATGAAAAGAGGTTGTCTCCAGAAATATTGCATAGATCTTTTTCTTTTAACATAAAAATTCTCGGGAAATAGGTCACATTAACACTTTGTTTTAAATATTCGTCTTTACGTACGTTTCGGTCTCACGACCATCATCAGAAGACTCACTATGTCTAAAAAGGGGTTTACTAAAACTAATTATAGCACAAGCGTCCAAATCGCACAATTCAACATCAATCAAAAGAGCCCAGTATTAAATACTGACGATACAATTTCGATTATTCGTAGTTCTGTTCGTTTCGACGGCGTGGGCTCTTTTGATTGATGTTAAATTGTGCGATTTGGACGCTTGTGCTATAATTAGTTTTAGTAAACCCCTTTTTAGACATAGTGAGTCTTCTGAGATGGTCGTGAGACCGAAACGTACGTAAAGACGAATATTTAAAACAAAGTGTTAATGTGACCTATTTCCCGAGAATTTTTATGTTAATTCATACTGGGTCAAGAATCTTATTAGATCTTTTTCTTTGTATTCTTTATTAAATAGTGGTTGTAATTATTTTATTAACAACACAGAGCCGTATGAACGGGTTTCAACTGCAGAGAGGATTTGCCATTCAATTTAGATCCTCTTCTGTATCCTACAATTCTTTGATAACACAACTCAAAACAAAAAAAAACTTTAAAAAGCATTATCACTAATACAGTTTTTTCGTATCCCAAAATTTCTGCTTTTTCTAAAAGCGCACTAATGTTTCTTTTTACACATGTTTCAGGCTTTTTATTTTTATCATTAACTTCAGTTATTAAAAAAATAAATAATAAATAAACATAGTAGATAAACAAATCCAAACAACAACCTAAATTTTACTTCTAAATCAACCCACACTGTAAAAGGTCACAAGGTAGCTGTGATTAGCCTTTGACAGTTTGCAATTTGCATTTTGGCTTAACTTGTTACTGTCAATCCATGAGGGATCTGTGTTATAAGAAAATAAGCTACGTTTGAATTATGAAGTTTGTGCACGTAAGTTTAAATATGCCTTCTCGTTTTTCTGATCAGGAATATACCACTATTTTAGGAGTATTAAGAAGAGATCATAGACGACTTTTTCATCTACAACCAGTTCAGGGATTGCATCTAGGGAATGAAAATCGCAGAATGAGATTTGGTCAATGGCTTTTGGACGCTGATCAAAATCATGAGAATTTCAATAACAATATTTTATGAACAGACGAGTCATGTTTTACCCAAAGAGAAATAGTTAACTCCACGATCACCAGATTTAACTCCATTAAATTTTTATCTATGGGGTTATCTTGAAGATACCGTCTATGCGACACCAGTGTCTACCTGGGAGGAACTACTCCTTAGAATTTAGAATGCTTGTGCAAATATTAATAATAATATTTCATTAAATTCAAACCATTCCATCATAAGACGCTGTCGTTTGTTCATCCAGCAAAATCGTTCCCATTTCGAACAGATCTTACATTACTTAATTTAATTGTGAATGTTGTCTAGTTGATATTTGAAGTATGCTTAATATTGTTTTCCCTTTAAGTAAAATGAATTTATTTTGAACTCATTGGATAAGTTTTTATTCACAAATTTAGTTATTGGACGCACGATTCTTAAAAAAAAAATTTTTCGTTCTTAGTTGAGTTATCAAAAAATTGTAGGTTACAAAAAAGGTTCTAATTTGAATGGCAAATCCTCTTTGCAGTTGGTGTTCTAAAAAAACAGTGGCGTACGTTTTATTGAATAATGTATTTTTGAGGAAACCCGTTCGCACGCCTCTGTGTTGTGAATAAAATAATTACAACCACTGTTTAATGAAGAATACAAAGAAAAAGATTGAGCAAAATTTCAGGAGGCTACCTTTTTTCATTATTAATTTATAACAAAAAGGAAACAAAAGTCGACCATAGTTTATCATACAAACTACCTTTATTTTTCGATAAACTATTGGCTGGTGAAATCCTGATGATATAAACTGGACCATCCTGTATATTATATTTATATAAATTAATTAAACATATATTTTCCTATCTTGAAGGGAACAAAACAAGAAAAAACAATTCAGTAGATAACAATTGATTCCAGATAACAAACGTTTATATATAGAATAAAATTAAACAAAGAAATTCTCAGAGAAAGATCTCCACTAGAGCAAGGTAGACGTACCTGCTTTCTATTAATTCTACCTTCTACCTTAGATAAACTAATTATAGTTCTTCTATTTTGTTAAACGGTTGGGGGCTCCGGTATGAATGTGTGTATAACGAATAACGATGACGTTCTCCTTCCCACTACTTAGCTATTTATCTACAAATGTTTCAGGTTCGGTTCAGCAAGGGGCCGCGTCGCGCACAGTACTGTGACTGCGAGTTTGTTAAGCATGTAACGGAGCCGGATTACGCTCGTTCGTATCGAAAATCAGTCAGTTCTACGTAAAGTTTATCATTTTGCAACATGGCACGTGCTGCCCGAACGTAAACAAACGAACGTCTTTTAGAAGAGCAGGTCAGGTCAGGTGTGAACGACGAAACGTCGCACGCAAAATGGGGGAAACTAAACTTTCGATTATTGGTGCAAAACCAATCTTTTGTGCCCGTTATTTTAAGTAAATGTATTTTTAAACTTACGTTGGTGTTAAATCTAAGCCGCTTTGAAACGTCAACAATCGCTTCATTCTGAACGTAACCTACACTACTATGTTGGATTAAAATTTTCCGAACCTAACCTACAAAATTTAAATATTTAGTTAATGTTTGTGTTGTATTATCCAAATTAATATGGAAGGTGTTATAGTGTCCAAAACCGAAAATAATCGACTGAAGCCGCGTTTACGTAATAGTAACTCGCGTACCTCGAAAAATCGTCAGGCCTTAAGTCGGAGTTTCAATATAAATAATAATAAGAATAATAGGAACGCTCTGACTAGATTCCGAAGTTGTTATCAGAGGCAGGCGAATGTAAACAATAACAAAAACGCGAAAGCTAACCAAGAAGTTAACATTACTGATGATTTTACTTTCTCTACGAATGGTAACACAACTTTACAATCAGATGACGTTGTCTATGGCCCTTTTACAAGGTAAGTTCATGAATCGTGATAATGTTTCCAGTTTAAAGGATCTTATAACACTTTTGTATAGTTTATAGTACGTTAAACCCAGATGTGCCTGAACAATGTTCTGATTGATTTCTGAATTTTGAATATGTATGAAATAAAGATAGTAGTTTAACATCCTAAAAAAAGGACTCTTCGTATAAAAAAAGGTGTTCGTTTAACGAACAAGGCTATTTACCACAAAAATGTTATTTTTACAATAATCGTAAACGCTTTCGGACAAGTTTTATTGATATATTATATGGACAGACTTATTGTATCAAACATAGCAATTGACAAGATTATGGTGTATGATAGCTAATAAAACAATTTATATGCAGTGATTGATGCAAATAACTGAGACTTGTGGCACACCCTAGAACGCGTTGGGTTCTCTTGTGTGCTGATGAGGTGATCAATTCTATCAAATCTTGAATCTGCGTTTTCTAACGAGGACGGTTTCGATCTTTTCTAGTTGTTAGTCGATATCTACGTATAGCATTTCAAATGAGACTGCTGTTGGTATCCTCTGAATTTTTCCAATACAATCTTCTTCTGCTAACATTGCAATATCCACTTACTAATAACACTCCCACGAAGCATTTCATTTCCGATGACGTTATCTTAGCTTTTCTGTTTCTTCGTGAAGCATATAGATTTGTGAAAACTATCAACATTTCTATAATTTGTTCATGAAAAAATGTTGGCTAAAGTTGAGATGGGGAAGTTTCATTAGCAGCCGTTAGAACAGGTACCCAAGGGATATTAAAATGTGTTGTCTTAAGATTTGTTTTCTCCCATTTGTATTTCTTAGTGATTTTTATTTTGAATGTAGAACGTAGGTACTAGGCTTGCTAACGGAATGTTAACATCTTCGTGCCAAGATGCTTCCTCTGCTTCTTCTGCCACATCATCTACGTCAGCTCCTGTTATATCGTCCTGTTTCTCAGTACCGTGAACAACTTCAGCCAGCAATTGTTAAGCAGGTAAATAGTTTATTAGCATATCCTGTTCGTCCCCTGAATCTTCATCTGTGACATCATCGCTGGCATTTGTCGGGAGTAAAAGAACAATTTCGAGGTCTTGGGTATTCGTCGACGTTATCATAATCATCATCATCCTCCAGAGCTGAGAGTAGTTCATGTAGGGTTAAACCTCTGTAGAAAGAAATTACTAGATGTAGTTTATTGTAGTTTTGGTAGTTTATAGAATTTCCAATATTTTACTGTACGTTAGAACGTACAGTTTACCGCATACTGCAAAAATGGGCTTAGTAAATTATTGTTTGATGTGTGGAATATCAACCTTAACGCATATTTAACTTATAATTAGTTGTAAGTGGTTTAGTACTATGTATGAAAAGTAAACTTACCCTACTAGTCGAAGATTAATGGGTTGTGCCATACTGAAATTCACAGCAGAGTCTAAGAGTTATTTACACAAATAAAATAACTTAAAACCGGCGTTTTTTGGATGTCAACTGTTCAAAGCATTCTTATTGAATTATATAAACCAAATAGATCTAGGGGCGACAGCGAGTAACGTGAAAATAAATTTTATTGTAGGAACCTGCATAACTGTCCGTTTAGTCGTACAGTAGGCATATCTGGGTTTTAAACTCTTAGTCCAGTCCCTCTGTAATTTGTAGGGTTCAAATTTTTACGTTCCTTAATTTTGGTCAATCTGTATGTTTTTGGGTGCGCTGATCACGAATATGTACATTAATAATGTCTGGGCCCTATGTTACTCGCACCCGAAACCATAAAGATTGCGCCAAATTCAGGAAAGTAAAAAATTTTAATCCAAAATGCCAAACAAAATTACAGAGGGACTGGACTATCCTATTGTCCATCGGGTGAATAGCTTCGGGTCGGAAAGTAATAATTACAGGTACAACATTTGTATCCAGTTTTCACCATCTACGTCCAACATATAAATGTTTGAAGTACTTTAATATGTCCATGTGTAAACTTTCACCGGCAATTTCTATCAAACACTTATCACACCAAACTGAGACGTCCTTACTTGCAGATATTCATAGAAGAATTGTACTTAATATTTACAATCGAATAGCTACCCCCTCCCATATGTTAGAAAATCCCTGTCAAACTTATCCCAAAGTTTCGCTTCGACAACGCCGCGTTTCACTTACGTCTTTTTGTGATTTCATTGGGTTACGATAAGTATGACAATTCCCAGAGGGCGATTCCCAATTTTTAAACCAATTTAAAACTGACTTTCCTAACATTTCATTACAATTCTCTATCTTTATTTTGCTCGTACAGACGGAAATGAAGTTATATCAACAATAAATTCTTTGAAAAATAAAGGATTAGATGAAGTATCTGTCAAATTTCTGAAATATTGCTCTTCTACTGTAGTTAAGCTCCTCTGTCATATAATAAATAAAATATTCGATTCTAGTGTCTATTCGGATAAACTTAAGGAGGCAGTCATAATACCGGTACAGAAAAAAGGAGATATCGAAAATATGAACAACTATAGACCAACGGCCATAATATCAAACGTCTCTGGGGTTGTTGAGAAAATAATACATGCATGAATGATTAACTTTTTAAGCAAATATATGATTATTTCGCATTATCAGAATGGATACTTAAAAAATAGAAATACTGAAAGGGCTGTATTTCAGCCGTTGGCGGACATCTTCAGATGGTCTTAGTAATAAAAATGTTGTAGCAGGAATATTCACAGATTTTTCAAAAGCCTTTGATTTAGAATATCACAATCTGCTCCTGGAAAAATTACAAATATACAATTTCAGAGGTCCCTTTTAAAATTTACTGAAATCGTACCTAACATCTAGGAAGCAAAATACAAAAGTTGTGGATATAGCATCGGGAAAAGAACACTTATCCTCATGGGTGTGTCCTGAAGCGGGATTACCTCAAGGCTAGACAATGGGGCCACTTCTGTTTATATTATTCGTGAACGAGTTTCCTTAAAAACTGTACAGTTTGCGGATGACAACTTGTGAGGGTCATACAAGGCAATACGATGTACCAACTGAAATATGATATTCAGGACAATATCCTCAAAATGTAACAGTGGTTCACAGATAACTATATGAAATTGAACGTAGACAAAACGAAAACAATCACTTTTTCAGCTAAGGAACTATCATTGATAGAAGTAGAAGTTGATAATGCAACAATCAGTTTTACTAACACAACCAAATTCTTAGGTATGGAAAAAGATTCAAAGTTGAATTAGAAACCACATGTCCACCAGCTAGCTCCAAAACTTAGTAGTTTTGTTTTTGCTTTAAGAACACTTTCTAACTGACGGCTTGTCTTGAATCCTATTATGCAGCATACATATATTCAAAGATTAAGTATGGCATAATAATGTGGTAAAATAGTGTGGAGGCAGACATAATCTTCAAGTTACAAAAAAGGGCTATAAGAGCAATTTTAGGTTTATCAAACCGACAATATTGTAGAGATGCATTCAAGGACCATAAAATACTTACCCTTACTCTAATATATATATTAGAAGCGTCGTGCTTTGTAAATGAACATCCGGAAGAATTGAAAAAATATGAAAAAATTATTACTATGCAACTCGGAAAAGAGATAATTATGTACCAATGAGTACTCATATAACGTTGGCACAAAAAAATGTAATTCACTGATTAATTAAAATTTCCAATCATCTTGCTGATGAATTCAAACTTATAACTTCAAAACATGCATTAAAGAAAAAATTAAAATGTCACTAAAAAAATCATTTTATAATCTGAATGAATATTTTGAATGTAGTTTGAACTGATTATCTTCACTTAATATTCTTAACTGTGAATATTCTATAATAATGTTCATATTAAATGAAATATTTAAATGTATAACTGAGTCTGACTCTCTGTTTTTATGGATATCATTATTGGTTTCCACTTTTTAATATGTGATTTGTTCTTTTTCTCATGATTGTATTGAATTATTTTATCAACTTATATGTAAACTATTGACTTATTCTACGCTGTAATGGCCTAATCGAATAAAGACCTATTCTATTCTATTCTATTCTTTGGTGAATGAACTATGGTAAAAATCCTTATTTTAGGTGCTTGTTACAAAAATAGCTATTTCACTGACTTGAATCACCAATGAATAAAATCAGATATTTTTCACGTTTGATTGTTTATTAAAATGTTATCGAATTCTATCTACACATTCGGGCTGCAAATAAACATAGCAAAAGTTATTAGAGCACACAAATTATCGTAGTACTCGAGTATAAGTACGTACACAAATATAGAATCAGGCAATATAGATATGTACATTCTGAAATCTGAAATATAACACATGAGCAAGATTTAAACTATAAAATGAGCAATAACCGATGTTCGATACGTCCACCGCGACAGTGTGGTTATTGTGCTGAGCCGGTGTGGTTCACAGTAATAAGTACATTTTATTCATGCCACCGCCCACAAATTAATTTTCTTTCATATTTTGGATAGGTAAACATCTCAAAAAACTATTGCATGTCAGATGTTCCAATTTGTTGAGGGGATTCTGTGATGTCTTTGAGAAGAAGAGAGGGGGCAGAAATTATTGTAACAATAAAACTTATGTTTACTTGTTAACTATCACTGAATTTATTTAACAAACGTTATATCATAGGATATAACAACAATAATGCTCCGGGATCATCACCAACGGCAACCCTCTCATGGGACGAACATGTGAGAGGTCCATTACGAAAACCGCTTCACAAAAATTTTGTTTTCTATTCCGTGCCAAGAGCTACTTTACATCCCAACTGCTCCTCATAATTCACGAAGCACAGCTGTCCTGGATTAGTGTTTATATGTTTTGAGTTCGGGTCTCAAACATACTCTGAAGCTCTTGGATTCTATCCAGAAGAGAGCTATTCGTTGGATTGATGATGTCACACAAGTTCATTGACATCGTAGAAAAGTGGGAGATTTTTCCCTGTTCTATACATATTTCCATGATCGGTGCTCATCAGAAGTCTCTTCTGTAGTTCCACCACGAGAGCTTCCAGATAGGCGGACTAGATGAGTTCTAACTAGTCACCCTTCACTGTCAAGCTCGAGACCTGCTGAACTTCGATTGAGAGAGGCAAAGATACTATTGGGAAACCATAACCAGAAGAGATCGGCGGGGAGGACGTTAAATATCTCGAAGTAAAACTTAACTTCAACCAACAGCTGGTAAAATTTAGGAACAAGACCGTGGCAACATTAATGCTAGCGAGACGCGCACACGGACAAGACATGGGGTTAAGACCTAAAATGTCGTATTGGACATACAACATTGTGGTGAAACCCGTGATTACCTATGCATCTTTGGTATGGTGGACAATGGTAACCCAGAAATGAGCTGCGGCTGAGTTGAACAAGTTACAAATACTTGGTTGTCTCATCATAACGGGAGCTATGAAAACAACTCCAACAGCAGCCATGGGAGTACTATTGGACCTACCCCAATTGTGATTACGATCATGGTGGAGGCAATTGGAGGAATTGGACTTCTGGGACTACACAACACAATTGATAGATCGAGCCATAATCGAATCAAGGAGATTGTGGGAGGTAGCCTTCGTGAAATTAAACCAACAAACCACATCACTCCCAAGTACTCCTACTCCTTACACTAAATTGAGATAGTTATACAGGAACGGAGGGAGTGGACCGACGACAACTGCAGGGGCACACCTGGTACGAGTGGCAAGAGGACCTGGTTTACAGACGGATCCAAAATTTTAGGAGAACTCTCCACTAAGTATCACCGGTAATATACAATTCCTTATTCCAAGCGAAGATGTACGCACAGACAGCCAGGGGTCATTGAAAGCACTCTTGAACCCAAAAGTATGGGAATGTCGTCAAGAAATCAGCACTCTGGAAGAACACAACAAAATAACTTCGATTTGTGTCCCAGGACACTGAAAAGCATCCAGACTGGGCTCTCCAGCGTCATATATTGGCCCTGCATTCGGAGTGAAAAAAATTGCTATACAAAGGTGCATACCGGTCTGGGTCAAACAGCAACAAGGTGAGCGCCGGAGTGTAGCATACAACACGTCCAATAACGCTGGAGAAAAGTACAACCAGCATCCAAGGCAAAAAAGTGGGAATTCTAATAGAGCACTGCCGGCAGGGGGACACTTCAAGACGCTCGGTCGGATAAGTAGAGGAAGAAGAGTACGAAACTTCTATTCACATTGTCTCAGAATACACTGCCTGAAAAACCCAAGGATGCGACACCTGGGAGCGCATCAAATAGAAGAGGAGGACTTACCTAATCTGCAGCTATCCGATATTCTGGACTACCTAAGAGAAGAGCGTTGATTGAAAGAGATGTACTTTCAATCAATGCTAAGAGCCATAGGATTAGAGGAACTGCTTCAAGTCGTTGAAACACCGTGAAGGGCTCAGCAGGAGAAGGGATCTCGTTAACAATGTGCAGATATCCCCAATATATGCTACGAATTGTTTTTCAAAAGATCTCTATCAAAAATACATTGCGATTGTTATAGTAGATTATCTCTAAAGTTTGCCTCGGAATTAATATTCAAAATATGAGTTGAACATCATTTTGTTCTGAAGAATAAAATTATCGAACCTCTTGAATAGCTATAGATGAGAAATGATCAGTTATTGATGATTTCTCATTATTTTGAAAAACGTATGACGCAATCCATTTATTGTGAAATTTATCTATCTAGAATATAATTCAGAAACACTACTCATTGTTGACATGAATGTTGTAAGAATATGAGTAAAATTTCGAAATTTACGAGAAATTAAGTATTGACACTAGATATAATTGCAAATAAGCATCATTTCAAACATATTAGGAAATAAATCTCAGCTACATTACACAAAGTATGACCATAATTTTACACCCCCAAAAGAACATTCTTGCAATTAAGATATATCCGTATATTTGTGAAATTTTATTGATTTCTATAATTCGGTTATGATGTGCATTGCCTGTAAATAGGGAGGTGGGTGGGGAGAATTCGGCAGGACCAGATATGCTCATGGGACTATACTTTAACCGAAACATCGTCAGAGACCAATTACGAATTTGAAAGAAAACAGCTGATTAAAATACGCGCATTCTTGGAAATGATTCACTTGAAACACATACGCAGCAGATTTTGGAGTAAAGTCGGCTTTACTTTCGATTTGTTAAATGCTATTATCGCTGTAAAAAATCTCGATACTATTCTCTCGAATGCATATGTCGTTAGTGTTGTTAGTGTTGAGCAAGAACCAAAAACTTTGCCAGGATCTCTTCAAAACAAGATCGTGCCTTCGTGGAATCAGCACTAGCGGGGATGTTGGAATTCAATGCGCACCTAAAGCTAGCAGGACCCATTGGCAATCACATCAAACCATATTTCAAATTAAAGGATAATCAAAGAGTTTTTTAGTCGCCTATGGCCGAAATTAAGATTGTGTAATTTATAGTTGAGAGAGCAAAATAACACTTTTCCTCCCTAGGGAGAAAAAGTAATGCTACGAGTACATCGTCGTCTCTTATTTGCTTAGTTTCCATCCACCATTTAAATAACATACTCACTTTCATATATTTCACGAGACTTTACCGGTAGCACATCTATGGAAACCGTGTTTCCTTCCTCCAGAATATCTTGGGGAACTTCATCTTCACTTTCGAACTTCATGATTACAACCTTAGCTGTACCTTAAGTCTAGACAGACTGCGGCTCGCGAACGAAGTCTTCCTCTTTTCTGTTCATTCACCCACTCCGTCTTAACCTTCAGGCCATAAGCGCAGCGTACTGTGACCGACCTTCTTGTTTAATGTAACCTTATTATAAAGTAATTATGTTCCATGACCTACACAGTTTAGTATTATCTCTATGACGAGGAACACAAAAATGTGACGTCATTATTTCGATAACAGCATAAATGTGTGATGATTGTTGTCACAATGATACAAAAAGTACTATAGAAGTCATTTGAAAAAAGGAAAATGGATGCCAAAAGTACCACTTGCTACAGCACCCAAAAACCATACAGTTCCTATTTTTATTTATTTTATTTTTCACTTTGAGAATTTAACATAGAGAGATACCGTGGCCCTCACCACTCCTAGACTTTTGATCGTACGAGGGCAATGTGAAAAGTCCCTGAAAAATTAAACAGATGGCGCCAGAATCTTAAATCTCATGTGACATTTGTGATGTATCATCTTTAACTAGAATGCATTAAAATTTTCAGACTGATATGGCATTCAGTTCTATTTTGACACCCATCTAAAGCAAGAAGCCTTGAAGATTTTTTGTAAACATGGAAAAAAGTGAATTTCGCGTCTTGATTAAATATTATTTCTTGCGTGAAAAAAACATTACGCAAACCAAAGCATAGCTTGTTCAACATGGTAGTATTACCACAAACGACACCGAACGTTCTGGTCGTTCAATTGAGGTTAAAACGCCAGGAATCAACGATAAAATCCATGGTATGATATTGGATGATCGGCGAGTTAAAATGCATGAGATTGCTGAGACTATGGGCATCTCAACCGAACCGGTACGGAACGTTTTGCTTACATTTTTGAATATAAGAAAGCTATCTGCCAAATGGGTGCCGCATTTTCTCTCTGTTGATAACAAACGCGACCGTGTTGTATCGTATAGTGGACTGTAATAATTTTCAATTATTAAAGACGCTTGAACGTTTTAACAAATGGATATAACGGGATATCAAAAATTATCTTGGTCAAGGGTGGTTGTGGAATCTAAAATGTGTGTCTTATTTTACGTTTGAAATAATTATGTCACTGTCACACTAACATCATCAATAACCTACAAATTTCATACCTACTGCCGCAGCTCAGCGAGCTCCTCGAGGCATATGTCAAAATAATTACGTTCGTAGCTAATTACATAGGACGTTTGGCGTTCATGCAATTGTATTTTTATACAATTCGAACCTTCTAATTTCGATAGGCCAAGTGAAAATCCCGGAGTCTAAAGCGCTAGAGACTTCTGAGTGTTATAACATTCGTATAAAATTGCGAAATTTCGCACTTTTGGAAACTTCAAATTAATTAATTTGACTTAATCGATTCTGACACAACAAAACATATTCAAAAATTTAAAGTAAGACACACGTTTTACATTCCACAAGCACCCTTGACCAAGATAATTTTTGATATCCCGGTATTTGGATATATTTAACAGATAACTGAACACTGTTTACAATAACGAAATATCTAATGTATTGGTATAATACAAACTACCTAAGTGTCTACCCGTTCGAGTTTTACATCACCCTCTCCCCCTCAGATCTGTCCTTTCCTACCGTCCGCTAGAGCATTAGCTATTGAATAATAAATAGACACAGAAATACAAAATGATATATCGGTATTATTATAAACACTTGTGACAACTTCAAAGGAATGTGGCGGTGCTCAAGCGCGATGAGAAGGACTTTTAGCGCCGTTTCGTAACCGTGGACCACGGTCGTATACACAGATCTGGAAACTCTATGGTTGACTTGAGTCTCTTACGGGTCCCCTAACTCGTAGTCCCTCGCTCAGCCACCAGCTAGCACTTGGATCACGAAGTGGTAAAACGATTTCTTCCCGGAATCGCAAGCATCCACTTTTTTCGCATTTCCGCATCTTTCGGCACTTTAAAAACAGAAGTTTCTTGCTTTACACTTTTGTACCCCGTTTTGCATTTCGGCACAATGCACGATTTCGTAATTTGTTTCTAAAAACGCAGGTATTCCTTGTGTTGACAAGTCAACTGACAGTTGTCAGAAAATACTCCTACGGCTTAGCGGACTCACTGCTCACATAGGAAACAACCTCGAGTTTCCATACCTGTGTATACGACCGTGCCGTGGACGAAACATGGATCCACCACAATACACCAGAGAGCAGAGAACAGTCGAAGCAGTGGACTAGTCCTGGCCACGGTCGTACATACAGGTCTGGGAACTCTATTGTTTGACATGAGTCTCTTACATGCCGCCAAACTCGTAGTCCCTCGCTCAGCCACCAGCTAGCGCTTGGATCGAAGTATGGCAACAATCACATTGTTAAGTAAAATAATTTTTCTCGTAACGCAATATTTACTATTCTGATTAGAGAGAGGAATTGAACTGTTATTCTTGTCAAAATGTATTACTCACCTTAAAAATAAGTTCCCCTTTTTCGTTATACATGCTCGCACACATAAAAGACCTCGTTAAAACGATTTCTATCCGGAATCGCAAGCATCCACTTTTTTCGCATTTCCGCATCTTTCGGCGCTTTAAAAACAGAAGTTTGTTGCTTTACACTTTTGTACCCTGTTTTGCATTTCGGCACAATGCACGGTTTCGTAATTTTTCCCTAAAAACGCCGGTATTCCTTGTGTTTGCAAGTCAACAATGACAGTTGCCAGAGAACACGGTCGAATACGTGCCAGAGATCATTCCTCGACTCATCCGCCACCCTTTTGGTACTATGCAACATATGACGCTCAGCGGAGTCACTTCTCACATAGGAAACGAGTTCTCAGACCTGTATATACGATCGTGGTCCTGGTGAATCGAAGCCGAAAAAGATCAAAGTGGGATTGTCAGCTAACAAAGTCATGGCGACAGTTTTATGGGATGCATGCGGTATTGTTCATATCGATTTCGTTTAAAGGGGCAAAACGATCACCGGCGTATATCATGCAGAGCTGTTGGATCGATTCGACGCCGATTTGAAGCGAAAGCGGCAGCATTTGGCGAAGAAAAAAGTCCTCTTCCACCAGGAAAACGCACCGGTGCACTGTTCAAATACTATTCGGCGATAATAATACAAACAAGGGGTTTCCAAATGAATCATTTCTTGTTTAATTTTTCAGGGACTCTAGACCTTGCTCTCGTTCATCCTTAAGCCTCAGATTTAGATCAGAATTAAATAGAATGGCATACGTTGATGTAAACAAAGGTTCATGAAGTCTTGCTGCGCTTGTTTTTTTTTACTCCCTCTGATTTCGTGTATAATGGACTTGATAAAGTGTTACGAAACGATGATTTATTGCTCACAAATGATCGTGTCGTTTTTTTTTTCGAGAAAAGATGTTTCATAATTGATTATCAGACGGATTATTGCTCACCTATTAATTATCTGCAAGTGATCTCATGCATTTGAATTCTTAATTATATATGTAACTACCACACCCGCCGATGAAAATGTACGTATATCCTGGTGGGAAATACGACTGAAATAACAAAAAACAAACATGAAGTATGATTTCATTTTCTTGTAAAACAAGATCACGATATTAGAAAACAGGTTCTCAGGTTAATTAATTCATGCTATTCGTGTTTTTCAATTATTTTTCGTCATCGTATTATTGTAATTGTAATATTATTCAAGGTTCATGTATTGAATGTGTAGTTATTCGTTTCCGTGTGTGTTGAGTAACGACTTGATAGCGCATTTTGGAGGAGATTATTTCTCGTTTGCGATTCTCAAAGAGCAAAATGATATATTAAAATATTAAGGTGAGTGTCCACTACGGCTTTGGGTCGCAACGCAGAAATCCGTCTGACATGTAAACAAATGAGAGCGCTCGTCCACTATAGGCGAGTCGCAGCAGGCAGGGAGGGAAATTTAATGATTTGTCATTTCGACCGGCGAAGTTGTGGAACTCTTTGCCTAGTGAGGTCTTTCCTTTTGCCCATAACCTCCAAACCTTCAAGAACAATTCGAATGCTCCTCTCCTCTCTTTCCATTCCACCGCTGGCTCACAAGATGTTCTTCGAACATTATAGGTTATCCACTCGTGTAGTCAAAGTATCTATGTGTACCGAGACATCAAAAATTATCTTGGTCAAGGGTGGTTGTGGAATCTAAAACGTATGTCTTACTTTACGTTTGAAATAATTATGTCATAATTAATTTGAAGTTTCTAAAAGTGCGAAATTTCGCAATTTTATACAAATATTGTAACACTCAGAAGTCTTTAGCGCTTTGGACTCCGGGATTTTCACGTGGCCTATCGAAATTAGAAGGTTCGAATTATCTGAAAACATAATTGCATGAACGCCAGACGTCCTAAGTAATTAGCTACGAACGAAATCATTTTGACATATGCCTCGAGGAGCTCGCTGCGCGTAAGTTGGAGTTTATACATTTTACCTCGGTCTTGTTAATTTGGGGCCGTTTCTTGCCCCGTGCGACCGGCGCCAGCTGTAATAAAGTGTTTTTGGTCATGGACCGCTAGCTTTTACCCGCTGCGTGTATATTTTAGTCGCGAGATAATTCCCTTTGTTACGTCGCACGTTAGACGTGCATAGTTGAGATCTGAGAATAGCTCAAACTGTTTTAATTAAATTTATTTAATGGACATTTATCGAAAAAAGAAGGGCCGTCGGGAACGGTCCGATACTACATCTAACTACATGGAGCGAAAACGGCACGCGAAAAGTCGTCGTAAAGCCGTATTAGGTACAACCCGTTTGCACTTTTCTAACTCGCGTGCTACGGGCTTCTCACGTGAACGTCATTCGATTTACGGAAAATGAACTATTTCAAAACAGTTTTTGACCCGGATTGTGGCTATCACGACCTCTGAAAAAGTTCAAAGTTCACATAATTATTTCATAATTTGTAGTTCATTATTGTTTTACAACTGAAATAAATAGGTATGAAATTTGTAGGTTATTGATGATGTCAGTGTGACAGTGACATAATTATTTCAAACGTAGAATAAGACACACGTTTCAGATTCCACAACCACCCTTGACCAAGATAATTTTTGATATCCCGGTACAATATGCTAAACAACAAATCCGCCTCGCACTGCTACTACATGGAGTGAACTGCAATAATTGCGGCCCGGTCCGACCCGATGTGACCCGTCTCAAGCTTAGCTTTACAGTTCGACTCCCAAGAGAATTTTTCAAAATAGCTCTATGGGAAAAGAGTTAAACTCGTTAGGTGAGACAATAAGAACTTGAAATTACCTACTCAAATATTATGCCATGCGTTTTGATAATTCGGTTATAAGTGCTCTCAGTTTCAAGAGACTAACACGTTTAATCAAGTTATTGCATTACTTTGTACAAGTATAAAAATAGTCATCCACTTTTTTGAGAATCATAGCCAATGTTGTGTAATCTGACATGATGAAGTAAATTGACAGAATAGATTAAACTTTGTATTGATTAGTCAATAATACACTCCAAATAAAGATAGAGCATAAAACAAATGAACAGTGATCAATTGATCAGTGTTTCAGTATTTCATTGAATCAAAATGATAACTGTGTTTATCTACGAATAATCAGTTCTATGAATTTTTTTATGATTTATTAGAATATTAATAGGAAATAGTAGTAATTTGTCATAGAAAAAGTATAGGTATGCAACTCGCGCAAAATGGCTATTATGTCCAAAATAAGCATCATTTTGTGCTTATTGCATGATATACTATTTTCTGGTTATAAATGTATATCATGCTGCAGAAGTTTCTTAAATTCTCACAATGTATTGTGATAGTTCATGTGACAGCGTTTGAATAATTTCTAAAGTCATGACAGCAGGTGTCAGTATAAAACATAGAGTTGCAAAGAACATTGTGACCAGTTGAATAAAATTTCAATGTGATAATAACTCGAGTATAAGTACAATTAGGCGCATACAGCTTGATCTCAATACCAAAAAGTCTATGATGCCAGACGGAATTCCACATGTCGTTCTCTTCACGAAGTGAAGTCTCTTCCTATGCCTTCAAAACCTTTAAGAAGAATTCGAGTGCCTATCTCCTCTCCCAACATTCCATCGTTGGCTCACACGATGTTCTTTCTTCAAACATTATAGGTTGCCCTCTCGTATAGTCAAAGTATAAAAAAAAAATTCTTTCATTAGCTGTTTCTAAATTGGACAATTCCATTTTCAAGGAGCCCAGGTCAGGGGGGGTGTGTCAGCTCATGACCCGGCTTTTGGTTTTTTCGATTCTACTACTAAAATGATGGCTTCCTGCCAAATTTCAGCTCAAATGGTGAGAACAAAAAAAACGGCGCCTATTTTTCGTTTTTCTGTCATTTTTTGGTATTAATTTTTGAAACATCGTCTTGAGAGCCGTTCGCGCCAAATTGAGTCTAGAAAATTTTTTTGAAAACCCATAAGAAATCGGAAATTTCCCGTAGAATTCGAATTTCTTATTAGTTTGGGCCCAGCGGCCATATTTTTTTTTGTAAAATGAAAAAACCGAGTTTTCGTCTTTTTTTTTCGGAGCTGCACTTTTCAAAAAGTTCTCGTGAAAAAATATCAAGAAAAATTCAATCAATACCATTTTTTCTTCAAATGCTCTTCGTATATTGGCTGTTTTTTTTTTAAAAACCTTTCAAAAACCCAAAAATAGAGTTCGCATATCAAAAAATTGTTACGAACAGAAACGATTGTTATTGTGTACATTAAAAGAATAGTACGCTCTTTTCAAGGAACAAAATCCTAATGACAAAATAGGGTTCACAAAATTCTGTCAATTGAGACCAAAATACTGTGTGCTACCCGGTGCGAGTGGAACGCACTCTGTTTGTGTCTGCGCTACACATCAAAATTTCAAGTTATTACTATCAGCCGTAGGCACGTCATTGGATTATAAAGAGGTCATATCAAGAATTGTTTGTGATCTAAGAAATCAGGAGTGTATGTTCAGAACCTGCTCAAATTGTCCTGAGAGAGAAGAAGTGGTGAAAATAATAGATGAACTGCTTTTTAAAAAACCTGATATTGAAAAACAAGGTGAGGTTGACGTAACAAAAAAATGTTCGAAAAGTGAACTGCTTGAGATACTGACTGATAAGGCAACTTTATTGTTGACTCACATGTATATAGCAAAACAGCAGTCAGATTATTTGAAGAGTATAAAAGAAAAATTGACAAGGAACGAAGCTCTGATTCTAATGGATTTTGCGGAGAATTATAAATATGTTGTACAAGATGACATACAGCAGCGCTATTGGAATCAATCCGCCGTGACATTGCATCCAACTGTCATCTATGTGAAAGACATTGATCTAAAAATAAGAAACATCAATCTTTGTATATTTTCTGAGGACTTGAAACACGATGTTCCAATGGTCAAAGTTTTTGTTGACAAAATAATAAGTTATATCCAGGAACAATTTCCAAACATAAATCGTTGCCAATTTTTCACGGATGGGTGTGGAGGTCAATATAAAAAAGCAGCTCTATTATTTTTACCACTTCTTCTCTCTCAGGATAATTTGAGCAGGTTCTGAACATACACTCCTGATTTCTGAGATTACAAACAATTCTTGATACGACCTCTTCATAATCCAATGACCTGCCTACGGCTGATAGTAATGACTTGAAATTTTGATGTGTAGCGCAGACACACACAGAGTGCGTTCCACTTGCACCGGGTAGCACACAGTATTTTGGTCTCAATTGTCAGAATTTTGTGAACCCTATTTTGTCATTAGGATCTTGTTCCTTGAAAAGAACGTACTATTCTTTTAATGTACACAATAGCAATCGTTTCTGTTCGTAACAATTTTTTTATATGCGAACTCTGTTTTTTGGGTTTTTGAGAGGTTTTTTAGAAAAAAAACAGCCAATATACAAAGAGCATTTGAAGAAAAAATGGTATTGATTGAATTTTTCTTGATATTTTTTCACGAGAACGTTTTGAAAAGTGCGGCTCCGAAAAAAAAGACGAAAAACAGTTCTTTTCTCATTTTACAAAAAAAAATATGGCCGCTGGGCCCAAACTAATAAAAAATTCGAATTCTACTGGAAATTTCCGATTTCCAATGGGTTTCCAAGAAATTTTCTAGGCTCAAACTGGCGCGAACGGCTCTCAAGACGATGTTTCAAAAATTAATACCAAAAAATGAAAGAAAAAGGAAAAATAGGCGCCGTTTCTTCCTATTCTTACCATTTCAGCTGAAATTTGGCAGGAAGCCATCATTTTAGTAGTAGAATCGAAAAAACCAGAAGCCGGGCCATGGGCTGACCCCCCCCCCCTGAACTGGGCTCCTTGAAAATGGAATTGCCCAATTATTTCCAATATATTTTCTATTTCTACAATCATACGTTTCACCCGCAGAAGTTTCCTGAAGCTATTTTGCTAACTTAACTGAATCTTGTGATTGATTGATCACGGTTGATTTTTATATAATTATACCTAGTAAGCATGATATGAAAATATAAGTTCCTGAATTAATATTAATTTTTCTTATTGATATTCGAAAAATTGAAATTGTTTTTAGAAGAAGAAATTTAGTTTCACACTTTGCCAAAAAACATTGAATAAAAATCTGACTCGTATTAACCTAAGGAAATGTCTAAGTTTTTCAGCTAATTATATTTTCGTCGCATTTTGCAAAATGTGAAGAAAATCCTGAAATTGACAAAAGCTTTTGGATACTATGAATTTTCATATTTTACTAAACCTCAGACAGAAAAAGTCATAAAATACAGGGGATAAAATTCAATTTGCTAATGCTCCTTGAGCGGAAATAAAAAATTTGAATTTATAATCAACAAGGAACTAAAATGAAAAATGTGAATTAAATCCTCAGGTAATACTAAAAATCTTGTCCTGATTGAAGAAATTTTATAAGACCACTTCAACCAAAATCTATTGGGATTAAAATCATGGAAATTTTGAATGTCCGTCTTGATTCGAAACTGCTACGAAAATAATAACAATTAGCAAATTCGATTTGGACTGGAACATCTATTATCTAGTTTTGAATAATAATTATGAATAATTAAGATTGATGTATGCGGTTTGAATCATACCAAATTCATACTTTTATTAATCCGAAATGGTTGGATTTCCATAGTGAAAATTCCTAAATGTCTAACTAGAAATAGAAGCTGGTAACCTTGAGGTGGTAACACGATACTAGACAATGATCATAGGTATATCTTCATAGTCGTTAATGAAAAGGAAACATAACTGGTAAATAAAGATTCATTATCTATCCCAAACGACTAGAGACAAAACATATATTAATCTTTTCAATCTGAAATACATCATCATTCCATTAGGATAAACATGCAAGAAACTGAACTGATATTTTTGAATATTTATTTTCATAAAAAATAAGAATAGAAGAACTGCGTTAATTGAATCATCGCACCACCACGTTGGTATTTAAAAATTTTAAAACGTATTATTCGGAATGTGAACAAATTGAGGGATGGGAGTAAATAATGGTTTGGATGCGAGTATAGACGCGGCATAGGCATTGATTTGATCACTTAATATTATGTTACTACGTTTTTTAATGTTTTAAAATTTCTATGGATTCTGTAACTAATTCAACTTTAGCAACAAATATCGGAAAACATTCGGCGCGTCTATGACCCTCTATAGAGTAATTTGTGCTCTAGACTCTACAGGGTATCACGGTCTATGGAAAAGATAGGCTTATTTTTTGTTAGTCTTCCTTGCCTTGTTGCAGACCTCAGATATGATTATAATAGCTTTAGCTTGCTGAAGGATCGATCACAATAAGCATGGTTTCCAGCCATTGTATATTTTGTAAAAGTTCTAACGCCTACGCAATTCTTTTATATTTTTAAATAAGGTTTCAGGCTGGAAATAAAAGCTTTCAATTTCTTCTGTAAATTCCACAGCATCTTATATCCTTATTATAGTAGTCATTTTTCTCAAGTTTTCCACTGAAGTCTTGATAATAGATTTCTCATTCAATAACCCAAAATCTTCTGTTCAATGCAGCAAATATTTCTTCCATTTGCATTAATTTTTCCCCTGTCATTGGTGTTTTTCGTGTACGCATTTCTGGAAAATCTGCTGGTATTTCTGCTTTCTCTGCCATTAAAGGCACAAAAAAAATTAATTCCATTAATAATCCATGGGTGGGACCCATTTTTTCCACTCTGCTTTTTCCACTCCGCTTTTTCCACTAATATATTATTCCACTAATACATTTTTCCACCAGTTTATTTTTTCTCCAGTTTATTTTTTAATACATTTAATAGTTTTATAAATGGATATCAAACAGGATATCAAAATTGTATATGGTAACCGACAGCTTTTAAATATTCCAAAACTTCGCCTCCACTTTTCCTATCTTCATATTGGCGAACTAAATTGTTTATTCGCTCTTCGTTTTTCACTCTGGACTGCTGTGTAGTTTTTTTAATTTTGTGGCCTAAATCCAGCTCGCGGATCATGGCCTCGGTGTCTCCTTGTTCTTTCTGTAGCTCGAGGAGGAAGGCGTAAAGACTAGGGTGGTTTTTTCCCACAACCACCTGGAATCTGTTGTGCCAACCTTCCGACACATTGTTGGTCCTCGACAGATTTTGTAACACGGGCTCGTACATGTTCCACAGGGAGGGGGGATAACTGTCAGACCAATGTGTTAGGTCAAACTGTCAGTTCAACGTATCAAACTGTCGTTGCTATGATACTTGTTCAAATCATTTCAATTATACTATTTTCGAATTGGTGGAAAATCATTACTAGAGGAAAAAGGTTATTGAAAAAAAAACTAGTGGAAAAATATACCAGTGGAAAAGTGTCACCCAATCATAATCCATGTATCATATCAGCTCCTTTGCCAAAATCGTTGCGTTCCTTTTGCAGGTTCAAATTATTATAGCGATTTATTTGTAGGAATCAGGCGAAATAAGCTGGCGACTTCTGTCATTTGTCATATAGGTATCAACAGTATTGTTGATTACATTGGCGTAGAATGTTGTTGATATTCATTCATTACGGAATAAGATATATTACCCTGCGATTAAAGGTTCCGACTATATTGTTAAAGATTTCCAAAGGCTATAGTGAATTTTCGAAATAGTTAGGTTGAAGCAATTCGTGTTTTTAAAAGGAAATATAATCATCGTTATTTTGGTGAATTACCTTTGTTATGTTTTCCTTGTTAGCTTTTCTAAAATTTGCGCCCCTGAAATCGGTGCGCCCATGGCAAGTGCCACCATCTACACGCTCTGGACGCACCACGCACCATTAGACAATGAATGTTTAAGGTCGATGGCATGCTTCATGTCGTCCAGTGTTGCTCCGTCCCTATCTAAAAGTTACTAGTTTCCGCATTCTAAAGATACTGATAATGGGAACTATTTAGATATGAAAGGTTGTTTGTTGATTTCCAATTTAATACGAAAGAATACTTGTGTAATGTGTAATTGTTCTAGGAAGTTTGTAAATTTTGCTTGCTCATACTATTTCCAAGCAATGTAGCGAAATCTATATAGATATGGGAAATTGAATAGAGAGGTATACATATTCATATTTTTCGGAATATATAAATACCTAAAATATTAGTCAACCATTAACAATACCTTATTAACATCTTCAATATTCATTGAAATAGTTGTCTATTATTAAGGAATTCGTAACGAATTCTCAAGGAATTGCTCATCTTCTTATTTCATTCTAGTTTTCCGCGACATTGACTTATAATTCCAAGAAATTATACTGTTCTGTTATTATATGCCACGAATGTTCGAGAAGGTGCTATAATGTTCAAAACATATTTGACGGTCCAGCTTGAGGTATGTCTAGGCATAAAATAAAAAATAAAAGTGTATGAACGAAAGTGCATTCTGCATCTATTATGGATTTTCAAACACTTTCAATAAGTTGATACCAGTGGCGGCTCCTCGAAGGAGGCTAAGGAGGCTCAGCCACCTCAGCAATTTATCATTTATCTTAATGATCATTCTCCATTTTATTTTCTGTTTCTCTGATAATTTTTAAACTTTTACAATTAATTCCCCGTTCTCAGTAGTTATTTTTAATCTGGCAACAGTATATATATCTCAAACTCACTCTATATATCTCAAACGCTGAGCATGTGTTGTTCAACGCAGTTGCCGTTTTTCCGAGCACTCCGATCGCCAAATAGGCTAAATCAGCAAAAATGGCAACACCCTCTGGAGGCTAGCCTGCGGCAGCCACTAGCAATCTATGAAATACGAGACGTGCGTTCTGCCGACTGCTGAGTAGGTCAGCCAGTGCTTGTTTATGTGTTGTCACGCCACGCGAAGTAAGGTTAGATTGTTGTCTGTTGTAAATTTAAAATGAGTGTTAGTGAGTTAGTTGCTTTAGAAAATCCATTTAGTGGATTAACATATGATAAAAGTGTTTTTTGAGTTATTAACAAAGAGTTCTTTGGTTGTTAAACGTTAAAATGAGTAGTGATTTAGTTGCTGAAAAGATTAGTGATGACAGGTATGTTTCAAAATCGATCATTTGATACTGATAATTGTAAAAAATATTTATGGTTAACGGGATCTGAGGTACACAATAAATTATATTACTGGTATTGCTTGCTATTTACATCTGATACAACTTCATGTTGGGGGCACTCGGGTTATGATGATTTGAAAAATTTAGCTCGTGGTATAGACAGACATGAAAAATCGCAGGAACATATTACATCGAGTATTAAGTTTAAATTAACCGGTAAACAGAATATTGTTAAAGGAGGAAAACATATAATTTGGTAGACTAGAAACTACATTTTAAACACTTTTTTTATGAAATTTTAGATACTATTAAAGGTCAAATTGAGATTCGATTTTCCGATTTACATGGATTGAAGTTTTTTGTATAACTTTATATAAATTTTTTGATAAAATAGCACTGCACAATGAATTATGCGTTATATACTCGGATAAAGATATTTTAGGCCAGTACGACATTCACGCCGATATGATAGACAATGATTTGCATGCAACAAGTTTTACCTCAGTTTTATAAACTACTTTGTTTGACAGTCACCATTCCTGTCACATCGGCATCGCTGGAGAGATCATTTTCTACTCTCAAACGAATTAAAACTTGCATGCCAAATACAATGGGCCAAAATCGCTTATACAATGTTAGTTTAATATCTATTGAAAAAGATTTAGTAAAACACTTAAAACAAAATGATACATTCTTTGATTATATTATTGATCATTTTTCGCAAACTAAAGACCGTAGAATTCCGTTAATATATAAAAAAAGTTAATAAAATTAATAAAAAAAACAAAATATGAAAAATTCCAAAAAAAAGAAAAAATATTAAAAATCCAAAAAAAAAATAAAAGACAAAAACGAACAAAAAACTTTTTTGCCAATAGAAACTCTATACCTCCACGTTGGTTCTTGCTGGGTAACAATTAATTTTGTCACTGAAGTAGCTGGTACGGTCGCTGTGCAAAGGTTGAAAGGCTGTGAATAGAGTATATTTTTACAAAAACGTTTTATGTCCAGCCTCCTCTCTCAAAAATTCACGAGCTGCCAGTGGTTGATACTATTGTAACATTGAGTGTAATATCCAACTTAGTTTCGGATCTAAATAATAATAAATTGGTGTTGACAGCCAAGGTCGTCTCTTCTATTTGTTGGGTTTGTATAACTCTGCATTAAGAAAAACCCGTATAAATTCATAAAACCTGAATGTATTTATATATTCTAAGAATCTATATGTAAAAAGAACATGAATAATCTTTTACGAATCCATATTTGAAAATTTCTAGAATGGCAGAATGAAGAGTATTGAACGTTAGTAGTTAAGTGGGTATCATATTCATTTGGTAATTATGTAATGCAGAGATATTCATTAAAAAAATTACCACCACATAGTCAGGGACGTATTTAAAGCTTTGCGAGGGGGGGGGGGGGACTGTTAACCACCAATTTTCGCTTTAATCCCCTGTGTTGAAGTGGGAATAACGATTTTTACCTTTATGGTATCTCTGTTCATGGTAGTGCCAGTGTATTGAAACACTATCATCAAACCTATTCCAAAAAAAACCAACTCTGAGTCTTTAAATGATCTGCGGCCCATTAGCATCTTACCAGTTATGTCAAAAATTCTTCAAAAAGTTGTAGCGAAACAAGTATATGATTATGTTGTTCAAAATGATATTATCGCTAATCATCAATTGGGTTTCCATAAGATTTCAGTGATGATATCATACATTCTGAGGACAAGGGTTGAATTAGTTCTCTAGTCCTCCTTGATTACTCAAAGGCTTTTGACAGTATTGACCACGATCTTATGGTTACCAAACTTGAATTTCTCGGCTTAGATCATACTTTCTCTCTTATCTTAATAATCGATGGCAGAGGGTTGAGCTCAATGGTGAGTTATCGGACGCCTCAGAGGTAACGTCCGGGGTGCCACAGGGGTTGGTATTAGACCCAACTCTATATCTCATAAGTCTTCGACATACAGTCTTCTGTTAAATATGTCAGTAGATAATCTTTTGCTGATGACACTCAGTTGCATCTTTCATATGACCCATCTAAATCTCAGGATGCATCTAATCTTATTAATGACGATCTCATGTCCTTAGATAAGTACTCAAACGATCACAATCTGACTTTGAACCCGAGCAAATGTTGCCATATTATCTTTAATTCTGGTCTGATGGCTGATGTGGAGGAAGATACTGATATGCGGCTTAAGATGCGGAGTCAGATTCTGCAAGCTTCAAATAGCGCTAGGAATCTTGGAGAGATATTTGACTGAAAACTACACTTCGAGGAGTTTATAACGTTATTGGTTAAAAATTCTTACCTTGTCTTAAGACAGTTATGTACGCGACTATTAATAAGTTTTAACTTGAGAAAAAAACGTTGTGTATGTGTAGTGTTATCTATCCTTGACTACGGCTTAGTTTTGTATTTTCCTTGCTTGCTTCAAACTACTAAATATCTGTTTCAAAAAATCCAAAATTACTTTTGTAGATTTGTTTTTGGTCTCCGTAATTATAACAGAGTATCATCTGAAATCAACAATTTAGGCTGGCTTAGAATCGAACATTTGTTCAGATATCATATGAGCTCGTTGGTCTTTCATGTACTTTTCACCTCTACTCCCCAGTACCTTAAAAGTAGACTAATATATGGAGGAAGTTTGCATGTCCCTTGCATATGTCATACTTACAATTTAGACTTGCCTAAATTTGATCTTGCTTGGTCAAATAGACTGTAAAGTATTTTATTTACTATTGCATAAATCTATTTTTTTTCTCTGTAACAAACTTTATATTATTAGATTATTATTTTCCCCCTTTTTCTTGGTAGTTTAAAATTCGATAAGTAAGTTTATTCGTTCCTTCAAGTCTTTCACTTTATTTTGTTTCTGTTACATGTTAAGTGTGAGTAGCATAAGCTAAACTTCGCTTCTCTTTTTTACTTTGTACAAAATTCGATGGGTAGGAGGGGGGGGGGGATTGGAACCCTATAAACTCCCTCTTATATACGTCCCTGTACGCCCTTAAAACGGAAAATAAACAGTAATTATAATTTAAAATTTGGTCAAAATTGGGAAAACCAGAACATTGAAATTAATAATTGAGATGGCGGTTATAAAAATTGAGTGGGAACGCTTCGTTTCCTTGGTTACCACAATACTGCTATTTTCGTTATCTAATTTGATTGATTGCAAATCAGTGACATGAGGAAAACGCGTGCGGTCATAAATTCCTTATCTCGCAAAATTATCGTATCTCACTAGTGTAGATAAATGTCAAATTACGTTACAACATACGTATTACCATAAAACGATACATGTAAGGTAAATTCCAAACATCACTATCTCAGTGACTCTAGGCACTTATTGCACGGTTTTTCAGACGAAGATCTAGGCAATATTGACTTGTGCCATAAACCTGCGAAGAAACTATGTAAATAGGCGCATACATATTTGCAGCCGGTCTCTGAAATCACCCAGTCACATCAAGGCTTGTCAAAGAATGCAGAGATACACTACCTCAACTAGCTAGGAGGAATACAGTTCAACTCATGTGGGTCCATGGAAACTGTTGAGTTGAAGGAAATGAAATGGCCGACTCCCTGACCAGGCGAGGGGCGTCCGGCGCCCCCGTCGGACCGGAACCAGTTGTCGCTTTATCAAATTGCGTGAGGAGTCTCGTTCCTCTGGGCCAACTGAACAAAGAGTGGACTGAAGTGTGATGAGAATCACCAAGCATAAGGCAGGCTAAAATCAAAACGCATTAGACAGGACAAGCACAGAAAACAGAAGGGACATCAGAGAGATGATTGGAATCCTAACTGATCACTGTCGTCTTAACGAACACCTCCATACTATGGGCGTCGCAGATGATCGCATATGTAGGAAATGCAAAGAGGCGGAAGAAACTGCCTCGAACATCCTGTTAAAACGCCCTGCATTGGCATCCCTCAGGGATCGTCACTTCGGAGAATCAATACTGATTCCAGAAGAACATATGGAAGTCAGCGTTGGCAATATTCTGGGTTTCTGGCGGGTCACAAACCTGCTACAATAAAATAGGCTTCTGATTACGGGGCGCACAATGGGCTCAACTAAGTGGCATTTGGGGGCTAAGCTCCTCTCCTTAAATGATGATGACGATGATGAATGTAAATTCTTGATATTTCGTTCGATGCTTAAATGGATGAAGTATTAAATTATCAAATTATATCTCTCTTGTCACCTCTAATATACTTTTTCCACGGCTATGATACAAAACGACTCTACATTATAGTCCAGGTAACGAACCAGAAAATATAAAAAAAGACATGTAGGTCAGAATCGAAAATTTTTTGTAGGATTCGATTTTATGGCTTATCAGGATCATTTATAAAACATAAAACTTCACCGGTCACCCTCCCCCCTCCCTTGGGGGCCAGAAATGGCTAAAACTTGCCGATTTCCCACCCCCGGAATTGATTAAACGTAAATCTGACGTCAAAATCGCGATCAACGACCTAAAAAACCTCCTTTGTGGATTTGAAATCCAAAAATTATATATATTGCCAAAATAATCTATAAGGGTGCAAAAATGACCAATTCGATCGATTTTCCACCCCCAGAATTGATTTCATGTAAATCTGACGTCAAAATCGTGATCAGCGATCCAAAAAACCTCCTTGGTGCATTTTAAGTTCGAAATTACCCTTTACAAGGGGGGACAGGGTGACTGGTGAGGTCTTATGTTTTATGAATGATCCTGATAACCCCACGAATCGAATTCCACAAAAATATTTCGATTCTGACCTAGATGTCTTTTTTTAAATTATATTGGAGACCGCTTTGTGAATTCAATTAAACAATTAAATTTGTAGCTCAAATTTCTGTTGTAAAACCATTTCTCTATTTTATTTAATAGCCGTAGAAAATGTATAGTGTATAACTCACACGGAATGTTCATTTCCCACTAGTATAATTTACAGCACTAGCCTAAGGCTTATGCTGCAAACACCATACTCGTGGGAAATGAGTTTCATTCTGAGCTCGTTAAATAATATACATCGGCGTCCGGAAGGGGGAAAGCAAGGGGAGGCAGTTGCTCATCCCTGGAAATTTGGAAATTGCGCAGAATAAAAACAGGTACGTCAGTGGTGAAGCATCGATCTTCTAATCAATATGGCTTCCGGTCGCGGGTTCGAATCTTAGCGTCGGCGCAATTTTTCCAATGGCCCAAGAAAGTGGTGAGACAAGATACAATGAGATGTTATGCCTAAGTGTCATCGAGACTGCTCTGGTTGTAGAATCGAGCCTACCACACGAGGTGGAGTGTTTAGTGGGTATATCAGTGGTAATTAAATTCTGACTCACACTACCTTATGGGATGTTACAGGCCCATAAAGGGTTTCAACCAACTCCTAACAAAAAAACGTGATATTCTTCGTCGGTGTCGAAATGGTTTCATTGGTTTGATTTTCAATTTTTTGCGGCGAACAAACACGGGGTAAGGATATCACTGATGACTTTTCGTCAAGAATAGCTGCTAAAATCTTTTTCATATTTTCTTGGGAGTTTTCAATATATCCTCCGGCAATACTATTACTTTTCCAGCCACCATGGCATTTCATAGTGAGAAGTAGTAGCCTGTGTATTCTTCGGAATGAGGCAGTTTTAAGAAAACACTGATACTCTTAGGCATATTTCCAAATATATGAATTCCTATAGGCTGTTTACTACATTTGTTATTTCCAAATGATAAAAAGAAACGCGAATGCTGCATTATCATTACTGGGTCGCAATGCTACATATTTTTGAATAAGTTGAACCATATTTACTTCATTAATATTCACAGAAGTTATAAAAAATTCGCCGGATATTTTGTTTTTACCATGAGGTATAACAATTTTAAATATCCAACCTTCATCACGAACATATCTTCTGCCCTTAGGTTTTTTAATTCTTCCCTTCTTCAAGCACCACTCATGCCACCAGTTACCATTACTATTTTTACTATGAGAAATGTTTCGTCCTCCGCCTCCAATAAATGGGGATGAACTACAAATTTCGCTATGGTAAATCCTACCTATTTTAAAAGGCGACTAAAAGGATAACTATAGGTTATCGGAAAAATTCCCCCGTCACTGAGATTCGAACACCCAATCGGAATTCACAGTGATTAGTAATTCGATGCTTCTACACTGAGCTATCTGGCCCCCCCACAAAATCAAGTTACCTAATTATAAAAATTGTGTTATAAATTATAATCGTTAATTTTTGTTCATTGTTTCAAATAAGAATTTGATATTTTGCTTAATTTTATGTTTGTAATCATTTTATTTTTAAAAAATCCTCAGAGTACTACTCAGTTCGAAGAAGTATGTCGTTTTGACACTGAAAATTACGTCTATAACGATGTGATTATGAGACGAGATAAAGTATAATTTGACGTCTTTCCACGTTTTACACTTTTCTAATTATTTTCAATATATTAGTTATACGAGTATAGCCAGTTTCGCAGACAACTAGTGAATGTATGTCACAGTCACGTCACTCAACCTGCAGAAGTGTCCGAAAGCATAAAATTGTGTTAACTAAAGGAGGGTGAGGGAAGCTAATGATCTATGGATCTGTTAATTGTATGCATTGAGTTATTCTTAGTTTTAGTTATCACGAAAAGATGGCCCCTTTCGCAAAAGGACCCTCTGTGTATTTAATGAACAGACGTTGAATTGAGTTGGCCGTGATATTCCAGTATAAGAATAAAACTAATTATCACCGAGAAGAATTATATTAATACATATTGCATGTTTTGAAAATGAACTTATTGAAATCGAAACTGCAATCAACATTTAGTAAATAAATTCCGTTATAGTTAATTAAGTAAACGTTAATTTTATTGACAACAGAAAATGATCATGAAATGAAAAAAAATGTATTGTCAAAATATTGGCTTGTGAATTTGTTGCATATACTAACCTATTTTTATTTTTTTTTCCAGGTAATAAGACATTTCTATAATATCTCCTATAAGTTGACGGTGAGTAAAAGTTTCATATTTTCGTAATAATTTGTTTGTTCAACGAACAGCAATGAAATTATATTACGTAATGCAACAGTAAAACGTGTGTTTCTCATATCATATTTGTTTACTGCGTATTATGTCTATTATTGTTATTTATTCATATTTATGTAACAAGGTGTGTTTAAATGACACCCATAAGTTCGCACAATACGTGAAGCGTTGTTTCTCTAACTACAAGGGCAAGGTCAAAAGTTCTTAAAAAATAAAAAAGATGGCGCCACAATCGAAAATCCCATGTGACATTTGTGATGTACCATTCTTTAACTAAAACGTTTAAAAATTTTCAGACTGACATGTCATTTAGTTCTGTTTTGATACCCATCGAAAGCAAACAAATGATTTTCTGAAATCACTCAAGAATGCCTTATTCCTCGGAGCAACTTCAGACCTTAAAATACGCTAATCTAGTATTTTAGTCCGTTGGTAAGCAACGAACTTTCCCGGAACGAATTTTTGCCAACCTAGACTGTCAAAATCGGTCCCTACCGGTTTTTTATATACATTTTAGACAGTAAATAAATACACGCAAACAACCAAATTAAGAACATTCATTGAATATATTATCACACATAAGGAACGTTTATCATAACTATTTTCGTATATTTTTAGTTATGTTGCAGTTCGTACAAATATTAAACATAGACTGAACTCTACCTGAAAAGTCATTCTCTTTGCCACTTCCCACTCGACTCGACAATAATACTAATAGTATTTATTAGCAGATTTCTCTTTGTCACTTCCCCCTCTAAATATTTTACCTGCTATGTCTACTTTATTTGTAGAAGATTCCTCTATATATCCTTCGGCAACGGTTGAGGATTTCCATCCCCCATGCATCTTTGAAGCAATTAAATCTGGCCCAGCATTAACCAAAATTGTCGCAGAGGACCGATGGAAACAATATCCTGTGTATTCATGTGAATATGGCAAATTAAAAAATTTTGCGACAATTTGAGGGGTTTTGCCAAACTGATGTTTCCCACTACTTGCCTGCAACCTTTCTCATTTGAACATTTAGAGAAAAAGCGGCAATTTTCTGGACGACATACAATGGCATATAAGTTTCGTTTATCACAAATGATCTTGGATCTTCCGTTTTATTATCGGGTATTTTAATCAAAAGCTTAGATACAAAAGCTTCTATGTCATTCAAATTTAATTGATATAGTTCATCACGGCGACATGCACCGGCAACACCGGAGTTGCAATGGCGAAATTGCATGAATTGCGCTAAGAATTATTCGTCAACCACTATATTCTCCAAATTTAACCCCCTGTCCTGCACTCTAGTCGCATGCGGAAAAATACTGTTAACTGTTAACATATCAATGTTATACAGAAATACTCTGAATTCAACCAAATCTAGATTGTTACAGGCACACATCCTTTTTCATAGTATATATTCTCTCTCTTCTCAAAGCTATTGTGTGTGTGTGTCTAAAACCAGCAAATTTAACTCGCTTGTGTAATAATAATTATTCAGTTAATGTTGCATTAGTATAAATTCATGTTTCATCGAATGCTTCTTGACATATTTAAGGATTAGTATTCACCATTATGAACGTCAAATCCATAGCAATAGGTACGTACTTTTCTGGTGAGGGAATGGTTATGAAACAAAAACTCGGCAAGGTATTGTGTACTCCTTTCATCAATATTAATTACACAAACCACGCATGAAGATTATAAATTCATAAATCAAGTTGCGATATTATGAATGTTCTAATTTGAGTTCCAATAATAATAATAATGGAGGTGAATTTGCAATCATGGTATTTAAATATTCGGAACCTATATTGGATATTACTTGGATAGCACACATGCAAGGTTTACTCCCATTAATCAATGATTACATCATACAAAAACAATAAAAATAAAAGTGATCAGGTTATGAATTGTACAAATATTAGAAGCAGGAAAGGAGTGCCAACACTTTTACTTTAATAAGCAGCTGGGGGCAACGAAGTATCGTAATAAATTATATACTGCCTTTGTTTGATTATTATCATTATCAAAACGGGATGTTTAAATACCTGATACCATATAATTATAAATGGATGACATTAACAGGTTGCAATGAAAAACTGTTTACGATTGAGAGACGTATCTTAAAATAGATTTTCAGATATTATTTCAAGCTTTGCTCGAAAATAAATACTGAAACGATTGTAGAGATGGTTGTTATAGTTGAATTTTCACGACATTTATGTTTTAACACTTATTTTCATTTCCATTCAACTTGCTGTCTTGCTGAGGTTATGAAAACTGCAAATCATCCGGAAAGTTATACTTATAAAACCATAAATAGGAATCACCATTATCCACTAAAAATACTGTACTGAGGACCTTTCAGCTACCATGTTGCCATCATCATAGTGAACTAAATTAGAAAACAAAATGTCCCATTTGGATACTATTTATAATTAGTAGGGAGGGTAGTAAGCAGCTGGAGATCAATCTGAATTTATTAATATACACGCATATTTATGCTAGCCTTTATTGAAAATATGCACATATTTTCTTGAAAATGCTCAAAATATGCACATATTTTTTGAACATATGCAAACATGATACAAACATGTGAGAATAAATACGCCCCTTTTTTCTTGTTGAATTATGCAAAATCGTTTCACCCTAGAAAAGTTATCGAATACAGAAAAGTGAATACTAATTTTTCAGAAGAACAGAACGTATTAAATATAAAGAAAACGACATTCTTTTATTACATCAAATTGCATACAATAAAATACATTCTCCAATTTAACCTAGAATTTGACATATAAAATAAAAAATTATTCCGCCTCTTATTGGATTAAAATATTTGTATGCAGCGAAAAACTGCGTTCTACATCAACAAATGTTATGGGACAATATGTTAATTTGTGCAACAATTGTACACCAAATGCTGCTCAAAATCGTCTGATATTATTTCACCTACAAATATTTTAAATATATTTGTGAGATATTTATAGCCTACATTTTTTTATATCACGTTCTCTAGTTTTTCGAGAACTCTACTTCCCATAGTTCCTTGCACGTTTTCACATTTATTTGAAAAGTCTTTTTTTTAATTTCTACGGATTCGACAAGTCATCTGGGGCTTTTTTCTAGGGTTAGTGATGAGTTTGTACTAAAACTATAATTAGATCTTATGAAAACTAATTGTAGAGCAACCAAAACACATTGGGAACTATCAACAACATCTAAAATAATTCCTTTTAAATTGTCAAAATATTCCGCATAAAAAATAGCAGCATTCAACCAAGTTCCCCACCTGGTGATAATTGGTTGTGGTGGTAAAGGAACTTATCTTTATAAAGTTGCATCCTCAAAGGTGCTTTGATGAATACTTTTTTAATATTTGAAATTAATTCATTAACTAAAGGAAATTCGTTTCTTATAGTTTCCGCTACTCTGTTAAGACCATGTGCTAAACAAGTTACATGTATTAAATTTTGAAGACAAGTTTTCAGATTTTGTCCAACTTTCAAGATATAAGCTGTATGTGATAAAAAAATTATTCTTTTTCGGCTCGTACTGCATTCGGCAAAAAAAAAGTTAATGAATCTTGGACGAAACGTTGTAACAGTTAAATTATTTGTTGTGTCGAGTTGCTTTGAAGCTGTTAATAATTTTCCTACAGCTCCTCTTGAGGTATTCCTATCATCAAATACGTCATATATCGGCCACAGGCGTTGGTAGAAATGATAATCTGCATCTACTTTTTTAATTTGTTCAACAACAGTCTTGTAAACTGATTCAACTGCACTTTTCCTGATTGTTGATTCATCGGGTATATTGAAATTGCAATAGTTTTGCAAAAATGATTTAAACTGTAAGTTATTTAATTTTTTTAGTGGTATATTAGCAGAAACTAACTTTCTCTGTATGAAAAATTATCTACAAACGTTAAGAAATTTGGATCATATCAAGTAATAATGAAACAATTAACAATAGTTTGTGGTTTGCTCACTGTTGTTCTAAGTGACCTGAAATAATTATCAGTGATCTCAACAACACCTGGTTGCATTCTTAATTTACCATTGTTCGAAATCTGTCTACTTCAGAAACACAATTAAGTGAACAATCAATGCGGTTATTTATATCGATGAATAGGCAAAGTATATTTTCTTGAGTACATTCATATATTTAACAAACATTACAAATTAGGAGTCGTTAAAATCCGTACTTAACTCTGAGTTTAAATGTTCATGATCGAATTTCAAAACACATAACCATAACAAGCTAAATGCTCATTCAAACTGTAGATTTATTTGCAAAACTTATATCCCCTAATTGGACCGTATGTACAATCTTAGAATCTAAACTTACACCTGAGAAGTAAATAGACCATACTTCACTACTAGCAAACCATTCGAGAACAAGAGCTAGAATACTTCTACAGCAAAGAAGGTCAAACCTACGAACTCTGATCGGTATTTACACAGGACACTGCCGTTCAAACCACCATCTACGAAGGCTTGACTTACTGGAAGACGCTCAATGCCGACTACGTCTCGAGGATGATGAACGAATCTGATCTAAGATGTCCAGTAAGACCCATCTCCCACCAGAAGATGTGAACAAAACCTCAACCAGCAAAATCATAGGCCGTATAGAAGATGGGTGAACTATAATTAGAAGTGAGCCACAATAAAAAAAGGCCAAAGATCACTATCTCAGTGTTTCTAGGCGCTTACTGCACGGTTTTTCAGGCGGAGGTCTAGGCAATACTGACTTGTGCCATGAAAACCTGCGAAGAAATTATGTAAATGGGCGCGTATATATTTGCACAGACCGCCGGTCGGCTCTGGGAGCTCTCAAATCATCCGGAGTTGCATCAAAGAATGCAGGGATGCACTGGCTGAACTAGCTAGGAGAAATAAAGTTCAACTTATCTGGGTCCCTGGACACAGCGGAATTGTAGGAAACGAAATGGCCGACTCCCTGGGCCAGGCGAGGGTAGTCTAGCGCCCCTATCGGGCCAGAGTCAATGGTCTTTTTATCAAACTGCGTAGGGGTCTCGTCATTCTGGGCCAACTGAATAAAGAGTGGACTAAACTGTGGCGAGAATCAACAAGCATGAGGCAGGACAAGCTCTTCATCAAAGAGCCTGCGCCTGGGCTCTCAAAGAAACTCTTTTCTCTGAACAGAAGGGACATCAGAGAGATGACTGGAATCCTAACCGGTCACTGTCGTCTTAACAAACATCTGCATACTATGGGCATCACAGATGGCCCAATATGTAGGAAATGCAGAGAGGTGCAAGAAACTGCCTTTCACATCCTGTTGGAATGCCCAGCATTAGCATCCCTCAGGCACCGACACTTCGGAGAATCAAAACTGCTCCCAGAAGAACTTATGGAAGCGAGCACTGGCAACATTCTGGGTTTCTGGCGGGCCACAAACCTGCTAGAATAGAATAGACTTCAGTCTACGGGGTGCACAATGGGCCCAACTAAGTGGCCCAAGTGCACCAGTAGGCTAAGCCCCCTTCCCTCAAGAATGATGATGATGGATGATGGATGATGAGCCACAATAAATTGATCTTCGGGCCACTAACAAGAAACCTAAACCTAAACAACCTCTCCTATCATGAACTTTTTTACAAAGAGAGCTATAAAAATTAGAATGAACTATAAGAAACCTCTTTCTTCTATCTTTTCAGAAGGTATTCCTAGCATACCATATGTTCTTGCTGTGAAACAGACCACATATTATAAGGCTTATGGTCAGCAACAGACAAGCCTCCGTCGCCATTTTTGCTCATCAGATGTTAATTTTATTATGTATCAATGCAAAATAATAGTTGCCATCGCTTAGTTGATAGAAAGAAGAAGAGAAAAAGAAAAGGAAAAGAGATTATGTGCCCATCCCATCGTTAGTGAAAGAGTGTGTCTTGTAACCTTATATACGAAACTACCTGCTTCATATTCTGACCATCCGTTCTCTTGTGGAGTTACTCATTTAAACGGTGACTAGTGCTGAAGCTGATCATATACCTTTTTTTATTTGGAGGATGGCACCACCCAGATGTCATTCGGTTCTCCGTGTTACGTCACTCAGATTTAGAAGTCCATTGTGATCCCCATTTCCATTTAACATCCACGATCCAATCCTCTTCCAAAAGTCTAGCACCGTGAGAACCTTTTACGGTCTCTGGGTCTAAGCAGGTCCACCTGAGTCTTGTTAGAGCCTTGGGAGCGATTTCCTCCCCTTTCTCTCATAGCCTGCATGTTTGATCCACAATGTGACCTATTTTCTCTCGGTGATATTTGAAACCTCCGTTCTCAGGATACATATTGGTGAGTAGCCCAATCTCTTCGGTGGCTCTTGCTTCGCTGGTTCTTTTGCAATACGTAGTTACCAGGAAAGCTGTCGCCTGCTACATCCCTTTACGTCGATCCAGTTTTTTTGATGTTCGCTCTGGATCCATTTGTGGATATACTCACATGCAAGTATGACATTCCGTCGCTAGCCAAAGCCGCCTTGCTGTTCGAGCAGATCATTATCTGTCATCCCCTTCTTTTAGCTTACAAAACAGCTTTGGAACTTTTCAGGATACTCCATCATATGAAATAACTCATTTAAGCACATGGTGCTTATATGTCATGACCATATTCGCTGACTATAGGCTTAGTCTGAAACCGCACTAATACTACTTTGGAGGTGATCATGCTTCTACTTATTGCTAGAAACATAGCTCTGTCGTCCGTAGGGGTTTCAATGTCTTCATCTAGAATTCAAAATTTCTTTTGAGTTGATTTGACAAAATTCTGATTGAAGTACTGTAGATATTAAAGTTCTGTAGCATATGTTCCTATGGATTATCCAGCCAATCGTAATTCTCAGAACCAGTTCTAGTCTGCCATGAACATTCCTCCTGCAATGGTTGGCGAAATAGTCGTGTTCCAGTGGTGCGACATACATCTAGGAAACCAAGATTGTTCAAGGTTCGCTGTTCGGGGGAGTTTCTAATTTAAGAGGAAGAAGGAATTATATCGGGAGGTCCTTCTCATTGGATGATATCTCAGTAAATGCGTTGGTCCTTGATGTACAGCCTGGAGATGGAAATATTAGCCACAGTTTAGAACAATCGAGAATCGACAAACTGAGTCATATTCATTCTGCTTATTCCTTGCCCTGGAAAATTATGGTTCTATCGGATTCGTCAGCGTTAATTTTATCTTATCATCAACCGATACATATCTAATGATGATAGACGTAATAAACTGACTCAGCTGTTGATGTGACGAGTGCCAAAATAAATTTCACCTTTGGATTTCTACATATTCACATGCCACTTGAAGGGGGGTCATCTTTGTGAAAAGTGTAAAGTCTTTCTGGATGAATTCCACGACAATAGAGCACTATTATTAATTTCCGAAGTTATACCTCTTTGATGTGATTTTAGGTAGCATTCGTCTTGTCAAGGTGCAGACTTCAAATTACAAAACTAGTTTGATAATTAAATTTAGTTTATTGTGGTTTTCAAAATAAGATTTTCAAGCAAGTTCTTCTTAGGACAAAGATGTCCAGCCATTCAGTTATTTATATATGTTCGATGAACTATTTAATTTATTTATAACTGTTTTTCTCTACTGAAATGAGAAAAAATGTAGTGCAAAATAAAATTTTGCAATTGCAGACGAAATATTACACTTTGCAAAAATAACTAGAGTAGGTACGTTTTGTTCAAATTCCTCAGGTATGAAGTATATGACATTTTTTATTGAAGGAAAAAAGGATTTTTTACTTAAAAATAATGCTTTCATTTTCAGTAGGCTAAAATCTAATCAGTCTATGAGTTTAATATATGCAACGTGCATTCAAACACAAATGCATTCTGCAAAAACAACAATTGATTCTATTCTTTTTTTCACTGCAACAATACGTTTTTATACTAACGACATAGCAAGTTAACTTTAACGCGCTTAATACAAAATACTTATTTTTGTATTAAGTGCTTGAAACGAGTGTTTTTTTAATGGTATATGACAGCTTCTTCCACATACGGATGCCCATAACATGAAGGTGTGCAATACGTAGTCCAGTCATTATAGGAGATATTTGAGCAAATAATCGAAATTTTTGGGTACAGCTCAATTTTTGTACCAAAGTGTAGGTTTTGGTATCTGAAAACATGTGTCACTGACGCGCCTGCGCGCGCATGTTAGCATTCGTCAGAATAGATATATATATATACGTTTTTTTGCCATTTTTTGCACAAAATGGAGAATATATCCAAATGTATGCATTTTATCGAAAAAATGAAGAGGAGTAAAGTTGTTCAGAATTAAATTTCCTATAAAAATGCATTATTTGATTTTCCGATTTTCTTCGCAGTTTTCCCGGGCGCGTGAAAATAAAATGCATATATATATATTTTTCAGTAAAATCGAATTTTCTCGAAACAGAAGCGTTCTATCAAAAAAAGTTTCAAACAAAAGTTGTTCAGAATGTCATTTTGCATAGGAAAGCACTATTCTGATTCCAAAATTTTCCGCGAATTTCCCATTTCAAAGCCTTAAACAAAAAAATACACGTATAAGTCGTATTTTATATATAACAAAAAATTTAAAAAACAGTTATGCATACATATATACACACACATTTGTATATGTATATATGTATGCATATATGAACTTTTTTTTAATAATTATAATTTCTGCATAATAAAAATACGATTTTTAATAATTATAATTTTTTATCAGCTACTTCCTTGGGAGACATCATATCCTCAATTTTGACCTACTTACGTTCCTGGCAAAAAATTGTCTGCTCATTCTTGACGTTTTTTGAGCAAATAATCTACAGGTAGTCAAATCATAAACTGCAGAACTGTTTTTTAAATTTTTTGTTATATACAAAATACGACTTATACGTGTATTTTTTTGTTTAAGGCTTTGAAATGGGAAATTCGCGGAAAATTTTGGAATCAGAATAGTGCTTTCCTATGCAAAATGACATTCTGAACAACTTTTGTTTGAAACTTTTTTTGATAGAACGCTTCTGTTTCGAGAAAATTCGATTTTACTGAAAAATATATATATATATGCATTTTATTTTCACGCGCCCGGGAAAACTGCGAAGAAAATCGGAAAATCAAATAATGCATTTTTATAGGAAATTTAATTCTGAACAACTTTACTCCTCTTCATTTTTTCGATAAAATGCATACATTTGGATATATTCTCCATTTTGTGCAAAAAATGGCAAAAAAACGTATATATATATCTATTCTGACGAATGCTAATATGCACGCGCAGGCGCGTCAGTGACACATGTTTTCAGATACCAAAACCTACACTTTGGTACAAAAATTGAGCTGTACCCAAAAATTTCGATGAAAATCTCCTATAATGACTGGACTATACGTGTAAACATCAACTCATAACGTGAATAGAGAAAATTTGCTGAATCGACCCTGATTATATAATTCACGAAAACAAATATCAAATATTAGTAAAACAAATTAAACTTTTTCGTTACTTGCGCTCGAAAGGACGTACCGATTGGAAAAGATAACCTATTTTCATGTCAAGTATACTACTTACGATAAAGTGAATATTTACTTTGTAGGTATAAGTAATGTCGAATTTAAGCGATAAGGAATTATATAAGTACTTATAGTTTTAATGTAATACTATTCAGGTAGAACTGCTAAACAGGTTGTTCCGGAACTACCTAGTGAACTATGACCTCCCTGTCCGATTTGAAGGGGGTGTTTCATATAAAAATTTTCAATTTGGGCCTCCCATAAAAAGCTATGGCCTTTTAAAGATGGCAGCAGAAATGTTGATGATCTTAGAAATGACCCAACTTGAAAAACCAAATTTGGTGGGCAGTTAGTGTAATTTTATAACATTATCATCAATTTGATTGTTTACATCTTTGCATAGGCTACTATAATAAAAATGGGGTTATTTTCTTCCCATCCATCCTTCGGATACTTAGGTGTTCTTTATTTTTCTACGAAAAACCTAGAGGAGATAATGGAATTTTTGAAGAGATAAAATACCTAACCTAAACAATATTTTTGCATGTAAAAATTTTGAAAAAAGGAGAAGTTGTCTTCTCAAATTCCATAGGGTTAGTTCATTCCAACATGTTCCAAGTATAAGATAATAGAAGATACGATTTTATTGATGCTAATATACAGGATCTCCTCGAACTGCGTGGCCAAGATAAAGCCGAAGATTCTTTGATTCGAAAAAAAGTTGATGAGCCTTTTCACTTTTGCCTCAAGTGTGTTGTTTACCCGGTAGAGGACTTCAAAATTGCAAAAATAATTTTGTTTTTTCGGTATAACTTGAGAACGTGATGAAGAACTTTTACAATATTTACCAGGTGAGTTACTGTCAATAATGGCCATTTTTGAGAGTGGAGCACAGAGCCTTAGAGATCACAGAAATGGCTCAAACTTGAGGATGTAACGGGAAAAGTGTCCAGAACTTTTTTGTGGTCAATGTAATTCACTCGATATTCTTTATGTAGATAGCTTATCTGATTTGAAAACTTTTCTTACTCTTAGAAAATTTTGATAAAATCAACGGATTAGCTTGAAAAAAATAATTTTCGAGTCTGCAATTTTGGCTTACTAATTTTACTTGATTAAAATACCTTAGTTGCCTTTGCTTTTCTAATGTCATTTTGGCATTTGAAGAATTTATTCTCAAAACTGTCAGTTTTTACTTTGCTTTCCTTAAAAATTTTATAAAATTATGGCTCAAAATTTCACTAACACTGAAATGGTTGATATTTTATTGATTTATTTCATTTGGGACTTCGTATTGGAGCCTCAAAATCATTAGTTCATAATGTACTGAAAGAAGAACTGTTGTATCCCTATCATATTAAAACAGTTCAAGACTTATTGCCCATGGATCCAGGTTATCGGCTAGATTTCTGTCGGCTTATTGTCCAAAGACAAAACGCAAACCCCAATTTTTGTAGAAGAATTCTGTTCACGGACGAAGATACTTTCACGAGATGTGCTCTTTTTAACCTCCATAATGAACATTTCTATGCTGATGAAAATCCTCATGAAACGAAAGTTACATATTTTCAGAATCAAACTAAAATCAATGTTTGGGTTGGAATTGTGGATAACTTTATTATTGGCCCTACCGTTATACCCGATCGATTGAACGGGGAGAACTACTTGAACTTTTTGGAACAAAGGCTACTTGAACTGTTGGAAGACTTGCCCTTACACATTCGTCGTGGCCTGGTTTATCCATGATAGTGCACCTCCTCATTTCACATTAGCTGTGAGGCGACATTTGAATCGCTGGATAGGTAGAGGACACGATGCACCAGTGAACTGGCCGGCCCGCTCCCCTGATTTGACGCCCTGCGACTTCTTTCTATGGGGCGCTTTGAAGTCGAAAGTTTATGCAGCTCCACTAAACACACGAGAGGAATTGTTGCAACGAATTAATCATGAAGCGGATTTATTGAAGAATGATCCTGAAGTACTAGCCAGAGTTCAATCCAATTTCCTGAAACGAATTAATTTGTGTATTCAGGAAAATGGGCAACATTTCGAACAATTGATTGATGCCTTAGCGATTTCCCAAAAAGTTTTGTTGTTTCTTTTAATTTAGCATTTGTTTTTCCTAAATAATCACATCGTTTCCCCATTTCTATTGTTTTTATTATTCGTGTTTTACCGAGATATTAACCATTTCAGTGTTAGTGAAATTTTGAGCCATAATTTTATAAAATTTTTACGGAAAGCAAAGTAAAAACTGACAGATTTGAGAATAAATTCTCCAAATGCCAAAATGACATTAGAAAAGCAAAGGCAACTAAGGTATTTTAATCAAGTAAAATTAGTAAGCCAAAATTGCAGAGACTCGAAAATTATTTTTTTCAAGCTAATCCGTTGATTTTATCAAAATTTTCTAAGAGTAAGAAAAGTTTTCAAATTAGATAAGCTATCTACATAAAAAATATAGAATGAATTACATCGACCACAAAAAAGTTCTGGACACTTTTCTCGTTACATCCTCAAGTTTGAGCCATTTTTATGGTCTCTAAGGCTCTATGCTCCGCTCTCAAAAACGGCTATTATTGACAGTAACTCACCTGCCAAATATTGTATAAGTCCTCCATCACGTTCTCAAGTTATACCGAAAAAACAAAATTATTTTTGCAACTTTGAAGCCCTCTACCGGCTGAACAAGACACTTGAGGCAAAAGTAAAAAGGCTCATCAAATTTTTTTCGAATCAAAGAATCTTCGGTTTTATTTTAGCCACGCAGTTCGAGGAAATCCTGTACAATGGAGTATTTGCATAACTCAAAAAATATAATACATTATTCATATATAGAGGATAAAATCAATATAGAAAACTCATCAGTTTTATATGTGAAGTTATCACAGAGAATTCGTTTCATTATGGGTTTGAACTTTTTTAATCCATAATTAATAACGCCATTAGATAGTGCATTTAAAAATTTTAAAGAGTTATAGTTCGGCATATTTTGTGACTTAGAATGCCTATATTTTGGTGATCTAATGTGTTTGTTAATTCTTGTAAAGTGGAAATTTATATCAATATTTATAAAGGCCTTTTTGTGATTTTTATGTGCAAATATTAAAGCCAGGATAAAAGGACCTTTGAATACTTTTTTACAGCATTCTCTATATTTAAAAATGCCTACAATACGAATTGCCCTGCGTTGTAGTCGAAATATGAGTTCAAATTCACTATAACTACTCCAAAGAATGATACCATATTTTAGTTTCACAGAGAGCGAAATAAGCTATTCTCGGAACTTTTTGTGATACCTGGTTGGTTAGGCGCCTCAGTACATACATGTTTCTGCTCAATTTTTGTGCCACCTGGTTTGTATGAACACTACCTGTTTCAGACTAAAGATTAGTTTCTCTGTTTTTTTCATAGTTCAAATCAAGCCCATTACCAGCGAACCATCTCTCTGCCTTGCTTATAGCAATCTCGCATATTTCGGCACTTAAGTAACTGTTTCATTTTTACTAGGTTGTTGCGGAACACCCTGCATATATGGAATTTTTGGTTAGCATCTTGGTGCAATTTACTATTTCTTTACTGATGTCAAAGGTTTAGTGCTCAAAAAGTAATCAGCGGTTCCAATATTTCAGCATTGCATGTACATTGCCAATATCTAAATAATAAACAAACCCATTCCACCATACATTTTCACTTTTGCGTCAATGCTTTCATATTGTAGTTGAAATATGGAATGTTCATTCATTTGAATATTGCATTTGATTTCTCTTCTGCATATTCAGGACGTGGTTCAATGAAAGGAAAGACGATTAGTTGTTCTGTCGTTTGGCTGACATATGTCATTAATCAAGAGACCAATTGATTGAATAGAAACGTCTTTTGTGAAATATGGAGCGTGTGGTTCGTCTTCTGAAAAGCGAAACCCTCATATAGGGGAAGTATTGTAATCGCTCAAAAAAAAATTACGGATTTCCGCGGAAATATCTTTTGACCCGTACTGACTCGAACTAAACTTTTGTTGACATGAAGAAAGATTCAAGTGATGTCATGGGTGTGATGTCACATGTTTTCACTTTGTGATATTGAACTATACTTAATACAGACAATCATGAAAAATAACGTTGATTTATAGGGTACTGATAATATATTGATTCTATGGAATTATAGGATATTATATGAAATACGCACAAAATTATGCTTATTCCGCACAAGTGCAAAATTGCCATTTTGAGCAAGTTTCATTCTATAGTTTTTATACGACAACCTATGTTATATGCTAACGTTTAATATTTTAATAAAGTATAAAATATTGATAGAAATTCTGATGACATTCATATATCCTGTCGCTAGTGACATATTCTCAAAGCCGCCGTCGCACTAGCCACAGCGGAACGCCTCTGAACACATAATGGTTCATAATGCATCGGTTGTTAGGTAAGTTGCTATGCAACTAATGCAATATCAGTTCCGTAATGTAGCTGTTTATGATTCAATTTACGATCGTTTAATGGACGTATTTCGATGTTCTCATAGACACAATACTTCGAACTATAATAACAATGTCAGTATTTATAGAAAAATTTAAAATCCAAGTAGATCACAAAACAAACTCTTAAAGTTGTCTAGACAACCTCCAATAGATATAAGGTTATCAAAATATTCTTTTTAGCGTCCACAGAGATATCTCCATCGGACAATCATTAGCCCTCGAAGGGGCGCCTAATTATAATTAAGGACGCCACAGATTTATCATTCGTGACGCCATCTCATGCAGGAGTGAAGAACTTATCAATATGTCCTCTATTTACTTATAAACTATAAAAGAGTTCACTTTAAGACTAGAAAGAAGCATCCATTCAGGATGGCTACTTGTAGCTGAAAGGTCCTCGGTACATTAACATTATTTTTCGTGGATAAAGGTAATTGTTTCTTATTATAGTCTCTATATTTACTTGATGGGAAAAGCGAAACAGCTGTCTGGCGCTGATAGATGTGTTGTCTAGAGCAACCTTAATTCTGTCTAAACAGTGTAATCTAAACAGAGATAAAATAAAAGGGTAAACAAACCGTATAATCAATAAATCACATAGGTATAGTATAGTGTCGAGGCTAGATATAAATAATTAATAGGTAAATTATTCCAAGCAACAAAAACATTATTAAGTGTGCTATTATAATAACTATTTAGATAATGTCAGTTCTGATTTCGGCATTGTATCATGAATGAATTCAGTTTGATCGACATATAAGCCATTCCATAGTTCACAGGTTAACTTATATGCTTATACAGGGTGAGGTTTCCAAAAGAACCTACCCTAGATATCTCATAGACTCTAAGGAAAACAGACAATTGATGAAACCCGCACTGAGGAGGCACCTCTGTCGTATAACTTATATTTTTATATTTAACCCCTTCTCCTCAAACCACCATCCCTTAATGTTCCTAAATATCCTTTCTTATGATACCTCATTTCAAAGGATATTCCACCAGGAGTACAGGAGTGTCATATTTTTTCACTTTACCACGTTCTTTCGTGAATTTGATCTTCAAAAGAGGTTTTGTGCTGCCATTTATTTCAGTTATTTTTATGTGGGATTAATTATTCCCGGAAAAATTTTAGGGGAAGTAAGTTCAAAAACACGACTACAGAATTGGATTCTTAATTAAGAACATTTGCGTTCGTCCAATATGAGATGAGTTTTTGCTATCGCATTTGTTTTCACTGTTCTAAACTTGGACAAATACCAATTTTTCCCCAGACATAATATTTTTATGTTTGTTGGTAAATGGTGTAGGTTGGAGGAATTTTCATTTATTGTGCGCATGAAAAGATTCTTTAATTGAGAAACATCCAAGAAAACAAGCATATAGACCACAAATAACTGAAGATCTTGTTTAAAAAAATTCGTTAAGGGTATAGGTGGCAAATAATTGCCAGAGCAGTAGCTGAAATGACTTAAATTGAAGTACTTGGTAATTTCATGAACCCAACTTGCACCATGCGACAAAAACATAATCTGAATAGTTGAGTTTCCTACTCATCATTACGCGCAAAGTCACAAAACTGCACCCAAGATATACAGCTTGAGTCAGATCGACCGGGGTCTTGGAAAGTTAATCGACGCAAATGAGAATATCATGTGGGCGTGATTTATAAAGGGCATGTCAGTACCCCATAACTAACGATACAGTATCTTTAATAGAGATGGGCAATCCTGTATTCCTAACTAGAAACCATAATATCAAGTGCTATTACTTCTATTTCTATCTCAAGTCTCAAAATAACTGATTCAAATAAGAGGTCCAGAATAGCAGTTGCTATTTGATATTAGACAAAATATGCTCTAGTCACGGATTTGCTTTTATGAAACGACACTTGGTAAATAACAACAGATCGCTGAATAGCAGTCGATCTCTAATTCCTACTAACCAACAATTCGACCTGTGCAATGCACAAATCATAAACAAAATGTTCATATCCGCCCCGTAGTATTCTATGTTAATAGCCCTACACAATCTAGCGTAGTTAAATTCACATTCCAAAAATATAAATAACTTCAAGTATATATAAAAATTCTCGGGAAATAGGTCACAATAACACTTTGTTTTAACTATTCGTCTTTACGTACGTTTCGGTCTTACGACCATCATCAGAAGACTCACTATGTCTAAAAAGGGGGTTTATTAAAACTAATTATAGCACAAGCGTCCAAATCGCACAATTAAACTTCAATTAAAAGAGCCCACGCCGTCGAAACGAACAGAACCACGAATAATCGAATTGTATCGTCAGAATTAATGTATAAAAAATTATTTTTTTTGTATTAAGAATCCGCTATTCAGTAATATTATTAAAATATATGAGTGCATATTGATTGGTATTCTCACAACAAATGAGAAGAACGAAGTTATTTGTCAAGTATCTACTTTCGAAACCAGATGTGTAGGATCTATGACAAGGCCCTTAAGAACGGTTTCAGGCCTGTACTGGGAAATAACTATTACGAATTCTTCCTAAAAACATTTTCTACACTTATAAAGACGTATGTAAGAATTTGCAAGAGATTATTTAATCAAATTAGTATAAATATGACTTAGATTTTGTGTGTCTACCCTATGATTTACAGATTTGGGGTCCCGTTTTATGTGAATCATCTCCAGGATAGATCTTTTATAATAATTGGTTTCCTTAGTTAAGATATTAACATTTTTGTAATCAAATTGATGGTTATAATCAAAGCAATGCTTAGCAAGGGCGGTGGAATTTTCTAAGTTGTTATTTCTTGTGCTATATTTATGGCCGTACATTCTTTTTTGTAAATATTGTTTAGAGATTCCAGTATAGGTTCCATCACAATCTAAACAATTCAATTTATACACTGTGTGGGTTTGTTTATCTTTGGGTATTAACGGTTTTAGATTCTAAAGAAGTATGGTCTCAACGTTATCTTCACTTCAATTCCGTTGCACCAGCTTGTTATAAAAAAAGTGTCATAAACAGCCTTACAGATCGCGCGATAAAATTGTCCCACGCAGATGACCGCCCCAAAAATTTAAAAATTGTTCGTACTACACTAGAATTGAATGGCTACCCAAAAACTTTTTTCAATCCTATCATTAAAGAAAGAATAAACAAAATCTATAATGGTTCGTCTAATAAAAATAACATAAAAGGTAATACAGACAATTTTATAACTCTACCTTACATTCCGGAGACCTCAGAGAAAATCAAAAAATGTTTGAAAAAGTATGATATAAATGTTGCGCATAAACCTACTAACTGTGTTGGGAAATATTTCTCAAATCTAAAACCTGTAATTCCTAAAGATAAACAAACCCACACAGTATACAAATTAAATTGTTTAGATTGTGATGGGACCTATACTGGTATCTCTAAACAATATTTACAAAAAAGAATGTACGGCCATAAATATAGCACAAGAAATAACAACTTAGAAAATTCCACCGCCCTTGCTAAGCATTGCTTTGATTATAACCATCAATTTGATTACAAAAATATTAATATCTTAACTAAGGAAACCAATTATTATAAAAGATCTATCCTGGAGATGATTCACATAAAACGGGACCCCAAATCTGTAAATCATAGGGTAGACACACAAAATCTAAGCCATATTTATACTAATTTGATTAAATAATCTCTTGCAAATTCTTACATACGTCTTTATAAGTGTAGAAAATGTTTTTAGGAAGAATTCGTAATAGTTATTTCCCAGTACAGGCCTGAAACCGTTCTTAAGGGCCTTGTCATAAATCCTACACATCTGGTTTCGAAAGTAGATACTTGACAAATAACTTCGTTCTTCTCATTTGTTGTGAGAATACCAATCAATATGCACTCATATATTTTAATAATATTACTGAATAGCGGATTCTTACTACAAAAAAATAATTTTTTATACATTAATTCTGACGATACAATTCGATTATTCGTGGTTCTGTTCGTTTCGACGGCGTGGGCTCTTTTAATTGAAGTTTAATTGTGCGATTTGGACGCTTGTGCTATAATTAGTTTTAATAAACCCCCTTTTTAGACATAGTGAGTCTTCTGATGATGGTCGTGAGACCGAAACGTACGTAAAGACGAATAGTTAAAACAAAGTGTTAATGTGACCTATTTCCCGAGAATTTTTATATATAATTCATACTGGGTCAAGAATCTTATTAGTAACTTCAAGTCTAAATATGCAGTAAAAAACTATTTGGAACTTCCAAAGTCAATAAATAGATTAACTTTCCATAAAAATGGAAGTTTGGTATCTTTTGATGTATCAAACATGTTTTCAAATATTCCCCCAATGAATGTAAAATTTTGATACCAAAAATTCTAGAAAAATCACATACAAATCCTGTATTAAAATCCGAGGTAGAACAAGCTTTTGATCTTTGCCTTAGCTAAAATTATTGTCAATTTAATAACGAGTTTTCCAAACAAAATAACACATTAGCTATGGAATCTCTCATAAAGTACTATTTTGGCAGATATTTTCATGTTTATATTGAGGAAACTATGATGAGTTACCCCCTAGCGAAAGCACCTATTCCTTGATGGTTTAGATGATGTGTTATTGTTCTTCAAAGGTACATCACGACAATTGAATGTTTTCTTATCCTTCATTAATAATATCCAACCTAAAATTAAGTTCACTTTAGAAACGGAGAAAGATGACAAAATAAATTTCCTAGACTATACACTTTCTCTTTCTTCTGAAAACCTGAAAGAAGAATTGAATAAAATCTAGGTTATAGCCACTAACAATGGTTTTTTCAAATTACATCCAAAATAATTCACAGAAAAAAGCAGCTCAAGTATCTATCCTTTTACAAAAATTTCTGATTCTTCATCAAAATACGTTTCCCTCAAATATTTTGGTATCGTAAGTGAAAGAATTGCAGAAATTTAATCGAAACATAATCTAAAAGTTAGCTTCATACCTCAAAATAAATGCTAAAGATAAAACAAATAAGTATAATAATCCTGGAGTATATAAATTAACCTGTTCAGAGTGTGATAAGTTTTACATCGGTAGATCTAGTCGTAATATAGAAATTAGATAAAAGGAATATTTTCGATATTTTAAACTCCACAAAACAGATTTATCTTTCTCTAACCACACTTTTCCAAATTGAAACGGATGTGAAACTGACCCGCTTGGGTCGGTTTCAATTAGCCCAACTAGCTCAATTTGAATGAATTAATCTCAGGGCTCGTAGTGAAACGTGCCTTGTGATTCTAGACTGGTGAATTGCCGGAGCGCCAATTGCTTAAAAAACTATAAAAATAAATGAATTCACAGTCCAGAATACAAACCCCACGAGATGGTTTATTAGTAGATGGAAATTCAGAAAAACAATACAAGTTCAACTTAACAATTTGATTTATTCCATATGGAATTTGGATTATAACAAAATTTAAATTACAATTTCTATAGTGTACCAATTTGTAACCTAAATAATATTAAATTTGAAGAAAACAATTATAAAATTGAATCAATTTGTAACATAAGTGAATTTGAAGTAAAACAATTATAAAATTAAATCGATTTGTAACATAAATTGAATTTGAAGTAAAACAATTATAAAATTAAATCAATTTTTTAATTGAAAAGAAAGAATAGTCAAATAAGAGGAACTAAAGTAGACCTCGAATGGTTCTATAAAAATTAGTGGAATACAACTTCGGTTAAACAACAAAATCAGAGAATGAAATCATGGTCATTCAAACAAGAAAATGTTACCCTCCTTGGAACTCATAGGAACTGGAAGCCGGTCCTGTCAGGAAAGTCACTAAACCGTCTTGGAGTGAAGGGGTGAGGAACCTCAGACGTTCAAACCCTGTAATTTCAAAGAACGAACAGTACCTGACTTGAGATCAAAAGGACAAGCAACACCGTCGGTTGGAATAATCATGTGATTCCACCTCCGATAATGTTATCTTCCCCAAATTGTAAAAACACTATTACAAAATTGATATCTTGAAGAGATATCAATTTAGGCAAAAATTTAATTTATTCTGAAAGAATTAAACGATTACAATTGATACTTAAAATTAGCAAATAGTTATCATGTGACTGAATTAATAATACTAAAAAATGAGACTTGAAAGAATAATAATTAAATTGTATCTGCAAGAAAATTAATCAAATTGTGATTGAAAGGAAATAATCAAAATGTTGGAATTTGCTAGTTAGCACAAATCTGGAAACTTGAATTGAATTGCATTTTAAATTGATGTTGTACTCTACTCTACAACCACGCGAACGCAGCAGTCCTGATAATTAAACATTCAATAAGCAACAATTGAATAATACCCTGTAATAATCCCCAATACTATTTATAGCACGTTACAGTCAAAGACAGTTCTGAATACTTTGTATCAGATTTACAGATTCGTTAGAATCACTCAAAACTAACATATGCCATTGCGGAATTAAACACACAAGGAATAAAGAAATATTATCATAGATATCTGCCTACGTTCCGATAGATTGTCCTCATACAAGAATACAATAATCAATGCCGTGATGGAAATGATTATCTCTGAATTATGCTAGCCGCAAAATGATCGGGTGGGTGCCCCCAGGCAAGTCGAGTGAAACATCCACCGAAATATTATCACATTCAGGTACTGAACATCCAGAAGTTTAATTATAAATCCAAATCAAATTATAAGTAGCCTGATGTGAATCATATTTCGGAAGCAAAAATTAAGAAAATGTATATAAAGTCAATGAATTATGAAATCTCGACTTACCCAGTTCAAGATTAACACCACAATGAGTTCTCTTCGACTTCCGTTATCATACCTGCTCCACTTCGCGATATTAGCGACATCGTACATAATGAATGCTAGTTTCAATATCGATGTTTTATTGACCGGGCAGATGTCTTTAATTAATCATATGACAAGTTTCCTAGCCGAAAAGAAATCTAATCTGTTCATTAAAGAGTTCTATACAATCACGTAACGCAACCCTTTACAAAATTTAGATCGAGTTAAAAATTTTACATAACCAGAGTAGAGGCTTTTCATTAAACACACTAGAATCAATAAAAAATTTCAAAGGTATTAAAAATAATGACAATAAAATGTCAAACGATCAATTAGACGTGTACTACAGCATTCTGTTTGATGTCTTGATAACGTAAAATTTCCCATAATCTTCTTGTGCCTTCCTAGTACACCTCGGCATTAATATTAACCTCATTATCCAATTTCAATCATACTATTCTAGCAATGTATTTCCTTAACCGGAACCCCACTTGTTACCTGTGCATTATATTGCACCATAAATAGCCAATATTATTCATATTTTCATACATTAGTATCGTTTGAAGATGACACGCTAGTGTCGAAACTGTATTCACGATTTGTTTCTATAATATATATGATAAAAAACAAGTAAAAGTCTTTTATTTTATTATATCAATAAGATAAATTATCACAAAAAAATCGCTTCCGCCACATCCATGTATGAAGATGTCGTTAGAAGTATTACTTCACCATTTCCAATGTTACCCTCGGTAGGGCAAACTGTCGATATTTTGTAACAATTAAACTGTTAGTCGGATCGAAAAGTTTAAACTTAATCTCCCTATCATTACAGTTCATAAATTTGTTTTCTATCTATTGGAGATAATTTTTAAAAATTATGATTATAATTCTCTCACACATTTCTAATTATTTTGAGCCCTGCTGCGGAGTCCCTAAAAGGTGTGTGGTCCCACAAGGCAGTGCCTACTTGGCTTATTAGATAATCCAACACTGGTTTCATTATCATTGCTATGAAAGTGGGTAGAGTATTAAAGTTTCACGAATAACCCAAACGTTTAATGAACTACTGCTGCTACCAGATTAAACATTAGGTATTCATAATTCAAAAAAGTTAATTACGTAACCTGTATATATTCAATGTCATTGCAATTCATACACGGGTACTTACGTAGTTTCCAAACATATGCGTTTCATTTCGAACATTATTTACAACCAGTGTTGCCAATTCTATCATATTGCAATATAGAGAAAGTTTTTCAAATGATAATAGTTGTTGGAATACATAGGTACATTTTTACATACATTAACAATTTGGAGAGCCGTTCAGCTTCACTTTTGCTCATTCCACATTTTTTTAAATTATGGGTATAGGGGAAGCAAGCAGAATTAGGGCTCATTTTCATAATAGAATTGAATCATGACAAGAAAAAATGGGATTCGTATTTGAAAAAATTCAGATTTTTAATGTTTTCTCATTCACTTCCCAGACCAACGTCACAAGCACGTTAATGGTGAGTGATTGGTTCAGCCTTCAATATTCATGATCCAGCCACTACATATTATCGGTAATTGCAAATTCAAACTTAGATTTTCAAATCTTAATCTTCTTAAACTATATTGAATAGAATAGAATTTATTTCTCGAACACATTCATGTTTTAATACAGTTATAATATACTTTTTTCAGTGGGATGATTTTCATTTATGCTGAAGCTCATGTGAGCTATTGAGAAGTGTAGTTCATTTTGAGTTGTTTTTACACACATATAAGCAATTACACAATATGTATAATTAGTAATCGATGTTTGCATATATAAGTTAGTTTTTGGTGAAATAATATATGGGATAAAAAACAAAGTAAAAGTGTTTAAATATATTAATATGATAAATTATCACAAAGTAACGACTTCCACTATTGGATTTTAGATTAGTTGTATATAAAAATAGATTTAGAATAAATTAGTTGAATATAATTCTTTATATTTATATTACAATATCGTGTCTTCTCATAACTTCGAACAAAGATTGAACCACAAAGCTGTTCATATCATGATTAGAACACACTGGCTTGTGATATCGTCGAGTTGTTATAAAGTCAGAGAACTTGATGAATTTTCTTTGAATTTATTCTTATTTTCTCTGCTGTATGCATTTTGAATATAATTGATACCACACAAGACTACAGTATCCTCGTTTACTGCGGATAAAAGTATATAATAGAGCATTAAGAATTTTTTTTTCTATTTCGAAATTATCATGTATTTTGTATATTCTGGCTCCAAGATTTCTATATGCATGATCCGTCATTTTAGTATATGGGTCATCAAATGTTAGTTTGGGATGAATACGTAATCCAAGAACATTCACATTATAAACACGAGATTATTTCATATCATGCAGTAAATAATAAAAAATACGGGACCTTTATTTGACAATAGGTCATGACTTTACATTTATTACTATTGAATGGTAGCTGACTCTCTAGAGACCAATGACCAAGTCTTTTAATATTATGTTGAAGTCTATTAAAATCATCCATAGAGGTGATGACAAGATATAGTTTAAGATCATCTACAATTAGCAATATTCTGCAATTCTTTGCACAGCTATGAACAATAAAAACCAGAAAGGTTCTATATTTTATCCTTGATGATCGCCTAATGTTACTAAGTAACTAGAGGATTTGTAGTTGCTTACAAGAACATTAGTGGCTTCTGTGAGTCGGAAAAAAGGCCGAAAAAAGCAAATATTTCAGAGGCTAACGTTTATGATTTAATAAAATAAAATATGTAAAATTGTACCACTGATTCCATACAGGAGATTTTCTCACCTGAAAACCACCAAATAACCTAGCCAGATACGATGTATACGCCTATTTTTCAGGGTGAACAGTCAGTCAACAAATGTGGAAACATCACCGGTGTGTATTCAATGATTTGTTATACATTTTCTCTTATCGGATTTTTCTTATCCACTTCATAAATTCAGGGTATCAAGGGTAGTTGTTGTCCGTTTCAGCGGTTAGTTTGCTTCGGGGAGAAGATCCAGAATCACCATCGTGTTCAGCATCCTCGAAAACGGGAGGTAATGCGGTTTTTCTCGGAATATATCAGTATATCCGAGTTTCACCCTTTTTGGGGGTTGTTTTTTGCCGTTTAAAGGGTGCGGTTGACTCGGAGAAATTCCAAAGTACCGGCATGGTGTTCAGCATCCTCAAAAACGGAAGGCGACAAATTCGGGATTTATAAAATTGATTGTGATTCGTGTTCAAAATGCTATGTGGGTCAAACTAGAAGAAACATTTTGCCCATATAAAGAAAAATAATGGTGAAAAATCAGCGTTAGCCGAATATATTTTGAATACAGGTTACACCATTTCCCAAAAAAAGTTTATTACTTTTAAAACTAAGTACAGACAAATTTAATTCAGAAGGGATGAAAATGTATAAACGAAAAAGCAATTTATCATATTCCGATTTATCTCCAGCTGTGGGTAACCTCTTATTTACATTATTATCCCCAAATAGTATATAAACAGTAACATTTTGATTTATAATTTAGCTAACTCTGATGATGGCTACTTTCTAGCCGAAAAGTCCCCAGTACTTCAATAGTATTTTTAGTGGATAAGGGTGATTATTTCTTAGCTATTGTATATTAAAGTATTCACAGTGTGTACTCTTTTATAGTTGATCAATGAGAGGAATCTGAAAATGTTGTGTTATACAGGGTTTCCCATTAAAAATAACAAAGGTGACGCCACTTTAGGAAAAAGCGGAAATGTCACAGTAACGCTAATATTTTTGTTGGATCCCCATAGTTTTTCGTCTCAACAAATTCGAGTTCTCCATTTATAGATCGCGTTAACTCATGAAGATATACCCTGTACAATTGTCGATTTCTAATCACACTCCCTAAATTAATAATCCAGGCAATGAGTCGGGATTCCAGCTATAATAAAAAAAAGACATGTAGTTCAGAATCGAAAAATGATTGTGGGATTCTATTCGTGGGGTTATCAGGATTATTCATAACACATAAAACCTCACTGGTCACAACACCTCCCCCCTTGGTGGGGAGAACCTTTGGGGTAATTTCGAATTTAAAATGCACCAAGAGGGTTTTTTGGGTCGCGATTTTGACATCAGATGTACTTGAAATATATTCTGGGAGTGGGAAATCAATCAAATTGACCATTTTTGCACCCTTATATCGTTATAAGTTTTGGCCATTTCTGGACACCAAGGGGTGGAGGGGGTGACCGGTGAGGTTTTATTTGTTATGAATGATCCTGATAACCCCACGAGTCGAATCCCAAAAAAAATTTTAATTCTGACCTACATGTCTTTTTTTTTCGGTTCGTTGCCTGTACTATAAAATCGATATCCTATTTTTCTGAATTCCTGCACTCATAACTTCTCCTTTGGTGAGGGAGAAGTGAACATTTTACTTTCAAACTGTCTTAATCCATACCAATTGATAGATCTATTATTGTAGTTTTTAGAATTTGTTCAGGGCATGGCCAGATTATCTAAATGCGTTAAAATGCGATTCGATATAGAAAACTGACTTATATGTATAAATTCAGAATGAATAAAACCTAAAACATGACCGTGACTAAATTTGAATAACTAAAAAACAATTATTTAATACAACGTTTTATGTAAAGTGTTATTATAGATGACGTGTTGTGCTTGGCAGCGTTTTAAAAATCACAGCTAACGCTTCATAGATCATCTATTTCTAGGTGTGAGGGAATGAGCTTGCGCATCAGGATGCACGCAGCACGTGAATTCGTCGAACATTCGCATCCTGCATGAAAACACGTGCACATTAACATGAATCATTCATATTTTCCATCAAACGTGAAGTAGGAACAGAAGAATTATTTTAATCAATTATCTGTTATGAAGAAATTCTCGGTAAATCTTGAACGCACCTTTAATGACACCAGTGGTGTTATACACTTTGAAACTGAATCTCGGCAACCCTACGAAAAAGTTATCCATATACACAATTAAAGTAGACAACATTTCCTACAAAAAATTCTCATACAGAAACAAAACATAGGCATTCCAAGTAAAAGCCTTTATTGCCATTTCATTTGTAAATTTATAGTAAACGTTTATTTAAATGAAATTATGACAATTATCGACATATATTTATTTAATCCAGGCTATGAGCCGGGATTTCAGCTATAATAAAAAAAAAGACATCAAGATCATTCATAACACATAAAACCTCACCGGTCACCAGAAATGGCCTCCAAAAAAATAATTTCGAATTTAAAATGCACCGAAGGTGTTTTTTGGGTCGCCGAACACGATTTTGACAGAGTTACTTGAAATCTATTCTGGGGGTGAAAAAACCATAAGTTGGCCATTTATGCACCCTTATAGATTATTTTGGCAATATATACTATTTTTGGATTTTAAATTCACCAAGGAGGTTTTTTGGGTCGCTGATAATGTTTTGATTCTGACCTACATGTCTTTTTTTTCCGGTTCGTTGCCTGGACTAATTTTGAATGGAGCTGTCCGTTACTTTATGATATTCCATTTTTACAGATAAAACAAGACCGTGCACTTTGTTAAATATCACTTTATTTAAAAGAAAGTTGATTTCAATTTCCAGCTTTACAGTTCATTATCAAAACATACAATGAGAAAACACTGAAACATCATAGTATTTATATGAAATTTACAATAAAGTGAATCGATTCTAAGAATTAATGGTACACATAGGGACGGCATGATATTCGTCATAATTTGATTACGGGACCGGTCAAGATCACAGGTAAATTTTAAGGGTGCCTGAAACTCTTCACGTAGAGCTTTCTTTACTAACAACAGAAAGGATGGGCGGATGTTTGTCATTACGACTAATTGGATATTTATTGCTCATTAAGGTTGAGGGAAGTTTTGTTGTAACAACATTAAAAAATCAACATAATCACGAACCTAAAGAACAAATTGCTAGACAGATTCTTAGTGCTGCCTGCAAAAGAAAAGCGGAAGAAAAACTTACAGAGAGACCAACTAAAATATTGCTTAAACAATTAGCTTCAAATGGTTTTCCCTCAGATTTTTCTTCAGAAACATTGACTTCCTGGGACTTAAAATGCGTCAAAGAAAAATATGTATAATAGACGTCGCAAAACATTGCCAACTTTGCCTCGCTCCGCCAACGAAGTTCACCGTTATCTGCAAGAACACTCGTACAAAACGACAAGAGAGAAAAATTTTGTTTTGGATAATGATTTCCGAAATAGAATTGTAATTCTTAGCTGCCAAACAAATTTGTAATTTTTATGTAAGTCAAGTTTTATATAGATGGATGGTATATTCCAATACTGCACAAAATTTTTCACACAACTATTTACCATACATGGTTACATAAATGGACACTATATACCACCAGTGTTTAGTTTACTGAAAAACAGATCAGAAGAAACTTATAGAGTCTGTTTGGAAAAAATTAAGTTTATTTGTTGTCTTAACAACTTAAGTTTTATTCCTGAGAAAGTAGTGGTTGACTTTGTAATTGCCATTCATAATGCAGTTCGTAAAGTATGGGATAATGTTACAATTATTGGTTGCCGCTTCCATCTCACTCAGACTTGGTGGCGTAAAATACAAAAGTTGGGGTTAAGTGGTGAATATAAAATCAGAAATTGTGAAACTGAAAAGTGGCCTCGTTATTGTTTTGGTATGGTGTTTTCAAATCCAAATCTGGTAAGTGATTTTTTATTTTCGAGTTACTATGCGATAACACCAAGTGACGATAAGTTGACGATATTTGGTGGATTATTTTATATCCGACGAAACCACTTTTCCACCCCACATTTGAGCTGAAGCTTCTTCAACTCTAAATAAAACCACGAACGCTTGCGAGTCCTTTCACTCTATTATTGTGTATAAATTGTCGATGTTTTCTTCTGAGTGTTATATGTAAAATGTATGTATTATAAGTATATTATATTCTTGATTATACCGGGATATCAAAAATTATCTTGGTCAAAGGTGGTTGTGGAATCTAAAACGTGTGTCTTACTTTACGTTTGAAATAATTATGTCACTGTCACACTGACATCATCAATAACCTACAAATTTCATAACTATTTATTTCAGTTGTAAAACACTAATGAACTACAAATTATGAAATAATTATGTAAACTTTGAATCTTTTCAGAGGTTGTGATAGCCACAACCCGAGTCAAAAACTATTTTGAAATAGTTAATTTTCCGTAAATCGAATGACGTTCACGTGAGAAGCCCGTAGCACGCGAGTTAGAAAAGTGCAAACTGGTTGTACCTAATGCGGCTTTACGACGATGTAGTTAGATTTAGTATCGGACCGTGCCCGACGGCCCTTCTTTTTTCGATAAATGTCCATTAAATAGGAAAATTTAATTAAAACAGTTTGAGCTATTCTCAGATCTCAGCTACGCGCGTCTAACGTGCGACGTACCGAAGGGAATTTTCTCGCGACTGAAATATACACGAAGCGGGTGAAAGCTAGCGGCCCATAGCCAAAAACACTCTATTACAACTGGCGCCGGTCGCACGGGGCAAGAAACGGCCCCAAATTAACAAGACCGAGGTAAAATGTATAAACTCTAACTTACGCGCAGCGAGCTTATGTCAAAATGATTTCGTTCGTAGCTAATTACATGGGACATCTGGCGTTCATGCAATTATGTTTTTAGATAATTCGAACCTTCATATTTCGATAGGCCACGTGAAAATCCCGGAGTCCAAAGCGCTAAAGACTTCTGAGTGTTACAATATTCGTATAAAATTGCGAAATTTCGCACTTTTAGAAACTTCAAATCAATTAAGACATAATTATTTCGAACGTAAAGTAAGACACACGTTTTAGATTCCACAACCACCCTTGACCAAGATAATTTTTGATATCCCGGTATGTTACACATTTCTTTCTTACACTAATTTAGTGAATAAATAAAGTAAAACCGACCATAATTTAATTTCTCATTCATATAAATTTTTTTAGTAAACGTAAAACGAGTTTTTCATTGTATTTTAGAATTTTAAAATTAATATCTTTCTTTGTGACGAATTTCGTAGTCCCAAAAGCGGACGACAGAATGCCATGTGACGAATATCGTACCCGAATTTTATGTTTACCTGAGTACTGTGACGAATTTCGAATAGCCCACATATAGCTACTCAGGGCAAATCCATTAAACGAAGAAAACTACTTCTCATGTTCGATATCTTCGATTTCAATTGGGAGGGCAAGGATTCTAATTCCAAGCATGGGCAACATCGTTCCGTTCGTGCGACGTGGAACGTTTCAACGTTCTCTTATCAGACAGCAAATATGGGCCTCTAGGGGTGGAAAAATTTGTTCAATAGTAGATAGTCAATGTTGGTCGATAAATATCACAGTAAACAACAATAGATGAAATTTAGAGGACACAAGTCTCATGTTTATCTACAGAAACAATAATGACGGAACAATGTATTTACACAAAGCTCGCTAACTATGGTTGGGTGATATCTCACCATATGAATGAAGTTAAATTTAGATTGTTCATCGATGACGAACGATATTACAATATAAAAATTGGAAAAAAATTATATATGGATTTTTACCCTTGAAATAGAGACTATTATTCTCGTAATTATTTGAAAAAATTTGCATGCCCTCCGTGCTACAGCCCTTTGAAAATCAGGGGTGGGAGGAACCTCAAGTAAAAAGTGCCGTAAAAATATTTAAAATGATTGGAGGTTGATAGTTGTTGAAAAATAAATACTTTTGGTTCATACTCTTTTTTTCAGACAATTATTTTGCAAGAAATATGAAAGAAAATCAATTAAAATTGAATTTTAAAAGGGCCAAACTCGAAGGGCGTGTTTTTTTAAATTACAAGAATAAAAAGTCTATTCTGAGGGCAAAAATCAACATGCGATTTTTTTCCCATTATTACATAGTTTGAGGGTTGTCGAATTTTCTGATTTTAACGAGCTGCCATATTGGATCAACTGAAATCTTAAATTTTGATGACATTCTAATCGACCGCCCCAAAAACTCATTAGTTACGAATTTTATCAAAATCTGACCTATATATTTTAATTTGGACGATTTCAATTCGCAACTCCGATTCATCGGACTACAGGAGTTTTTTTTTCTAACGAAACTTGTTTATTTGGCATTAGGCTTTTTTATACTTTGAGTACACTAGAGGGAAACCTATAATGTTCGAAGAACATCGTTTGAGCCAGCGGTGGAATCTCCTCTCCCAATATTTGAATTTCTCTTGAAGGTTTGGAGGTTATAGGCGTAGGGAAAGACCTCACTAGGTAAAGACTTCCACAACTTCGCTGTTCGATAGAAAAATGAAGTCTGGTACGAAGAAGTTCGACAGGTCTCGAGCTTGACAATGAAGGGTCCGCCTATGGAAATATATATAAGGGGCTGCTGGGATGTGAAGTAGCTCTTGACACGGAATAGAAAACCAAGTTTTTGTGAAGCGGTTTCTGCAATGAACCTCACATGATCAACCCATGAGAGGGTGCTATTGGTGGTGATCCCGAGCATGGATATGGATCACTTCATAGGAATAGTTGTATCTGACATCATCATATTAGGGATTGTAGGGTGCGCCTTCCTGGAGAAGACAAGCTTGAGTTTCGGCTGCATTAAACTCTACTAGATTATCAAATCCCCTTTTCAAAATATTTTCCAGCTCTCCATTAATTGCGTCAACCTGTCTCTGTCTCGCTCCTCTGGCTTCATTGGATGGTATAATGGCTCTAGGTGAGGAAGCGGTATGAAGTGTACCTTCATCTACAAAGCTGTGGACGGGACAGGTGGTCGCTTCCAGCAGATCGTTTTTATAGGGCAGAAATAGAGTTGGTGCCAAGATAGATCCCTGTGGAACACCAACTTTGATAGCCATTATATCGGAGAATACTCCGTCAACCACCACATGGAGTGGTCTATCTGAGAGAAAATTTGATAGTAAGCGACAAAGTTGAGGCGGCAAATCATATGACGGAAGTTTCCCTAGAAGGCTTTGGTCCCAGACTCTGTCAAATGCTTTGGGGTATCCAATGATACAGCTACAGATTCTCCAAGTTTCTCAATAGATTTCTGCCACACATGTGTTACGTAGGCAAGCAGGTCTCCTGTTGATCTCTGCTGACGAAAGCCATATTGCCGGTCATTCACGATTTTGGGGCTCTCTACGTATTTGATGAGCTCGATGTTGATTGCTTTCTTCATCACTTTGGAGATCACAAAAAATAGTGCAATGAGTCTATAATTATTAGGAAGGGTCTTCTCTCCTTTTTTTGGAATTGCTTGCACTCCAGCTGGAAGGAAACACACCAAGTTTGTATGAAAGGGTAAACAACCTGCAGAAAACTGGTGTTAATTCAGGCGCAGATTCCTCGAGAACGACAGATAGAATTCCGTCTGACCCCATAGACTTTTTGGTATTGAGATGAAGCAGAATGCGGCTAATTGTGCGCTGAGAAAAGACAATTTCAGGCATATGGATATCGAAAGCAGCAATGTTAGGAGGGTCCTTCCCTTGTGAATCCAAAGTTGGATTTGCTGCAAACATTCCAGCAAAAAGGTTGGCTTTTTCTCATCTTTGGTTGGACTGGAAGTGAAATTTCTACCAATTGCTTTGGCGAAAGTCCAAAACGAACTGGAGCCATTCGGGCATTCGATAAGATAGATGCTGCAGGCAATTTCAAAGGTCCAGGATTCACCCTCCCCCAAACTTAACTTGACAGTTTCAACGGTTTTAAACAATAAATTTGTATTTTTCAACATCAAAAATTATGTTTAATTATTCTAAAATATGATCTTTGCATATTTATCTTTCTATATAGTTGTGATAAATTTATGAACCCAAAAATCCAGTTTACTCAAATTTTTGAGTGGGGCGTTCTGATTTGCAACACCTACAGTCCTCGACCCTTCAAAAAACCACACGTCGAATTAAATAAAAATCAATTTACTGAAAAAAAAACGGGCAGTCACCGAGCACTGCTGACAGAAGTGAAAACTGACATTATGAAGTAACCAATGTATTTTATGTTATCTTAAATGAAAATTAATGTAATTAGTTTTTCTTTAGTTTTCACAACTGTCAGCATTTCAATCAACAATTATATAATATACATTTTTATATTTAATAATAAAAAACGTATAATGGTTAGTACAATCCCTGTAAAGAGTATGAATGTAACCCGATAGCCATTATCATAAATACACATTAGTTTATTTTCAAAACATATTATTTATTGATATTTACATCGATATAAATGAAAGTAATGTTAAATAGCATTTTCTTCATTTGCGTCGTCATTATCGGTAACTTTGACGATCCTTAAATTATTAGATTAGATCCAAGCATGAAACAAGTGAAATCACGTGTGCTCTTATATAAAAACAGGCTACTATTACCGATCACACATAATTTAATCATTACTTTTTACTCTGTAATAATTAAAGTATGAGTTGTATTGCAAAAAAAGGTCAATTTTTTCAGTTAGTATAAAAATGTAACTTACGTCTGCACGAGGACGGAGGATTGAGTAAATGAATAACGTCGCGTATATGCGTGCTGTTGTAGCTGTATACAGTGTGTATACGCAGTGTATACGCATACCTGTCCTGTATACCGTAATCGAGAGCACTGGCCCACACAGGCAGGCTCACCAACACCGACTCAGATATGCACACGTGTGTAAGCGTATAGAGAGACTGCCTGACGCCTGGTCCGAGTCCCGCACAGCCGCAGTTGCGCACGCAGCAGTATACATAATACCTAATACATATAATTACAGCGTGACGGGACGTGACGGACTCCTGGTTTTACCCCTCATCTGAAATAGCCCAACGCGCCTAAAGAAGTTTTCACTTCAAAAATTGATCCTTTTTTACTTTTTCCGACTTCATTGACTGGACTAAACCTGTTATTACAGATGTTAGTTTTGTTTTCCATATATAATTCTACCTAGTAAATTAAACATAACGATATTAATGAATTACAATTTGAATCGTTTTGTTTGGAACACAACGCGAAATACATTCACGTCGCACGCAGTACGGATCGTCATAAACAACGTAAAAGATAGGACTAATCAAAATGAATTGTCGGCGTCCTTGTTGATTCGCAAATCGTTATTTAAATTTGCGTTGGTCTCAGTGACCCTGCGTGTTGTCCCATCCGTGTATCATCTTGAAACAACAGCGTTGCTACTAACACAATTGACATGACTGTAATAAATCAAAGTTGACCTCCCTTGACTGCTCTTGTAATCTAATAAAATCCATTCATTGTACGGTTTATGAAGTGACAATGTACCAATATAAACCAGCACATTTGCACAGGAAGTATTTAAAAGTAACACGTGTTTTCTATACTTCAACTACTTACTCATTGTCGATTCTGGAAATAGTCGATTGAAAAATATTTCTCAGAACTAAGATCTGAATACAATTACAATATGTTTTATCTTATACAGATAATATCATACCACCTTATATCTATGGACTTCCGAAACTGCATAAAGTGATATACCTTTATAACCCATTTTAAGTAATATTGGAGCGCCCGCCTACCTACAATTTATCAAAATCTAGCAATAATATAATAGGAAAAAAATGAATTTCATGTGAAGAACTCATGGCATTTTAATGAGTTTATAAAAAATCAATCCGTACCCACAGATCATCACTTAATTTCCTTGGACGTTGTTTCATTATTCACAAATATACCAGCCGTTTTGGCATTGAGTAGCATCACAAAACCTTAGGCAGAGATTAAAACCCACACCTATAGATCAATCTGAATATATGAATGCAGTAAAGTTTTGTTTACAATTCACTTATGTGTTTACAATTCACTTATGTGTTACAATGAGTAATATTTTGGACAAATATTCGGCACAGCAATGGGATCTCCTAATTCAGCTACTATTGCTAACCTAGTTATGGAATGCCTAGCGGAATCTGTAATAAATTCATTAGATTTTCAACCCGTATTCTTTAAACGGTATGTAGATGATTGCTGAATGTTTTTTTTTTATTTAAATAATAGTCTCACCAACCCTTAAGGTTATTAGAGACACAGAAATGTATGACACAATGAATACATATATACAATGAATAATATTTACAATAATTATATTTCGTTAGTGATATTGATATCTGTTAGAAACGCTATTAGTTTTTTCATATCACATCTGGAGTTCAGTATTGCTTCAATTGATGGAGGAATGTGGTGTACGCGTCGCTGGTTATAGTACATTGGACATTCTTCTAGGATGTGTTGGACGGAGAGCTGACTTTGGCATACTTCACACGTTGGTGGGTTACTTCTTGAAAGGAGGTAACTATGTGTTATTCGGGTATGGCCAATTCTTAATCTGGAGAGAATTGATTTCCATGGGGTGACATGTTTTTTCACTTGAAATAATTTAGATTGAGAATTATTCCACTGAGATTGCCATTCTCTGATGATAGAATCCTTAACTGTCTTTTTATAGTCAGTGTGTACAATTTCCTGTATAGTGATGTTCTCCATGAATTTAACAATTTCCAATGTAAACTTCAATTTTCTTGTGAAATAGAAGTGAACAAAAATGTGAACATGAGACATGATTCAGATGGAAAAATAAAAACGTCGTGGCTTACTAAAAAAGTTTTGTCTCCACTTTAATTCAGTTGCACCAACAAAGTATAAAAAAGTGTCATAAACAGCCTTACAGATTACGCTGTTAAATTGTCCCACCCAGAGGATCGTCCCAACAATTTGAAAATTGTTCTTAATACACTGGAAATGAATGGCTACCCAAAAACGTTTTTCAACCCCATCATTAATGACAGAATAAACAAAATCAATAATGGTACGTCTTATATAAATAATATGAACGGTAATACAGATAATTTTATAACATTATCATACGGCGACCTCTGAGAAAATTAAGAAATGTATAAATGTTGCGCATAAACCTACTAACTTTGTTGGTAAATATTTTTCAAATCTAAAACCTTCAATAACTAAAGGTAAACAAACCCACATAGTATATACATTAAATTGTTTAGATTGTGATGGGAATTTCTAAACAATATTTACAAAAAAAGAATGTATGGTCATGACTAATGACTATTATTGACTATAGTACTAGAAATAAATATTTATACAATTCCATCGCCCTTGCTAAACATTGTTTTGAATATAACCATCAATTCGATTACAAAAATTTGAATATTTCAACTAAAGATACCAATTATTATAATAATATATCCTCTATTCTTGAGATGATTCACATAAAACGTGACATCTGTAAATCATAGAGCTGACGTTCAATCATCAAGTCAGATTTATACTAATTTAATTAATTAAAACCCTTGCAAATTCCTACATTCGTCTTTATAATGTTAAAAGTATATTTTAGGTAGAATGCTGAAATAGCAATATTTCTAATAAGGCCTGACAACCTTTTCCTATTACCTCATAAATCTTTAACATCTGGTTCGAAAGTGGATGCTTGAGCGTTATATTTTGGTTTCGGTCTTACTCAAACATTGCTTGAGATGACTTCGAATATTCGTAGATTGCTCTGCAGTAGAGTCCTGATACATATACTCTTTCAGTCAGGCATAAATAATTGAAAAATGACCATAATCTTATTCCCGGGCACGGACAGATACAGTTTCGTCCGCATGCATTACTTGAAGGAGTATTTCCTAGAAACTCTTTGCCTGAATATATACAGTTACGTCCGCTTCTGATTTTCGTATGTAATGCAAGAGTATCGGTGATTATCGAACTACAAATTACTTTTTGATTTTGAGAAACATGATTTCATTCGATAAGGAGAAGGAATTATCGATGATCATCGATAAAATGAAACCATTTTGATTATTACCTATTTATTGCTTACCTAATGTTCGGTGTTATGTCATACAAGAATCTTGCGACAGTCTGCTGCTGATGAGTCATTGTTTCATAAAACGAGCAATGAGAGAGCGAAATACAGAAACGAAAATACAACATATATGAAGTCGGCATTATTGCAAACTTTGTTACGATGACAAGGTGAAAAGTCCCTGAAAAATTGAACAAGAAATAATTTATTTGGTCAAAACGTATTTTATTTCTCAACGTAATCTCCTCGAAGCCTGATAGACTTCGTCCAACGTTTTTATAATTTTACGATCCAAATAATACGATTTCGGCAAACCTCGTCGTTGGAGCCAAATCTCTTTCCGCCAAGCCATTTCTTCAAGTTTGGAAATGGATAAAAATCACAGGGGGTCAAATCTGGAGAATTTGGTGGATGACGAACCAATTCGTAGCAATTCATGCAATTTTGACATTGCCACTGCGGATTTGTGCGCCGGTGCGTTCTTTTGGTGGAAGAGCACTTTTCTTATTGCTAAATGCGGCCGCTTTCGCGTCAAATCGGCGTTGAATCGATCCAACAGCTTTGCATAATTTACGCCGGTCATCGAGTTGCCCTCTTCAAGGTAATCTATATGGATGATACCGTGTGCATCCCAAAAAACCGTCGTCATGACTTTGTTATCCGTTAAACCCCCTTTGGCCTTTATCATCTTCGATTCTTGAATAGTAGACTTCCGCGAATAGCTAATCTTGAAAAATCTTGACTTCCGGATGGATTCCGCGTAACAATAGCTCGACTTGATGCCGACGTTTCAGTGCAAGCCTCAAGCCTGCCCTGAAGATGCCACCTGTAATGGTTGGCGAAACGTCGGTATCAAGTCGAGCTATTGTGACGCGGAATCCATCCGGAAGCCAAGATTTTACATCTTCGATTCGCCAGGTCAGATTCACAGCTTCGACTGTTCTTCAGCCTCTGGTACGTTGTGATGGATCCATGTTTCGTCCACGGTTACGAAACCGCGCAAAACGTGCTTATTATCGTATATCTATCTGTGGTACAAATTGAGGGATGGGGGTGGATAATGGTGGATCAAATCGATACATATAATCCACCACTTGTTAACAATTTTGTAGATATACTCCCACCATTATCCACCCCCCATCCCTCAATTTTTACCACATTCTGATTCCTAATATTTAAGGACATACTTTTAGATTTAGCTTTAGTTGATAACTCCTTGCTTCGAAAATGCCACAGTGTGGTGAACAATTTGTCAGCATTTTTAAATTAAATGTTAAAAGTTTTGTGTAAAATTTGAGTTTTATTCTCCAACTTCCGAAGTCCTTATTATCGCATTTGAACGTCACCAAACACTCGTTTGAAGTAGTACACAGAGAGAGAATGAACCCACTTTGACCTATTTCTGCTTCGATTCGCCAAGACAATTCCATTGCTTCGACTGTTCTTCAGTCTCTGGGGTGTTGTGGCGGATCCATGTTTCGTCCACGGCTACGAAACCGTCCAGAAACTCCTTATTATTGCATTTGAACATCACCAAATACTCCTTTGGAGGAGTCGCACGGTCGCGCTTGTTGTCAACCGAGAGTAACATCCATCTGGCAGACAGCTTTCTCATATTCAAAAATTCATGAATAATATTCCATACCCGTTCGGTTGAGATACCCATAACCTCAGCAATCTCGCGCCCTTTAAACTTTTCCAATCGTCGTTGTAACATCAATTGGACCAGAACGTTCGGCGTCCTTTGTGGTCATATTAGCATAACGAAAATCAGTAAACTACTGGTGAATCAATCCAATCGATGGTGAGTCCCCATAATGTTTAACAAGCGATGCTTTGGTTTGCGTGATGATGTTTAATCAAGATGCGAAATTAACTTTTTTCCAAGTTTACAAAAATCTTCAATGCTGCTTGCTTTCGATGGGTGTCAAAATAGAACTGAGTGACTAATCACTTTTTTAATGCGTTCCAGTTGAAGCATGCATCACAAATGTCACTCGAGATTTTTATTGTGGCCGCCATCTGTTTTATTTTTCAGGGACGTTTCACCTTACCCTCGTATTATTACAGTTACGAAGTCGTTTAAATTAGCAAGTTGATGTTTTTTTTTTAATATTCGAAGAATTTCATGCGAGCCAGCGGTGGCATGTTGGGAGAGACATTCGAATGTTTCTTGAAGCTTTGGAGCTTTTAGCCATAGGGAAAGACCTCACTAGGAAAAGAGTTCCACATCTTCGCTGTTCGATAGAAAAATTAAGTCTAGTCCGCCTATCTGGAATCTCTCGTGGTGAAATAACAGACGAGATTTCAGATTAATACCGACCATGGAAATATTTATAGAAAAGGGAAAGATCTCTCACCTTTCTACGACGTTCTAGAGATGTCATAGAGCTCGTAATGCTCTCGTCTGAATAGGATCCAAAAGCTTCAGCGTATGTTTGGGAGCCGAACTCCAAACATGTGAACAGTACTGCAGGACAGGTCGAATCTGTGCTCTGTAGATTATGAGGAGTTGCTGGGATGTGAAGTAGTTCTTGGCATAGAATAGGAAACCAAGCTTTTGTGAAGCGGTTTTCGCATTGATCGTCCCATGAGAGGGTGCCATTGGTGGTGATTCCGAGAATTTTTATGGAAGACTTCATAGGAATCGTTGTACTTGACATCACTTCGAGATAATATATTTTCCATGCATTGCAATCGTCAGAGTTCTGTTTTCTATAATTGAAAATAATCTTCGAAAATACTTTTGGCATACGTACAAAGTCCGACACTTGAACTGTTTTTCCAAACGAAGTAGAAAGATTTTGCTTCTTTCCCAAAAATTGGCTCATGCCTAAATCCAGACCTCCTTACATCACGGAACATTCAACGTTTTCGCCGTATCGTTAAAAACTGAGCTGAATGTAAGTGATCGATATGTTACAACTCGAACGAACATTCTTATGCTTTCGTTATCATCAGTTAATTAACGAAAATTATTTCGTTGGGGGTCTACTTGGTCTAAGGTCAAGGGTATTAACAATAGTTATAATTAAATTTCGTATACGTTAATATAAAAGCATCTACGGCAATGAGTTGAGTTGATGAACTATTATTGTTTAAGAGTGATTAATTTACAGAATAAATAAAACAACGGGAATCTCGTTTTAATAATAAATAGTTCCTGCATGAGAAATTATTAATTATGTAACGACCTGTCAGTTGAGGAATGTTGTAATTTATCATTTTGAAATGAGAATAATAGGTATGTGCAAATGATTACATTTGAAAAATTACCTTACTCAGCATGTTCAAATAATCAACCTGCAAATTAACTAATATCGTATTCAAATTATAAACAAGAATCCGATCAAATCAATTATTATACATAATGAATTTATTCTCTATTCTTATTCAACTATTACATATTTTATTGCCATTCCCATACAAGTATATAAGGTATAAATGTTATACAAAAAGTCAATAAAGGTCGAAGAAAATTTATTGAGCCTTTATTTTTAGAACATTTTGTAACAGCCGATTGTTCTCCATGTTTTGATTCTGACTTGGAGAGCTAGATGTAGTCATAATTGATGTAAATGTTGAAACTCCCCCATGATTTCTAATCGTCCGTTAATTTACATTCGTAAATGCCGAGCTCCCTTCTGAACATACTCTATGAAGGAGGAAATAAACAGGAAGCAAATAATTGTAGGACTGTTAGTTCATGTATTTGTGCGAAAATCATGGGGCGAACTTATTGTTCAAGATATCTCAACTTTTGCCATAGAAAATAGTACTATACTGCCAAGCCAGCATGGTCTCTTGCCTCAACGATTGGATTTTTTTCGTATCGTTCCAAAGATGACACGCTAGTTGTTGGAACTATAAATAAAACAGATGGCGCCACAATGGAAAATCCCATGTGACATTTGTGATGTACTATGTTTAACTAGAACGCGTTAAAATTTTCAGACTGATATGCCATTCAGTTCTGTTTTGACACCCATCGAGGGCAAACAACCGTGAAGATTTTTGTAAACATGGAAAAAAGTCAATTTCGCGTCTTGATTGGACATTATTTCTTGGGTGGAAAAACATTATGCGAACCAAAGCATCGCTTGTTCAACATTATGGGAACTTTTCACCATCGATTGGAACGATTCGCAAGTGGTTTACTGATTTTCATTGTGGTAGTATTAGCGGAAACAAAGCACTGAAGTTCGAAAAATTTGAACAGTAAGACGGATTTGAATGCGGTTTTTTGTTATCGTACGTTCTGCAAATGATAACATCATTTCTAGTTCGGATAACCCCATAAAATCTATGTGGGAACTTATTAATAAACATAGAGTCACAAAAAAAACTTAATATACAAATTTGCAAAGTAATGTTACTGCACAAGAGTTCAACAATTATTTTACTAATCTATCAGAAAAAGTAATCAGCGAACTACCCAAATCTAAAATTACTAGTCAAGAATATGTAAAAAAAATTGCTCATAAACAACTTGAAATAAGTCTTAATCTTAACCAATTAACTTACATACAAGTAAGAGACATTATTTATAGTATGAAAAATTCCAATACTAAAGACATATATGGTTTTAACACAAAGATATTAAAGACTATTGGTAATATTATTATTGTTCCTTTTACAAAATTATTAAATTCTCCAGATTTGGCACCCTGCGATCTATTTCCAAACTTGAAGAAATGAATAGATTTTGCTCCAACGATGAGGTCAGCGCTAAAATAAACTCCTATTTTGAAGGATTGCCGAAATCCTCTTATTCAAAAGGGATCGAAAATTAGAAAAACGTTGGATGAAGTGTATCGGGTTACAAGCAGAATATGTTGAGAAATAAGTTTTGACCAAATAAATCATTTCTTTTTTCATTTTTCAGGGACTTTTCATCTTACCCTCGTACAATAGTGTTCAATAATATAAGTGAAATAAAAGCAAAGTAAAATCAATCAAAGTAACGGCTTTCCCGGTCGATTTTTTGAAATTTTGTATGTTGGGGAGGTTAGAGTTGTGGATTTACGAATACAATACAATAAGTTGCATTAACGTGTACTTTATTTGCAACTCAAAAGTCTTCAGAACAATGCATTCTTTGCTCTTAGAAACTGTGAGATTTAAATTGTTTTACGAACAAGAATTAATATACCCAACCTCTCCTAAATCTGAAGACAAAGCGGCTTCAGTCTTGCTTGCATTTGTTGAATATTGATTCACTGGGCCATCTTCAAATATCAATGACGACGCTTCTATGTATATGAATCCACAGATGAAATTTGTTGGTAATGAAATGTTGCATGCCTTTGCCATGTTACAAGCAATACATGAAGCAACTGGAACTATGTTTAGAAAATAACCGTTATGTTTCGGCCTTCGCCCGTGAATTTAATTTTAATTTTTTACAGTAGGTATATACAGAACCAAATACGAATTAGTCACCTACAGTGCTTCATTACCTTTCCATATTTGGTACAGGTTTATGGCAAGTAGTCACAATAAAACTTAATTTCACGGTTGTAGTAGTAATTGTATATCAGTGTTGCCAATTTTCAAATACCGTGTTATATTTTATTATTTGTTTATTGCAGAATTGCCCTTTACAATTTTTAAAACACGTTTTCATTCTCAAATATTGTAATAACTTGGTAGAAAATCATGATTTAACAGGAATATCTGAACATGAAAATGTGTTTTTTTTGATCAGCGAGTATGATTCAATTTCCACAGAATAATCTCTGTTTCACCTTAAACGATGAAAAGAGATAAGAAAATGTAGTATACTAGTTCTGGATCAATGATAAGAGGTCTAAAAGATAAGCGGTCTGCTGGGTATGGACAGACAGATGCCTAAGGGTGTCTACATACAGGTTGTGTGACGTCGATTGACACGTGGCAGATGCCAAGCCAGTTCGCGTGCTAGACATCGACAGGCGTGACGTCATCACGTTTCTTTACTAACAACCTGTATATAGCCACCCGACAGGCGCCTGCATGTCTGTACCCACCAGACCGTTTATCTTTGAGATATCTTATCATTGGTTCAGAACTCGTGGAGTACGCTTGATACTATGCCCAAAGATTGTATAAATACTTTGTAAAGTAGAAGAAAGAAAGTAGTAGAGGAAATTGGGAACTTCGGTAAATTCCGAAACAGCGTTATGCAAATCGGAAATGGGATTATGGCTTGCACAACAGGACCTAACTTTTTTTGATCGGAATGTATAATTTTTTCAAAACCTTCTACACTGCATCCACCGTACCCTGAGCTGATTGGTCTATGATTTGGAAGAAGCCCAGAGAGGTTTCCTCTATTTCAAATTCCGTTTATTTCGGTCTACAGTACAGTACGTTTTGATACGTCTTGGGACCTATCTAGTAGCAAGGAAAAACGTGGTACAGATTTATTTTTGTCTGTTAATTCATTGAGAAGATGGGATGGTACTGAATGTATTAGCTCAATTTGTACAGTTGGGTTCAAATATCTAACGGGTTCATCATAATCAGCTCCAGCAGTAACACCAGTTGCTTGCAGGTTGTTTACTCTTTCGTAAAAATGGTGTATTTCGTTCCAGCTGTAAGATACCTAGAGTCCAACCAATTCTGAAAAAAAGGAAAGAAGATCCTTCCTAATAATTATAGGGCCATTGCAATACTATCTGTGATTTCTAAAGTAATGGAGAAAGCAATCAACATCGAGCGCTCATCCTAGGGTGTTCAAAAAATCTGAATGATCGGCAATATGACTTTCGTCAGTAGAGATTAACACGAGATTCACGTGTCTAGTTAAGAAATATATGGCAGGCATCTATTAAAAGATATGGAGAATCTTTAGCTCTATCTCCAAGACATGTGACCGAGTCTGGCACCCAAGTCTTTTTGGGAAACTTCCGTCATATGGTTAGATGCCTCAACTTTTTCGTTTACTAACGAGTTTTCTCGTAGAGTCTCCTCTGATACATTGGCTTTTAACGCTTACGTTCCACAGGGATCCGTCTTGGCACGAATTTTTTTTTCTGCTGCATATCAACGTTTTGTTGGAAGTGACCTCCTGTCACGTCCACAGCTTTGCAGATGAAGGCACACTTATTCTGGTTCCTCATCTTAAGCCTCTAAGATATCATCAAATGAAGTCAGAGGTGCAAGACAGAGACAGGTCGATGCAAACAATGAAGATCTGTGAACGATTTTGAAATCGAGATCTGATACTAGTTCAATACAACCAAAACTCAAGCTTGTATTTTCCTTAATCCCTAATATGATGGTACAACTACTCCTACAAAATCCTCAATACCCATGCTCCGTATGAGCACCAAGAGTACCGTCTCTTGGGACTATCATGTGTGGTCCATTGCGGAAACCATTTCTCATTTCTTGTTTATTCCATACCAACTTTATATCCCAGCAGTTCCTCATAATCCACAATGCACAGATACGACCTGTCCTGGAGTACTGTTCTCATGTTTGGAGTTCAGTTCCCAAACATTCGCTGAAGCTATTCTATTGTGAATAGAGCTAATCGTCTGATGTCGCAATTACAAATTCGTTGAATTCTGTAGAACATCGTAGGAATGTGGGTGATATCTCCCTTTTCTAAAGATATTCCCATGATCAGTGTACTTGTGTAGTAACTTTCTGCCGTTATAAAATGTGTAAGAAATGTTCATACGCCAGAAATGTTCAAAGAAGCAATTTTGTATAATTTGTATATTTACTCCCTCAAATAGAAAAGTTATTTTAAATAAAATAACTATTAAAAGTTCGATTTTCACTTGTTTAATAAATAAATGTGACTATAGTTTCGCGAACACAGTAGCTTCTTCAAACCAATATTACAAAGTACTAACTTACTACAAAAGAGCTAGCTAATACATAACTTAAATGATAATCTTAGGATATATGGTTGTTGGAATTTTACCTAATTCGGTTTAACCTATTGAGGGCAAACGGAAATTCTAATTATACAAATTTAACACGGGAGAATTATTTGTGTTTGTTGATCGTTCAATAGGATATCAGGATTGATCCGTTTTTTGAAGGTCCTTCCAGTCTGACCAGTGTATATCATAGGGCAAGACTCACATGTCAGCTTGAAAACTCCACATTTGTCTTCATTATTTTTAATAAGCGTTTTATGCGCTACGTGAATATGTAAAGTAAGTAATTTCTATTATTCCACAAGGACAGATTCCAGATAGGTGAACTAGGCAAGGTCGAGTTCTGAAACCCTTTGCCTATTGAAGTTTTTCTTTATAACTATAATCTAGAATCTTCCAAGAAAAATGTTAATGCCCATCTCCTCTTCCAACATTGCACCGCCGGCTCACACGATGTTTTTCGAACATATAATTAAAATAGAAAAAGAACTCGGATCATTGTCTGTTTTGAATACTGAACGAGTGACCGAAACATGTCGTCACTGCCTTGAAACAATTAGCCGACCAATTTTTCCTTCCTTTATGTAAATGTAGCTAGGGTTAAATTAGGGGCCCCGCAGGGCCATACTGCCCGACCTGTGCTACGCCAATGAATAAAATCAATGAACATAATTATCAACTTTTCAATTAACTTCAGTACTCGCAATGAGAAATATCTGTTTCTTGTGAAACAACCAATTATTTATTTAATTTACTGTCTTGTTAAGTATTTGTCAACCGAAGTTAAAACGATTCGAAGCATTAAGTAGAGAATTGACTTTGATTCTGGTATATTTGTTCAATGTCGGCAACAACGTACTTCGTACTTGTACACAAATATACAGATGATGTCATCGTTAAATCTGCCAGCGGGTCAGCGGGAGAAGGTATCGATAGCGTTATGTTCAAATGCTTTTACAACTTCACGTCTGCGAATAATAAAATAAAGGTCACTACTCAGATACCTTAATGACATTTTAATAAATATGCATGTGGTATATTTCCGGTTGTTAGGATTATCTATTATTTACTCACTCAAATCTGATTTATAAGGATATTCATTGAAACTAATTAATCTGTTCCCCGATATTATCTGATTCGTTTGTGTGTACGAGATGTTCCAAGTAAGAGTCTCCAATTCTCCGTAAATATGAAGGCAGACGCACTGGCCCGAGAGAGATTAATCTTATCAGTCTGTCTAAATTCTAATTCACAATGATTGAGTTGCTCCAGAAACACCAGCTTGCTGCTCACTTTGAACAATGTATAGTAGAAGGTGAAAACCGAAACGCGTCAAATTTAAATTGTGTTTCATTGAGATCTAAATTTAAAATTGCTGGAATACCTAAGAAACCCCACCGTTCAATATAATATACAGAGTGGTGATAAAGTAACGCATCAAGCGAAAAAAACAGGCTTAACGTTGACTTTTCGAGAAACGCTCGGACCCGTCTCTTTTATTTTCAAAAATGACATTCTTCACAATTAGTTTCACTTATATGGCAGTTGCGACTTTTTTCAATGAAAAATTATATTTTTCCAAATGCCACTCTTCTGGGAAGAGAGGAGATAACAAACCATATGTTGTTGCATAAGAAAATTTTAGAAAAAAAAACTCATTTTTAATATTAACACAATTTCAATCCAAAATAATAGTGATATGATTATAATATTGATATAATGAAATAAAACTCTTTTACTTTGTTTTTTTATCACATACATTATAGAAACAAATCGTTTCGACACTAGCGTGTCAGCTTTAAACGATATTAATGTATGAAAATATGAATAATCTTTACTATTTATGGTACAATATAAGAAACAAGTTGGAGAAATACATTGCTAGAATAGTATAATCAAAATTGGATAATCAATACAGTATTATCTAAAACAGCCTTCGATGACCTCTCACGTTGAATATTTAAACATTGACAGCTAACCATGTTCGTTCATCGGTTAATTGATAGATGGCGGTATAGCTATAACATTAGTAATATTTTTTGAAATTTGGGTGTGGTTTCTCGCGCAGCTTGGAGGTATTTTGACATTGACAGGTATCCATGATGGCACATCGACTCATTCATAGAAACGTTAAAACATTGACAGATCCAACGTCATGCATTACAGCAGTTCATACACATACCATGATATGTTCTGTCAGCCATGACAGTTCATCGTTTGACATACACCCGCCATTATGCGAACACACCCTTTGCTGCTGACTTTCACTTTCCACACTCATTTTGCAGATAAATCTTCATATCTAAAGAACTCATAGATTTAGCTTCTTTACCCTGGCTACCATAGAAATTGGGTGGTCAACATGCATGTGGATTGAGTGTTGGTTGAGAATGCGTGATGCAAATTGACACGCCACTGCATTTTGATAATGTCTCCAATTTTGCGAAGCGTTTATGCAAAGATTTGACAACAATGTAATTTTTTTAATCTAATATTGTATTTTTCGATGAAGCAACCTTTACTTTAAATGGCTCTATAAACCGTAATAATGGCTGATATTAGGCAAGAATTAAATTAATTTATGGCCAGGAATGCAACAAGATTGATGGGACCTTACGTTTTGAGTCAGATCTAACCGCAGTTCTATACTTGTTAATGATATCTCACATAATGACATATGGTACCAGCAAGACTGGGTACCTCATCATTTTGGAGTACAAGTGGGCTAATATCTCTACAGAACCTTCCCTAGAAGGTGATGGATTGGTAGGCGAGTTTTTGTGGAATGGCCAGCCCTCATGTCAGAATCTAAAAATCTTTTTTTTGAAAATGAAATCGACGTAAACAATACAGATTTGAGTTCTTTAGACGGTTCTCCTGCAGCGTTGCCGCTGCTTCTACTTCAGGACTGAGAGTTAAAGGAAGCTATTTAATGAATTAACGTAAAATGTGAATAGTATATGAGATTCGAACCCACACCCTAGATCTAGTCGAACATTTTCACCAATTACACTAGTTTTTATGAATATAAATTATAAACCTCTGAAAGGATAATACATTCATTAGTACTGGTGCCAATTCAATAGTTATATATGGTATATTATCTAAAATATAATGAAAAGACAGGTACTAAATTCAACTAATTGGATAACACAGATTGAAATATTGACTAGAAGACAGCTGATTAAAAATAGCACTATATTGTGGTAGGTATTATGTTAATAATTACACGTTCATAAGATAACTGAAAGCAATTGAAGATTAAAGCAATAAATAGTAGACAAATTAAAAATAGCGTCATAACACATTAACATCAGATTTTGTTAGTGTTAGTGATTACATAGTTTGGTCATTGAGGAACTCACTGTAGCACTAATAAGTGCTAAATACGTATGTTAAATTTAGGTTCATCCAATTGTTAAGTTTCCTTCGTAATTTGTTGAATAATATTTTACCGGCATGTATAGGAGATTTTTCAAACTTAGTAGTGGAATGGTTGTGAATGAGTAGAGATTTCTTATTTCTTTTTTCCTAATTATTATTAGTGCCATTATTTACTACTTTACCTATATTGCTTTCAATAAAAATTAATAATTTAAAAATATAAATACACGGAAATTAGTTTTTTGTGAATGTATGTTTCAAAGATTCCCGAGGGTGTAATTTGAAAATCAATAATCTGATAATTCTTTTTGAATTATAAAGGCTCGAGGACAATTAACACCACCCCCACCCCCACAAGATGACATAATGCAAATTACTTCATAATTCAAGAAAATTTAATTCTATATCTCTTAACGTACTTACACGGAATTGTGGTCAATAGGCAAAAAAAACCTTAAACAGCAGACACAGAAGTGATACCAAATTTAATTTTTGTTAATAAATCATTTATAAATAGTGAAAAAAGAGTTGAACCTAAATGGAAAGCCTGAGGCACTCCTAAAGTAACATTTATCATTTTTGAGAAGCTCCCATATATCTTAACACTTTGCCTTCTATTAGTGAGCTAAGATTTTATCCACAACAACAAGTTCCATTATTCCATGAGATTCTAAGTTGTATAACAGTAAATTATGTAGTACTAAGTCGAAAGCTTTCCGAAAATCGGTGTAAACCGAATCAACTTGTAAACTTTTTCGAATGATGTTATGATATAGTTATTGTAAGTTACAAAACTTGATTCAGTGCTTCGACCAGAAAAGAAGCCATGTTGTTGAGGAGCAATTGAATTTTTGAAGGTGGTAAATAAGGCGTCAGTCACAATGGATTCAAAAACTTTGCTTATATCATCTGATAAAATCGGAATGGATCTTCAATTAATTACTTCATCCTTGTTTCCGAACTTATCTAATGGAATTAATTATATGTGATATCTTCCAAATATCCGGATATATGCAATGCAGTATGAAACAGATAAATCAAATAGATATGAAAGAAATAAAACATGAAGAAGATTGCACATTTTTAAGAAAAATTATGTTATATCGTCTGGAGATGATTAACCTTGTTTTTCAGTTCGCTTAGTTTTTGGAACACAATGTCCGCGGACTTATGAGGATATTATCTAAGATTATATTTAAATTTGGTAAAGTGATATAGTTGACAATTGCATAAGTGCAAATTAAACTTTGTTAAGTTTTTCACAAACTATATCAATATGTAGTTCCCGGTTCAATTTATCATCAATAATAATTCCTATAAGAATTTTATTTCAGGTGAGGTATTGATTCTAGTGCATGAACTGCATTTTAGATGTAGTAGTTTGATTGTTCAATTTCAGAATGACAGTTGTTTGAATTTTAGAATGAGTTTGTTGCTACTGCACCATCCTTTGAAGCTAATTCCTATTGAAGACAAAGCAACAGATAGCTAGCTCCTAATGCCTACTGCGTCAATCGCTACTGCAGAATCATCTGCAAAGGAGACAAGTTCCTTTCAATATCAATTACTGCAAGTCATTTACGAAGAGTTGAAGTATCAACGATCCAAGCATGAACCCTGCGCGACCCCTGTACTCCTTTCATATTCAAAAGACCATCTTTTTTTAATACGTTGACTACACGAGATGGAAACCTAATGTTCGAAGTATATCGTGTGAGTCAGCAGTGGAATGTTGGGAGAGGTGATAGCCATTTGTATTTTTATTGAAGGTTTGGAGGTTATAGGCATAGGGAAAGACCTCAATAGGTAAAGAGTTCCACAACTTCGCTGTTCGATGAAAAAATGAAGTCTGATAGGAATAATTTCGGCAGATCTCCAGTTTGATAGTGAAGTGGTGACTAGCTTGAGCTCGTCTAGTCCGCCTATCTGGAATCTCTCGTGGTGGAACAGCAGATGAGATCGACCATGGAAATCTATAGAAAAGGGAGAGATCTCCTACCCACTCAAGAATGAGCCTCTGAATCCTGAGAAGTAAAGTTTATCAGTGATGAATTCCAGGTTTGATGTATCGAATGCAATTCGATGCATTTAACAATTAAATATTTTTCAAATATGGTTTTACTTTCGACTAGTCCACCTCTGTAACAATGACACATTATCGATGATTGGCGTCAACAACATATGTTCTTGTGCTTGAATGGTTAATCTCAACATGTAATTATTGTTTCTCTATATAGAATTTCAAAAAATCTCTACCAAGAACTCGGCTATTCAGTCGTTAACACAATAGAGAATTATCGCGTGGTACATCACGACTTTTATGGCTGTCAGTAATTAATTAACAGCGATTATTAAATATCACCATGTAACATTTGCGGTTATTCGTGTTAATATGACACCGTCGTAGTTGATAGGCATACTGCCAAGTATAAGGTGATTAGTTTGTTAATAATCATGAAAATAAAGGTAAACAGTATTTCTATAAATCTACTCGAACAGCACAATACTCTTCAGTGAAACAGTCTAATAAGGAAACCCTCAAGGCGGCGTCGAGCGTGATACGAAAACTACAACAAAGATAAAGAAAGACGACAAGCTCGTATTGTGGGAACTGAAATCTTACTAACATGAGGGAAGAACCAAACTCTGCTATAGTATCTAATACTTAGCACAACGCCGAAGATCTAGTGACCCAGCTTCGGAGTTTGGATCAATTGTTTCTTTAGGAATTCTGGGAGGAATTCGGTTGTGAATAAATAACAAATTGTACACTACCGTATTCGAGGTCTATATTTTTCACCTCATTATCAGGCTTTCTTTGCGGAGGTGAAGAAAACCCCTTATGGGGAGGTTATGAGTCTTTGGGTCTCCTGGTCTACTGTGAGAGTCGCCTTTCCAGGCATACTCACTAAAAACTTCACCCCCTTTGTAGGCTTGTCTGGCTTGCCTCCGGTGACACTCTGGCCTGCTGGCCTATTGTATCGCGCCTTTGTTTTGTTTCTTTACGGTATCCACTCGAGTATTTTTGTACCTTATACGAGTTTGTACAAGTCCTTTACTGGGTGGGAACTGTATAATTCTGGTTCGCAGTTAGGCTTTCCAAAAATAGACTGTCTTTTGCGGTACAGTGATGAAAAATTTTTTTTTAGTCATAATTGGTGAAATTTTTGAAGGGATAGTTGGTGTTTTTCTCTCCAACTTCTACACCACTGGAAAAAGTACGGTTTTGAGATAACCATTTCAACCACCAATGTTTTTTACACAAAAAAGGTACTCTTGGTCATAAGCTCTAAAGTTGACCGTTTGTTGGAAAACATGGTCAATTCTTACTAATTAATCAAAATTTATTCAAACGTTAGAACAAGTAACAAAACCGAAAAATTGACCATGTTTTTCAACATAAAAGTTCATTTTTCTCGAAAACGGTCAACTTTAGAGCTTATGACCAAGAGTACCTTTTTGTGTAGAAAACGTTGGCGGTTCGAATTTTTGTCTCAAAACTGTACTTTTTCCAGTGGCGTAGAAGTTGAGGAGAAAAACACCAACTATCCCTTCGAAAATTTCACCAATTATGACTAAAAAAAAAATTTTTATCACACAGAACATAGGTTACCATGAGTAGAAAATGCTTGCAAAAGCTTGTTTTCTGTACGATAAACGGTTCCGGAGATATTCGCAAAAAACGAAATTTTTTTATCAATTTGAACACCCTGTATCTCAAAAACTAAGCGTCTCTGCATATATGTTATTAGAAATTTTTTGCTCAAAATCAAATTTTCTATCGTCTATTAAATTTTCCCGGTTAAAATCTGAGACAACCTGTATATGGATTACCATCCAAAATCAGTCCAAATTAGCCATTTTTATGCATTTTCCAATTTTTCAAAATATTGTACTAGAATCGTCCTTTATTTATTGTTATTTATTGTTTATTAGCCGTATAAACAATTTTCCCCATTTGTGATGTGGTCGGCTTTCGTCTATAGCTGATTACAAATCGAATAAAAAATTGTACCGGGATATCAAAAATTATTTTGGTCAAGGGTGGTTGTGGAATCTAAAACGTGTGTCTTACTTTACGTTTGAAATAATTATGTCGCTGTCACACTGACATCATCAATAACCTACAAATTTCATACCTATTTATTTCAGTTGTAAAACAATAATGAACTACAAATTAAAAATTATCTTGGTCAAGGGTGGTTGTGGAATGTAAAACGTTTGTCTTACTTTATATTTTTGAATATGTTTTGTTGTGTCAGAATCTGTTAAGTCATTGTGCTGAAATTTTCCAATCCAGTTTTTGAATCATGCCATAACGCCAGAAATGCTGCAAAACGGTTTTCACAGCATGAGGATGCGCGTCAACTTGTGCATCGAACAAAACGAGAAACATTTCCAACAATTACTGTAATTTAGTTTTTCTTGTTACTAAAACCGTTATTTCATAATTTGTAGTTCATTATTGTTTTACAACTGAAATAAATAGGTATGAAATTTGTGGATTATTGATGGTGTCAGTGTGACAGTGACATAATTATTTCAAACGTAAAGTAAGACACACGTTTTAGATTCCACAACCAACCTTGACCAAGACATTTTTTGATATCCCAGTAGATCAGCATCGGTGAGTTACGAGAGAATTTACGAATCAAAGCTGCCATTGACTGGACTATTTAAAATTCAACAACTTCTACAATCGTTTTTAACTTGCTTAGAATAGAAGAAGTAGGAATTTGAGTTACAGAAATCAAATACTATTTCTAAAATTAAAATACACTCAAGTAGTTTGCTTTTCGTCGAGGTTGTTATAGATATCATTCTTTATAACCTATTGTGTTAAATATCACGAATTTAAATAATCTAAATAAAATTATTTTCTGTTCTAATATTCATATACCTACTGATTCATTTAACGATTTCTAAAATTAGCTTATTCGAGTTAACTCTGCACACTTTTGTTCGGTCAGGTATATGAAAAAAGAAAAGAATTCCATCCTGTGTCAACATATTTGTCGATATATTATTTAATTTATGATTTTCAGTATAAACATATAATACAACGATGATGATTGTAAAATGAACAATATTCACCTCTTCCCAGTTCCACAAAAGAATTTTTCAATTCTAGATTTTGTTACCTACGTTGTAGATGTTTTTATTATCTATAATGTCAGAATATATTATCACTGATGATAAAATAATGTACATAATATAAATAAAGTGTGTGAAAAGTAATAACAAGTCATTCCATTAAAAGGAAATTTATTTATATTTTATACAATCTGTGTATTGAATATATAAACAAGAAAACTAAATTAATATGTACATAAATATAATCTTTGCTTTACATAATCCTCACATTACAATTTTCAAACTATTCTTTTGGAATAGCGATGTACAGTATTTTTTATTAATCAGAAACACAGTTAATCTGGAGGAAGAGTGACACCATTCATATTCATTCGTAAAAATTTTTGTTAATAACAAATTATAGCTCAAGCTTATAGTACTATAATACCGTTTACTTTGTCCTATTGAAACACCTTTTAAATCAGATTCAAAAAGATCTCGAAATTGTACAAATGTACGTTCTGTTCCATAAATTCTCTTTGTGTCTAAAGATGTAGATGATAGAACTGTTAGGATTGTATATCTTCATCAAAATCTCTAAATAAAACAAAATGATTGAAATAGGAATATAATTATTGTGATTGAATTAAATACCTATCCTTAATCTTGTTCTTTGAAATCAGATTCAGATCAGTTTTATCATCTGCATATGCTTTGATATATAAAAGTGTAGAACATTTCTGTTTTTTAATTCAAAATGTTGTTAACAAAGTAGTCTCGATCGTGTCCATTCAATTTCATCATTTGAAATATCTGTTCCAATTGCCCTTCTTAACCACAAATAAAAACGCGTCCCTTTGGGAACCTAAAATGAAATGAAATTTCATGCCGATTTTTATGTCGATATCTTGTCTCACAATCCCTAATATAATGGTCAGATACAACTATTCCTATGATGTCTTCCATATTCATGGTCGGGATCACCATCAACACCACCCTCTCATGGGACGATCATGTGAGGTTCATTGCGAAAACCGCTTCACAAAAACTTTGTACAAATATTGCAAAGTACTTGTAATATTTCTTTGAAGAAGCTACAGTGTTGGCGAAACTATAATTACCATTCATTTATTAAATTAGTGAAAATCAAACTTTTAATAGTTATTTTATTTAAAATTAAAACATTAATAGATATAATAAAACAAAAAATTCATGGTGGAAGCCGTTACTTTATGGTAATTTATCATTTTGATTATATGAAAGAATAACTACTTTGTTTTTATACCACTTTTATTAATAAAAATAAATAATAATAAAAGTGGTATAAATACAAAGTAGTTATTCTTTCATATAATCAATAAAATAAAACAATTATTAGCTTGTTTCTTAACACTTATATTAAGAAACACTAACGTGACTATAGTTTCGACAACTATAGTCTCATCATCAAATCTTTTTTGATACATATTCATATACTTAGAACATTACAGTGAAATATATAGAGATATATAGATAAGGAATCTTTGTGCTTGATAAAAGTAGTCTCCCAATGACGGTCGTGAGACTGAAACATACCTAAAAACGAAAATAATTAGCATATGTGTTAGTGTGACCTATTTCTAAAGAAATTAACAATGGATATGAATGAAAGTTGTAATGAGAACTGTAATGTTCCTCAAGGAAGTGTCATAGGCCCCTTACTTTTTATTTTATATTTAAATGATAGCGAACTGTGAATTTATCAATATTTTTGTTGATGACACGTTATTAGCATGTAGTGATAAAAATTTAGATGAAGCAATGAAAAAGTGAATTCAATATTTGAAGAAGTTCAAGATTATTTATCGTTAAATAAACTGAAACTTAATGTTCCAAAAACTAAAGGAATGATTTTAACATCTAAACACAAATATAAAGCTCTAAATATCAATAATATAAATTTGATCATAAATAATGAAAGAATTGAAATAGTGTCAACATTCAAATATTTAGTCATTTTGAGTATATTTTCAAAAAAATTCTTCTTTTCTAGAATTTCACAAACGCTTTCAATGGAAACTAAAATAACGGTTACAACACAATAATACAACCACATTTTGATTACTGTGCATCAGTATTATTTTCGTGGGACCTAAATAAAGTAAATCAGCTACAGAAACTGCAAAATCGTGGTATGATAATCATTTTAAAAGTGAATCGATATACATCTATTGTTTGTATGTCTAATACGTTCTGCAATAAAAAACAGTTCCACTCTCTCTGCTATTAAAAAAAAATATCAAATCACTCATAAAAAACCAAGGAAGTTAACAATTTTTGTCTTATCAATTTATAATCAACTAGTCATTGTTATATATCTATACATATTATGTTGATTAGTATTTTCTTTTTTAGTTTTATTTAAATTGATAGTTTGTTTTTTTCATGGATGTAATGTTGGAACTATGTACTGTTCGTGTTCATACTTATTTACTTATTTATAGTTATGCAGTATTATGTTATTATTATTATTATGAGTATATTTCATATGTATATTAAGATACCTAATTAAATAAAGATCTATCTATCTATGTAACGTGATAGTATAAGGAATAAGAATTTGAATTTTATTTGTATACCCCGGCGGATTCAGCTACACCATTTAGGTATAAAATAGCTCTGTTTAATAGTCTAGTTCATAGATTATTGAACGTCCCTTTCAGCCAGCAACGAAGTTGAGAAACTTCACCAAATTCTGTTGGACAATGGTTACCATAAATCCTTGATCAATAATTTAATTTATAAACAAAAAAGGAAATTGGAACGTAGCTAACTAATCAAATTAGAACCATTACCTGCAAATCCTTCAATAAAATTCAAAAGTTTCATTTATCATTCTTCAGTTATTGATAAATTCCACAGTTTGTTTTCTAAATTTGCAATACAACCATAGAACAAGCTGAAACACCGTTAGGCAACACCTTTGATAAAGTTTCCCATTTCGATAAATCCGGGATTTACAAAATCAATTGTCGTGTTCAAAATGCTATGTGGGTCAAACTAGAAAGAACATTTTAACTCGTTATAAGGAACATTTTGCTCATAGTAAGAAAAATAATGATGAAAAATCAGCGGTAGCCGAAGATATTTTGAATACAGGTCACACCGTTCCTCAAGAAAGTACTTTTAAAATGCAGTACAAACAAATTTCTAGGTAATTTAGAAGGGGTGGAAATGTATAAACGAAAAAGCAACTTATTAAATTCTTATTCATCTCCAGCTGAGGGTAACCCATTGTTTACATTGTTATCCCCAAATAGTATTTAAACAGGCACATTTTGATTTATAATTTACTTTACTCTGATGATGTGTACTTGATAGCTGAAAGGTCCTCAGTACTTTAATAGCATTTTAAGTGGATAAGGGTGATTATTTCTTATCAATAGTGTTATAATATATGCACAGTGTGAACTCTTTCACAGTATATTAATTTCTCAGATGCTAATGCCAACCCTGTATTCTCCAATAATCGTCATTCCATATTCTAAAGTGATATATAATTGCATACTGTTTATTTCCGAGGAAGTGTTCGTGTAATATTTCATAATAGTTCTCGTATTGTCTTCCTGTGTAAGGTAAACTTGCTTGTCAACACGATGTACTCGCGATACGTACATTACGATGACATGTCATGGTGGAGATGGCACATTTTTGATTTATCATTACCGGCGGATATATGCGGTTCACGTTACCCGCAACATTTATCATACCGAATATTAAGGCTGACTCAAACAATACTCGGAATAATTATTGCACCTAGCTGTTTAATTTCAAAAATTGTGATTCAATGGCTTGTATCTTTCGTGTTAAGCTATTGCATATAGCTTTTATCGCGGGCTTTGAGCGCGGCGACCGAATCAAGAAATTCCGTAACGAAAAATAACAGGAACTCGTTTATGTTGCGCTCTCTCGGGTGACTAATATTGAAAAATTGTATATCACGACAAAAAACGATAATTCTACATTCAAGTTTTATAATAATCGAAGGCAAGCTGCATCGACTGCATCTTTGTTGCAAGAATTCAAAAGACTGCCTTTAAATAGTGTTCAGACGACAACTCAAAGTGCCTTAGATTTCCTTAGTAATAGAAATGGCATTTCAATAATGACTTTCAATTGCCAAAGTCTAAATAGTCACAAATACGATTTACAAGATTCAGTTACGAGACAAACAAATGTGTTACTTCTTACCGAATCTTGCATGGCGCATGATAATCCGATTGAAATACCTAATTTCAATTGTATTGTTCAATTCAAACGAGATACTGTTCCAAAAGGTGGGGTAGCTATTTACCAAAATAATAATAATGTAACTAATATTATGACTCCGAATATTGAAATAAATATTGCACACGTTAGCGATGTTAATGTTAGGCGCTCATTTTTTGGAGATATTTGTGCGGGCTTATGCAAACTTACAAAATGGCCTACACATAGTCATGGTAGCAATTTACATTTCTCCTAATCCAAAATTGGACGAGGTAGAGCATTTTATTCATCGCACTTTACTGGAGTACACTGAAGAAGGGTCGAAAATACTTGGTACAAATGGTAATAAATTTCCACTTATCTTGGCTGGCGATTTCAACATCAACTTCGCTGATAAAAAATCAGAGCGGTTGACAACTTTTCTTTCGAAAAAATTGAATTTGAAAATGAATAATGATCCACAAGAATCCACAACAAAATATGGGGCCACCATTGACGCGGTATTTTCCAGATATTTAGAGGATATCAAGTCTCAAACTTATGTCTCTTATTTCAGTTACCTATAGTTTCAATGATAACAAATTCCTGAATAACCTACATGTATTGTAAGATAATTAAAATATTTTAAACGATATTAACTTCTCATTTATTCAATAAATGAAAAAAATTTGTTTTCTTATCGGTCACCACGCTCAAAAAGTGTAACTTGAATTAATATCAAAGAAAAAAAAATACTGCATAAATTAAAAATAAATAAATAATTATAATTGCATAAGTTGAGAAAAAATGCTATGCAATAGCTTCACCGCGGCAGTCCCCGAGTGCCACACGTTTTTTTAATTTAGAGCATTGTTTTCAAGCAATCAACCAATGAAGCTCATACGGAAAAGAAAGTACAAAGATGACTGATTCTTCTATAATATGCTGTAAATAGACACACTATAAGCTGAAAAAGACTTCACACTGTAGATACACCTATACGGGGGTAAGGTGAAAAGTCCCTGAAAATCCTATGTGACATGTGTGATGTACCATCTTTAACCAGAACGCATTAAAATTTTCAGACTGATATGTCATTCAGTTCTGTTTTGACACCCATCGTAAGCAAGCAACCTTGAAGATTTTTGTAAGCATGGAAAAAAGTTGATTAAACGTTATTTCTTGCCTGGAAAAAACATTACTCAAACCAAAGCATCGCTTTTTAAACATTATGATGACTCTTCACCATCGATTGGAAGGATTCAACAGTGGTTTACTGATTTTCGTTGAGGTAGTATGACGACAAAAGACGCCAAACGTTCTAGTCTAGTGCAATTGAGGTTACAACGCCAGAAATCGTCGATAAAATCCATAGTATGATATTGGACGACTGGCGAGTTAAAATGCACGAGATTGCTCAGGCTATGGGCAACTCAACCGAACAGATACGGAACATTTTGCATAAATTTTTGGATATGAGAATGCTATCTGCCAGATGGGTGCCGCATTTGCTCTCTCTGCGCGATAAAATGGAATTTTTGCGCCGTTTCGTAACCGTGGACGAAACATGAATTCACCACAACACATCAGGGAACAGTCGAACCAGTGGCGAATCGAAGGCGAAAAAGGCCAAAGTGGTCAACAAAGTCATGGCGACAGTTTTTAAGGATGCACACGGTATTGTCCATATCTGCCTTTTCACCGTCATTACGTCTACTTCTTTCACAAAAAAATAAATCCATAACGGTTCATAATATATAATTCTATGATTTCGTTGTCTATTTATTAAACAATTTTTGTTGAAAATTGAATACTCGATTCATCTGGAATTTCACCAGCAATGACAAGTCTCGAGGCTCAACTCGTCGACATTCAAAAATCAGAACGAATGAACACATTTATTAAGTAAGCCTACAACATATTGTACTTTTAGTAATTTCGCGTAGATCCATTCATATACTTGACAATCGAAGTATAATGAAGTAAATTAACTAATTTGTAGATTTGTAGATAATTCCCTCATCTTGATTTTGTTAGGTCAATTTTTCGCTCTCCGTCACTTCTACGGGTTAAATCTATTATTGTATGGAAGTCAGTCGAGGACAATTTGAACATTTGATTCAAACACGCAGATTTAATTTTTTTCATTGGAAGCATGACAACACAATTCAATTTTTTTACGAATGTGATTTTTTAAAGATTGTTTAAGTTTGTAAACAAGGCTTAATAAAAATGAGCTTGTACATTGTACAAATAACCAAAATATTCAAGGTGGCGCATTCGAGCAACAAAATTAATTTTTGGCTAAAACGGTTCATCAAATTTACGTTTTTCATACACCGTTGTAAAGAGGCTTCCAAGACCTTTCAAATGACGTATCACTCAACCCCTCTCCCCTATTCAATTTTGATGGGTTGAAGCGCCCCATATTAGGGGGTTGCTCGTTCAAGCCTCAAATATAAGTTGTCCCCAAACAAAATCATTCGACGTATTTTTTAGGGAGATTTTTCCACTCACTATGGGATAAGAAATATATGGGGTGGCTCGTCTGAGATGGAACATCCTGTGAATTTTATTCTCCAACTTCCGAAGTATTATGAATTTACACTACGTAAACGCCGAAACCATAAATATAATAAACCATTAGGTCATGATCGAATCAGCTGAACCCTGAGTAGCTAGTGATTTAGTAGCGACACAAGTGATACAGATGTACTAATTTCGAAAAACGTAGTATCGAATACACAAAAAAAAGAAGGTACTTGGACGTTTTCTGGATCTGCCCTTGTACGGGAAAATATATTCAGATGTTCTGATTATTGAAGCGTTCCGTCTGAATATGAGTTCAAACTACTGAGAAATCATAAATTTGTATCTAGATTCCATGTTTCGAATTCAATGAAAATTATTCAAAATTTGTACTTTTCATTTATCGAAATGAAATTCATTGTATTTATTGAATTTTTCAATGAATTTAACAATACTTCTATACTTCGGAAGTTGGAGAATAAAACTCAAATTTTACACAAAACTTTTAATATTTTATTTAAATATGCTGACAAATTGTTTCACCACATTGTGGCATTTTCAAAGCAAGGAACTAAAGCTAAATCTAAAAGTATGTCCTTAAATATTATTGATCAGAGTGTAGTACAAATTGAGGGATGGGGTGGATAATGGTGGGAGTGTGTTTACGAAATTGTTAACAAGTGGTGAATAATATTTATCGATTTGATCATTTAATATAACATTATCATTGTTTTTTGCGTGTTTCGATATTTCTATGGATTCTAGTATATTAAGTTTATGTCCTTTTTCCTGAATATGTAGAATATCGGGATTAAGGGTGAAATTGTGGTTATGTTCTAACAAGTTATTCGCGTAATTAGAGTCCTCTTTTTCGAACCTGTAACTTCTCAAATGTTCGTTGAATCTTACGCTGAATCTGCGTCCAGTTTGTCATATGTACAAAGCACTACATTCATCACATCTCAGTCTGTAAACTCCAGATTTCTTCAATTTATTTTTTTTAGATTTCGAGTTATTAATATACGAGCATAGGTTATTTGCTGTTTTAAAGGCGACGTTTTTATTCTGTTTTTCAAGGAATTGTGATATTTTTAGTAAATGTCTACCTAAATATGTATGAAATTTGATTTGGTATTATTATTAATCTGCGGATAAATTACGTTTAATGCTTTTTTATTGAGTTTATTTTATTAATTATCTTGACATTGACTTCTATACTAATTTACTTAATATTCATGTCTTCGAGGATTCAGATACCGATTAACAGAACTGACAATATAATTCTCATATTATATTCGAACAGTTCCACACGTTTATGTGAAAATTATATAATATTTGCTCTTGGATTCGTAACTCGATGATTGGGTCAAGTTCGGCCAGTTTTCGTAGGCTTTCATGAAATTTGCACGAAATATGACCTTGAGGTTGGAGATGATCTATTTCTACCAAACATTGACCTTATTATTGTGTATCGAATTTTTGAGAATTTTGTCTTTTTATATCGAAGAATTCATTCAAATTCTTTGAAAGAAATACATCCATGATATTTTACACTTTAAGTCAGCCTTCGAGTTAATTTGAAATGCTTTCTATCTATCCTTGCACGTGCCAACGTCACGTCTATTTATATCCAGCCAATATTATAAAAACTTTCTGTACTAATAATTACATATGTAAGTTCTATAGTAATGTATTTTTGATAATGTGATAAATGTTAGGTAATTAATGCCCCTAGCGATAACAACATTATAAACTTTGCAATAAATAACTAATGGGTTGTATTTTTTGCTGATAAATCTTTGTTTTGGGTATAGTTCGTGAAAGGAGAACAAAGGAAAGGTTAACTGAATAATATCTATTATTATATGGATTATTCTGATACGGAACGGAGAGAAAGGTGATTTGCCTATACTCCTATTCTCTAGCACTAACACTATAAGCTTATAAATTTATTCCGTTCTGGCATCTAATGGATAAACAGCCAATGCCCGACCAACCATAAAATATTATTAGGTAATGCAAGTATTAACTCTTGAAACATGGAAGATGAGGGTCAGTGTCAGTATCTAGATGAATGCTTTGTCATGTAGCCCATAAAATCATATCAGGAGAATCTTCAGATACTATTCTGTAAACCAAACCGATGTCCTCACTTAACACTAAGAGAGAATCAAATAAATTCTACAGAATTAGACTCTTTTGAATAGAATCCGAGCTTCAGCGTATGTTTGGGAGCTGATCTCCAAACAAGTGCAGTTTTCCAGAACATGTGCCTTGTAGATTATGAGGAGCTGCTGGGATGTAAAGTAGCTCTTGGCACGGAATAGAAAAACAAGCTGATGTGAAGCAATGGACGTGTCATGATCGCCCGATGAGGATTGCTGGTGATACCGAGCATGGATCCCCCTTCCTGGAGAAGATACAAGCTTGAGTTTTGGTTGCATTAAACCCTTCTAGATTATGAGATCCCATTTCAAAATCATGCCAGATTTTTATTAATTGTCTCTGTCTCGCACCTCTGGTTTCATTACATGATATAGGGGCTCTAGATGAGAAAGCTGTATTGAGTATACCATCATCTCCAATGTTGTGGAAGGGACAAGTGGTCACTTCCAACAGGTCGTTGATATGGAGCAGAAACAAAGCTGGTGCACAGACAGATCCCTGTGGAACACAAGCGTTGATAGCCATTGTATCAGTGAAAACTCGACAGTAAGCGAGAAAGTTGAGGCGGCAAACCGTATGACTGAAGTTCCCCAAGAAGGCCTTGGTGCCAAACTCGTTCAAATACTTGGGAGATATCCAATTCTGCAGCTAAAAATTCCCCATAATTTTCAATAGATGTTTACCATATATGTGTTACATAGGCAAGCAGGTCTCCAGTTGATCCCAGCTGACGAAAGCCAGTAATTCATGATTTTGGAGCTATAGGATGAGCTCTGTGTTGATTACTTTCTCCATTACTGTGAAGATCACAGATTTCTAGTTGTCTTCCAGCTGAAAAAAAGCACCGGTATAGAAACTCTAAAATTTGACAGTATTGTTGGCGCTGTTGGGGAAAGAGTTTGTGAGAAGAAGCTGATTCTGTTTTTCAGTAGTTCATTCCTGAAGCACAGATGATTGCTGAACAAATGGACGTCGAGCTAAAGATACCGCAGACCTCGTTGTTGTCAAAGAGATCGGGAGAACCACCCAGCAGAGATAGTTGAAGAGTACTTCCTCTATTAGACAGCTTCACTTTCAACTTGCAATACTAGCTCTCCCAGATGTCATTGATTTGTTCAATTTGAAAGTGTTCTTGTCACATACATCATACACTGACGAAGATCTGACAGCAGTGCGGAAAGTGTTAAAACAGTGTGCTCCGGCTTCTGTTATCATGATATGGGTAGTCTAATGAAAACGTTTGAATGACAAATAACTAATGTTAATTATGTGGCTCATTATTTGAAAACAACAGGCTGATATCCGTTTGACCCCATAGCCTTTTTGGTATTTTTAACACAGACTTTTGTTTTTTCATTGTTTCATTATCAGAAAGGCACTTGGTTCAACGTGGAATTATAATTCATAACGCCCTCGTATTACGAAACTAGGTAACTTGAAGTTTTCACTTAATAATTGGTTTGGAAGTATATCTACAGTCCGTGGGTGTTTTAAGAACGTAATCCAACTAGTTTCACATATGAAAGGTATGCGAGTTGCATGTTTAATGGAAAATATATTACTTGATTCTGTCAGGTCCAGGTGAGTTTGTAAATAGCTGTTATTCATATTAATGCAGTCCCGTAGGTGTTCACTTGTTTCGTTTACATATTGACATGCACTTTTTTCCAACTAAATGTTGAATATATTTTATTAGTTATCTCGTTATCATTATGCAAACTATTATGAGCCAATATATGATTAACACATAATTAAACCAACGTTGATAAGCTTGATGGAACATTTGTCCACTGTAAACCACGGTTCGGAACCATCGGATCTGTGGTAATTGTAAACTCAATTATGATAACCTACATTTCAATCTCTTCAAATTTCAAGTATTTAATTGCAAAGGAAAAATCGGGAGATGCAATGTGAGGTATTCGATCGTTTCACTTGTTATGATACCGTTTCTGAAGATTCTCAACCTGTACCCAACCTGTAATCTACCATAAACATCTCAAATGAAAAAAACAGCCCAAAGTTTCGTAGATGTCACGATAATTATCCATCAGGAACGATAACATTACAAAAACGTGTGTAAACAGAATTTAAGCTGAGATTATCAAAGAAAGCGAAATACTTAACGATTAAATGCGATAAAGGGTAAATTACAACCTGTAATAAAGGGGCTGTTATGCTAATTCTAATGAACGAAAGTGTTACATGCTGAAATAAACAACAAATATTCCAGGTAGTAAATAATCCTATTAGCAAACAAATAATTACTTATAATAATGGATTGTTTTCGATAGGAGATAAATCAAAACTCAATGAATGATCTCTATATTTATACATTTCTATGGCCTCTGATGTACCTAAAGTTTTGGATGGTTTTGGTGCTTACTAGTTGAAAATTCATATCTATAGTCTTAATAAAAAATACGCTTGTAATAAATTTTCACAAAACGTGACATGTTTCACCACATGTGGCTTTATCATACAATGGTTTTATAAACTATGGTTTATTCCTTAAATATTAATATTGAGGAGGGGATGAGTGAGGTACTTGTACAGTAAGAAATAAGAGTTACAAGTTAAGAGAAGTGGGGTTCCGGTTGGAGAAATAATTAGAATAGTATAATTGAAAATGTAGTCCAGGAAAATAAGAAAATATTCATGGAAGTTATTTCGCGGTCAGGTTTTTTTGTAAAGATGGGTAGTGTTTGGTACCCGGAAACATAAAATAATAATAATAATAATAATGACCACCCCGCATTTTACAAGAAAACAACGCGGAAAATCAAAAAATTGTATACTTGATTTTTTTGTGGAAAATGCCATTTTATACAACTTTTATTCGAAACTTTTTTTGAAAAAATTCATATTTTTCTAGATATTTCAATTTATGACCTAAAAAATATATATGTATGTATATCTATACAGATGGTCCAGTTTATGTCATCAGGATTTCACCAGCCAATAGTTTATCGAAAAATAAAGGTAGTTTGTATAATAAACTATGGTCGAAGAAGGCTTCGTTTTCGAGATACGTATATGTTGAAATTGAAAAAAAAAATCGTTTTTTGCGAATATCTCCGGAACCGTTTATCGTACAGGAAACAGCTTTTGTAAGCATTTTCTACTCATTAAGCTATGTTTTGTGCGATAAAAAAAAAATTTGAAGGGGTAGTGGGTGTTTTACTACACAAAAAAGGTACTCCTGGTTATAAGCTCTAAAGTTGAGTTTTCGAGAAAAATCAACTCTTATGTTGAAGAACATGGTCAATTTTTTGGTTTTGTTACTTGTTCTAACGTTTAAATAAATTTTGTTTAATTAGTAAAAAATAAATTTAATTTCAAAGAATTGACCATGTTTTTCAACATAAAAGTTGATTTTTCTCGAAAACGGTCAACTTTAGACCTTATGACCAAGAGTACCTTTTTTGTGTAGAAAACATTGGCGGTTCAAATGGTTGTCTCAAAACCGTACTTTTTCCAGTGGCGTAGAAGTTGGGGAGTTGGGGATACGTATCTGATTTAACAAAATCTGAAATTTTACTGAACGTGTGACCGAGTAGATGTTTTAATTCAGATTTAGTTAGAGAGTTGATGTTAAACTTGCATTTAAATGCGAATCTAAATTAAAATACTTTGGCACTTCCCCCAATTCCTCATATTTGACAAAGAAGAGCAACGGAGGGTCAAAACTATGCAAAATCTCTTCAAGATTGCAATAATCATGATTTTAATACCCATGCACCAGCCATATTTTGGAGAAAATCGTCTTTATGATTTACCATAAATGGACACCCGCTTGTGTTAAGTAGACGAACTGATTTGTAGTTGTACTACTCTTTTTATGAGTCCAAAGTTCTGTAGTTTAAAGGAAAATAAACTTCTATACAAACAAGTTATAAACGTAAACGAATGTATAACAACACATAGTTGTTTTAGCTTCTGATTCAAGACTCGATAATACAATCCGACTACCGTTTACGTGTTTGTTTCATCTTCCGATTTAAACTTTCCATTGTAACAAGCAATAAACCAATCCCACACCCACTCTCTTGTAACTCGCTGCGTATGAATGAAAGTGAAGATGCTCAGTTTCCCGGTAGCATTCTCCTTATCGTTGGAATATAATGTTACCTGTCGATGCATCTTTAATCAATGTGTACACCCGACCTTCATAACTTTCCCACAAATTATTATTTAAGTCGATGTTGCACTTTAATGTTCAACAAACGACACTTCCTGTCTGTAGGATAATTGTAAAGATGCCATACACCTACATGAGATACGAAACAATCGGGAAACTAAAATAATCAACTCTGAGTAAAAAGGTTGCCAAGAACAATATTGAAGTAGTTCATTAACAATGACCGAGTTTGTGTAACCTAGAAGTAGACAACATTTTCACTGAAAACTTTTCGTGCTAACAGATTCTACGCATTTATAAGTACGTCAGAACGACCGACTGATCTGTTTGCACTTCATATAAATGGACATAATGATCACTTAATGAAGCCATTATTCACGGAAATCTTACAGCTGATTAATATTACAGATCCCTCTAGGCAATGAATGTTATGACACAACCTACACTTCACTTTGCCTTTATGTACCAAGTTAATGGAAGGAGAGTACCTCAAGTGCAAAATTAGTATATTAAAGAAGTTGTTTCATTAGGCATGGATTCATCGCACAGGTTCAAGTTAAAGTGCTCTGAAATGCCTATTGAAACGAGTTTCTTATATTATTTTTTCTATTCCGTGTTATCAAAATGCAATCAAATTTTAAATAAGGGTTAAAGTCGGAACTGTTGAAATCAGAGCGGAATTCATAGGCGTCTAACATTCCAGAGACCGCTCTCCTTTCCTGACTCGAGCTGTAGATCAAGTCGAAATACGAGTATAGAAGTTAGATTACACATTTTTGATCTTTAAACAGATTCATCTTTCCCTAATCATATTTTAGACACAGGACAAATTCGGATTAAGTTAAAATTGCCTAATTAGCTTGGATCAGTGAAAGATATAGAGGTGCCTAGAATATAGAATAGAATAGAGCAATTTATTTATCCAGAATCCAATTTACATAAATGGATAAGACACGTCATATCAAAAAAAAAAGTAGCATTTACAATCATAAAGTCAGATTATAAGATACAAGGAGGTACAAAAACTAGTATTGATAAAATATAGTCATTATAACAATGATACGACAATTTAGACACACTAATATTTTTAAGGACAGTTTAGATACACTAAAAATTTAATTGTGATATACATGCAGGCAAATGCCTTCAATTTGTTTAAGACAAAAATAGGTCGACAGGAATCTCTTTTTCCCATGCTGAAAATTAGTATAATCACTCACTTTTGAGCTGGTGGTTTATTGAGTTCCCCCACAAAGTGACATTGTTAGAAAGATGACAATATATCATTGCATAATAAACATTTATGAGACATTTTCGGTCTATTATTGATTTTAATTGAGATATGACATAGAAGCTTTTATTAATTTTTTTTGCCAACTTGCTCAACCTGTTCACACCATGACAGTGTAGTATCTAAATATAACCCTAGAAATTTCGAACACTTTTATGGCTTCAAGATAACATTATTTATAAGAAAATTACAATTCTCATAGTTTGAACAAAGAGAGAAGTCAATTTTGGTTTTTTCCTCATTTAGTATTAAACACCAAGTGTGAAACTGAACAGCCACCGTATTTGCGATAATGCTCAGCTCCAGAAAAATCCGTGCTGAAATAGCTATTGACGTATCATCTGCAAACATTATTATCAATCCTAAAATTATATGATCTGGCAGGTCAAATAACAGAAATATGAGTGGTCCTAACACTGATCCCTAGGGAACCCCTGCACTCATCTCAAACTCAGTCTGTCTGATATATATTTGAGAATTGTTATATAGTAATTCTTTCTGGAATTGAATCATCGTTTGTCAGTAGGTCTATACGTAGCTTCATCCTATTATCATATATCGGATTTCATCCGGTAATTCACTCGGGAGCCTTTCATCCAAACATCATTCTGTTTAAAGTCATCCTGGTGAACAGTTACAATGTACGGGTATTCTTCAGTGTTTATTGACCGTATTCTAGCCCTTTCAAATGATTTTGTGAATAAGAGGTATTCTAAATGATTTTATTATTGTTTATTCAAACGTGTTATGGTATTGAATGATTTCCTTCAAACGAATTATTCCTTAAACAAGAATAATTGTTTTGCATTATTTTTCAAATAGCTGTTTATTGAATTATTAATTTAAGCAAATTTATAAATCAGAATATGAAAAACGATTTTTTCCTTGCAATTTACAAATAAAATAAATTAGATTTTTGATCAAATTTGAAGAATGAAAAAATTTTTACTAATATGAAGAAATATTCGTATGATATTTTTCGCAATGTAGTTTTAACTCTCCTCCTTTTTCGAAGAATTTATATTGTTTTATGGGTAATTTCAATCTTTATTTCTTGAATATTACAGAAACAATTCAGTTGAAACCATAATAAATCTTCAGAATTTATTCATTATGATTGTTTATAAAAAATATTCTGATAAACATTATCAGTTTCGTTGCTATCTGACACTTAAAAAAGTCAAAGAAGAATAAACATATATCGCAATATAAATAATTTTTTTATATTCTATAAAATTAATCAACAGTCTTTGATTAGACATTTTTTTCTAAATTCTCAATAGCAAAATCCATTGCAAATCCAAGAGTTTGTTGTCATTGAGAATTTTTCGTCTTATTTTGTTAATTTCTAATAATATAACAAAAGGTTCCCTTGATTAGGAGAGCATGTTTCGAATCATAATCTTTATTTAATAACTTTTAATATAACCTCCACTATATAACATTATTAAGTTGTATATGCGTTACTTTATGAAATATTATAATATTTTTCTTTTTTCAGGTAGGTTAATTAACAATAACAAGAGGGGGTAAGCATTATTCAAACCATACGAAGAAATTACACTTTGTATTGCAAATACGTATAATATGAACAGATAAACAAATAATATTATTTAAACAAATCAATACAACATTTATTGTAATATTCTGTTATGTGGGCTGCAGTGATATGTACAATAAGGAGCTACTGGCCACGCCACGCTGGAGCTGCATTGGAGCCGGGCTGCTACATAGTAATTTCGTTTTAACATAGTAATTCGTCATAATTATGGCAATAATAATAAGCATACTACCGCACAAATAAAACCATGTAATCATACCATGTTTATGTTTAAAAGCGGTTGAATAGTTTCTGGAGGATTCGAAGAACGGCGCTGCCCGTTTGTTCGCGTAGTGAATAGGTTAGGACAAATTGTGTAAAATTGATGGGTGCAGTATCATGCTAAATAGTCTAATTAATTAACTTGAAATATAAATACCTTCTTACCTTCAGCCGGATTGATGTACGGTGTGGACATTAGAGTTCGTTACTTTGATACTTTGATTTTCGTACGACAAAACTCGATGGAATCACAACGACCAACTTAGTCAGCACTGATCACGGTAGATGTCGCTACGCGCTCGTTCTCACGTCCACTAATGTCATTCGATTGTTACTAGATTAGGGATTTTGCGAATAATACACTCAAACGGTTCACTGAAGTCTTATACAAAGATCACTCAATTTTCTCATAGTGGGAGAATATTGTTGAGCAATTCAAAACCATTTTGGTAACAATATATAATATTTCACCTTAAAACAATTAGAATATTCATTTTGCGTGTAAATTAAAAAAAATTACAACTGAATCTTGGGGGGGCAAAATGCAGTCTTTGCCCCCCCAGTATAAAATGTGGGGGGGCAACTGACCCCTCTGCCCCCCCGGCTCCTACGCGCCTGCTTGAGCCATTAGGAATTAGCATAGGGGAGCTCAAGAACATTAAGAATAACAATTACCCAAAAGTAAATTTTGCTAAATTTTACACTTCAACATATTTTAACTAGTTTTTTGTTTATATTGTATTATTATTATTTATATTGTTAATTTAAACTAATTGAGTGCAGGAATTGTTAAAAATAGATTCCCATAGGAAATTTTATCACAAACTGCTATTGTTCAAAGAATTGTTGGTAGATAAATGTTCATAGTTTACGTTTTACTTTGTGAAGCAAAGGAATTTAGATGACACCACTTTCTAATGGCCCTAATAACAAAGCTATGCCACGAAAAAAGTTTAGTTCCCAGGATCAGTAATTCCTTTGCCAGTTTCAACCGCACGATATTTTATTATTCTGAATTTATTATTCAAGAATTATGTCAGGTACTGTTTACAACATATTACATAATTGGAACAATTATAATAATAGTTCTGTTATGAATTCCAACACGTTCTCCCGGAATTTACCTCAATACGAGGATTGTTTATTCATAACAATGGTATAAGATGCCTTATTTATTGAAAACAATGTGTAAAAGTGTAAAATGAGTATATGCAGTAAGGAATTTGATGAATGAAGGTGATAACGATTTGTATTACTACAGAGACGTGCGCTTATGAAGCGCAGTTTGTGTCATAATTATTATCACTTACTCATATCTTAAACATTTAAAAAAATATATGTATCTGTTAATTGAACATATTTTTCAATTTCACAATATGGTGTCCCAGGGGTACGAGGAATTTCCTTTATATTTATAATCATTGAGTTTCTTGGAAATCAAACTTGATTTTGGGTCATACCACCTCGATATCTCTCCTTCAACATGAAGAATACCACCTCGATATCTCTCCTTCAACATGAAGAACACATTTATTCCAAAACTAGGTGTAGTAGTGAAATAAACTATAAAAGAGTTCACACTGTGGATACCCTATGATACTATAAATTAAGAATAATCACCCTTATCCACTAAAAATACAGTTAACGTAATGAGAACCTTTCCGATACCAAGGTATGCTGGCCTCTAGAATTGTTTTTGAATCTTGGTACACCCACTAAGTTGTTATTCACAGCTATACCTGTTATAGGTTTAATTTTGGTTGTACTAGTAAATTTTGCGTGATTATTATGTTTATCCTGTATGGTGTAAGATTTAACTTTCTTTTTTTTCAGTGGTAAATTCTTAATTTTTGTTATCATCCTCAACTCCCGAGATATTTATCGCCATGTCGTCTCCCTTATTTGCATTACATGGTAATGTATCATTGAATAGTATTCCTTACAAAACGTAAATGCATTATTCGCACTAATTTGCAACAAAAAAATTACAATTAGTTGAGTGCTTAACCATCATTAATAGAAAGGTTATGCCAAGACGAATGCTTGACATTACTAGTTACCTTAAAAGAAAAGGTTTCTTGAGTTTTAAAAATGTCACAACTAATTTGCAACAAAAATATTACAGTTTTTTGAGCGCCATGAATAAAAATGTTTACAACGTGGTAATACCAACTCGATTGTAAAGGTTGCGTTACCATCTTGTTCAAAGAAAAATGATTCAAAATCTTTCAGGAATTTTAAAAATGTAGTAACTAATTTGCAACCAACAATTTTACATCTTGGATAGTAGACTTCCGCGGACAGCTAATCTTGAAAAATCTTGTCTTCCGGATGGATTCCGCGTCACAATAGCTCGACTTGATGCCGACGTTTCGCCAACCATTACAGGTGGCATCTTCAGGGCAGGCTTGAGGCTTGAACTGAAACTGGTTCTACTGGTTTCTGTAGCCGTATTTATTGTAGGAAAAATCCTTCACGCTACATAGTTCACTGCCTTTGTTCCGGTGGTTAACTTCGTTCCGCCACCTGACCCTGGGAAATCTTCGCACCAAACTGGTGAGTTTGCTTTGTTCTCTTACTTTTCTTTGTCGTTGTCGTGATCATAATTTGATTCCCAATTTCCTTAAAATATCCCATCCCATAAATTCACATTCATCCAAAAACATATTTAAACGCGCTAGTTTAGCTTTGATTCGGGAACGAATTAAGTATACTAGACGCGAGATCAATTTCATCAATATAACCCTCTTTGGCCTCCACCTTGAACTTTCAAATACCCTTTCAGCATCCGATTGGTTGGTTCTCGACCGAATTACCTACGATCAAGCCGATCAAATTCGTACCCTCAATTCCAAACGTCATATTCAAAAATTCAATAAACTTCTTGCCTCCCAACGCCCTCAGCACCAACCTTCAAGACCAACTCCTCTTGTAAATACTGTGGTTAATTTATCTTCACATACCCTTACTGAAGCTGAACAATCGGTTCTATCTAAAGGTCCTAATTTTGTCTTCTCCCCCAAAAATATTCCTACGACATCCATTATTTCTGCTGTAGAAGCATCCCTACATAAAGTTCCCCATCTCGCAGCAGATGAAATTCGTTTCGAAACTGCTAAAATTCTTCGTCATTCCAAGATTCCTAAATCAAATTGCCCTAAACCTTTAATTCAAGCTCTCAATTCACTCAAATCAAATCCTGATTTGGCTATTTTGAGGGCTGATAAAGGAAACTCCACTGTTGTCATGAATCGTTCAGATTATGATAACAAAATCCTGCAACATCTGCAAACTGATTCCTATAAGCTTCTACCAAAAGATCCCACCTCCTCTATAGAACGTTCAATTTCACAAATTATTCGTCATTCTTCCCTTCCTGATTCAGATAAGAAATTTCTTATCCCCCATTGTTCAAAATGTCCCCGTTTATATGGTTTGCCTAAAATTCATAAGCCCTCAGTTCCCCTGAGACCAATTGTCAGCACTATCGGATCTCCTACTTATAAACTCTCCCGATACCTGTCATCTATTCTCAAACCCCTTGTAGGTGATTCCAATAGTTTCATCCTGAATTCCTTTCATTTCGTTGAAAAACTTCAAACGTTGAAAGTTGACCCATGCGATTTGCTCGTCAGCTTCGACGTCGAATCACTGTTTACCAATGTTCCCATTCCAGACACCCTTTCCATAATTTCTCAATTGTTACCTGCCAAAAACATTTCAACCGACTTGCTACCGTTAATTGATTTTTGTCTATCCTCCACATATTTTCTATACGATGGCAAGTTCTACGAGCAGTCCTCGGGAGCTGCCATGGGTTCCCCACTTTCCCCGATCATAGCTAATATCTTCATGGAAGCTTTTGAACAAGATGCCATTGACTCATCTATTCTCAAGCCGAAATGTTGGTTTAGATATGTAGACGATACTTTCGTTATTTGGCAACATGGTCGCGAAAAGCTTGTTCCCTTCCTCAATCATTTAAATTCATTACATCCCAATATCCGTTTCACCATGGAAGTCGAATCGCAAGGTTCACTCCCGTTCCTGGATGTATTGGTTAGTCGACAGACTGACGGTACTTTAGGACATTCTGTGTATCGGAAACCCACCCATACCGATAGATACCTCAATGGTCTTTCCCACCACCACCCTGCCCAAAAGCAATCTGTCATAAACTCTCTGGTCCACAGAGCTGTCAACCTATCTCAGCCTCAATCTTTAAAATCAGAATTAAAACATCTATCATCTGCCTTATTATCAAATAATTTCTCCCATTACAACATTCAAAAAGCCATAAAGAAATACACTTCACCTAAAATTCCAAATGGACCTGAGCCAGAAACCCTCCCACCTGCTTTATCCACGGTCTATCTTCCATATATTCAAAATATAACAGATCGAATTTCCAAAATCCTCAAAAAACATAATATTTCTACCCGTTTTTCCACACTTCCAAAATTATCTCAGTTTTACAAACCTATTAAAGATCCCCTTCCTCCTCTCCACTCAGAAGGTGTTTATAGTATTCCCTGTTCTTGCGGTAAAGTCTACATTGGTGAAACAGGTCGTACAGTAGCTACTCGTGTGAAAGAACATGAGCGATGTACAAGACTTCGTGACACTAGTAGATCTGCACTTGCGGAACACAAGTTTAACACAAATCATCAAATCCTTTTTGAAGATACTAAAATCCTAGTCCGAGCCCCAAACTTCTATCAGCGAAAAATTCTTGAAGCTATAGAAATCCAAAAACATCCGAACAATCTGAACCGTGACTCAGGATATTACCTTCCCAACATTTGGAAACCCATCCTCGAAAATTCCACTTCGCACATGATCGCACAACGGCAGGGTCAGGTGGCGGAACGAAGTTAACCACCGGAACAAAGGCAGTGAACTATGTAGCGTGAAGGATTTTTCCTACAATAAATACGGCTACAGAAACCAGTAGAACCAGTTTCAGTTCAAGCCTCAAGCCTGCCCTGAAGATGCCATCTGTAATGGTTGGCGAAACGTCGGCATCAAGTCGAGCTATTGTGACGCGGAATCCATCCGGAAGACAAGATTTTTCAACAATTTTACAATAAGTTGAGTGCTCAAACGACAAAAATTGATTTTTCAACTAGACTGTAAAGTGAGCATTGCCATGCTTTGCTTTTAAATAAATAGTAAACGTAAATTTTCTGTTACAAATTTCAAAACTAATTTACATCAAAAAAGTTACACTTAACTTGAGAACTGAAACGTTAAGATAAGTTTTTTCCGGGGTGGTAATAACTTGATTGTAAAGATTATTTTTTTCTCACAACTGTAATATAAAACAAAAGCTAAAATTAATTCATTAGTTTTCAATTCAAAATTTGACAACGGTAATTGCAACTTGTCGTACATTGGTCTCATGTTTTTTTATCCATCATAGCTTTATGCTGGAAAGAATACTATCTACTTTTCAGTGCAATCTTAAAAATGTATAGGTATTCCAACTTTACCAGTTATAAAATTTGAAGAAGTCTTCGAAAAAAACTAGAATCGATTTAACCATTTTTCTCTTTATAATGACCTTGAAAAGATAAGTGTTTTTGGAACATGTGTACCTGCCTGTTTGTAAACATCGTTAATCCGAAACCACTGAATGCAAATTGATTGTACTAATGATACCTAAACACAATGAACTGATTAGATTTAAACTGGTCCGGTGTAGGAAGTGGTACTTTGGTGATTTGAGGATTAAAAAAATCATATCTCGGAAACAAGTCCTTGAATTGTTCCTTAACTTAAATACTCATTATTATTCTACAACATAATATTAAGCAAATTTTATCGAATACTATAAACAATGAGAGCTGTAGTATCCAAATACAAGTATGGTGTCATGGCCTTGTATTTTACGCTTCTAACCTATTGTTACTTACAATAAATATGTTATTGATTACTACCTATTTTTTAAGTGTATCTAGGTACGAACAGTGTCACTTCCATTTTCTTCAAAACTGTACCATTTTGTTATATATAAATTTTCAGGAAATTGGTCACACTAACACACATGCTTATTATTTCCGTCTTTACGTACGTTTCGGTCTCTCGATCATCATCAGAAGACGTATCAATGTATAAAACTTGATTTCTTGAAACTAATTGTATCATCACAAGGCTTCCTTATCGCACTAATTTCAATTTAAAATGCCCACGTCGCCGAAAACAACAGAAACAGTAGTAATCGAAATTATAACACATTAATGTATAAGTATATAAATCAAGAATCCGCTGCGTAGCAATTTTCTTATAAACTTAGAAGTCATATCAAATCACAGTATGTAATACGACTGAAGGACTGAACCAAAAATATAACGCTCGAGTATATACTTTCGAACCAGATGTTAAAAATTTATTTGGTAATTACTATGTGTATTATTAGAAATATTGCTATTTGGATATTCTATCTAAAATATACTTTTAACATTATAAAGACGAATGTAGGAATTTGCAAGGTTCTTAATTAATTAAATTAGTATAAATCTGACTTAATGATTGTATATCTATTCTATGATTTACTCGGAGTCACGTTTTATGTGAATCAGCTCCAGAATAGATCTTTTATAATAATTGGTTTCCTTAGTTAAAATATTAACATCGAATTAATGGTTATAATCAAAACAATGTTTAGCAAGGGCGGTGAAAGTTTTTGTTTTTCGTACTGTACTTATGGCCATACATTCTTTTTTGTAAATATTGTTTAGAGTCTCATCGCAATCTAAACAATTCAATTTGTATACTGTGTGGGTTTGTTTATCTTTAGCCATTGAAGGTTTTAGATTTGAAAAATATTTCCCAACACAGTTAGTACGTTTATGCGCAACATTTATACCATACTTTTTTAAATATTTCTCAATTTTCTCTCAGGTCTCCGGAATGTATGGTAATGTTATACAATTATTTGTATTACTGTTTATGTTATTTATATATGACGTTCCATTATTGATTTTACTTATTCTTTCTCTAATGATGGGGTTGAAAAATATTTTTGGGTAGGCATTCATTTCCAGTGTATTACGAACAATTATTTAATTTTTGGAACGGTCCTCTGGGAGGGTTAAACCGCGCGATCTGTAAGACTGTTTATAGCACTTTTTTTATAACTTGTTGTTGCAACGGAATTGAAGTGAAGATAACGTTGAGACCAACCACGAAGTTTTTGTTTTTCGATCTGTATTATGCCTAATGTTCATATCTAGGAAATTTATGTTTCTGTTCACTTCTATTTCACAAGTAAATTGAAGTTTACAGTGAAAATTGTTAAATTTATTAATCACGTACTGAATGTTATCATTGGGAACACACATTAGGCAATCATCTACATGCCGTTCCAAGAATACTGGTTGAAAACCTAATGAATTTATTACAGATTCCTCTAGGCATTCCATAACTAGGTTAGCAAAAGTAGCTGAAACATGAGATCCATTGCTGTGCCGAATATTTGCCCAAAATATTGCTCACCGTATTGAAAATAGATGCATTCTAAACAAAACTTCATATACTTAAAACATTAATGTGTTATAATTTCGATAACCCGTGTTTCTGTTCGTTTCGGCGACGTGGGCATTTTTAATTGAAATTAGTGGGATAAGAACACTTGTGATGATATAATTACTTTTAAGAAGTCACGTTTTATACATTGATAGGTACGTCTTCTGATGATGGTCGTGAGACCAAAACGTACGTAAAGACAAAAATAATAATCATATGTGTTAGTGTGACCTATTTCCCGGGGATTTTGTACATAATTCATACCTGGGTCAAAAATCATTACACAGGTTACACGATAATGACTTTTGTAGCATTACATAAATGTAGAACAATGGACAAGCTTTATATTGTTCTACTAAAGATGAACTGATGTGGTAGTGCTTGGGTACATTTATTTGATGGTTTTGTGCTGCCCAAGTGACCAAAGTCCCATTAGATCAAGAGTTCGTGATTTCATTGTTTGATTCACTTTGGAATCCCTTCAGGATAGGTAAATAAGCAATTGAAAGTTTGCCAGACTCTTTATTATACAGGAGGTATTTGCTCATAATCCAACATTTTTTTAACGTCTGCCAATTATTAAACATTGATTGTCTCATTGCAAGAATTCTTAAATGTATGTAATTAAAACGCTATTGAATTTTCAGCGTGAACCAAGCATGCAACTTGGGTATGGAAATTATTTAAAAATACGTGTACTTTGGTATTTTTAAATAATTTCTATACCCAAGATGCGTGTTTTATTCAATAGTATTTTGATTACATATATTTTATTAGTATTATAGGATAAAGAGATGTGAAATAACACCCAGTATGTACTTTACTGTATTTTATTATTGAAAATTAGGAATGAATAGTCTGTTACATCCGTTACAGTCAATGGTTCGTATATTACTTATTAAGTATAATACATATACGAAACAAACTTAAGTCTTTCTATAAATAGAAAGGGTGGTACCTGCTAATAGTGAGGGGTGGATGTTTACTTCCTACGAAAATAAACCCTTCATTCTGCGTAATATTCTAAGAATCCAACATATTTAAGAACATTTGCCACATTTTCATTTCGGGCAGACTTCATTCTTATTGACATGTATTGCAGAATTTTACAAATGGAAATTTCTTCAAATGATAAAAAAATTGGTATCTTCAGTTGGCAAAGTTAATATTCAAATTCTTCCGATACACTTTTGACCTATTTGTCTGCTATACATCTGACTATGTTGCTTGTGTATACATGCCTTTAGGATCAGGACGTAGGCGTTCGCCACGGAAACAGATACTCCGATACTGGTAGTGATCTCACCAGCCGATACAAGTAAGTCGTGTTTTGATGCGACGGAACAGAGGTCATAGTCCCTCCGATATGTTTTGTTCGCAGTTTGAAGTTTATCCATCCGTTCCATTGGACTTTCGCGAGTTAGTTATCTTTAAAAATAGAAATGATATCATTGTAACCATTCTCAGTACAGACCCGTCGCTTCGTATTACTGGCCCACTAGCTGTGCATACGAGAAATGACCAGAGACGGACTAAAACTCTGAAGAATGTTGATTTATTGAATTCAGAATTGCGGTCTAGTATTGCAGGTAGAGTTCAATCTGCACTCAAATCGATCAAAGTTCTATATTATTTTTCAGTGCCATCATATTTTCAGTTGTTGGTTATTTCCGTTTGATCCTTGAATTAATAATCCATGTTAGTAAAGACTTCATTTCCTCCCCTAACCAAAGATGATAGCATACTGTCTACTACACCACAACAAAAAGCCAACAATTTTCATAAAGGAGACATGGAAAAATCTTGATTTTGGTCGACTTCATCGATTCTAATGAAACTCGGTTATAACCTGTTTTCGATGATGAAAATCGATGAAATTCGATTCTAGAATTAGTTTTAAGATTAAATGATGATTAACTACGTTAGTGTCTAGAGACCCCGAATTCGGCTCATCGGATGCACACTAATCATAATAAAATGATTTTTTGAAGGGCTTATACATACAAAATTATAAGAACATCCTTTTGATACTTCACAGAACAATATTTTTCAAGACCTTTCAATTTTTGCAAAATTTCATTAGGGGTAGGCATGGAAAAATCTCGATTTTGGTCGACTTCATCAATCCTAATGAAACTTGGTTATGACCTGTTTTCAATGATGAGAAATTCGATTCCACCATTAGCTTAAGGATTGAATGATGATTAACTGCGTTAGTGTCTAGAGACTCCGAATTCGGGTCATCAGATACACACTAATCATAATAAAATCATTTTTTGAAGGGCTTATACATGAAAAATTATAAGAACATCCTTTTGATACCTCACAGAACAAAATTCAACGATTACCTCTATTTTTCAAGACCTCTCGATTTTTCTCACCTAGAGCCCCTATACCATCCATTGAAACCAGAGGAGCTAAATAGGGACAAGTTCACTCAATCAATGGTGATCTGCCAAAGATTTTGAAAGAGGAATCTGATAATCTAGTAGAGTTAAATGCAACCAAAACGCAAGCTTGAGTTTCCTACAGCAAGGCGGATCCCAAAATCCCTAATTTGATGATGTCAGGTACAACTATTCCAATGAAGTCTTCCGTAACAATGCTCGAGATCATCACCAACAGCACCTTCTCATGGGACAATCATGTGAGGTCCATTGCGAAAACCGCTTCACAAAAACTTGGTTTTCTATACCGTGCCAAGAGCTACTTTACATTCCAGCAGCTCCTCATAATGTGCAAAGAACTGAGTAATGCTCAGAAGATTGCCAGTAATTCTCGGCAGATACTGAATGGCCACCAAGATCGCTTGATTTAACAGGTCCAGATTTTTTCCCATGGGGTATTGAACGGAAAAATTAAATCAAATGAGCCAAGAAACTCTTGAGCAGTTGAAAAATAATACTATGGTTGCCCACCATATTTTGAGAGTTCGTTCTTTTCTTTGAAAATGATTGACTCCGAATGAATGTACCTGAGGATTTAATCTATGACGAATATGCGAATTCCTTGGTAGATTTGGTGCATGGTTCTTTGCGAAAATATATTATCCTACTACTTTTTTAGAAAATGACGTTTACAACCCTTGAAATAAAGAAAACCTGTTGAAATACGTCAATCAGTATGTTGTAAACAACGCATTGGCAACGTCAGTCTCTGTGATGTATACGAACCGATTTCAAATGATATATTTTAACAAAAAAAAGAATATAAAGATAATTCTTGAAAATGGGCTTGAAAGGTAGTAGGAAAAGAGGCACTTTCCTCCCTTGGTAAATAAATACCTATAATGATTATATGAAATAATAACTACTTTGTTTTTATACCACTTTTATTAATAATAACCTCAAAACGTAACTATAGTTTCAACACCGAAGTGCCATTATCAAACAATTAGAAAATTATGATCAAAATGATAAATTACCATAAAGTAACGGCTTCCACCATCGATTTTTTGAAATACCTATTACCTCTTTCTAGTTTATCCAGATCTAGTAAATACGTATTTGCCTTTGTCTATATTTGTTATATCCCACATTGCTTTGATCAATAAATATAGTTGTCTATAACAATTTAAAAAAATAATTAAAATTGAATTATCTGTTCTAATCAGTTGGTATAATAAAATCTGTTATGTTATGTTCACCACTACAACAATATTATTATGGGTTTCGAGTATATTATCATAGTATAATATTGAAGACAGTGTCTATAACATTATTGAATTAAATACGCAATACGTTTATACTATCTGCTTACTATCGTTGATTGACAAAGTAAATGGTTTTGTCAGTCAATGGTACTCTGAAATATGATTAATTTGATTTCCAATAATCTATCTATTTATTAGATTAAAAGGCACCGACTCACTCAACGAAATCTCCGAAACTGTAAAGCGGACCGACTTGAAACTTGATAGATATGTTCCTTATATGACATAGGGTTTCTTATATTGTTAATCGTTATTTTTTTCAACATTCAAAATTCTTCTATTGTTGTAGTCAAATGAATGGTTTGTCTGTTATAAGTTTACTAAGGGCAGTGCAAGGTATTGAGAAGATTGCCCGATGCATGCTTTCCACAATCTTTACAAGAAATGGAAAATACGGAATGGGTTATCTTAAAAGATATCTAACTCATCTTTTTGAAAATTACGTCCCTTTTAATTTAGTAAAATGACTTTTCTGGTTTAAATAACTTTTATGACATATATGTAGATCATAAAGCTTTACTATATTACTTAATTTTTCAGAAAGACCATTAATTAATATATGGTAGTGATATGTAATGTTTTTTCTCGATCTCTCATTACTGGTATTGGTTTTACTAGAGGAGCTATAAAATGTATGAATTTTGTTTTTAGTTATAGAATGGACTAAATTAAAGGGATAAATAACCATTCTATATCAAAGTTTATTTTGTTTCTTTCAATTGATATGGTTCTTAGTTCAGGAGAACTTAGTTTGATAGCTCTATCTATCAGATTTATAATAACATTCTTCTTATATTTTTTAGGTATATCAGAATTGAAATTGGTTTATATTCTTCTTGACCAAGTAGGTTTGGTGTACCATTTAATTAGAATTTTGTTATTGTTTGGTTTTCGTACTAATGTTAAATCTAAAAAACTTATTTCATTATTATTTTCAGTTTTAATTGTGATTTGTAATTTGCGATGAAAAGAATTGAAAGAACTCAAAAATTAATCGCTTTTATCTATTGGGATGGCAGCAATACAATCATCAACAAATCGTTTGAAGAAGATTATATCATAATTTAATCGAGGTATTACTTTTTCGTCAAGGAATTCCATGACAATCTGGGCTATGTTACTTGATATTGGAGAACATATTGCACAATCATGTAGTTGTTTATAACAATCATTTTTATATTGTAAAAACTTAGCTGTGAATGTATATCCTATAGCTGTTCATCCATAGGTAAATTTGTGTATAGTTTTATTTCATCCCATTTATTTTGAATTATTTGTGTAGCTAATTCTAGAGGGATATATATAAAGATATGACATCTGATGATACTAAGATATAGTTTTTAGCATAAATTTGATGACGTCTCTAGTAAAACCAATACCAGTAATGAAAAATTAAGCAATATAGTAAAACCTTATATGATATGCATATATGTCATAAAAGTTATTTAAACCAGAAAATTATTTTTACCAAATTAAAAAGCGACGTACCTTTCAGAAGGATAACCCATTCTGTATATTCCATCCCTTGTAAGGATTGAAGAAATACCTTGATAAAAGATTGAATGGGCATAAATATACAAAAAATTCATCCACTGCATGTAAGACACAAACCATTCATCTGACTACAACAATACAAACAATTTGAATGTTGAAAAAAATAATGATAAATAATATTAGAAAGTATCTAAATTAAAAGAAACAATTTTGTTAATAATAAAATTGATTTTAATCTTTCAAAACTTTATAATAATCTGATCCAAACTTAACCAAATTCAGATATTCTGAAACAGATAATTATTATCTAATATTGTTACATTTATGACAGTAACAGTTTTGAAATAAAAATTTCATAGAACTTGATTAGTTATAAGTAAAGGGCGGAATATATGCAAAGTGCATATATTTGCATATTTTGCATATTTTTACAAATATCATAAAAAATTGCATATTTCGGCAAAAATAAAATTTGTGTGCATATTTTTGTTTTTCATTTTATCAAAAGATTAAGTGCGACCCTTGCAGATAATTGAAATAATTTAAAAGGTGGGTAGGTTTTATTATTATATGGTTTATGGACCCATTTTATTATTATATGGTTTATTGCCGGCATTTATTGGATGTTTAGGAATTTCCAAGTAATCAGCTTGCCTAATTCACCGAACAGAAACAAGACAAGAAGGTTCACTTGAAGCTCCACCCCTAATGTTGTCTATTTCGCTGGCACACTTAAATAATCCCTGGTGGTGCCAAGTCGTGTTCGGTGGTAGTAAGTATTGTCACCAAACAGAAACTTCTGTTCGGTGCGCGAATGAATTCATAACAAAACTTTATTTTTTCGGGGTCTAGTTGGAATGCGGCGGCTTGCTTTTATAGTTCGGACTTCAAAGTACCGACGCCAAGTGAACCTTCTTGTCTTGTTTCTTTTCGGTGCCTAATTGGAGAGCAAATGTGGTCTCTTCTTTTGTATTTATATTGTATAGTTTAGTTTGTCGATAGATTCCAGTGTGAAAAGAGTGATTTCGAAAATATTTATTTCAAACGCCTAAAATGCCGAAAGCCGCTTCGTGGATTAAAAATTTTCCTGAGTTGGAGTTTAGTGGGGATAAAGTGTTTTGCAAAGTTTGTGCCAAAATCACTGTTTGTGAAAAGAATTTCCAAATTGATCAACACTTGAAAACAGCTATGCATAAAGCTAAGTTGCAGAAAAATAAATCTGTGCCTGTTCAGCAGTGTGTGCAAACCGCATTTCAAAATGTCAAACCAAAAAGTGAAAAGGAGGTGTTTCATCAAGACTTATGCAAAGCTTTAGTCGCAGTAAATATACCTTTGAAGAAACTGCAAAATACACATTTCAGAGATATTTTGCAAAAATATTGTAATCAAAACATCCCTGACGAATTCACACTTAGAAAGAAGTATGTGCAAACAGTATACGAAACCGTATTGGAAGAAATTAAAGTTTCACTGGGCGATGAACATTTTTATATTATTGTTGATGAAAGCACAGACTCATGTGGTCGATATATCGCACATCTTATTATTGGAGGGCTTCAAGAAAATGAGCCAGGGAAGCCATATACCTTGGCCTTATAACTTACTACCCAAATTAAAATATTGCCAGATCACATCGGTAGATGTTGAAAGATCTTTTTCTTTGTACAAACATATTTTTACAGACGGAAGGAAAACACTTTTATTGGAAAATTTTGAAAAATATATCGTTATAAATGCATTTTATACTATTTCAGGTTGAAAATTTTACCTATTATATTTTTCTTTTAATTTTACTTGAAATAAATAATTTTTGTAAGAGTCGGCGTTTCTTTATTTCCATTTTTCCATGTTATATTCAAGGCATATAATTGCATATTTTGACAAATAAATGCATATTGTTGCATATTTCAAAGAAAAACTATGCATATATATGCGCATATTTTAACTGAATTGACGTGCATATATTCCGCCCTTTAGTTATAAGTAATAGAAATGAAATGTGAATCATACAATAAGTAATTCATAAAATAATCATAGTTACATTTAGATTTGTAAATCATATAATTTTATCTTAGGTATTTAATTAGCTAGATCCATTTCAAGTTGATAATTAGCCGTACACTCTCTTTGACACACAACCGATCCAATGTTTTCTGCAGTTTTAATTTGGATTTAAAAAACACTAGTCGGCTGCAGACGCATTTCATCAATCAAAGTCATCTTTCTCTTCTAAATTACATGGAAACACTAATTAACAACAATTCTTGATAAAGATATAAATAAAATATCGAAACATCAAAAAGAAAAAAATCTCTCAGTCACTCACTCATCACGAAACCTCCGAAATTACACAACGAACCCACTTGAAACTTAACACATAGGTTCCTTATACCACATAGGCACCCGCTAAGAATGGGGTAAAATAAATTGGATTATTTCCACGTTTTGGTTTCAATCACGTACGATTTATATAACAGACTATTCTATAGATTAGTGGATCATTATTACAGTTCACTGTCTTTGACAGACAACACATAACCTAAACAAGAGAGGTAACGCTTACAGAATGACAGGCAGTTAATACATTGACAGTCATTCCATAACATAGATATCCCTGTCAATTCAAATAAACTCTCACATGGCATAGAGAATAAAGAATAAGTCTTTTTGTTCATTTGAAATATACATTAATTCTTGAAATCGCGTAGATCGCGGCGACCGGGCTAGTTGACCAATATCATAAAAATAAGAAATTGAATTATGGGAGTATTTAATGCAATGTTAAGTCGTCATTATTTGGATCATGAATTATTGTATATGTAAACACCAGCCACGATATCATGAAGCGATTAGTGAGAGATAATTCACAGTGCTCTCATACATAAACATACCATTAGATTTTCAACAGTAGCAAACAATTAAATAACATAAGAAGTCAATAATTCATGTATGTCTCAGAAGAGAGAGTAAATTTGTTCATACACCTAGAAAATCATAATGGGAATTGATTTGTTTCTGGCGTTTGTTATATTGTAAGTCATAGAATTATATTTTCAACACACTCATCCTGCGTTCACCACTTCATCTGCTTAATTACTTCAAGCTAAACATTTCCATAGCTTGCAATTATATTTCAAATGGCATCGGAAATATTAATTGGAAAGCATTACACGTAAGATTGTAATTGAATTTGCTGTAAACCAATAAAACGATACCTTAGGCGTGAATCTTTCATCGGGCTCCCTCTTGAATGTATCTTAAATGCAAGAAGTCTTAGAGTCCTTCCTCAAAGGCATGCATTGGGCAAATCTGGGAGAAATTATACTAACAACTTCATTAATTTTGTTTGATGTTACACCCAAATCACTTGCATAATTATACACCAGCTTGAGTAGACTTCTTGGTAACGCAAATGTCATAATACATAACCTCATTTCGTTTGTTGATGTTTTTTGTTTATACAAGTAGAAAACAGAAATACTTGAAATTACCATTTCATTTTGCGAGATTATGTAGCTTGTGCGTCTGTTGTATTCAGGATATTATGTCAATAATAACAGAAATGTCTAACCTCTGGTAGCAAGGGTTTTAATTAATTAAATTACCATAAATCTGACTTGATGATTGGATGTCCGTTCTATGATTCACAGACATGGAGTCACGTTTTATGTGAATCAGCTCCAGAATAGATGTGTTATAAAATTATCCGTATTACCGTTTATGTTATTTATATATTATATATTAATTCTCGGGAAATAGGTCACATTAACACTTATGCTTTATATTTTCTCGTCTGTTATTTATGTATGACGTTCCTATAGACTTTGTTCATTCTTTCTTTAATTATGGGGTACATTTCCAGTGTATTACGAACAATTCCTTCACATACACAATTTCGATTACTCGTGTTTCTGTTTGTTTCGGCGACGTAAGCATTAGTAATTGAAATTGGTGCATAAGAACATTATTAGACATTGATACGTCTTCTGATGATGGTCGTGATACTGAAACGTACCTAAAGACGAAAATAATACGTTTATTTCTAAAATAAAGGGTGACATAAATATTTATTCTTAACTATAAACTAACTAAACTTAATTTTGGCAAATATTTTTTTGATACAGTTCTTACGAAATTAATTCCAAATTCATCAATATCTCTAATTTCGATCTTCAATTATTCATGTGATATTGGAAAACCATCATTGGTACTATATCCCTTCTCAAGTGTCCTCCACTTCGCATCCAAAAATAAACTTATTTACCTAGAATTGCCGCTTAGAGATGATATAATGTTCTCTTATGTGAAGCATTTGGAAGTTATACTGGGTGTTTCATTGGTAAATGTACATGCATTAACTGGATATATGACTAAATCTGTTAAATTGAAATTCAATCGATTTTTTTGTCATTTTTCTACCAAACTGTTTCAAGATTAATCTATATTTATCGTGGAAATTTTATTACAATTAAACAAAATTGTTAATTGACTTTGAATTTGATCCCTGTATACTTTATTCAGAAAACAGAAATACTAGAAATTGCCATATCATTTTGCGAGATTCTGTTGCTTGTGCGTCTGTTGTATCCAGATATTATGTCAATAATAACAGAAATGTCATACTCTACTTAACCTCATTTAGTTTTCTGATTCATTATAAGAGATAACATTAAAGTGCTGGCAATCTTATCTTTCTTTTTAGAGCTTTGTTCTTCGTATTCATTTCTAAAACGAAAAATCAAATCAAAATTTAAAATAATATTTATCTCCTATGACGAGACAGATAAGTCATACGATATAGTTCGTAGAAGTTCACTACTTATTTCTAAGAGATAAATTTAAATTACCCTATAAAGGTTTTAATTATTGATAAGGATTTTTAGTATTCAATGACAGGTTAACGAAAATTAACACGTGGGGACGTGAGGCTTCATTTGTTGCGTGATTTTTGAGAGCAATCAAACCGTGACCATTCCAATTTATATCTGAAACCCCTAACTGTAGTGAAACTTCAAAAATTTGAAAAATGTTTTATTTGTCATCAGCCGTCGTACGTACCCAGTTAATTTTAGGCACAAAAAAATGGCAAAAGAAAAGAAATGTGTAAGTATACTGTACCTGCAATATCTCTTATCGATCGTCCATAATTCTCACTTACTCCATTAATAGTCTAGTCGCTGTGCAATTGGAATTTTTATTTTTCCACATCTCTATTTTTGGGGTGCTGATCACGAGTATGTTAGTTAAAAATTCGAAAACCTGATGCGTTCCAAGATATTGGGCATTTTAAGTCAAAAAATTTAATTTTTTGGGAATTTTCGCCGTTTTTTTTCGTTGTAAATGAAAAGAACGCATTTTATCGAATAAACTGCTACGAACAAAGTTGTAGAGGAAGTCAAAGCACATCGAATGACGCTAAGTAGAAATCTATAATTCATGAGGGGCCCAATCAAATGTCCACTTTGGGATTTTTTTGGTAAAATTGAAATTTAATTTCCTATTATATATTTTCTGCTGAAAGGTAGCATTTCATATTTAGTTTTGACCCAATTTTTTTTTCTCGTATCTCTTTTTTGCCATAAAATCTGCCATCTGGGAGAAATCGTATTTTTACGATTCCGGTGCCAAAAATGATCCGAACCAAAAAATGCTAATTGAAGAGTTTGATGCCCTCTATAACGTATCCAAAATCCAACCACTTTGCTTGTAAACCAGATAAACTAGGCCATTTAAATAAATTTGGAACCGAAAAAAATTAAATTTTTCAAAAACGAGCTGTGAGGTCGACGTTTTAGGGTTAGTTAGAGTAAGATCTCTTTTTTCAAAAGAATCTTGGTTTTTTCAAAAATGGCAAAAATGGGCTCACCACGGGCCCAAACATACAAATAGAGATATCTACTTATCTAAAAAGGGGGACAAGAGCTTAAAATACGCGTAAAATGGTCCTCTATTTGAATACAAAATTTGAAGTTCATACGAGTTTTCTAACCTGAAAATTTTTGAATTTTGTTCGAACAAACAGGCCTAGTTTCTCTGGTTTACAAGCAAAGTGGTTGGATTTTGGATATACGATTTTTCCAGATGGCTGTTTTTGGCGTCATTCGATGCGTTTTGACTTCCTCTACAACTTTATTGCTAGCAGTTTATTCGATAAAATGCGTTATTTTCGTTTAGAATGCAAAAAACGTCGAAAATTCCCATAAAACCTGATAATCAATCATAAAATGAAGATGTGGAAAAAATTAATTTTTATTTGTAACTCAATTGACTATTTATAACTTTCAATATACATATAGTGAAAAGAAAATTATGGAAAGCCCCATTATTATTATTTTCTTTGAAAAAAGAAATCAGATATTATAGTTTTTGTGATTATCATCTCTCATAGCAGTGACACGAATTAAACATTTTGAAATGGTAACTTGAATGAATCAATTGTGTACGCCAGCCAGAAATATTATAACGAGCTGCTTCCCAAAACCGAAACCAAAAAGGTCCACGGGCTTATAACAGTCTTTAAAAATGCTGGCAGAATTGTTTCATGAAAGTTGTTAAATGAAACTAAAATTTTGTTGAAAATAATACGTCTATTTCTAAAAGACAGGGCAACATAAATATTTATTCGTAACTATAGTACAAACTTAATTTTGGCAAATATTTTTTTGATACAGCTTTTACGAAATTAATTTCTAATTCATCAATATCTCTAATTTCTATCTTCAATGATTCATGTAATATTGGGAAATCATCATTGGTGCTACAGCCCTTCTCAAGTGTCCTCTCCATTGTTTCCAAAAACCAAAAATAAACTTCTTCTATTGAACTGTTCCAAGATTAATCTAAATTTATTGTGAACATTTTATTACAATTTAACAAAAATGTTAACTGACTTTGAATTTGATCCCGGTATACTTTATTCAAATGATAATAAATTGGTGAGCATTTCTTCTGACCACAGGGAACACAAGTCGATACTCGAAGATGACACGCTAATTGTCGAAACTATAGTAACGTTAGTGTTTCTGTAATATAAGTGATAAGAAAAAAAGTAATAAGTGTTTTATTATATCAATATGATGAATTATCATAAAGTAACGGCTCCCACCATCGATTTTTTCACAGGTGGATTTCCTATCGATATCGAATTATAATTGAAGTTACCTTTTTGCACCCCAATCAAAAGTTCTCGACTAATGATTGGGGTTCGAAAAAGGTGATATATTGTGTACCTGTTGATAGTCAATTCAATTGAATCAACATTTAAAAAAATTACAAGCTCATCAGTTACATTTTTTCATAATTCTCCAAATCCTGAATGATCTGATAATGACAAATGTCTCATATATGATATTCGTTCAATTCTGGTAAAATACTACTATTTCCTAATATACTACCAATACTAGTAATCTATGAATTTGTGTTACTCATATGCCAGATTATTTTTAATTCTGAAAATTATTATCGCATCCTTAGTAGATGTTTACTATCGCTTTCGGGTTCTATTGTTACCCTCATCTTCAGGTGAACGGCATGGTATTCGTCACAATTTGATTACGGGGACCAGTCAAGGTCTCAGGTAAATTTTAAGGGTGCCTGAAACTCGTCACACAGAGCTTTCTTTAGTAAGAACAGGAAGGATGGGTGGATGTTGATCATTACGGCTAATTCAATATTTATTGCTTATTATTAAGGGTAGACAGAGGCTTGTTTTCAAACTTGTAATCATTAAATTTTTCGTGTTGTACGTGAATATAAAACAAAAATTGTGAAACTGGAAAGTGACTTCGTTATTGTTTTGGTACGGTATTTTTAAATACAAATCTGGTAGGCGATTTTTTTGATTTTGAGTTACTTGCGATAAAAGTGACGATAAGTTAACGGTTTTTGCTGATTATTTGGTGGATTATTTTATATTCGACGAAGCCATTTTTCCACCACACATTTGGGCTGATGCTTCTTCAACTCTAAATAAAACCAAGAACGCTTGCGAATCCTTCCACTCTCATTTAAATAACTCTTTTTATTATAGTTCACAGAATATTTCTTATTTCATGGATGTTTTGTTAAAATTTCAAATAGAAGGGTACATAAAATGTAATAGTGTAGCTACTCCTTGTAAATCTAAAAACTCAGACACAATTCGGAAACAAGATTTTTTGACCGACGCACTCCCAGCAATGGTAGGTTGGAAAATGAAATTTTTTTTCAACCAGGTCGTTTGCCGAATCTACAATCTATGTATGTTTCAAAATTTTTGGAATAGATATTTAAGTTGATTATATAGTAAGATTGTTTTCTATGCAGTTCAGTGCTCCTGCAAATTTTTGATTCTATGTTTCGTAACACTGAATGAATCTTAGAGGTTATATTTCTGCGGTTTACACTTACATTTTATTTCTTAGTTTGACCGACGCACTCCCAGCAATGGTAGGTTGGAAAATGAAATTTTTTTTCAACCAGGTCGTTTGCCGAATCTACAATCTATGTATGTTTCAAAATTTTTGGAATAGATATTTAAGTTGATTATATAGTAAGATTGTTTTCTATGCAGTTCAGTGCTCCTGCAAATTTTTGATTCTATGTTTCGTAACACTGAATGAATCTTAGTGGTTATATTTCTGCGGTTTACACTTACATTTTATTTCTTAGTTTTAAAATTTAGTTATGTATATTATTATAAAATGCCTCGTATCAGTGAGATTAACCCTATTGAATTATTAAAATATTTAAAAGCTTTGGAAGTGGAACCTTTATTGTAGGTTATTTTCAAAAGAATAATAACCAGTGTTATTAGATTTTGAAAAGTAGAAGCACCAACTCGATCATGAAATGTAGCCCAAAAGCACCACAACAAAATCGTAAAGCGCAATTGTGTAAACCACAGAAATATAACCATCACTGGTAACAACACAAAATACTGTATTCCGCATTTCACTGGTTCCCTGTTTCAAAATTATTATTTTTATACGCAAGGGCGCGTTTTTGTAATGAAATTTTAATTTTTCTATTTTCCAATTTAATTGGGAATATTTTTTCATTAGTCAATGTTTTTCTTCCGAGTGTTATCTAAAATTTACTAATTTAGTGACGAAATAAAGTGAAACCTACCTCATAATTCAATTTCTCAATCATGTTAATTTTTTTGTGAACGTTAAAATATTACTTGGATGCCTATGGTGGCAAAATTGTTGCATCAACAAGGTTTTTCATTGTATTTTAGAATTTTAAAATCAATAATTATCTTTGTGACGAATTTCGTAGTCCCAATTCTATGTTTACCTGCGTACTGTGATGAATTTCGAACCCCCCCCCCCCCCTTCAGGTATTATGAAGGCTAATTATGAAAATTAATTCTCAACAATTGTAACTTTAATGTTAAATAGTATCAGGAATTCTAAGTTATATTTTTGAAGTATTTAATTAGTATGTGAAATGTTAAAGTTCTTGGATAGTAGACTTCCGCGGACAGCTAATCTTGAAAAATCTTGTCTTCCGGATGGATTCCGCGTCACTATAGCTCGACTTGATGCCGACGTTTCGCCAACCATTACAGGTGGCATCTCCTCAGAGCTGTCAACCTATCTCAGCCTCAATCCTTAAAATCAGAATTAAAACATCTATCATCTGCCTTATTATCAAACAATTTCTCCCATTACAACATTCAAAAAGCCATAAAGAAATACACTTCACCTAAAATTCCAAATCGACCTGAGCCAGAAACCCTCCCACCTGCTTTATCCACGGCCTATCTTCCATATATTCAAAATATAACAGATCGAATTCCCAAAATCCTCAAAAAACATAATATTTCTACCCGTTTTTCCACACTTCCAAAATTATCTCAGTTTTACAAACCTATCAAAGATCCCCTTCCTCCTCTCCACTCAGAAGGTGTTTATAGTATTCCCTGTTCTTGCGGTAAAGTCTACATTGGTGAAACAGGTCGTACAGTAGCTACTCGTGTGAAAGAACATGAACGCTGTACAAGACTTCGTGACACCAGTAGATCTGCACTTGCGGAACACAAGTTTAACACAACTCATCAAATCCTTTTTGAAGATACTAAAATCCTAGTCCGAGCCCCAAACTTCTATCAGCGAAAAATCCTTGAAGTTATAGAAATCCTAAAACATCCGAATAATCTGAACTGTGACTCAGGATATTACCTTCCCAACATTTGGAAACCCATCCTCGAAAATTCCACTTCGCACATGATCGCACAATGGCAGGGTCAGGTGCCGGAACAAAGGCAGTGAACTATGTAACGTGAAGGATTTTTCCTACAATAAATACAGCTACAGAAACCAGTAGAACCAGTTTCAGTTCAAGCCTCAAGCCTGCTCTGAAGATGCCACCTGTAATGGTTGGCGAAACGTCGGCATCAAGTCGAGCTATTGTGACGCGGAATCCATCCGGAAGACAAGATTTTTCAATGTTAAAGTTGAACATTTTTAAGAAAAGCAATTATTTTCGAATTCTATGTTAGAAAAGAATAGTGAACATACCAATTCAATATTTTGAAAATATAACTAAAAATTGCTGATTTTCAATATGTAATTTACACATTGTTGAAAATCAATTACCATTCGAATGTATGTCGACAAAGTAATTTATTAGATCAAATGAACATATTTATTGATCAGATTGAGTTGTTTACAAATGTCACTGAGGTTCAGTTTATTACAGCAGACCTTTCCCCTCTTAATCGACGTGATATTATTAATAGCTATTCTTCATTTGAATCGACCAGATGAAAATAAAAGTTCATGAACGGAAATAGACGTGACCAGGACCGTTGGAAACTCGATGAATGCGATTGCCTTACGACTGTGAAACGCGTATCTTTAATCTGAAAATATAGTATGTTGGTATGTTCTTTATATCAAACGAAGTCGGCATGACCCTTTTTCAATATCGATTTCCGGGAAATTTAGAGGTAATGTAGCATAAAAAACATGTAACATAGACCATAGACTCATATTAAAATCTTTGCTGGATATGTGTTTTTATTCCAGATTCTACATCGACGAATTAAATAATTCTTAACACATCAAACGTATTTTTATTGGTATTGTATTATTATCCTGGGTGGTGGGTGGTCTACCAAATACACATTTCACATTATAAACTTTATAAACTCATTTTAAAATTTTATTTGTTCCAGGGAGGTTTTCAATGCCATCTGTGTTCGGCTTGGAAACACTGTACACATTCCTGGAAATGCGCTTCAAGAAGTCTTCAATGAAATGCAACTGTATCCGTCCAAATCTCAAGGTAGGTTTAGCAAACGTGTGTTGGGGTGACAGAAAAATTGTAGAACTGCAAGTAGTTTCCGCTGATCCTTCGTTTGTTTCAATATTCATATATAATTTCTGAGATCATTAGCATTTGGTTGCAAACACGGTCGTATATACAGGTCTGGGGACTCGTATGTTTGACATGGGTCTCTCACGCGTTGCCAAACTCGTAGTCCCTCGCTCAGCTACTAGCTAGAGCTTGGATCGACGTGGTAAAACGATTTCTTTCCGGAATCGCAAGCAGTGTTACTAAGTATTCTGATTTGAGAGAGGAATAGAACTGTTACTCTTGTCAAAATGTATTACTCACCTTAAAAATAACATCCCCTTTTTCGCACACATAAAGGACCTCGTTAAAACGATTTCTATCCGGAATCGCAAGCATCCACCTTTTTCGCATTTCCGCATCTCTCGGCACTTCAAAAACAGAAGTTTTTTGCTTTACACTTTTGTACCCCGTTTTGCATTTCGGCACAATGCAAAGTTTCGTCATTTTTTCTGAAAACGCCGTGTGTGTCCCTTGTGTTTACAACTTAAGAATGACAGTTGTCAGAGAATACTCTCAGACTACTGCGTCACCCGTGACGTCTTTTGGTACTACGCGACAGTCGACGCTTAGCGGTCCCACTCCTCACATAGGAAACAGCCTCGAGTCCCCAGACCTGTATGTAAGACCGTGGTTGCAAACAAGAACAAATCAGTGGTAGTATAATTACATTTAAATTTCTGTGCGTACCTATTTGATTTTACTATAAAATATAATGAGACTACACTTACTTTACTTTCCGCACTTACGTAATATAAGAGGTATTGTAATCGGATGTAAACGGATATCCATCTTCAGTTTTTCAAATAGAATTATAGTATTTTATTGAACCATAATGACAACAGTGTTCTACTCGTTATAAATATATATCAGGCATTTATTTAACCTGCAGAAGTATTCGAAATATTCATCATCGATGTGACAGCACAGTCTATTTTATGGGTTTACTCTGTGGATAATATTGATAGTTAATGTGACAGCAAGTGTCAGTATAATTCGAATGTTGAACATGACGTAACATAATGACATGAAAATGATTGATATATGACCACAGAACAACCATAAACATATGACACGAAGGACGAAGGTAATGACCACGGTCGTACATACAGGTCTAGGAACTCTATGTTTGACATGAGTCTCTTACATGTCGCCAAACTCGTAGTCCCTACCTCAGCCACCACCTAGCGCTTGGATCGAAGTATGGCAACAATCACATTATTGAGTAAACAAATTTTTCTCGTAACGCAATATTTACTATTCTGATTGGAGAGAGGAATAGAACTGTTACTCTTGTCAGAACGTATTACTCACCTTAAAAATAACTTCCCCTTTTTCGTTATACATGCTTCGTTATACTTTTTTTACGTTATACATACTCGCACACAAAAAACCTCGTTAAAACGATTTCTGTCCGGAATCGCAAGCATTCACTTTTTTCGCATTTTCGCATCTTTCGGCACTTTAAAAACAGAAGTTTCTTGCTTTACACTTTTGTTTGTTTTGCACAATGCCCGGTTTCGTAATTTTTGTCTAAAGACGCCGGTATTCCTTGTGTTTACAAGTCAACAATGACAGTTGCCAGAGAACACGGTCGTATACGTGCCAGAGATCATTCCTCGACTGATGCGCCACCCTTTTGGTACTATGCAACAGATGACGCTTAGCGGACTCACTTCTCACATAGGAAACAGTCTCGAGTTCCCAGACCTGTATATACGACCGTGGTAATGACCATCAGCTTCTAAAACATTTTCTATCGTTGAATGTGAAATTAATTTCAATTCAGTGAAAATGTAGGAAGATGTCTGGATGAGAGATGGCGCTGGTACCAAAATGCTGTCGTTTATGATAACCGTAATCGTTAGTTTTTCTTTATTTTTTAAACACTAGTACCATAATGTCTAATTATAAGCCATAGAGGTTATGTTGCGATCCAAATTCGACCTCAAAAAGTCTGTAGACTTCTTGTTGAACCGTATTGGGTGGTTTTGTTGGAATTGCGATCACTGAACACCTTCAAGGGTTGGGATATACATTAGTTGGCCCAAGTTCTCACATAGGAGGTATTGTTTTAGGATGGCAGGAGGTGTCAGTATAAAACAAGGTTGTATTATAAGGTGAATAATTTCGAAAGTCAACCTGACTGCAGGTGTCGTTATAAAACAGTTGTGAAATTCATTGTATAAAATTTCAATGTAACATAGAGGATAATTCAACGTCTTTTATGTTCCTACAAGCTACAAGCATACATTCGACACGCAGAAGTGTCCAAAAGCGTTGCTTATAAAAGTGAGGGAAGGTTTTTCATTATATTGGTCGAAAACAATACTACTATAGTCAAAGTATATGACTATGAATACTACAGGTGAGAAAAAGTGCCGTACTTTTTAATTTTCTGCTCTAACAAAATTCACAATTGAGATTTTGAAAGTGGGTATCCATCTTGACGTTGAGACTCTGATATGAATGAGATGTTCTCTCGTAATATATAATTCATAATGTGCTGATTGAGAATTTTTGTGAATATATTAATGTCTGTCGAAATTTTCCCTTTTACTATCCTGTGCCAATAACAAAAATTATATCGAAGTTAAGTCGAATTAAAAAATAATTTGGAAGGGTTTTTATTGTGCTTTCGTCAGTTATAATTCTAACTGTATAAATAAGAACATTCATTTATGAGGAACACTTTTAAAATGCCTGCTAAATTGATTAAATTAATACACAAACCTAGCTATGGTAAAACAGAGAAAACAAATAGGTTACATAGAACATCAAGAATGGTTCTGAATTCGAAACAAGAAACAGACTACGGAATACAAGGTGTAACGACTACATTCTTTGAAGATTTGAATGAAAGTTCCATTATAAATATGGAGATGAGTTTCAGTGAGGATTTTTGATACAGAGCTCATGATAATAAGTATGGTAATATTTAAATTTGGAGTTCAGATGATAATAGATTAATCTACGAGTTCTGAGAATCTATCTAAACATCTCGTTGAAGCGCTGTGTACCCGGAATTAACGAGAAATGATGAATAGAATTTGTTTTTACTGAGGACCTACTTGATGGAAACCTAATGGAGCCCGTAAATGATCTGATCGGTCCAAATTGTATGACCCGTAATGGGCTCTTCCTTGTTCTCTATCTCTAGTACTTATACATATACCAGCGCCGAGCGAGCAGTAAAGTGTACACAGAGAAAGGAAAGTGTTCACCACAGAACAATATGTAACGAAAGGTCTTATCACATTCAATCATTCAAAAGTATTAAAAAAACTAGCAGCTAGAGAACTTCAATTCTAGATTGTTTGATATTTGAATTCCAAATCAACGAGAATGATGTTTACCTTTTCTTTATGTCAAGTTAAAACATCGATCTAATGTGAAACGAATAAACCAGAAATGCGTAGAAATATTTATCTGACACAGATAGTTACTAGTTGTAAATGTTGAAAACCGGAAGAATTAAAATAATGAGCTGTTTTCTGCAAACTTTTGTACAATATATTAAAATCTTCATTATATTGATTTCTATTGCAGGGATTTGTTAGTTTGTTCGATGTTAAGTTCTCAATTCGAGGGAAGGGTTGTTTGTTGTTCTATGCTCTAGTCGATAAACAAGTAAATTACATAACCATAATGTTTGATAAATACAAACAAAACAAAATGTGATGTACATATCTTGAAAATAACACATATTTCTGTATTAAAAATGGTACAATTTTCTGCCTGCAGTTTCTTCAATGATCCAGGTTGCAAGACAGTGTAGTAGAAGAAATGGAAGTTATGTTACTTTTGGAGAATTCTGCTTGCTTGCAAAGGCTCAGAAAGAAATGCAGAGAAGCAGCCCAAACCCGAGCGAACTCAGGAATAATCAAATTAACAATACCAGTAAGTCTGTAATATTATGTATCTTAGTGACTACTACAATAAATATAGGTTTATGCACAAGTTTCTAAGAGGTATTATTTATCCTTGAAGTACAAGACTATTTTTCAATCTGAAAATTAGATTCTCAATGCAATAACTACATAAATTCTCTAGTTTAGAAGTGTATGGTTGCTTGGAGAATTTTGTACATAGGATTGTGATTTAACTCTCTTTACATTACCTCATGTGACCAATGCAAGTGTGACTGAAATTTATTAAATTGTAATGTAATGTAGTTTTATTAACTTTCAGAATGCAAAAGCAATTGCGAAGTGTTTTTGGGTGGCTCCTGCAACCCTACTACATGGCGAGCAGACACTGCAATACCTGCATTAGAGAGTGCTGGCATTTCTTTCTACAACCCAGTGAGTTGATAATTACTAATTGAGTAAAATGCAAATTGTTCTAACATTAGAGTTTTCTAGCAAGTGTCAACATGGGCTCCTGAGCTAGTAGCCGAAGAACATAGTGCGAAACAGTCTGCTTCCATTCTGTTCTTCGTAGTTGATTCTCAAACTAGAAGTACAAGCGGGATGATTGAAGTCGCATATCTGGTAGCTTCAGGACGTTGCGTCATACTTGTAGCATATCCTTATCATCTAGAACAATCGATAATGGGGGAAATGATCTCACAAAGGTATAGCATCTGCTGTTGAGAAGTGGCTATCTATCTATGTTTTTTTTTTTTGTTGCAGGGAATATAATGATCTGGTAGATGGTCAGAACAATTTGATGATGTTAGTTAAGAGTAGAGGAGTTAAGGTACACAAGAGTCTCACAACAGCTTTACAATGTACAGCTAATATTCTACACAAAGGAATTTCACCTGAACAACAAGTTATAAATAAGTTAAGGTAATTGAACAAACTTTTTTCTAATATAGTCCTGTTTAATGTACTGTTTTTTGTTTACGTCATTGTCTTGTCAGAATGGCAACAGCTAGTTAATTGAAGACATGGTAGAGTCACTTTTATATGCTTTGACAGGTGTTAGTGTCTGTCAACTAGGATCATGAGAAGCATGTTCTCGCAAGGTTTAATTTACCTCATGAAATCCAAAAATACATACAGACCAGTGGCGGCTCCTCGAAGGAGGCTAATTTATCTTAATGATCATTCTCCATTTTATTTCCTGTTTCTCTGATAATTTTTAAAATTTTACAATTAATTCCCCGTTCTCAGTAGTTATTTATCTGGCAACAGTGCCCTGAGGCTAGACTCTATATATCTCAAACGCTGAGCACGTGTTGTTCAACGCAGTTGCCGTTTTTCCGACCAGTCCGAACGCCAACTGGGTAAATCAGCGAAAATGGCAACACCCTCTGGAGGCTAGCCTGCGGCAGCCGCTAGCAATCTATGAAATACGAGACGTGCGTTCTGCCGACTGCTGAGTAGGTCAGTCAGTGCTTGTTCATGTATTGTCACGCCACGCGAAGTAAGGTTAGATTGTTGTCTGTTGTAAATTTAAAATGAGTGTTAGTGAGTTAATTGCTGCCTTTTAGAAAATCCATTTAGTGAATTAACATACGATAAAAGTGTGTCTTTTAAATAAACGACCTTTACCGGATTTGAAAGGATTAGTAATGTCAGGTAACTATCAAAATCGATCATTGTTAATACTAATAGTAGTATTGACAAGACGAAGTTTTAAAAAAAATCATTGATTTCCCTGTAATGCTCAAACTCGATGGAATTTTACATCACGTGTAGTATTTACCATCCATAAAAATAAAGACAAATTAATTGAAACATTTGATTTTGTATTAAACAGTGATCAACAGATCAGGTTTCATTAAATGCTGCTGTTGGTTTAAAATCTTATTTAGAAAATGAAGAATTTTTGTTTTTTCTTGATCATTTTAAATTAATATTTGAACACACTGATCTTATTTTTCAAATTTTACAACATCCTCCCGCGAAAAGGAGGAAAACATATAATTTGGTAGACAAGAAACTACATTAAGTATAAACAACTTTTTTATGAAATTTTAGATACTATTAAAGGTCAAATTGAGATTCGATTTTCCGATTTACATGAATTGAAGTTTTTTGAGTTGACGAATAGAAGATTTTTCGAATCTTTTTCAAAAGAGTTCCCCAATACACTTTAAGATAATTCAGTTCTCAAATATAAATTTTTTGATAAAATAACACTGCACAATGAATTATGCGTTATATACTCGGATAAAGATATTTTAAGCCAGTACGACAGACACGCCGATATGATAAAATATATGATAGACAATGATTTGCAACAAGTCTTACCTCAGTTTTATAAACTACTTTGTTTGATTAGTCACCATTTCTGCCACGTTGGCATCGGTGGAGAGATCATTTTCTACTCTCAAACTAATTAAAACTTACATGCCAAATACAATGGCCAAAATCGTTTATACAATGTTAGTTTAATATCTATTGAAAAAGATTTAGTAAAACACTTAAAACAAAATGATACATTTTTTGATAATATTATTGATCATTTTTCGCAAACTAAAGACCGTAGAATTCCGTTAATATATAAAAAAAGTTAATAAAATTAATAAAAAAAAACAAAATATGAAAAATTCCAAAAAAAAGAAAATATTAAAAATCCAAAAAAAATAATAGACAAAAAACGAACAAAAAAAATTTTGGGCAAGAGAAACTCTATACCTCCACGTTGGTTCTTGCTGGGTAACAATTAATTTTGTCACTGAAGTAGCTGGTACGGTCGCTGTGCAAAGGTTAAAAGGTTGTGAATAGAGTATATTTTTACAAAAACGTTTTATGTCCAGCCTCCTCTCTCAAAAATTCACGAGCCGCCACTGATACAGACTTGTACCAAAACACCACATTAGTATAAGGAAAACTAGATATGTGTTTTGACAATTAAGTTGTCATCTTCCAATGCTTTAGCTTTCAAATTGTTGACTATACATATCAGGATTGATAACCATTGTAATCCACTACATACTCAGTATATTGATTTTTGAAGTTCTCATGATCCTCTTATCCAAAAAATGGTTGATTTCTTTTTAGACTAAACTGAAATGAATATTCAAGAAATCTTGAACTTGATATATTGGGTTTTCTAATCATATGTGTATACAGTAATTTAGAATAAAGGTTCTTGACCCAGTATGAATTATATCTAAAATTCTCGGGAAATAGGTCACATGAACACTTTGTTTTATATTTTTGTCTTTACGTACGTTTCGGTCTCACGAACATCATCAGAAGACTTATTATGTCAAAAAAGGTTTTTTAAAACTAATTACAGCACAAAGCGTGCATATCGCACCAATGTCAATTGAAAATGCATCGAAATTGTTCCGTCAATATTTCAAGTATAAAATATAACAAGAATCCACTATTCGGTAATATTCTTATAATATACATGTTGGTATAGAGTCTCAACGACTGGAGAAAACTATTATGTTGAGTATCTACTCTCGAACCAGATGTAACGATTTATGAGGTACTTGATAAAGGTTGCAGACCCGTATACTTTTTAGCATTCTTCCTAAAATATACTTTTAACATTATAAAGACGCATGTAGGAATTTGCAAGAATTTTAATTAATTAAGTTAATATAAATCTGTCTGAATATCAGTCCTATGATTTACAGATTTGGAGTCACGTTTTATGTGAATCATCTCCAGAATAGATCTTTTATAATAATATGTTTCCTTAGTTAAAATATTAGCATTTTTGTAATCAAATTGGTGGTTATAATCAAAGCATTGTTTAGCAAGGGCGGTGGAATTTTCTAAGTTTTTATTTCTTGTGCTATACTTTTGGCCATACATTCTTTTTTGTAAATATTGTTTAGAGATTCCAGTATTTGACATAATAAGTCTTCTGATGATGGTCGTGAGACCGAAACGTACGTAAAGACAAAAATATAAAACAAAGTGTTGATGTGACCTATTTCCCGAGAATTTTTATATATAACAGTAATTTAGTTATAAAAACAATATGTGGAGTGGCAATACTTTGGTAGCGACTATTGTGTAAAGGAAGAAGTCCTTGTGGTGCAAAAACCCATCATGGGTGACATACCTGGTGTTATATATAGCTGCACGCGGCGTATAGTCTTCTACTAAACTAATATCTAGCAAGAAGTTGGTTACCAAAATAGATATCTAGATTTCTAAATGATGTTGTTGGGTTTGGGAACTTTTTTTATCTCCATGTCAGTATAGAATTTGCAGAGCAATTTCATTATTGTTTAGATTTTCAACACTAAATTCAATTTGTTAAGTTTAGTAAACACTCTGGGGTTACTGAACAACAACTGTATATTTGGCATTGAATTTGAGCAGTTATACCTGTTGCTATCAGGAGGTCTCTCGTAAAATGATCAGATTGTCTAGATTATTATTTATTTATTTATACAAATCAACAGATTACATATATGAGTATGTATACAAGTAATCCAATTACAGATGTGATTTATATTTTAATGATTATTAAACAATTTGATTAATATACAAATTTGATTTATATTTAATTTTTCTATCAAAGAATATGTTGATATTGATTATAAATACCGGGATATCAAAAATTATATTGGTCAAGGGTGGTTGTGGAATCTGAAACGTGTGTCTTACTTTACGTTTGAATTAATTATGTCATAATTAATTTGAAGTTTCTAAAATTGCGAAATTTCGTAATTTTATACGAATATTGTAACACTCAGAAGTCTTAAGCGCTTTGGACTCCGGGATTTTCAGGTGGCCTATTGAAATTAGAAGGTTCGAATTATCTAAAATCATAATTGCATGAACGCCAGACGTCCTATGTAATTAGCTACGAACGAAATCATTTTGACATATGCCTCGAGGAGCTCGCTGCGCGTAAGTTAGAGTTTAAACATTTTACCTCGGTCTTGTTAATTTGGGGCCGTTTCTTGCCCCGTGCGACCGGCGCCAGTTGTAATGAAGTGTTTTTGGCTATGGGCCGCTAGCTTTTACCCGCTTCGTGTATATTTTAGTCGCGAGAAAATTCCCTTTGGTACGTCGCACGTTAGACGCGAGTAGCTGAGATCTGAGAATAGTTCAAACTGTTTTAATTAAATTTTCCTATTTAATGGACATTTATTGAAAAAAGAAGGGCCGTCGGGCACGGTCCGATACTAAATCTAACTACTTGGAGCGAAAACGGCACGCGAAAAGTCGTCATAAAGCCGAATTAGGTACAACCAGTTTGCACTTTTCTAACTCGCGTGCTACGGCTTCTCACGTGAACGTCATTCGATTTACGGAAAATTAACTATTTCAAAACAGTTTTTGACCCGGATTGTGGCTATCACGACCTTTGAATAATATTGAATTAATATTAGTTTTTTTTCGGGAATATTGTAAATCCGTTCAGGAACATTTTGCAAAATCGGAGTAGCCCGCAAATTTTCCCAGCTTTTATACTTTTTTCGTCTAATTTGACCCGACTATAAGGATACATTAAATTTTATTTTACTTGAATCATAATAAACTGCATAAGATACTTTTTTGTCATGAAGTGTGAGCAAATTTGCACCAGCTTTGGAATATCGTCGAGTTGTTGCATATTCGGGGGATTTTATGAATTTTCTTTGAATATTTTCTATCTGCTTCATGTATTTTGAATGAAATGGATACAATACAAGGCTGCAGTATTCTAGTTTAAAGTGGATAAAAGTATTATAAAGCATTACAAGGTTCTTCTAATTCAAAAATCTCGTACATTTTAGTACCGGGATATCAAAAATTATCTTGGTCAAGGGTGGTTGTGGAATCTAAAACGTGTGTCTTACTTTACGTTTGAAATAATTATGTCATTATCACACTGACATCATCAATAACCTACAAATTTCATACCTATTTATTCAGTTGTAGAACAATAATGGACTACAAATTTTGAAATAACGGTTTTAGTAACAAGAAAAACTAAATTACAGTAATTGTTGGAAATTTCCCCCGTTTTGTTCGATGCACAAGTTGACGCGCATCCTCATGCTGTGAAAACTGTTTTGCAGCATTTCTGGCGTTATGGTTGCACATTGCTGAACTATTCTTTGTTGAAGTTCTTGCAAATTATTTACCGGAGTTGCGAAAATCTTGTTTTTTAAGTAAGGAAATATAAAATAGTCCATAATTGTCAAACAAGGTGATGTATGCAAACTTATCAGCCGGTCATCAAAAAACTCGCCGAGAAAAGCAATATTCTCTCGTGTAGTATGTGCTGTTGCACCGTCATGCTGGAAATAACCGTACCGAAGTTCATCATCGTTCAACTGTTGCACAAATTCAGCCAAAAAGTTGTGTCTGTACTTTTCTGCGTTGACGGTGAAATCGAAAAAAATTGGCCCATTTATTCTTCTGCGAGAAACTGCCATCCAAACACCGATTTTTTGAGCATGTAGTGGCGATTCAGTAAAAACATGAGGGTTATCATTGCTCCACATTCGCATATTTTGAGAATTGATGTATCCCGAAAGGTGGAACCACGCTTCGTCGGAAAAAAAAGTTAAGTCCAGAAGATCGTCATTCATTAAATTATTGACAAACCAATGGCAGTAAGCAAGGCGTCTGGGGTGGTCTGCGGGCAGAAGAGCTTGATGTGCTTGCATCTTATATGGATGCATGTTCAAGTCTTTCTTTAAAATCTTCTGACATGTTCCATAAGAAAGTCCAATTTCTTGAGAAAGACGTTTCAAAGGTTTTGCAGTTTCCTCTTCCATACGTTGACGAACGTCATTGACAACTTGTACGAACTCTTGGTCTACCAGCACCTTTTTTATGAGTCACACAACCAGTTTCGCGAAACACTTCAACACAATTTGTAAGGCACGCATAAAAATTGTCCGGTAATATTGCAACGTTTGGGAAGTGCTTTCGAAAATTGTCCAAACACAAACGTTGACTGTATTGCCAATTTCCATTAACTAGCGCACCCGTTCGAAAATAGGCTTCAATCATGAAAATTTTGTGCTGTGTGGTAAGAGGCATGATTCAAAAACTGGATTAGAAAATCTCAGCACAATGACTTAACAGATTCTGACACAACAAAACATATTCAAAAATTTAAAGTAAGACACACGTTTTACATTCCACAATCACCCTTGACCAAGATAATTTTTAATTTGTAGTTCATTATTGTTTTACAACTGAAATAAATAGGTATGAAATTTGTAGGTTATTGATGATGTCAGTGTGACAGTGACATAATTATTTCAAACGTAAAGTAAGACACACGTTTTAGATTCCACAACCACCCTTGACCAAGATAATGTTTGATATCCCGGTATTATGGTCATTAATCGTTAGTTTGGGTACAAAATATATTCCAAGATCATTCACTTTATGAACACGAGATATTTCCATATCGAACAGTACATAGTTCTTTATTTGGCAATAGGTCATGACTTTATTTTTTATTAATATTGAATGGAAGATGATTTTCTGTGTAGATCAGTGTTGTATTTATAATTTCTTCTTCACAGGAATCTGAGGCAAGTTTTCGATTTGTACGGAGGTCAGAGTGGAGAAATCAGCCTATTGAAGTTTCTGAGTGCGTACAAGGAGCTGACCAATCACGATATAAATCACAAAGAGCTATATAGCCACATCTCATCCAAAAAGAATGTAAACAATTCCACCATGGACGATCACATCACATTCGACAAGTTCTGTGCCTTGGTAGCCGAATTCTCATCTGATGGCTGTGATACATGCAGAAACGGTAGATTTTTAGATCCATGCTATTGGAGTTGTGCATATGTGAAGACTCAGCATTTGCTCAAATCTTATCTAGTTGAACCGGTTACTAATGTTCTAGGTATACATACCGAACTAACAATTATAAATGCACCCTGTGTATTTATTGTTCTTGTAGTTGGCACTTATTATTTTAGCACGCGCTAGTTGAAGAACATCTGTCTAAGCGTACGAAATCTGAGTTGAAGGTTTGGAAGGAGGTCTCTATAAAGCTATTTCAGTCACAAATAAAATGAAAACTTATTCTTTATATCTGATGTATTGGATAAAATAGCAAGTCACATTAGAATTAATCATTTGCTGTTGGTTTTGTCCTAAAATTTGGAATGAGAAATTACTTCTCTAACAGGACATCTTATGTGTAACGTTAACATATACACTCATTGCTCATTAGAAACTCAAAATTTATATTTGGTACTTATAGTTATACATTAAAACTAAAATTGAAGATTAGTAATCACACCAAGATTGATACAAATTCTAGTTGCCAAAATAGTGATATTCTTTGACATGATATTATTTTGCGTAATTATGAAAAACTTTCTCTCATTTTAATCGGATCTATTGATAGTTAGATCAGTTTAAAACATACATGTTGATTGGGAAGTATAAATTGAAAACTTGAGAAGTTTTCAAAAAGTAAAGAGAAGGTTGTAAATGCATGTTTTATATCATTTCAAGAACATCAAATTAGTTTCCATTGTAACTGAAATTGAATAACTGGTCAGAGAAAGAATGATCAACTTATATATAATATAGAAAGTACATTACTCCACTTAAACCTTATTAAATCTTCAAGAATTGTGTTCCATTTTTTCTTAATTGTTGCATAATACGGAAAGTAACCAATAATTGATGTGAAAGATTGGGATACTTCATTTGCCACTTGCTATTTTATTGAAATAGTATATTAGATAACTAGTTTCATTAGGATGGTTTTGGCGCACGAACTCTAGCGAGTGTTCCCCAATGGGCCTAATGAAACGAGTTCTCTATACTATTTTTTCTATTCCAAGTTTTCAGAATGTATATTAACTTGGTGAATCTTCAGTTTTGGGGTTTTCTCTTTTTGTCAACACTAACTTCTAAAAACTACAGTGCACTAGAATTTGCGTATCGGTATAAAGTAATAGGCGTCGCGTAATAGAAAAATATACTTAAGTTTTATATAGAGATTGAGCGGACGTCCGGCCGAGTTCGACTTCTTTACCGGACGTCCGGTTTAGCCGGATTTAGCGTTTTAATTTTTATAAACCTATTTTATTCAGTCAAAATAATATATAAAAAAATTAAGAAAATAAGTTATGGTGAATAAACAAAAGCTTTTCTGCATCCTGTGGAGTCGGTCTGGAACGTTTTTCTTCATAAATATTTCTCATTTTTGAAAATGATCTTTCAGAATACACACTACTAGCTGGGGCACTTAAATATTGTTTTGAAATCTTTATCAGGATCGGAAACAAATTGGTGATCTTTCCACCAAACAAGTGGATTGGACAGTCTTGTAAAGGTTCCTTTAGATAGTCTTCAAACTCCTTCATGGTGCCATCACTTATCATTAAACTGGAATTGGAGGTGGTGGCGCTGGCGATACTGTCAAAACTCTTCCACAATGATTCTTCACGTTTAGCAACTTTTGATAATGGTTCATATTCGTCTTCACTATCATCATTACTAGCCGCTCGTTCTAGATTACTAGCTACCATATCATCAGATGTTTCAATATTTTTTGAGGTCTCTAATTTATTTAGACCAATCTGCTTTATAAGATTACAATCTGAAAAGAAAGCTAGTTTATACCTGGGATCTAATACAGTGGCCATCATGTAATGCTCTTTTTTTTCGATATTCTCCAATCTTCTGGTAATTTTTTCTCGTAGGGCCTCTTTGGTTGTACCGACTTCATAAATATCAGAATCGATGAACAATTGTTTGTTTAAAGTTGCTACTGTTGGTATTACATCTGAAATTATAGATTCTGTACAGCTAATTGTCCTTGTTACCTCTTCATACGGCCGCAAAAGTTTCAAAGTAGAGTTCAACAATTCCAAGTCTTTCTTGAACTTATAAATTGTCTTAATGTTGGCTGCATTATCCTAGAATCCGGCACACTTCTACTTGTTCCTGGCTGACTAACATTAAAATAATGTTTTTCATTTATGTAATTATACCTTAAATTTATACAGCTTGATCTGTAAAATGACTGGTTTAGTTTGAAAATAATGCGATCAGAATCGAAACTAGTGACAATTATCATTGTACAAATAGCGTTAGTAAAAACGAAGAAATATTCTTATTTTCATTATAATTTGAAGTAAAAGATGCATGCTCTCTCAGATTTCGTACTGCTCAGATTGAATTACAGTTCAATTGTTTTATTGCTTTTTTGCACTTATTTGAGTTAATGCAAGTTTTCAAATGCTTGAATGCTGCATGCATGTAATTTGGTTGATGATCACTAATTTGATATAATTTTGCAATTTTTACTAACAAAAACAATGTCTCATTATTAATTATATTAGTGTAACATAAGAAATGTGCTCTGAAAACTATTTGTTTATTGTTCATTTTCATACTTCAATTCATATAAATATGAATATTTGTTTAATTTTTCGTAAAAAAAATTTTCCTCGTCCCCTAAAACCTGCATCTGAGTGCTGAAAATGTTTTCATTATTTTCTAGTATTCACAGAATTAATATTAGTATATTTACGAAATTTTGTATTCATTATTTCTTTCTTCATCCCTTAAAACCCGCTCCTGGTGGAGTGATTAACATTTTTTCACTTTTTTTCGTAAGCATATTCAGAGCTGGTTTAGTGGTACATAGATTTTTGTTCCCCTAAAAACTGAGAATTGAACCAATGTCCTCTGAAAACTGTTTATTGTTCATTCTCGTACTACAATTCATATAAATATGAATATTTGTTTAATTTTTCGTAAAAAAAATTCTCCTCGTCCCCTAAAACCCGCATCTGAGTGCTAAAAATGTTTTCATTATTTTCTAATATTCACAGAATTATTATTAGTATATTTACAAAAATTTTTATTAATAATTTTTTTCTTCATCCCTTAAAACCCGCGCCTGGTGTAGTGCTTGACATTTTTTTACTTTTTTCATAAGCGTATTTACTGGTTTAGTGGTACATAGATTTTTGTTCTCCTAAAAACTGAGAATTGAACCAATGCGCTGCCTCGTACATGTAGTGCAAATTTATTGTTATATCCAAGTGTGAATTTGTATTGTAACCACGATTCATTGTTCGATCAAGTATCGATTTATTATTACACACATTCGAGTCGTGTTTCAATTTATCACTAATATGATTAATTAATGTTTTTTCCCTCCCCAGGTATGAATTATATATAAATTCTTGGAAAATAGTTCACACTAACACATATGCTTTTATTTTCCTCTTTAGGTACGTTTCGGTCTCACGACCATCATCAGAAGACGTATCAATGTCTAAAACGGGAGTTCTTAAAACTAATTGTATCATCACAAATAATTGATTAATTTCTTTGGAAGTTCTTCTTTTATTTACAAATATACCAGTCGTTTTGGCATTGAGTATCATCAAAAAACGTTGGGCATGAATTAAAAATTACACACCTCTAGATCAATTTGAATTTATAAATGCGGTAAAGTTTTGTTTAGAATGCACTTATTTTCAATACGGTGAGCAATATTTTGGACAAATATTCAGCACAGCAATGGGATCTATTTCAGCTACTATTACTTGCCTAGTTATGAAATGCCTAGAGGAGTCTGTAATAAATTCATTAGATTTTCAACCCTTATTCTTCTAATGGTATGTAGATGGTTGCCTAATGTGTGTTCCCAATGATAAAATTCAGTACGTGATTAATAAATTTTACAATTTCCACTGTAAACTTCAATTTACTTGTGAAGTAGAAGTGAACAAAAACATAAAGTTCCTAGAAATGATCATTAGGGCATGAGTCAGATGGAAAAATAAAAACTTCGTGATTTACTAAAGAAGTTTGGTCTGAGCGATATCTTTTCTTCAACTCAATTGCACCAACGAGTTATAAAAAAGCCTTACAGATCGCGCTATTAAATTGTCCCACCCAGAGGACCGTTCCAAAGATTTGAGAATTGTTTGTAATACACTGGAAATGAATGGGTACCTACAAACTAAAAAAAGAATAAACAAAATCTATAATGAAACGTATATAAATACATAAACAGTAAAGCAGATAATTTTATAACATTACCGTACATTCCTGAGACCTCAGAGAAAATTAAGAAATGTTTAAAAAAGTATTATTTAAATGTTGCGCATAAACCTACTAATTGTGTTGGGAAATATTTTTCAAATCTAAAACCTCTAATACCTAAAGATAAAAAAACTACACAGTATACAAATTAAATTGTTTAGATTGCAATGGGATACAGAAATCTCTAAACAATATTTACAACAAAGAATGTATGGCCATAAGTACAGTACTAGAAACAAAAACTTAGAAAATTCCACCGCCCTTGCTAAAACATTGTTTTGATTATAACCATCAATTTGATTACAAAAATGTTAATATTTTAACTAAAGAAACCAATTATTATAAAAGATGTACTTTGGAGTTGATTCATATAAAACGTGACTCCAAGTCTGTAAATCATAGAGCAGACGTTCAATCATTAAGTCAGATTTATACGAATTGAATTAATTAAAACCCTTGGAAATTCCTACACGCGTCTTTATAATGTTAAAAGTATTGAAAAGCTTTGTGTCGCTGTTATTTAAGTATCTTCTGAATATAATCAAACAAAATCTTGTTTGATATAATTTGTATTGTATTGAGTATAACATTAATCTTATAATAGTATAGTTTATATTGCACAATGCAACAAAAAAAAAATTGTTGAATTAAATTGATTATCAAAACTATCAAAATAGACAAGCGGCTCTCTTCCAGAGCTTTCTCAATATAATTATGTTTCATAGAATCGGTAACATCGAACTCTATCAAAATTATCGGAGCCACAACGAGTATATTTTAGGTTGAATGGTCAATTAGCAGCTATATCTCTAATAAGGTCGTGACAATCTTTTTCTATTACCTCATAAATCTTCAACATCTGATTCGAAAGTTGATACTTGAGCGTTATATTTTTGGTTTCAGTCTTATTTCAAACGATGCTTTGAAATTACTGAAATGAATTTTATAAGAAAATTGCTGAGCAGGGAATTCTTCATTCATATACTTGAAACATTAATATGTTACAATTCGATTAACTAGTATTTCTGTTCGTTTCGGCGACGTGGGTATACTTAATTGAAATTGGTGCGATAAGGACGCTTTGTGATGATACAATTAGTTTTAAGATATCCCGTTTTAGATATTGATACGTCTTCTGATGATGGTCGTGAGACCGAAACGTACGAAAAGACGAAAATAATAAGCATATGTGTTAAAGTGACCTATTTCCCGAGAATTTATATATAAATAATGTGATTAATTGAACATTGTATAGATTTTATTTACTTCGATATTTTCAACACAATGTACAGGGTGTCCCATTTTGGGTACTTTTGCGGGGTATCTCCTTTATTTTTAAAGATAGATAGTTGCGGTTTTCGCGACACTGTGCTACTTTTTCGTAAAACTCAAGATGCCGTCAACAGAATTTTCATAGCCCTTTTAGTTTTTAAGATACAGGGCATTTCTGAAAATGTTGCATTTTGTGACCCCCCTCGTATCTCCGTTATCCTTCAACTTATCGAAAAGGTAAAATAACATTCTAATAGTTTTTTTCCGTAGAATGCAGTGGTGTAGATAACTTTTGTTACATATTTACTGTTTTTGAGTTATATAGCAAACTTATGTTTTTTTAAATGGAACACCCTGTATATTTATAGACTATAAAATTTGTCTTTTTTTTACCTTTTCAGAAATATATGATAGTATAAACTTTTTTTCAGAAACACGCAAATAATTGACAATTTTTAGAAATTAAATACATATTTTAATTGTAGGCCATTGATATTGTTTATGACAAGAAACAGAAATAAACATCAAATCTCTATCGCATTTAAGCTGTTTATTTTCGTTCTTTTGGTATCATTATTCAATAGATATTTATCAATTTTTTCGAATAATGGCAGTTTACGAAAATTATGAGAAATATGATATGATGGTATGTTTTATACAGAGTAATGAAAATTCTGAAGAAGCTTCGGAATTATATTTCCAAAGGTGAGTAAGCTATTATGGCTATGAAAATCTCTATTATCATTTTAATTTTTGCTTGTTAGATATCCAGAAAGAAGGCAACCGTTTTTTGGGATATTAGCCCGTTTAAAAGCAAATTTAGTTGAGCACGGATCATTTGTTCACCCGCGCCCTAAAACATACAACAAAGAGAACAGGGAAAGAAAAGAGATAGATACTTTAGGATATATAGAAGCAACACCTTCGTCCTCATGTAGAAAAATTGAGAAGGAAATTGGTGTGCCAAAAACTAACGCTCAGAGGATCTTGAAGAAATATAAGTATCATCCATACAAATTTAATATACTACAACATTTGCATCCTGGCGATGCCGAGCGCCGGGCACTGTTTTGCCAGTGGTATTTGCAACAAATCGATGCTAACAATTTATTTGGCAGTCTTGTTTTCTGGTCAGACGAATGCTTTATTTCAAGTGCTGGCATTTTCAATCGTCACAATACCAGGAACTGGCGTAGTGAAAATCTGCATTTGATGTTTGAAAGGGCACAACAAGGACGCTTTGGAGTTGGGGTTTCATGTTTTATTTTGGGTAGACATATAGTTTATAGGATTTTTGAAGGAGGTCTTACAGCACGTAGATACCTAGAAATTCTTGAGGAAGTTATTCCAGAACTGCTCGAAAACATTCCATTAGCCCAGTATAATGCTGTTTACCTACAGCAAGATGGTGCCCCAAGTCATAACTCTAGGCTCTTAAGGGCCTTTCTTAATAATAACTTTCCTCAAAGATGGATAGGTACCAACGGACCTGTTAGATGGCCTCCACGATCACCAGATCTCTCAATTTTAGATTTTTTTTATGGGGTTATATACAAAATGAAGTATATAAAACTCGATATGACGGCATTGCAAAACTTCGAGAGGCAATTTATTTAGCTTTTCGAAATCTGCGAATGAGAACAATGGTTCTTTTGAACGCTATTCAAAGAATCTCAAAGATGTGCCAATTTTGCATTAGAGAAAATGGTGGTCAATTTGAACATCACATTTAATTTTTTTTAATAATGTTATTTTTTTGTGTTTTTGTTATATTGTCACTTTACGCCACAAAACTGTTGTTACAAACTTACTGTTAGAAAAAAGATCTATGGGAATTTTTTTTAATAGATACCTATATACAAGGTATCCAATTATTTTTTAGTAATATGTAAGTTGCACTTGTTTATTATTGTTATCCATAGCCTACTATTAAAATATGTATTTAATTTCTGAAAATTGTCAATTATTTGCGTGTTTCTGAAAAAAAGTTTATACTATCATATATTTTTGGAAAGGTAAAAAAAAGACAAATTTTATAGTCTATAAATATACAGGGTGTTCCATTTAAAAAAACATAAGTTTGCTATATAACTCAAAAACAGTAAATATGTAACAAAAGTTATCTACATCACTGCATTCTACGGAAAAAAATCTATTAGAATGTTATTTTACCTTTTCGATAGGTTGAAGGATAACGGAGATACGAGGGGGGTCACAAAATGCAACATTTTCAGAAATGCCCTGTATCTTAAAAACTAAAAGGGCTATGAAAATTCTGTTGACGGCATCTTGAGTTTTACGAAAAAGTAGCACAGTGTCGCGAAAACCGCAACTCTCTATCTTTAAAAATGAAGGAGATAAGCCGCAAAAGTACCCAAAATGGGACACCCTGTACAATTTATTACTAAAATCATTTTGTTATGAACTTAACTTTAAGCAATTGAATTTGTGTTGGTTGTTTGAATGCCTCAGTTCGAGGAACGCTACATGAATCTGATGTAAGATTAAATTTTAGAATGGGCCACGAAGTCCCTACAACGTCAGAATTCTGCCAATAACAATAGCTGTAACGTACCGACCGATTGGTCACCTGACTCGGTTACAAACGAAACATACACTTACGACGTTTATCTTGGCGGCTCGTTGACCACGTTGTTCAATTGGAGGTATGCTATTGCCATTCCTTTGCTGAAAAAACACGGAAGGAATTATTACAATCCTGCTATCAGAGAAAACTATAAATCCGAGATATTGGATAACGTTCCGTCGAATGAGAATATAGAAGTGAATGTACCGAGCGGGAAAGTATTAGAATGGAAGCAACCAATGGACAAGAGCAAAGTGTTGCTTTTCGCTATCACAAATGATACTAGATCGTTGACCAGCATGATTTTGGCTGCCCACTACATCGGACTCAATAGGAAGGTGGTTCTGTGCGTCCAAGACTTACCGGTCGAAAACTGTTTTATTTCTAATGAAATGGTGAGTTTTATTAATTTAATTTTTTGTAAAATTAGCGTTGTTGAAGAGTATGATGTTCAATTGTACCAGTTAAAATTCCCATTTGTATTATGTGCTTGCGTACATTAATTGATGCAAAGTGATAATCATTGGAATTCATACTTAAAATGCAAAACTCGAGTGAGTTATAGGAAATTTTTAACTGAACTTTCATTGTTATCGGTCAATACTGAACAGTCTTATACAACGTCGCATTATAGTCAGTGTGTACCTCTCCAGACGTCTTCTTTACCAGGTCGGCTATACCTCAGAAGATAACCTCTTGATATTTAAAAATTGGTTTCCCCCAAGTGCGAGTTCATAATTAATATTAATATTGTAATATTTAATTCTAACAATCATTTTTTTGTATATTCGTACTACCGGGTTTCGAGGTTAATTATTACAGCTCATCCTCAGGTATATACCGGGATATCAAAAATTATCTTGGTCAAGGGTGGTTGTGGAATCTAAAACGTGTAGTGTGTCTTACTTTACGTTTGAAATAATTATGTCACTGTCACACTGACATCATCAATAACCTACAAATTTCATACCTATTTATTTCAGTTGTTAAACAATAATGAACTACAAATTAAAAATTATCTTGGTCAAGGGTGATTGTGGAATGTAAAACGTGTGTTTTACTTTACATTTTTGAATATGTTTTGTCAGAATCTGTTAAGTCATTGTGCTGAAATTTTCTAATCCAGTTTTTGAATCATGCCTCTTACCACACAGCACAAAATGTTCATGATTGAAGCCTATTTTCAAACGGGTGCAATAGTTAATGGAAATTGGCAATACCGTCAACGTTTGTGTTTGGACAATTTTCGAGAGCACTTCCCAAACGTGGCACTATTACCGGACAATTTTTATGCGTGCCTTACAAATTGTGTTGAAGTGTTTCGCAAAACTGGTTGTGTGACTCATAAAAAAGGTGCTGGTAGACCAAGAGTTCGTACAGAAGAAGTTGTCAATGACGTTCGTCAGCGTATGGAAGAGGATCCTGCAAAACCTTTGAAACGTCTTTCTCAGGAAATTGGACTTTCTTATGGAAAATGTCAGAAGATTTTAAAGAAAGACTTGAACATGCATCCATATAAGATTCAAGTACATCAAGCTCTTCTGCCCGCAGACCACACCAGACGCCTTGCTTACTGCCATTTTTATTTGTCAATAATTTAATGAATGACGATCTTCTGGACTTAACTTTTGTTTCTGACGAAGCGTGGTTCCACCTTTCGGGATACATCAATTCTCAAAATATGCGAATGTGGAGCAATGATAACCCTCATGTTTTTACTGAATCGCCACTACATGCCCAAAAAATCGGTGTTTGGATGCCAGTTTCTCGCAGAAGAACAACTGGGCCAATTTTTTTCGATTTCACCGTCAACGCAGAAAGGTACAGACACAACTTTTTGGCTGAATTTGTGCAACAGTTAAACGATGATGAACTTCGGTACGGCTACTTCCAGCATGACGGTGCAACAGCACATACTACACGAGAAAATATTGCTTTTCTCCGCGAGTTTTTTGATGACCGGCTGATAAGTTTGCATACAGAAGTTGAGTTTCCTCCGAGATCACCTTGTTTGACAATTATGGACTATTTTATATTTCATTACTTGAAAAACAAGATTTTCGCAACTCCGGTAAATAATAAGAACTTCAACAAAGAATAGTTCAGCAATGTGCAACCATAACGCCAGAAATGCTGCAAAAAGGTTTTCACAGCATGAGGATGCGCGTCAATTTGTGCATCGAACAAAACGGGGACACTTCCAACAATTACTGTAATTTAGTTTTTCTTGTTACTAAAACCGTTATTTCATAATTTGTAGTTCATTATTGTTTTACAACTGAAATAAATAGGTATGCAATTTGTAGGTTATTGATGATGTCAGTGTGACAGTGACATAATTATTTCAAACGTAAAGTAAGACACGTTTTAGATTCCACAACCACCCTTGACCAAGATAATTTTTGATACCCCGGTATAAAGCATGGCTGTGATAAAAATTTGTTAAAACAGTTGTAAAAATATTTTTATTTCAAATTTTGACCAAAATATTATTTTTGAATTAATAATATTGTAAATTGTCAATTTTTAATAACATTTTTTTTTTAAGATTTGCTTACATTCAATATATAAAAGTATTTATAATTTGATTTATATAATATGGGCAATTCTATATTAAAGGAGACGGCCAAGGGGGGCTGAGGGTTCTGCGGAATTTGCCGGGGCAATTTTTTTGCGTTTCTACATTGTATTTGAACTCGTTTATCGGCATTTAGAGATTAAAATACCCTTTAAATAGTTTTTCATGACTTTTATAAATTTTTTGGATTGTTTTTCAACGAAAATGCCAAAAAACTGTTTTTGATCCCAGAAATCGACATTTTATAGTAAATAAACGTACAAGAAGTCATTCCCGATCGAAAATTGACGGCTGAATCCGAAAATGGTGTCAGTTTCCTTCCATAACGCATCATTTTCTATCCACTGACTGATTTTCGGCAAAATTTCTTTTTTTTACGGCGTCATATCGGTGTGAGCAGCCACTTAAAAATATTTTTTTTCTGCGAAATCTGCGTGTTTCTACCTCAGCTTTACGATACAATAAGAATTCTTCTGACTAAATGGATTTTAGAGGTCGAAAAATCGAAAAAACTAAAAAAAACGGCAAAAACCGATATTACTGTATAAAAATCTGCCGTCAGGTCGCTGACAAGTCTTTTTCTGGGACATATAACCTCGGAATTGGATTCAGCGGGAAATTTTACTCTAAGAAAACAGTTCCCGAACGTCATCCAACAGTTTTTACACTCCAGTATACCATTAATTTTACGCCAAAAAACAAGGTAAACGTAATTTTCTTCCAGTGTTTAACCTTTTTCGATCTCAAAGTTGCAGAATTTAGAATCGTAAGTAGGATTTTTGGATTCCTTGGACAATTTTCGATCGAAAACATGCTATAACATTATTTTTTTTTAATATTTCGGTGCTTTGGAAAAGCAGTTTGAAAAAAGCTTTTTCGTAGCTGCAAATCTAAAGACTTAGTTTTTTTGTAATTTTTGAAGTTTGTTTCTTAGAACTTTAAATCGACTATAATCGTAATCAAAATGACTGATTTTGATGTAAAATTTCCCAAGCATTCTGATTCTGACAATTTTTCAATCCCACATGATGACCCAGAGCCACAAAACTCGACAAAGCGCAAAACATAGGAGGCAAAACAATGAAACCGAATATAAATTAGTGTAATTTAGTAATTTTGTGGCTCTGTCAGAATCAGAATGCTTGGGAAATTTTACATCAAAATCAGTAATTTTGATCACGATTTTAGTCGATTTAAAGTTTTAAGAAACAAACTTAATGGTATACTGGAGTGTAAAAACTCTTGGATGACGTTGGGGAACTGTTTTCTTATCGTAAAATTTCCCTCTGAATCCGATTGCGGGGTCATGTCCCAAAAAAAGACTTGTCAGCGACCTGACGGCAGATTTTTGTACAGTAATATCAGTTTTTTGTCGTTTTTTCAATTTTTCGACCTCTAAAATCCATTTAGTGAGAAGAATTCTCATTTTATCGTAAAAACAAGTAAATTTTTAAGTCTAAATAACACTACAAACTAATAGTTCCGATTAGCTCGTTCGTCAGCGAAATAAGAAACATTGCAAGTTTTCTCGTTTCGTTGACGATCTCAAGAGAGCGAAACAGCAGTCCGGAGCTCTCAGTTTGTAATGTTACTGATCGATATAGGCTAGAGATACCTTACCATTGTTATCTGCCAACAAGTAAAATTCATTTATTTCATATAATATGGAACTTTTGACTATATGAGATATTTCTTGCAGTTATCGAAACAGGCTATAAAAGACTATAATAGAGGTAGAGTGTACCTGACTGACTTGGCCAAGAGGAAGCAGGTTCCAGTGTTTGAAAACATCATCGAAGCTATTTTATGTTCGATCGGCAAACAAAACGAGCCCGAGATGGACACTTGATGGAACAGGCAAAGGTGGATCACATTTCCTCATCAATGCTCTCTGTTGGGCTCTACTCTGCTCTCTCATTGGCAAGATTGAGTTGTGGGTAGAAGTTTTACTTATCAAATAATTCTCCTGCAACATGCGCTTTAATAATTTTATTTATTTATTTACATTGTTTTAGATTTTGTGGACTGTATGTAACAAGTTTGTTGATGTAATTCTTTTGTTATCAGTTGTGTTGTCAATTTTTTATATGTTTACTTATATGTTTCTTAAGGTCTTGTCATTATGACGTCTTGAGATACTGAAATTAATTTTAGCCATAAATTGGATATTTTTTATAAATTGAATTCTGTAATTGTTAAAATGTTAATATGGTTATATATCTCAAAGTGGCAGGTGAACGTTCAGATTAACAACTATAATACAGACTGGCCTAAAAGTGTATGTTGGATTTCACAACTTTTCAATGATGGTGAGTTTTTACTGTTTTATTGTCTGATTCTTGAGCGTTTGGCGGTTTTGGTTTTATCAATATTGGCCAATGTAGCAAAATTTGATGATGGGTAAAAGTTGATGAATGAATTGTTGAACTTCTGTTCAATACTAATGTTTGATATTTCTGTCCATTAATTTATATAATAAGTTGTTAAGAATGTAATTATTTAGGTAATATCGATTAATTATTTACATTTGAAGTTTATTCTAATATAATATTTACAAATTATTCTGGGAGGGAAAATTAGGATTTTAATCATATGGAATATAACATAGGAAGGGAGTCATTCGTTTAAATATGAGATTTTGTTTGTATACTTGACAGCTTCAGTTCTTTTTGCATTAAATATGTCATTTAGTAATTATTATATCTATGGTTTCGGCGTTTACGTAGTGTAAATTCATAATACTTCGGAAGTTGGAGAATAAAACTCAAATTTGACACAAAACTTTTAACATTTAATGTAAAAATGCTGACAAATTGTTTCACCACACTGTGGCATTTTCAAAGCAAGGAGTTATCAACTAAAACTAAATCTAAAAGTATGTCCTTAAATATTTGGGATCAGAGTGTGGTACAAATTGAGGGATGGGGGTGGATAATGGTGGGAGTGTGTTTACAAAATTGTCAACAAGTTGTGAATAATATGTATCGATTTGATCATTTAATATTACATTATTATTGTTTTTTGAGTGTTTCAATATTTCTATGGATTCTAAGTATATTAAGTTTATGTCCTTTTTCCTGAATATGTAGAATATCGGGATTAAGGGTGAAATTGTGGTAATGTTCTAGCAGGTGATTTGCGTGATTAGAGTCCGCTTCTCAAATGTTCGTTGAACCTACCGCTGAAACTCCGTCCAGTATGTCCTATGTACAAAGCAGTACAGTCATCACATCTCAGTCTGTAACTCCAGATTTCTTTAATTTATCTTTTTTAGATTTCGAGTTATTAATATACTAGCATAGGTTATTTGTTGTTTTAAAGGCGACGTTTTTATTCTGTTTTTTAAGGAATTGAGATATTTTTTGTGAACGTTTACCTAAATATGTTAGACATGGGAAATTTGATTTGGTATTATTATTAATCTGCGGATAAATTACGTTTGAGGCTTTTTTATTTTTATTTATTCCAAAATAAACTCAAGAAAAAAGCCTTAAACGAAGTTTATCCGCAGATTAATAATAATACCAAATCAAATTTCACATGTCTAACATATTTCGGTAAACGTTCACTAAAAATATCGCAATTCCTTAGAAAACAGAATTAAAACGTCGCCTTTAAAACAACAAATAACCTATGCTCGTATATCAATAACTCGAAATCTAAAAAAAGATAAATTAAAGAAATCTGGAGTTTACAGACTGAGATGTGATGACTGTAGTGCTTTGTACATAGGACAAACTGGACGCAGTTTCAGCGTAAGGTTCAATGAACATTTGAGAAGTTACAGGCTCAAAAAAGAAGACTCTAATTACGCAAATCACCTGTTAGAACATAACCACAATTTCACCCTTAATCCTGATATTCTACATATTCAGGAAAAAGGACAAACTTAATATACTAGAATCCATAGAAATATTGAAACACTCAAAAAACAATAGTAATGTAATATTAAATGATCAAATCGATACATATTATTCACCACTTGTTAACAATTTCGTAAACACACTCCCACCATTATTCACCCCCATCCCTCAATTTGTACCACACTCTGATCCCTAATATTTAAGGACATACTTTTAGATTTTGCTTTAGTTGATAACTACTTGCTTTGAAAATGCCACGGTGTGGTGAAACAATTTGTCAGCATTCTTAAATTAAATGTTAAAAGGTTTGTGTAAAATTTGAGTTTTATTCTCCAACTTCCGAAGTTAGTGAAACGTGAGTTTTAGTATTTCATCAATTTGCTTGTTATTGATGAGCAGATTTATGAGAGAAAAAATATTTAGTGCGGCTGGGGACACGATTACATACTATTTATTAAACTATGTGTACACTGAACATTCAAGATTGAATATTTTGTTTCATTGTGAAGCAAGTACTAGTGTTTTAAATGCGCAGTGAACCAAATAATCTGAAATATCTTGAGTACACAGTGATTGTTGAATGATGTATTAGATATTGGTAATGGAATGAATTAATTGGGTTCTTTGGGTTATTAAAGAGAGAAAATTGATAAATATGAAAGTAGTCTAGTCAAGATAGGGTTTTTTTCTGGAATAATAGAACTCTTATTTCAGCAAACTATACCACAAAGTAGGTTTTGGTATTTGAAAACATATGTCGCCAGTCCGGAAGTCAAATGCTGGTGGGAAAAGTATTAAATAATGTATATATGATTTTTCCGGTTTTTCGGCGAAAAATTCCTCATAACTTTGAAAGGGTGAATTTTAGCGAAAAGATAACAATCATCAAATTTCCTAAAAGAATGCATGAAAATTTCAAAATTTTCCTACGTATTATGTAGGATATATGTTACTAGGCGTAAAAATATCGTTGGTTTAATGTGGTGGAGCATACATATAGATCTATAAAGTGATAATCAACAAAAAAAATTCAAAAATATCCCCTATTTTCACATATTTTCGTAATTCATGCAGTTATATATGATTTTTCTTCTTTTTTTGTCACAATTTCTGTATATTTCAAAACTGTTTATTATATCAAAAAATGTTGTAAATAGAAGTTGTTCAGCATCCTATTTTCCATAAAATTATCATATCAGTTTCCAATTTTCCACTCAATATTTATTTTTTTTCATGACAATTATTGATGATTAACTGATATTTCCATATAAAATACGAAGTTTTTAATTTATTCACAATGAATTATATGGCTTTTCCTATCTATGTGGAAAATCTTCGGAAAATTGAAAATTAGACGCTGATAAAATGAACAGTTTTGAAATATAGAGAAATTTCGTCAAAAAAGAAGGAAAATCGTATTGCATGGAAATATATGGAAACAGGTGAAAATTTCTGTTGATTTTCACTTTATACATTCATATGTATGCTCTACCACATTGAACCAACGATATTTTCACGTGTAGTAACATATTTTCTATATAATAAGCGTGTTAATTAAAAATATATATATATATATATATATACATGATTTTCCCCCCTCCTGTGGCAAACACGAAGGAACATTTTGAAATTTAAATATTGCTGAATTTTTGTTTGAAACTTTTCCGCTAAAATGCACCGTTTCAGTTGTTATATGCAATTTTTCGCCAAAAAACCTGAAAAATCATGTATATTTAACAATTTTCTCACCACCAGTTGACTTCCAGACTGGTGACATATGTTTTTGGATACCAAAACCTACACTTTGGTATAGTTTGCTTGGTGAAATAAGTTGTTATTCATTTTCTCATTTTAGAGTGGAAGAAATCAGTTAAATTATGTTATATAGTATGATATTATACCTACAGTGACTTTTATCAAACATATCATCCATGTAAGAATATCTTACAAACCTAGACTAATGATTTTAAACAAAAATTAAGATTACACAATACATAACAACTAATCTGACAAGAAATGCTTTTCTCTATTAGGTAAAAACTCGTTAACAGTTTAAAAAGTTGAGTCAAATCATTCTTCTCTTCTCTGTGCTTCAATTATTCTAGATAAGAGATTTTTCCCCGAATTAAATAATTTTCCTCATATTACAACATATTGATAGAAATGTAGAATGATAATCCATAATAATATATTAGAGAAAAATTCGGGCTTTGGTGAAAAAAACATCATGAAGGAAAAATTTGTGTGCACATATTTATTATCAATGAAAATTAGAACTTTGGCAAATTAATCATTCCTATGGAAGACATATTTCTTCGTAAAACTTCGTTATAAATACTCAAATGGAGAAATGTGGTTTGCGTCGGTGTTTCTAAAACGTGTTTCAATTTGGATTAGTAGTGCCCTTAGACGTCTCTATCACCAATAAATACAAATGATATCAAAATGACAAAATGAACTGAAACAAGCATTAAGTGATAAGAAAATGTAAGAAATAGTTATTACTAAAAATAAGTTTAATTCATTTTATATTTGAATGACAAATTTTCTCAAACTCTAAAATCATTCAAAATCTAATCATTTATTCAGTAATTATTTTTTTAATGAACAAGAATTGAAGTTCAACATTAAAACAAATTTCAGATGAACTAAATCGGATACCATGTATGAGTTTAAAGTAAGGTATGTTTTGAGGGATGCAAAACATGTAAATTTGAAAATATATAAATTATTCAAATGAAAAAAAATCTTTGGTGTCTTCATTCTTATGAAATTTATTGAAAATAGCATTATCAGTTTTTTATCCTCCATTTTGAAAACTGATAAATGAAAATTTTCTTAATTGTTTTGTTAAGCTTATAATTTTTGTTTTTATTTTCAAATTTATGTGTTATTTGATACAGATGTAGGGTTATAGTATTACTAGTCTATGTTTTGTTTATCTGAAATATTCATATAAACTTATTTAGTTCTCGAAGAAATGTACAAACATCACATCGCAAATACTGGTTAAGTTTTGGGGATTATGTCCTTTTTAAACTGAAGCTTGTATTATTTTTCTCATTCTTGTTGTATAATATGGTAAAATATGGATTATTGTTGGATGACATGGATTGGAAGGTAAATATTATTATGAACTCACCTTTTCCTGCAAGTTCTAGATTTTCCTCCCTCTGTTTAGTTGATGGATTTCAAGTACATTTTGAAAATTCCATAATTTCCGTCCATTATTGGAGATTTACAGTAGAATAATGTGAATTATACCGTCACAACAAAAGAATCTCATCTGCTGTGAATAATTTTAGCTGCAAAAATTTCAATAATTAAATAATATGGTCTAAATTGCTTAGCTTTTTCGGCGTTCACTGCATATAAATTTGTCATGTACTGTGAATAAGTAGAATAGAATATACAAATTACACTATGCCATAATTTTTTTCTAAACTTCTACAAGGCGCATTCCAGGTTATATTCGCACTTCATCCCAGGTGAGGTCTTTGGATAACGCTGAAATTTTGCAGGAAATAAGGTTTCCCAAATTTTCAAGCCATATACTGCAATAATGCGCCGCCTAGAATATTTTTCATTTTTTTTGGAATTTTATTGATTGAAAATGAAAAAACGGCATTTCTTTTGTAGAAAGGCTGTACTGAGGCAAAAAAATATTCCAAATCATGGATTTGATGGGAAATTTTCCAAGGAATCCAACGCCGCCTTCAGAATTGGGCTATCGTTTTGCACATGCGCGCAAACTAAAAAAAACTGATTTTTTTTCTTCAATAATTCATATCTCCGGGGTTGCTACTCCGTTCGGGCTGAAATTTTGTGTGAAGGGAGCTAAAAGTGAATACTTTAAAGTGGTGTATGAATGGTCATGCATAAATTATGAAACAAAACCGCTAGAGTCAATTATCTGTATTTTCAAAAATTCCTAGGCCTAGGTGTGAATATTCCTTGGAAATTTTTCAATTGGTTATGTACTTTCTAAAAATGTTTTGAGTCGATTCAATTGATATTGCGAACACGTTTTTTTCAATATTCAAATTTGTTTGAAAGCGCAGTGTACATTTCTTGATGAAAATTTAATTTCTTCTAAAAAAATAATCAAATAAAATGAGTTTTAATACTAAATTTATAATTTTTTTAAAGAAAAATAATAATATTAAAAAAATAATAATAATTAAATAAAATGAGTTGTATTATAAAAATTATTATCAAATAATAATTAAATAAATGAGCTATAATAATAAAAATTATTAATTGAATTTTTATCAAGAAATGTACAGTGCGCTTTCAATCGAATTTGAATATTGAAAAAAACATGCTCGCAATAAATATCGATTGAATCGACTTAAAATATATTTAGAAAGTACATAATCGATCGAAAATTTTCCGAGGAATCCGAATCTGGGATCAGATTAGAGATTAATATTCACCCATCAGCATGAACTTGAAAGAAATGGCTTAGAAATGTTTGAAATACAGATAATTGACTAGCGGTTTAGTTTCATAATTTATGCATGACAATTCATACACCACTTTGAAGTTATTCGAGTTTGCGCGCATGCGCGAAACGATAGCCCAATTCTTTCAATTTTCGTTGGAATCCTTGGAAAATTTCCCATCAAATCCATGGTTTGGAATATTTTTTTGCCTCAGTAAAGCGTTTCTACAAACGAAATGCCGTTTTTTCATTTTCAATCAATAAAATTAATCAATTAAAATATTCTAGGCGGCGCATTATTGAAGTATATGAAATTTTGGGAAAGGTAATATTTCCTGAGGCAGAAACTACCTGTGAAATTTCAGCGCAATTATAAGACCTCACTTGGGATGAAGTGCGAATATGACCTGGAATGCGCCATAACTGTTTCACCAACCCTCCGAAAATTACACTCAAAAACAGTTCGATGTAATGCCTTCTGATGAGCATATGTAAAATTATCGTGGAATTCTAGTATTGACTTGATCTTGTTTTGTAATAGACAACTTCTGAGATATCTTTGGTTGTTAAATGGAACTTTTATTGTCTCACCTTCACTTCTTCGCAATTAAGTTCAATTAATTTAGAAGTTAGTTGGTTCTAAGTTGTAATTATTCACAAATGAATTTAATTTCGATGTTCCATAAACATTTATACAGTTGATTTTTATTTCATTATTGTTGGATCAATTTAACCATAGCGCTTAAAGATTTTTATTTGCATAATCAAATAAAAATAACTTTTTGACACATATTCAAAAACCTATTCATTACAACAGTTGCTAATACATCAAACTCTATATTCTTTTGTGAATAATTCAAAATCAAAACAATATGGATTGATGAAAAATACCATACGAGATTTGAAGAAAGCACATATGTCCTCTAGTTTAGCACGTAGAATAAATTAATTCAAAACTAAGTAATTTTCGTAGTATTTTGAAATTTTCTGCAGCATAAAATCACTCCAGTTAGCAGCTACTCCGAGATCGAAATCACTAGTTGAATCTATGTTGAAAGTAATATTTGCCTTCCGAAACATGAGTTAATTTTATCTTAATTTATGTTAGTTCTGTAAGTTACGCCGGAAGTACTCAACTTAGTAGATAGCTTATTATATTTTTTATTCCATAGTTCCTTTCTTTACAGTGAATGGCTGCTATTTCAGCAAATTGTGTTTGGCGGTGTAGTTGTTCATGATGGATCTTTAAGTATTGATAATTATGATATTATTCAAACATCACTAATGTTTGTCACATTTTGTTCTTAGTTTGTAGGTTTATTAATTATATATTTATACACATTAATATCAGAGTAATTTATTATTATTATGCATATGTTTTAATAAATAATATATTTAAATAAATTTTTTTTTGATGTTTGAGGTTAGGTATATTGTAGAGATACAGGAAAGTAATCATGGAACTAAGAAAATATAAACAGGATATCAAACTTCCTACATATAGTGCAGTCAAATGAGTATTGGACCCGTAAATCCTTGGGAAATGGATCGCTTTTCATTGGACAAAGTGCATTCTCTTCGGAATGTCATCAGAAAAAAAGTTGACACAAATGAAGTTGCGCAAATTTTTTATATTGTTTATAAACAATAAATAAAAATTTAATTAGCTCATTGTTGAGATTACATAAAATTTTCTAATAAATGCGAAATTTGACCTTTTTGATCGGATAGTCTTTTTTTTATATAAACAATTTATTTATTCACAAAATAGATGAATTCGACTTTAGGGTCGTTTTCGGATAATTTTGGTATTCTGGGTTCGATTTTGTCGTCAATATCATGGAATGGATTCCCACAAATTTGCTAATTTATTATAAACAAATACGAATTTGACCAAAATGTCGAGTTTATAGTCGTTGTCGGATAATTTTGACCTCCTGAGTACGATGTTATTGCCATTATGATCTTTGAATGCATACATAAATTTTTGAATTGTTTTAAACAAATTATTTGTTAACAAATAAAGAAAAAAGAAATGTGAGATTTTTATTAATTTTTATATAATACACACTCAGAACTTGATTTTTTTGAAAAAATTGATGAAATGTATTAAGTCTTAATATAATTACAAAATGGCATGCCACTAATTTTGAATAATTGTTTTCCCTTCCATAACAACTCTCATACCTCCTTAAAAAAATAATATGTTCAATTTATTGATACTTTGTCATATTAAAACATCAAAATTTTTATTTATTTCTAATTCGCTTTTGAAAATTTCCACGAGAATGCATTTAAAGACCATAATAGCAATAAAATCGTACTCAGGAGGCCAAAATTATCCGAAAACAACTATAAACTCGACATTTTGGTCAAATTCATATATTTAATAATAAATATAATTTGTTTATAGCAAATTAACAAATTTGTGGGTATACATTCGACGATATTGACGATAAAATCGAACTTCGAATATCAAAATTATCCGAAAACGACCCTAAAGCCGGAGTTTTGGTCGGATTCATCTATTTTGTTAATAAATTGTTTATAACAAAAAATAGCCTTTATCAGATTAAAAACGGTTAAATTTTGCATTTTTTTAGAATGTTTTATGTAATCTGAAAACGGAGAACTTGGGGGCCAAGTACGTTGAAGAGGAACTGAAAATAACGAGAGGGTTACATGCGCAATTAAATTTATCTTCTGAAATGTTTTATTTTTCGAAAGCTATCCTACCGACTGCGCCAATTAAATGTAAAATTCATGAATTCCGCTTTTGAACAAGAAAACACTTCACTATTTGAATTACTGCTAACTCTATTCGAGCAAAAGCTACTACAGAACTAAGGATAATAATATACATATAACAAGCAATTCCAAAGTGGGATTGCACACGCCGAGGTTTCATATTCCACGCTGTCATCAGACTTCACCATATAATTTCTCCCCTCGAAGACCTTAGAAACGGGGTTCCCGTGGATGAGTTTTTTCGAGAGTCGGTGACGACTTTGACTTCCATAAATTATTAAGAGTATTTTTCAATTGATTTTTTAAAGTAGAATAGTAATGGGCACGTTATAACGGTTACGATGATTAATGAGGTGTTTATCCATTCCAAATATGTTGATTTTGGAGTAATAAGTTCATGAAGTTTCAGATTTTCAGCAGTTTTCATTAACTTTGGTTGTTTTTAGTTGCAGGGGTTCGCTATTTAATTGAACTCAATTTTGGTTTGCAAACAGGAAATCGTTATTGAAGGTTTCGAACTCTATATGTTACATCGTTTATTTCAACTTCGCAGTGGTGTAGGTGAATCACACTGGCATCTTTGAGAAGATTTATTTCTTCTTGCGGGCAATAGCTTGTAATTTGTGTTTCAGCTTTCGGGGTTACCAGGACAGTATCTGACGTTATTTGTTTTTCTAGATCCATTGATATGTTGACGTTAGGTGACGTTATTCATTCTAAAGTCCTCTAAGAAGATCGGGTATGCATGCTTTTTCTTTCGATAGGATAATTTGACGGCAATAGTACGTATGTTCTAATTCGGGACAATCCTCTTCGGTGATCCAATAATCTAAGTCGTTGAGCAATAGGGGTGTTGGATTATCAAAATCATATTTTGAATTGGGATAGGATACAGAAATAATTACTTGAAGATTTTACGATGTGTATGGGAATTTTAAAGATGATATTTCGCTATCAATGAGAACTTGTCCAGACATTATTTGATAATAATTATGAATGTTGACTAATTGAGGTATATTACCTCCTGAATATAACTTTTCTGTTTGTTCTAATATTGAGAATAATTGTTTTGGGGGTAAAATAGAACTATGCAATACATTCAAATGTGCGAAAGCTAGAGCTATTTTTATTTGTTATATTAATTGACCAATTTCGTTTAATTGTGCTGAGAAGTTGTCTAATATAATTGAAATTTCCAGCACATCTGCGATACCTTGCGTTCTGTCAGAGGTGTTACTCAATATGGTGTTTATCTCTTTATATACTCGTACGTTGTTTTGGTTGTAACTTAATGTTTCGATAGCATCGTTGTACTCTCGGGTTTTGGTTGTAACTTAATGTTTCGATAGCATCGTTGTACTCTCGGGTTATATTTTTCAATAGTTTGCTGCGTTTGCAAGTCTGAATGTATATTGTTTTCATTGTCTTTTAAGATATTAAGATAAGTGTCAATCTGTCAATGTACTTGCGATCATCGCCATCCATAGTACCAAATGCCTAATCCTAATTCTAAATTGTGCCTACGAAATTCATAATTCCACGTCTTTTACGACTAGATATTAGATAATATACACTATATTTGTGTATTTGTTCAATGATACGTTTTCGTTTATTGTCAAGCACATTTGCAAGGTATTGACCTACGGTTTTTGGCTAATTTGAATTTGTTCGCATGATTCACCGATAAGCGTTTTAAAATTATCTACGTTTATATAATGAAGGAATGTATGTTTACTTATGACGACTCGTGTGCGGCTTCGTTGCACAGGAAGAATCGGTTTCCGTAGCGTCTCTATTTGTACGTTCTGCAAGTATTATGTTGTACAACGTTAAGAGATATAGTATGTGTATTATTTCCATGATGCTGATAATTTGTTCTAAGGTTTTGAGTATTTGTGTTTTTACCTTGAGGATTAGCTTTGATTATTTGAAAAATATATAAAAATTCTCGGGAAATAGGTCACAATAACACTTTGTTTTAACAATTCGTCTTTACGTACGTTTCGGTCTCACGACCATCATCAGAAGACTCACTATGTCTAAAAAGAGGGTTTATTAAAACTAATTATAGCACAAGCGTCCAAATCGCACAATTAAACTTCAATTAAAAGAGCCCACGCCGTCGAAACGAACAGAACCACGAATAATCGAATTGTATCGTCAGAATTAATGTATAAAAAATTATTTTTTTGTAGTAAGAATCCGCTATTCAGTAATATTATTAAAATATATGAGTGCATATTGATTGGTATTCTCACAACAAATGAGAAGAACGAAGTTATTTGTCAAGTATCTACTTTCGAAACCAGATGTGTAGGATTTATGACAAGGCCCTTAAGAACGGTTTCAGGCCTGTACTGGGAAATAACAATTACGAATTCTTCCTAAAAACATTTTCTACACTTATAAAGACGTATGTAAGAATTTGCAAAACAAAATCTATAATGGTTCGTCTAATAAAAATAACATAAAAGGTAATACAGACAATTTTATAACTCTACCTTACATTCCTGAGACCTCAGAGAAAATCAAAAAATGTTTGAAAAAGTATGATATAAATGTTGCGCATAAACCTACTAACTGTGTTGGGAAATATTTCTCAAATCTAAAACCGTTAATACCCAAAGATAAACAAACCCACACAGTGTATAAATTGAATTGTTTAGATTGTGATGGAACCTATACTGGAATCTCTAAACAATATTTACAAAAAAGAATGTACGGCCATAAATATAGCACAAGAAATAACAACTTAGAAAATTCCACCGCCCTTGCTAAGCATTGCTTTGATTATAACCATCAATTTGATTACAAAAATGTTAATATCTTAACTAAGGAAACTAATTATTATAAAAGATCTATCCTGGAGATGATTCACATAAAACGGGACCCCAAATCTGTAAATCATAGGGTAGACACACAAAATCTAAGTCATATTTATACTAATTTGATTAAATAATCTCTTGCAAATTCTTACATACGTCTTTATAAGTGTAGAAAATGTTTTTAGGAAGAATTCGTAATTGTTATTTCCCAGTACAGGCCTGAAACCGTTCTTAAGGGCCTTGTCATAAATCCTACACATCTGGTTTCGAAAGTAGATACTTGACAAATAACTTCGTTCTTCTCATTTGTTGTGAGAATACCAATCAATATGCACTCATATATTTTAATAATATTACTGAATAGCGGATTCTTACTACAAAAAAATAATTTTTTATACATTAATTCTGACGATACAATTCGATTATTCGTGGTTCTGTTCGTTTCGACGGCGTGGGCTCTTTTAATTGAAGTTTAATTGTGCGATTTGGACGCTTGTGCTATAATTAGTTTTAATAAACCCCCTTTTTAGACATAGTGAGTCTTCTGATGATGGTCGTGAGACCGAAACGTACGTAAAGACGAATTGTTAAAACAAAGTGTTATTGTGACCTATTTCCCGAGAATTTTTATATATAATTCATACTGGGTCAAGAATCTTATTATTATTTGAAAAGGTGTAAATCCAATGCTAGAATGAATTGAATTAGTATAAGCTAAGATAGCGTTTGGTACATGCTGAGCTATGTTAGATTTATTACTTCTATTTTCGAGAACTCTTATTGATTCTATTAGTATAGTAGTATGTACAGTTTCTGTATAGTCATTATTGGGGATTTTTTGGCCGATAATTCGTTCAAAATCTTCGTCAGTGATATTGACTCTAATTGAAGTATTGTCGTTCCATCGTCCATCGCATTTATTTTTACTCGTGTTTAATTTTCCCTTTTTATATTTTAAAGATTAGTTCGTATTCTTCCAATTTTAGTCTCTACCGGACAAGGTTCCAACGTAGCTTATTATCTGACACTGTCGAATTTTACACCATATAGGTAGGGCCTAAAATATTTTACCGCCCAGACTATGCTCAACAGCTTTTTTTGAATAGTGCTGTAATTAATTTTTGCCGGGTTAAGTGTACGACTTGCATAAGCTATTGGTAGGTCGTTATACCTTGTGAAAGTACAGCACCTACAGCGAAATTTGAAGCGTCTGTGGTGAAAATGAATGGCTTTGTAAAGTAAAATGTTATAATATGGGTCCGTTGGAAATAATATCTTTGCAAGTCTGGTGTGTGTGCTCTACTTTCGTATTTTTCTCAATGCTCTCATTTCATGCAATGTATTAAAATCAGGTTGACAAAATATAAATTGTTGGGCTTCGCCCATCAATATATACACGATTGTATTAAATATAGAAATGTTCAAATCATTGTTAATTGTACAACCATAAATGTTGTACACTGATTCTATTAATTTAATATACATTTAAAAATTCACTAATTCCATCGAAAAATTAAATAGTGTGGGCCATTTTCCTTGTTATTTATTTCGGTATTAGAACAATTAGGATTGCAAGTTGAATCTAATTTGGAGTGTTTTAAGATTATTTTACCTCGAACTGTATTTTCTGTTTCGATATCTGAAAAGTCTGTTAGATCAGAGTTACTTGAAACAAAACAAAACTGCTGACTTAATGAAAGGAAGGGTGATTAACAAATGTAAAGGAGGTTTGCTCAACACTTAGGTTTCGTAGTTTTCGGAGAAAAAAACCTCTGATACTTCAGGACGAGGACCACTTATCCTGGTTCATGCAAAAGCGTCTAAATAGGTGGACACTATCCTACCGGCTGCTCCAATTAAATGTAAAATTTATTAATCCAGCTTTCAATTTAAAAAAACACTTTACAATGTGAATTACTGCTAATTTTATTCGAGCAAAGCTACTACAGAACTGAGGATAATAATATACATATAACATGCAATTCCTAAGTGGGATTGCACACGCCGCGGTTTCATATTCCACGGTGTCATCGGACTTGACCATATAATTTTCCCGAACCAGATCACCCCTAATGAGCATTGATAGTTTTCCCAATACTCATTTCTATGAAAATGAAAACAAAAATTACACCTTATTTTTGCCCACAACAACCAAGAAGGCACTTGGATTGATTGGTCTAGTCTAAACAACCAATCAACTGCCCTGATTCATTTGACCTGAGAGGATAGTTTTAGTCACAATAATAGATACAAGATATTCAAATCATTAATCTATAAGATTTTGAAATCCTTACTCTGGAAAAATTTCAAAGTATTACTAAATATAATTTTCAAATGATCAACTAAATACATTGTAACATTATCCCTAATATAGAATTTCAAATATGACTGGCGTATTTAACCCGATCAATTAATAATTCATAAACTTACATAATTAATTCAATACCCAGAAAGTTTAATATCAACACTTTCCCAAATACCCCAATTAATTGACCCCGCAAGTTCAGGATACCGTCTCGCTGTATCGCGCACTTTTTTTTATTTGAGAATAATATCAAAATTATTAAGTGTTCCCACTTAGCTGTAGGTGTATCCATAGATTAGACATTATATATGGGTGTATCTAAGATTTCGATGTGCAGCTCGATCGCATCTCCAGTCCAACAATAATTACAGCAAACAACGGTAGACAACATCCAATTCTAGTAATGGGCATTGATTAATATATTAATCAATGCAATAGATCATTGTTCACCAGAATTGTAGTATGCTACGATATTGATAACCCGTAATCATCGGCACTGTAGATTACTAGATTGACCAAAAGAGATTGAGATAAGAACACACCGTTAGTCATCGGGAGCAAACAAGTCTAATTTATAAAATGCAATTAATGAATTTTGAGAGACGAATAAGTTAGTTAGTTTAACTTTTACCTTATATGAAGGGCGGTCTGACACGTGTTGATTCCTACGAGGAGTATTTTCAATCCGTATCAAACATACAAGATTTGTCATAAACATATACAATCGCTAACCACAATTGTTTATAACAAACGATTCCTGTTAGATGATTTATTCTTTCAATTAAATCCGAATATCACATTTCGAACACAACTTTTTGTTTGGAAAATTTTAACGAGTTCACTCCTCGATGAAAACTAAAATTCCTCGTTTTCCCACCGTCAGTTTTGATTCCTCAAAACTGCGCAACTGTCAGTGTCCTCCGGTGAATACCAACATGTAGTCTATTAAATAGGAAATAATACTACCTGCGCCATCTCGAGACTATTAGTCAAACTCGAATAGTATATATCTACCTGACATCTGTTCGTACAAAATGAAACCTTTACAAGTTATCCTGTAAAGTGATGTCACACTAGGAAATTTTAACATGGAATATGTTTTTACGGGGTACCCACGGTCGTTATGTACGACCGTGGGTGTACCTAATTGCTGAAAACCATGACAAACAAACGCTAAACGGAGAATATAACAAGATTTCTATTACCCAGTTTCTAGTTCATTAACAGTTTGTTGTACAATTGAGTAGGAAGAAATGTCTAACGTTTCACAGACATACTAAATGAGCATTTTTTTGTCACACTTATAAAGCCTCTAGGTGCTACCCTATGATTCGTTCAAATGATAATATATTCTTTATAAGAAAAGATTTATTCCCAACGATGTTGAAAGTTGATTTTTTGAAAGAGATAATTTTTAATTATTACAAAAATAATAATAATCATTATTAATCATTAGTAATGCGAAACTTGCAAAATGAAAACAATTTTCCAGTAAAATGATCACATCCAGTTTGAAGATTGTTATTGTCTTTAAACGAAAGCAAATTAGTTGAAATACTGTTTTTATTTTATTGTGTAACAATAATAGACAATTTTCAGTGTACCTTTATGTTTTGATTATTTATTACAAATTTCCAATCAGTTGCTCCAATATATTTCAAACGTTATTAAAGAAACAGGAAATGTTGGTCTTGAAACGTCCAAAAATACGAAATAAAAATGTTCTTTGCTGTTAGCTTTCTAATCCTTTAGATGTGAGGAAGAAATGTACAATAATAATAATCTAAAATTACCTACCATTTTCCTTTTTAAGCCTGAGTTGAAGGATTTACTTCTTAAAATTTGTTTTATTTACAGTTTCATTAACAATGTAGTTTTCAAAATAAGGGTAAGTATCTACTACTGCTTAAATCAAATCTGAAACTACCTCCACCAAAAATCGATGTGATGAGTGTCTTTTCAGGAAATTTTAAACATTCGGAGATGCTTCGCGGTTAATTTGCAGATCCAGTTCAGAGGGCCAGTACTTCAAAGTCATTGAAACTGGTGACAAACGATCAAAGGGATCATTCGAAGTTTTACATATTTCTAAAAAAGTAAAGAGAATTCAACAATATTTCCAGATGTTCCAACATGTACTCCAAAATCTGTTTTTATCGGTTCTCTGTTGCTACACCCACATAAAAGTGAAGTCCAGAATATATTCAGATTCGCAATCGGAAACTTAAAACAGGATTTGGAAAATTTCCTTTTTTTTCAGTATTTATTTACATTGATAGTTTAACGGGACGGCATGATAATCGTCGCAATTTGTATACGGGGACCAATCAAAGTCTCAGCTAAATTTCAAGGGTGCCTGAAACTCGTCACACAGAGGTTTCTTCGGTAAGAACAGAATGGATGGGCGGATGTTGATCATTACGGCTAATTGAATATTTATTGCTTATTAAGGGTAGACTGGGTCTTGTTTCCAAACTTATAATCATTATATTTTTCGTGTTGTACGTGCTAACAAGTAATAGTTCACATTCTTTTCAAAATTTGAAATGTCGTTTGTGAAAGAAATTATTAGTGAACGCAGAAACACCCAAATAGTGTACGAAAATTATAAGTTTTCTAAACATCGATTTTCAACTAAGGAAACTGCCTGGAGGTTCATCAAACGGCCTAAATATAAGGTTCATGCGTATACCATTGGGGAATCGGTTTGTTTTGTTGTAACAACATTGAAGAATCAACATAATCACGAACCTGAATAAAAAATTGCTATAAAAGTTCTTAGTGTTGCCTGCAAAAGAAAAGCGGAAGAAGAACTTACTCTGAGAGACCAACTAAAATATTGCATAAAAAATAAGCTTCAAATGGTTTTCTCTTAGATTTTTCTTCAGAAACATTGACTTCCCGGGACTTAAATTGCGTTAAAGAAAATGTGTACAATTGACGTCGCAAAACAAGACAACTTTGCCTCGTTCTGCCAACGAAGTTCACCGTTATCTGCAAGAACATTCGTATAAAACGTCAAAAGAAGAAAATTTTGGAATTAATTAAAAACATTTTCGAGTATTGAATAATTGTATTATTCAACCTTTATTTTTGCTTCGGTTTTACTGACGGCATAGTCCTATAATATGAAGGATCATGGGGGCGATATGTAAAAATAGCTATATTCAATTTCCAAGTTTGAGTTTTTTGTTAATAACGATAATTTAATCGTGATGTAAAATAGTTTTTGCCTTATAATTGGAGCACGCCACTGTCTAATGATAGGTACTTTAATTTAATATCATCGTTGTCGTCCCGCATTTCATTACCGTCTAAGCGATTCAATAAATCGTAAACAAATAGAAATGTTTCATTTATTTGAATACGTATAAACTTTCGTAAAGGTCAGGGTCTTATCTTACAATTCATGATTCGTATAGTCGGTAGTGACCATGGTTTTAACAAGACATTTGACGTTGATAGTAAAGAGATTTTGTTCCAATAAAATAAATTTGAAGGTAAGTGCAGTCTGCAGTGTAGTAAGTAATTCCAAATAATAAAGATAGATTAAAATATTCATCAGAACAGAGTTAATTTTGTGACAAATAATTTCTTATAATGATAACATTACATGCATTAGCAATTAGGCAACTCCAACTAGATTATTGCAACAACAACAATGTACGTTGATGCAGAGGATAAAATGACACTGTAGATTTGTCGTCGGAATACTTCGATGCATCCGAATGTCATTTTGATGTGTCTTGAAGAGAAAATCTAGAACTCTTACTTTGGTTTTGATTACGAATTTGTATTGGAATACATACCAAATAAACCATCATAGGATTCACGATTATGGTTGCAAAAAAATAAAAATTTCAATGCCAAAAAAGTTCATTACGTAACCTTGATAAATTGAATAAAACAATGCTTTAGAAATATTCATTGTGAAAAAACCATATTAGGTTTTTCATGCAATTTTTCTTTATTGCCCTCTGTAGCACATCGATTATTGAGAAGCTTTCCTTGCTTTATATTGAATGTACAATAAAATTTAGTTTGATGGACTATAATAATAATAAATCAGCTTTATTCAAAAATATCCTTATGTATACATTTGCAACATTTCATAATAGTAATAATTTACACAAGATAAATAAAATGATAAGAAAACAATTACAAATTCAAATCTAAAACCTTTAATACCTAAAGAAAAACAAACCTTCACTGTATACAAATTAAATTGGTTAGATTGCGATGGGACTTACAGGTACAGGAATCTCTTAGCCATATATACAAAAAATTTCACCGCCCTTGCTAAACAGTGCTTTGATTATAACCATCAATTCGATTACAAAAATGTTAATATTTTAAATAAGGAAACCAATTATTATAAGAGATCTATTCTGGAGATAACACATGAAACGTGACTCCAATTCTGTGAATCATAGAACAGATATTCAGTCATTAAGTTAGATTTATACTAATTTAATTAATTAAAACCCTTGCAAATTCCTACATGCGTCTTTTAAAATGCTCAAATAGCAATATTTCTAATAAGGTATGACAACCTTTTTCTATTACCTTATAAATCTTTAATATCTGGTTCGAAAGTAGATACTTGAGTGTTATATTCTTTGGTTTCATTGGTATACAGACTTTGACATGAGTTCGTGTATTATAAGAAAATTGCTAAACAGGATTCTTGATACATATTCATATACTTGAAACTTGTTACAATTTCGATTACTTACTACTAGTAAGATACAGTATCATATTTTGGGGTGTAAATTCAACAACCAACTCAATTTTTTTTTAGCTCAAAAGTGAATCTTACGCATAATACTTGGCACGAAGTTTAGAGATTCATGTAGAAATAAATTTAAACAAAGAGGACTACTAACAGTGTATGGTTTATATTTACACGAATGTCTTCTTTATTTATTTAGAAATAAGATAAGTTCTTTACAAAATAACACTAAAGTAGATTACAAGACTTTAGATACATGTTATCCTATTCACAGGTTATACTTAACTGCAAGAAATCCATCTTATATGGGCATTAAAACTTATAATAAATTTCCAGATCGTATAAAATTGATAACAAACTATAGTAGTAGCAGTAGTAGTAGTAGTAGTAGTATTTATTCAAGAAGCATTACATTGCATAGAACACGTCAAAATCTAATGTATTACATTATGATTTATATATTTTAATTGCGTAAGAATAGAATATCTGAGCTTTAAGAGTGTAAGAATAAAAATCCACACTGTAAAATTACGCAATTATTAAATACAAAATTGCTTGAACATAGATTAAAAAAAAACACTTAACTTAGTTAAAAGAAACATAAACTAATATATCACATATTAAATCCATTATTAAAATATCAGGTATCGAGTAAAAACAATTTTCAATAAAATAATTTTTTAAAACTGTTTTAAATTGTTTTATGGGTAATTGTCTTACTTTAACAGGAAGTTTATTAAATATTTTTGGTCCATAGTAACTAGAACCTGTTTTGGTTCGTAAGTCATCTTTATTTCTGGTATTATGTGAGTGAACAGATTCTTGTGTGGTAAACTTATCCACATTAAGTCTCGTATGTAATAGACAGACTAAAATGTAGGCAGACGGAACTATTAAAATTTTGAGTTTCCTGAAGCTACTAAGACAGTCATCTTTGTAATTTAAATAATCCAGTATTCGGATAGCTTTACGTTGTATTTTAAATATTTTATTTGCAAGTGGTGCATGACACCAATTTAATAACCCATAACTTATATGAGAGTGTATCAATGAATGGTACGCTGTGATTAGGATATTCTTTGAAACAATAGAAGAAAGATTTCTTAATAGGTAAATATTTTTTGCTAATTTGCTAGATACTATATTTATATGTGGTTCCCATAACAACTTGGAATCCATGTATACTCCTAAAAACCTTACCGGATTTGGGTTATCTGTAATATCTATAGTTCTAAGGCTAAAAATAAGTTTCTTTGTTTTCCCCTCATTTAGCATTAACTGTGAACCAATCAGATATTTCCGACTGCGTCTCCTCCAACTCACCAATCAAGGTGCTCAAATTATTATTTTCATTTGCTGCAGTTGCATCATCTGCAAATATTGTAAACTGACAGTTTGGAAAATTATATGGTAAATCATTTAAGTAAATTATGAAAAGTATAGGGCCTAAAATTTAACCTTGTGGTATCCCTCTTTTTATTTCCTGTATGTCAGATTTATCACGCTTTAATACAACTTTCTGTTCTCTGTTATATAAAAAACATTTGATAAGATCTATACTATTATCACTAAAGTTATGATATTTAAGTTTGTTAATTAATAGGTCGAAGGAGACACAATCGAATGCCTTACTAGGGTCACAGAATAGAACACTGGTAAAGTTTCCATTTTCGTACCCTCCATTAATAAATTCTGTTAAAGAGTTTATAGCCAAGCTTGTGGACACACCACTTCTAACTCCAAATTGAGCTTCGTTTAGGAGGTTGCTGCTTTCTAAAAATTTTGAGATTTCTGAATTTATGGCTCGCTCTAATATTTTTTTTGAAGGAACATTTGAGGAATCAGCTTTGTGAATAGGAATTACTCTCGCTATCTTCAAACAGGAAATTCTTTGTTTGTTATACATAAATTTAATAATTTTATAAAAGGAAAAAGAATAATATTATCAATAATCTTTAATATCTTTGTATAGAGAATTTAAAACTAAAACTAAGAAACTACTAACCAATTTGGAAACTTATTGTTTAGAGGATTATTTTAGAATGTAAACGTTTTGTTTTTGACATAATCATTTATATTCATTTATAATGACACCATTTCATTTTGTGCTTTATGATACTTTTGTGTTCTAAGACTAAATTTGAAATAAAGATTATTATTATTATTATTATTTGTTGTAATTGGACAATTTTATTGTTTATGAGCACAAAAATTTCTACAATTGCTGAAAGACCGAACCTTCTTGATAACATAATGATAATCTCATTCATATCAATAACTGACTCTTTATTTCTAGAGCTTTTCAACTGCTCACGATTCGCCTGAGTTTCCCGGAGCAAAAACAACATGGACCTCATATTTAGAATTCACAGGATCTCATACCTACAAACCAATACCAGTATACAGGGTTATGGATAGAACAGGAAATATACTTGTAGAGTGCGAAGATCCAAAATTATCCAAAGACGTGCTAGTCAAAATGTACAAAGACATGACATTTCTAGGAGTCATGGATAAAATTCTGTACGACTCACAACGTCAAGGGAGAATCTCATTTTATATGACGAATTATGGTGAAGAAGCTAGTCATATTGGTAGTGCTGCAGCATTGAATATACAGGATGTCGTTTATGGTCAGTATCGAGAGGCAGGTGTTTTGGTTTGGAGAGGATTCACTGCCCAAAATTTTGCCGATCAATGTTACGGGAATGTGGGTGATACCGGAAAAGGAAAACAAATGCCTGTACACTACCAGAGCCGACAATTGAATTTTGTTACTATATCCAGTCCATTAGGCACACAAATACCACAGGCAGCAGGAGCAGCATATGTACTTAAGGGAACTAATAGGGTTGTAATATGTTATTTTGGAGATGGTGCAGCTTCCGAAGGAGATGCCCATGCTGCATTCAATTTTGCAGCAACATTAGATTGTCCTGTCATATTCTTCTGCAGAAATAATGGGTATGCTATATCTACACCTACTAATGAACAGTACAAAGGTGATGGAATAGCTTGTAGAGGTCCAGCTTATGGAATAAATGCTGTGCGGGTGGATGGAAATGATGTGTTTGCAGTTTATAATGCAACTCGGTTTGCCAAAGAATACTGCACCAAAGAAAATAAACCTGTTATAATTGAAGCCATGACGTACAGGTGAGTTAAGTAAAATACAAAAAATTCTGCTGGATTTTGGCCTTGATGAGATAAAAGTGCTTTTTTCTTCTATGAGCCAGCGCTGGACAATGTCACTGTATTTGTCAGGGGACTTATCGTCCTTGCCGCAGTCTTCATGATGTCCCTTGTTCTACACCTCATCTGTGGTGTTTGATCAGTGCCCAGTGTATTGTGAACAGTCCCACCGACCACCGGTATTGGTTTCTTCTTAGCTCCAGTAATTTATGAGTTTCCCGTTTACATCGTCTTCGCTTGAATAACTTGGATTGTCTGACACCTTTGGTATCTTCCCAATTTTACAGTCATTGCCTTCTCGGCTGCTTATTCAAATTGTTTCGCTAAGGTGCTGTAGGGAACGCTTCCCGTAGTTTCTGGCACGAAATGTGTTGGTAGGTTTCCTTGTATTGTCAGTTGATCTGTCTTTCGTTACCTTTTATGTCCTGGTAGCCTGGCTGTACTTTAACTCCGTTGTTGGTGGACGTGACGACCAGTGTGTGCCGACTATCCAAGAAAATCTTAAGAGGTGATGAAATAAAACTGCATTTATGGATGATGATGAAGATTTGCTCATTTTTGTACGGTCCCTCCAACATGATTTGGACGCAGTGTCAGCCTAACTTACCGTTAAATACCTTGTCTTATCCTTGGAGCCCCAGATTCCGATACCAGTGCCCTGTTTTCGATGCATCAGTATTTACGCCCTTCATTCTCTTAGACTGATTCTCTGACGTCATTATAAATTATAGCATAAGAACTAAGGATGAAAGAGCAAAATTTACAACCTTTTATAGATATGAGAATAAAACATCTTACCAAGTTTTGCACTGATATTTATTCATCAGAGTTGGACATCATTCCACATCCGATGATAGCTCGGCATATAGATCAGAGGATGAGACACAATCCTGGATAACTAACGATAATCCAAACAGAAGACTTCGATATTATTTGGAAAGTCGAGGCTTATGGGACGAAGAACAAGATATTGAATGGCTTAAGGAAGCTAGGAGTACAATCATTACTGCCTTCAACGCAGCTGAAAAGAAGCTCAAACCTAAATGGACTGAACTATTTACTGATGTGTACACGGAGATGCCTCAACATATCAGGTTTGATCTTAGTTAAATTCAAATTAACGTTATTTATTTTATTTCATTGCAGGAACCAAATGGTTGAAATGGAATCTCACGTGAAAAGATACCCAGAGAAATATCCAACAAATTTGATGTCAAATTAAAACTTCCTTAATATCGGTCATGAAAATAAATTTTTTTTTTGGATAATTGCCTTGAAATTAAATATTTTCCTACTCATTACCCATTATCACTTTCCGTTACTATACCTGTCATGTGATGTCAATGTAGAACAATGGAAATATTATTAACCCCATCTGAACATTTTCGGTATCTTGAAATTAGGAATTGGTCTCTATAAGACCAATGTCGATAATTTGGACAGTCTCCACAGTTATTAAAAGATGCAAGGGACTCGATACTAGCTCCGCCATTAAATGATGCATTGGAGCATCAAATTCAAAGCACATGATTCAAAACAGTTGATTATTATATGTTTGAACATAATATCTAAATAGTGACTATAATTTCGACCCTAGCGTGTCATCTTCAAATGATACTAATGTCTAATAATAATGAAGTATGAATAATCTTGGCTATTTATGGTACAATATAAGACACAAGTAACGAGTGGGGTTCCGGTTGGGGAAATAAATAGGTTAGAATAGTATTATTGAAATTGGATAATGAGGTAGAGTTACGGAGCGGAGGTATACAAGGAAGACACAAGAAGATTATGGGGAATTTTACGTTATCAAGACATATCAAACAGAATGCTGCTATACACATCTTTTTATTATTTTCAATACCTTTGAAAATTTCTATTGATTTTATTGTGTTTAATTTGAAACGTCTACTCTTGTTATGTAAAATTTTAACTTCATCTAAATTTGGAAAAGTGTGCCCTGTTTCTAAAATATGGTTATATAAAGATGAATCTGTTTTATTGAGTCTCTATATTACGACTAGATCTACCGATGTAAAAGTTATTACTCTGAAGAGGTTAATTCATATACTCCAGGTTTATTAAACTTATTTGTTTTTTTATCTTCAGCATTGAACAAAAAATAGGACAATTTATTTTGAGGTTTGAAGCTAACTTTTAGATTACGGTACCAAAATATGTGAGGGAAATCATAATTTTTTGTACAAGGATAGATACTTGAGGAAGTTAATTTCTGCTTTTTTCTGTTAATTAATTTCGATATAATTTGAGGTTGAAACCATTGTTAATCCTTCATTCAGGTTTTCAGGAGAAAGAGGAAGTGAAAACGCTCTATGTATCATAGAGTTGTATGCTACTAATTTGTGTCCACGGGGAGACAAAGATAAATTGGCAATTGCTATATCTGTGAATGTAGGTTTTTTATAAATTTTGAAAGTAATGATATTATTATGGTGCGTGAGGGTAAGGTCTAGGAAATTTATTTTGTTATCTTTCTGTTTCTAAAGTGATCTTAATGTTAGGATGGATATTATTAATTAAAGATGAGGAAACATTCAATTGTCGTGATGTATCTACATATCTAACCAGTAATGAATATGTTTTTCAGCCAAGAGGAGAACTCATTATAGTTTCTTCAATATAAGACATGAAAATATCTGCCAAAAGAGGACTTAATGGGGATTCCATAGCTAATCCATTATTTTGTGTGAAAACCTCGTTATTAAATTGACAATAATTTTGGCAAAGATCAAAAGCTTGTTCTATCTCGAAATTTAATACGGGGATTTTATGTGATTTTTTTAGAATGTTTTATATCAAAATGTTACGTTCACGTTTACGGGAAGGGGGGAAGGGGGACTATTTGAAAACATTTGAAAAAAAAGATACCAAAAATTCATTTTTTGGGAAAGGTAGTCTATCTATTAACTTTAAAAGTTCCAATGAGTTTTTTACTGCATACTTATGCTCAAAGTTACTTATATTTTTGAAAACTGAATTTAATTTTACCGCTGGATTATGTGTACGGCTATTAACATAGGATACTACGGGGCGGATAGGATTATTTTGTTTGTGATTTTTCATGAGGCCGAAAGTTGAGGTGAAGATGGAATACACTTAATTAACCTACTCTTTTCAAATTTACTATTAAATAAAACTTGGCTATTTTCTACAAATTGTTTAGTTTTTAACTGGAATTGGTTTGTAACATCTTTTTATCTAGGATGATAATTGCATTAGATTTATCGACTTTCGTAAGCACTAAATTATTTGTTTTTATTGTATGCTTGATAGATTTTACAGAGGACCCATCAGTTCTTTTATGAGAATGAAGCTGTTTATTTATATATGTTTTAGTATTATTTGAATTAGATGGATTCTTTAAAGCAACTTCTATTTCGGCAATCGCGGTTTCTACACTTGAGTTATTTTTAATATGTGAATATTTAGGTTCTTTGTTTAAAATGTTCAGCTCGTTATTAGAAAAATTCCACCATTGAATTTTTAACAATCAAGAAGTCTGTATTCTAGACTTCTTGATAATTACGATGAAACTTAACAAATAACATAAAAACTTAGAATTGTCGCTTGGAGATAATATATATTCTCATTTGTTGTTAATATTGAACTCATATGGTTTGATAAATAAAATGAAAGTATTTTGTATTGCATTCATATTTTATTAATCAAATTAGATTACGGTTTGATTTATTTTTTGAAAACACTTTAAGCCTATTAAGACTATCTACTACATTGAAATTTTATTGAAATAGTCTACATAATGTATCTTACATTTCTGTTTCATAGTGACATCTGCTGTCAGGTTGACTTTCGGAATTATTTCACTATAATGTAACCTTAATAAACTATAAAAGAGTTCACTCTGTGGATGTATTATAACACTATTGATAAGAAATAATCACCCTTATCCACTAAAAATACTATTAAAGTACTGATGACCTTTCGGCTACCAAGTAGCCATCATGATAGTACACTAAATTATAAATCAAAATGTGCCTGTTTAAATACTATTTGGGGATAATAATATAAACAATGAGTTACCCTCAGCTGGAGATGAATTAAAATTTAATAAATTACTTTTTCGCTTATACATTTCCATCCCTTCTAAATTATTTAGATATTTGTCTGTACTGTGTTTTGAAAGTGATAAAGTTTCTTGAGAAGTAGTGTGACCTGTATTCAAAATATGTTCGGCTACCGCTGATTTTTCACCATTATTTTTCTTTATATGTGCAAAATATTCCTTCTATTTTGACCCACATAGCATTTAGAACACGACTCACAATTGATTTTGTAAATCCTGAATTTGTCGAAATCGGAAACTTCATCAACAGTGTTGCCTAAACGGTGTTTTAGCTTGTTCTTACATCTATAAACTCGTTGTATTGCAAATTTAAAAAACAAACTATGGAATTTATTAATTACTGAAGAATGATAAGTGACACTCTTAAATTTTATTGAAGTATTTGGAGATAATGGCTCTAATTTGGTTAGTTGGCTACGTTCCAATTGCCTTGTTTGCTTAGAAATTAAATTATTGATCAAAGATTTGTGATAGCCATTGTCCAACGCAATTTGCTGAAGTTTCTCAACTCAACGAAGAATAGGCTCACAAATAACACACTAACTCAGAATTTCCGCTTGGAGATATAGCCTTCTCTAAGCACTTGATTTATGTGTTCGTTGTATAGTAATTTAGAATATAAATGTAGGCTGAGGTACCTCCTTGACAGTTTGTTGAATTTTAACGGTTTCGTTCCGAATTTTGACGAGTCGCAATGTTTTTGAGTTTCTTCGCTTTTTAATGAATACTATCGCTTCGGATTTATTAGGATTAATTTTCATTTTCCACTTCTTGTAGTATACTTGTATACACAAAAAGGATGTTATGATGTTAAGGTGAATTTGATTTGTTTTGCTAAGCCGAGGTCTCAACAGCTCGGCTAGTAGCGTCGATAAATACTGAATTCGATAGATCAACTGTTTGTTTATACCTTTTGCACGTAAGCCTTAAATTTGCAACTAGCAGAGCTGCTAGTATCGCATTCCTTGCGTCTTTCAATGTATCATATTGAAAATTAGTCAGAATTAATTGTGCGCACTGTTAATTTATTTTTTTATTTATATCTAGATGTGGGTTTTTTGAATTTATATGATATTCATTCCAGGGAGAATGGAGAAGTATATAGCAGTGACATATATCGCGATAGAGAATACAATATTCCTATTCGGTGCTGTAGCGGACTGTCCATTAAAATTGAAGTTGGCTCTTGGCTGGTGTCCAGTATTTTTTATAATCTTAGATTTCCTTGCCATTTCATTATTATTGTTATAGCATTCATCACCATTATATCCGTCACCTGAAACAAACATGTTATTGTTCATCACAAATATACTCTTCAAAGAAAATTCAAATGATAATAATTTTTTTTAAATACGACAGTAAATAAACTTTGACATTTGATGATAACCAACATAGAACTGTAAGATAAAATTGTACAATAAAAATTTAAAAGAAAAAACTTTCTGACTAAATTTGAAAGGAAATCACAGTATTATGTATCATCAAATTATATATTATACAGAAATATAAAAGTGCAACTCAATTCGTGAAACGTAATTTTAGAAATCTATTTAATGAATATTTTTTATACTATCAAATGTTAGCAAACCCCTTGAACATCGCATTTCTATTATAATACCATAACGTTCAATACTATTCCCTGCAATTAATCAGTGGATTATATTGAATTATGTATGTATGTGACTTGAACAAAAGGGCCCTAGTTTTTAATACCACGGACACTCATGCGGGTGAAATCTAAATGATTGTGGGAACAGAAAATATATTGGAAAAGTCTACATAATATATTTCAAACTCTATGTTTTATACTGACAGGTTGACTTTTCCAATTATTATAATATAACATTGTTTTGTCCACGACTATTGTATAAAATATGCATAATGCATGTGTTTCCTCAAGCATAATGATAATAATAATAATAATAATAATCACTAGTGAATAATGAAATCATTATTCACTACCATCAATATGACAAACATGATAGAAACGTATAGACGAATACGACAAAAATAGAGCGTGCTATGAAACGTCAAGTCAGATCGAATTTAATTTGAAACCTCAACAATTTGTTGGTTCGACTTGTTTCAACAGCAAAGCTTATTAGTATCAAAGTATTATTTATGGGTCTTGGACAAGGTATAGTATTTTACTTGCATATTATGGCTATTATTCACTTGGATGATTTACGACACTCGCCTGCGGCTCGTGCCGCCTGAATAATAGCCACCATAATATGCTCGTTGAATAATATACTATTATACTGTAGCTACTTTTACATGAACTATCAAAATGTACCACAGAATAAAGACATAAAATAGATCGTCACATCACTTGAATCTTAAAATAAGTATTTCGGACACTTCTGCAGATTAATTATAATATACGTGTGATATATATTTATAACCACAAAAATATGGTTGTCCTTTGGTTCAATAAAACACCATAATTAAATATGAAGAACTGAAGATGCATGTCAGAAATACCACTTGAAAAGGACTACCACCAAAAACAATAGTTTCTATTTTCACCACTTTAAAGCGATCTGTAAATTTTCATATCTATACTACCAATAGGAAAGGCGCAATCGTATCCACAGAGGGTTTGCACAAACACACACACACACAGGCATTATGTCAAAAATAGGCTAGATCGATTCAGAAAAGCTCAAACGGAGTAATCCGCGAAAATCCGGAAAATTTTTGGGTCAATTACAATAGTTCCCTCACACCATTAGTCGTGGTCATATAGCAAAAAACCTCCAACTTTCAGACAAGATGGATTGAGTAATTCGATTCTGGAAAGAAGTAGAAAAAATTTGACTACCAATCTTGTTGGTGCAAATTTGAAATTGCATTTGTGCATAAAAAAATGCTTTTTTTCAGCCTGGTTTTTGAAGTTTTATGCCAGGGGGTTTTTGGGGTAGCTGAATTCGAATATGGTGGAGACTGGTACAGTACAACAATTCAGGTACATTGCTCCAATTGAATCCGAAATGCTTGAAAAGTGGTTACTCGGGGCTTTTCGAGGTCGTTGATCACGAATATGTCATTCAAGAATAACCTCCGTGCACCTGGAGATCAAGAATTCCCGAAGCACTGGGTAACTATTACCACATTCGTTCAAATTAGATCCAGCATGAATTTAAACTTGTTTCTTTGGCTTTTTCATGGGTTCTATCAATGAAAAAAGGTCAACCCGTTTGAAAATGTTAGATTGGGGATCGAAACAATGTTACGTATCACATACGACAGAAAGAGTAATTCGTTTAATTATAATAGGCTAAATAAAAAGGTACTATATCCCAAACGAACCAAACGAGATTATAAGTAATCGATTGGAGAGTAATGCTAACTTACATCTGGTAGTACATAATGCTGGGTAGTCAACAGAACAGGTAGTTCCAATGTGACAAGCAGTACACGGAGATCCTACCGAGTATACAGGCTGATCAGGTATATTCCCAGCTGGTCCATAGTTGCATATGAAATGTTCTTTGTACGTTGTATCTGAATCACTTTGTACTTGAAAGGCAACTCGAGCACAACCTACAATGTATACAGTTAAATCTATGAATAGATAGGTTAATATTTCATCAACGGATTAAATATTTTACAACAAATACGAAGAAATATATTTTACTCTCAATTATTATATTCTTCATTTGCTTCACAAAAACTTGGTTTTCTATTCCATGCCAAGAGCTACTTTACATCCCAGTAGCTCCTCATAATCTACAAAGCACAGATTTGACTTGTCCTGAAGTTCTGTTCACATGATTGGAATTCGGCTACCAAACATACGCTTAAGCTCTCAGGTTTTATCCATAAGAGAGCTATTTGTCTGATTGATTATGTCACACTTACGAATTCATTGACCTCTCTAGAACATCGTAGAAAGGTGGGGGATCTCTCCCTTTTCTATAGATATTTCCATGATCGGTGTTCATCAGAAATCTCGTCTGTTATTCCACCACGCGAGATTCCAGATAGGCGGACTAGTCGAGCTCAAGCTAGTCACCCCTTCATTGCCAAGCTCGAGACCTCTTTGTACCGGACTTAATTTTTCTATCGAACAGCGATGTCCTTCGAATATTATAGGTTTCTCTCTCATGTAGTCAATTTAAAAAAAAAGCTGATAGATTTAAGTTTTGTAATCAAATTTAACTCCTGCACGGTTATCAAAGCTAGATAACCATCTTGAAATGTTCTTAATTATAACCCAAATTCTTTTAATAAATATATCAGTGAAAACAAATGAACTTACCAATCTGGTATGAATCAGACCAAACTAGCTGTGTATAATGGCCAATGGAGCGATTTCGTCTAAAACAAATACGTGTATCACAAACCTGGAACTGCCAAATTTAAGACTGTCTTTTGTGTAGAATGAATACTTAAGATTGTAAATCGCAATATCCACCATATTTTATTTACTTTTATATATTTTTTATTCATTTTAATACATATTAATTAGAATTTGAATTTCAGAAACCACAAGGATCATTACAAAAACAATTTGAACTACCAATTCCTAAGAAATCTAACTTTTGCATAAGCTAAGAACAATCTTAAATTATGACGTCATCATATTCAGGAATATGGCAGTGATTCTTGAGTCTTTACAGTATTATTATACTTTTCACATCATATACTTATTATCCTTGTTATTCTTAAGTCGAGGTTCAACGTGAGTCTATGTATTTATGTTTAACATTTGATTTCTTGTTGGAATAACTATAGAATGACAATAAGATACCTGATTTACTATTCTTATCTAAAAAATTTTGTGGAAATAATGACCTAAGCTTGTTTATATAAATCGTTAGCGAGCCATGTGACTAGCCTAAAACCTAAAAGTTGTGATCCCACCCCCTTGGATATTTTTGTTAATAATTTTTGTTATAATAATAATATGGGTTTGATTTTCCGTGAGAACGGTAGGTCGTAAAGAATATTTTTGTGAACAAAAATTGTAGAGAACAATATTCTCTACAATTTTTCTCATGCAGTCGTTGCGCTGAAATCAAAAACGCAAAAGAAGAGTTTGCGCTACAGTGGAAATGTGAAAATTATAGAGCCTGATATCAGAGTAGGCTGTGACCTTTCTTATCAAGATCGCTTGGTCTATGTGACGGAGATGTTATCTAGAAGAACCAAATATTCGGTTGGTTTTGAGATCAGGGTCTGGTGGATTTATTAATACCCGTCGTGAATACAAGAAATCACGTCTATTTTGGATATGTAATAGCAAGAGCGGTATTCTAACAGTTCATCCGATAAGCTGCTTTGGAATTAAGAGTATCATTTTACCTACATTTTATATCTGGAGACTTCGTGTTTATCAAACTTGTCTACCGCTTCGTACCAATCACTGACGAATGATAAATCATTGTTTGTGGCGAAATTTCCAATTGCAATATTCTGACCCACTGGATATCTATCTGAAGAGAAACTAAAAAAGTAAAGATTCAATTCCAGACAGTAAAAACAATAAATGTATATGTTCAACATATGGCAAGGCTCAGCTGCTATTAAAATTAAATATTTCAGCTAGGATGATGTCCTTCAAAAAGATACGGCCGTTCATGGAAAAGAGAATCTGCATTATGAAAAACACAATTTTCTTCCATGAGATAGGAACAATCCTTGCTCCATTCAATAACTGCTCAACAGTTTTTTAACAAAGTCTGTCGGCTTTTCTCAAACAGTTCTTTAACAAGTTTGAGAAAAGCCGACAGAGCGGAATATTATAGATATTACGAGGGTTAATCAAGAAGTCCTTACAAAATCTCCAACGAGTGATTTGTACTTCCCTCACTATAAGAAGTGGACGGGAGGTATTGAAAACACCCTAAAAATAGGTTCCAGATTTTAGCGGAATAATCTATCTTGAGTCTTTCTGAATCCTAGTTCCGTTCCTTGAGTGCGCTTAAAAAAGAAAATACGGAAATGCAGTTTTCCAGAAAAAATAGTTTTTCTCACTATTAACACCAAGTTAATGACGTTAAAAGCGCATAAAAACTCGATTAAACATCACATACTATTAATATTTCTATGCTGTGGATTGACACTGCAGTAGCTTATTTTTCGAATTCATATTCTACAAGTGAACCATTATATCCACCGCACAAAGATTCTCTTCTTTTGGTATTTTCTAAAATAAAGGGATAATGCCACATCCAGCTCTTCTCGATAAGCTTCAAATTACTTACATTTTGGATGGCTTAGAAATTTTAGAGCTTGGTGAAAAAAGAAATGAGTCAACCCAAAATAATGTTTTTGCCATTGTTTTGTAAGGACTTATTGACCATCTCTAGTACTACTTATATTAATTCTACTGGCAAATTTGAAGTGTGGAGATGATTATCCATTCTTTGAGAGGATTAAAAGCGAGACGTAGAACAACTGTTACTTCTAAATAATAATATTTCTATTACTGCACTGCCGAATTTTGAAGCCTAAACCTTCTGAACTGAGCATGTTCTTAGTGTGGGGGACAAAAATACCGTCAAACAGGTTTATTTATGGCCAGGGAAATCATTAGAGGGCAAATACTGCCACCAGATGGGTTCGTATAGTTCACAAACGGGTCCAAGGTAGATCAGGCTTCTGGAGCGAGAGTATACCTAAAAAGGCCAAAGGTCACTATTTGATTTAGTCTAGGCTCTTACTGCACGGTTTATTCAGGCGGAGGTCTACACAATATTGACTTGCACCATGGAGAACCTGCGAAGAAACTATGTAAAACAGCCGATCGGCCCTGGGTGCTCTAAGTCACCTAGAGTCATATCAAGGCTTGTCAAAGAATGCAGGGATACACTGGCTGAACTAGCTAAGAGAAATAAAGTTTAAATCCTCTGGGTTCCTGGACACAGTGGAGTCAATGATCGCGTTATCAAATTGCATGGAGGTCTCGCCCTTCTGGACCAACTGAAAAAAGTGTGGCTTGACTTGTGGCGAGAATCACCACGTTTGAGACAGGCCAAGCCCTTTATTAAAGAGCCTTTGCCTAGGCTCTCAAAGAAACATCTTTCTCTAAACATAAGAGATATCAGAGAGATGACTGGAATAATAATGGGTCCCTGTCGTCTAAATAAACACCTTCATAATGATGGTATATCAGAGAGGTGGAGGAAACTGCATCTCACATGAAAACTGCCTCTCACATGCTGCAATGCCCTGCTTTGACATCCCTCAGGCATCGTTACTTCGGCGAAGCGAAACTGCTCTCAGAAGAACTTATAAACTTATGGACGCCAGTGTCAGCAATATTCTGGGTTTCTGGCGGGCCACTAATCTGTTACAATATAGTAAACTTCTGACCATGGGGTGCAAAATGGGCTCAACTAAGTGAACTAAGTGTATCAGGGGACTAAGCCTCTCTCGCCCCAATTGATGATGATGATGAGGGTGCAAATAGTTGAGTTGCTGATTGATTTGGAGCTATAAAATCGACCTTCTATTCTATTATATAGTTTGAAATTAGCCGTGAACATCCCATAACACTGGTCACTTAAATTCGATTCCTAGATACTACCACATGGTGTTGATTACTTACTTGTATCTCTACATACATCATTTCCGAAAATACATTGAGCAGCCCATCTCTCGGCTATTGTTGCCAACTCATCATTCCATTCCATGAGTCTCATGTTTGAGGCACTAGGTTGAGGGCCTGGGGATCCCCTCATTTCATGCCCACCCGCTACACGATTCCTCAATGTATTATGGCCATCTAAGATAAGATTTCGATCTCCATCAGTGAACTGAATGTGTACGTAGCCCCTACAGTCTGGACCAGTTTTATTTGCCTTGAATATTGTATAGAATTTAGTGAATGAGTATCTAACGTGTTTCGGGACACAGTTTGATTGATTCTAGATTTCGCGTGTTCATACTTACCGGATAAACACACATAGTGTGATGTCCACAATCTTTACCAATAGGGTCTGTATCAATTTTCATACAACATAAATTGCAGTAAGTATTATTTGTGAAGTGATGCGTTGTTCCATTATCAATCAATATTTTCAATTCTTTGTCGAGCTTCAAATTAGTTGTACTCTGAGAATAACCGGCACACAACAAAATTATTATACAGTAATAGTTAGTTATAACGAAAAACCATGTCATATCCATCATACATCATTTTGACAACTTCAAACGTGATTCCCCCAGCAACTGGAATTGATTTCACATAGAGAACTAGAAAATGAAAAGTTGGGAGGACGAAATCCACTTGAAATATAAGGCTATAAAACAAGATCACAAACAAGGCCATTTGACAGCCACTCATGGGATAATGCTTCATCCGAGTTTCCTTGGCAGTCTTTTAACTCCAAATGTTGTACATAATTCGAATTCAAACTGATATTATATTATCTCGTCTTTACGTACGTTTCGGTCTCACGACCATCTACAGAAGACTTATTATGTCTAAAACTGAATTACTTAAAACTTATTGTATCAACACAAAGCGTCCTTATGGCACCAATTTCAATTAAAATGCCCACGTCGCCGAAGCGAACAAAAACACGAATAATCTAAAATTTTAACACATCAATGTTATAATAATAACATATCAAGAATCCGTTGTTAAGCAGTACTCTTAATAAATGCGAGCTCATGTCAACAAAATCTATGAACGACTGAAAACGGGAACATTAGGTTCAAGTATCCACTTCCAAACCAGATGCTAAGATTTACGAGCTAATAGAAAAAGGTTTTTTGTCAGTTATTGGAAATATACTTTTGACATTCTACCTAAAATATACTTTTAACATTATAGAGACGCATGTAGAAATTTGCAAGAGTTTTAATTAATTAAGTTAGTATAAATCTGACTTAATGTCTGAATATCTGTCCTATGATTCACAGATTTGAAGTCACGTTTTATGTGAATAATCTCCAGAATAGATATGTTGGTCTAATATCACAATTTCCTCTCGAATCCCTTGTAGAAATAAGACACAGAGAATTTACACAGTCGAGTTCTACGTCAGATTACATTATGGGTGTTATCGAAACTGTCACAAGATGATTTTAAGGGAGCTAACATTTTCCGCGATAGTCGTGCACATGTACAGCGCTGTTTTACCCTTATGAATAAATAACTCCTGTTGCACAAGTACTGCGTTTAATATTGCTTCACAACTGAATTCTAACTATGAGCCAATTCAATGCTCCAAACTACCCCTACGCAAGCTATCTACAGCTCCGGGTTTCTTTCTTTTAAAATGCTACAAGCAAAATTTAACGTAGGTTGCCCTCTTCGGGAGTCCATTGAATCAACACAACTTGATAAATTAATTTAATTTCTATCTAATAACTAATTTGTTTCAATACTAACAAACAAGATATTAATTGATTTCAAATTACAAAAAATACGACATTAGGAACAAAAATTAACATGGGCTGAAATTCTACTTGCCTTGAATAGAAAATTACATATAACTTTATAGAGACATTATCTCAATAACAATGAAAAAGAAATAAACAATATTTTAATTATTTTGAGTGTGGAATCTAGATAAAAAGATAAAAGCTGACTGGACAAGATTAGCTTACCGAACGAGTAGATAGTGGCAGACCCCGCCCTCATGTTATTAAATCGACCTATAGGAATAGGAGCTATAATAGTACGTGAATGCCCTTTTCAACTCCACCTGAATTCTCCCTGGCTCAGGGAAAAGTTCCACTGGCCTGGTGGTGTGCTTACGTTGCTAAGCATACTTCTTTGCTGGCCCAGAAGTTGGTACTCCGGATAGGAGATACGTCGCTAAGCCTACATGACATCTCGTATGTTCGATCAATATATTATAATAATTTATAAGACTTCAAATTAAATTGAATTATTTCGAGGGACTCAGAAGTAATAATTAATTGTTAGAATAAATTGTTCTTGTCATTTGAACGATATGTATTGTCCATTTAAGTGAGCTTTCCAATGTTAAAGAAGTTACATACTGCCTGGTTCGGATATTTGTCTCGTACTAAAGATTAATTTCTGCGTCATTTTCATTCATTTCAGTATGAAGTAGTTATCCTCAAACCAATCGACTGCGCCCGCAAGGGAAACATCAGGTTTAATCTTCAATTTTTATCGTGTTAACGCGTTATTAACTAGAATACTATATTCAGCCAGCACGTACATTGTTGTCGATTCAACATTATACATCAAGAAGTTTATGTAAAGAATAGACAAAATCGTGCCCTGCGGTACACCCAATTTTCTTTTGTAGACTGCTCTCCTTTCCAATCTACACCTTGATATTTATTTGCAAGGTATCACGAAAGTATTCTATACATGCTAGCTGTTTCAAATTTGACTTTCATCATTGAGATCTTGGAAACTATAAGAAATACAAAGATGGTTGAATTGAGGCAATTTTGCGGATCGGCGAGTCCGTTCAACAAAACTGACATTTGCGAGTTTTTAAGCTATTGCATATAGCTTTTATCGCGGGCTTTGAGCGCGGCGACCGAATCAAGGAATTCCGTAACGAAAAATAATGTAAGACCTAAACACCTAACATGTGTCAAATTAATTAATTAATTTGAAGTTTCTAAAAGTGAGAAATTTCGCTATTTTATACGAATGTTATAACACTCTAGCGCTTTAGACTCCGGGATTTTCACGTGGCCTATCGAAATTAGAAGGTTCGAATTATCTAAAAACATAATTGCATGAACTCCAGACGTCCTCTGTAATTAGCTATAAACGAAATCATTTTGACATATGCCTCTAGGAGCTCGCTACGTGTCAGTTAGAGTTTATACGTTAGACGCGCGTAGCAGAGACCTGAGAGTACCTGTTTCTATTAAGCTATTGCATATATTGCATACAGCTTTTATCGCGGGCTTTGAGCGCGGCGACCGAATCAAGAAATTCGGTAACGAAAAATAACAGGAACTCGTTTATGTTGCGCTCTCTCGGGTGACTAATATTGAAAAATTGTATATCACGACATAAAACGATAATTCTACATTCAAGTTTTATAAAAATCGAAGGCAAGCTGCATCGACTGCATCTTTGTTGCAAAAATTCAAAAGACTGCCTTTAAATAGTGTTCAGCTCAAAGTGTCTTAGATTTCATTAGTAATAGAAATGGCATTTCAATAATGACTTTCAGTTGCCATAGTCTAAATAGTCACAAATACGATTTACAAGATTCAGTTACGAGATACTGTTCCAAAAGGTGGGGTAGCTATTTACCAAAATAATAATAATGTTACTAATAGTATGACTCCGAGTATTGAAATACATATTGCACACGTTAGTGATGTTAATGTTAGGCGCTCATTTGTTGGAGATATTTGTGCGTGCTTATGCAAACTTAGAAATGGTCTACACATAGTCATGGTAGCAATTTACATTTCTCCGAATCCAAAATTGGACGAGGTAGAGCATTTTATTCATCGCACTTTACTGGAGTAAAGTGAAGAAGGGTCGAAAATACTTGGTACAAATGGTAATAAATTTCCACTTATCTTGGCTGGCGATTTCAACATCAACTTTACTGGAGTAAAGTGAAGAAGGGTCGAAAATACTTGGTACAAATGGTAATAAATTTCCACTTATCTTGGCTGGCGATTTCAACATCAACTTCGCTGATAAAAAATCAGAGCGGTTGACAACTTTTCTTTCGGAAAAATTGAATTTGAAAATGAATAATGATCCACAAGAATCCACAACAAAATATGGGACCACAATTGACGCGGTATTTTCCAGATATTTAGAGGATATCAAGTCTCAAACTTATGTCTCTTATTTCAGTTATTCAGTTACCATAAACCTATAGTTTCAATGATAACAAATTCCTGAATAACCTACATGTATTGTAAGATAACAAAAATATTATAACGATATTAACTTCTCATTTATTCAATAAAAGAAAAAAAATTGTTTTCTTATCGGTCACCACGCTCAAAAGTAACTTGAATTAATATCAAAGAAAAAACTTGAATTAAAATATCAAAGAAAAAAAAAATACTGCATAAATTAAAAAAAATAAATAATTATAATTGCATAAGTTGAGAAAAAATGCTATGCAATAGCTTTACCGCGGCAGTCCTCGAGTGCCACACGTATCTTTTTTTCAAAGATAATAAATACATTCAAACATTTTGAGCTTCATCTTTTGGCGAAGTAGAAAATCGTCTAAGACATTTCGTTTATTTCAGATCATCATCAACTTTATTTTTTCTTATCGGCGTCATATTGGATTTTTGCAGTTTTTAATAGCCCTTCCATTACCTTTTTAATGATGTATCACGAGGTACCCTTGTAGGCAGGAATATTAGAGACAAAATTTTTATACCATAGTAGGCTTTGATTTCTTCAATCTGTCACATGTAAAAGTTATTTTGATACATTGTTAGGCACTGTGTCGTGAAAAAAAACTCCAAGCCCAGCCTAGACCAGGATTTGAAACCAACTCACCCCAAATGCTGATTAGACTTATGTCACAGACTCACTAGAGCATCATGGGCTTCATCATCAAATCTCATTTCAAGACCTTCACTCTGTCTGAATAAGGAAGTAATGGAAATCATAACACTGCTATATTCTTAATACACATTTTTATTTTTTTACATAGAGGATATGTTAGAGTTGACATGTTATTATTGTTAATGAATTACAATATATATATATCAAACAAAACAAAATGTAAAAAATCAACTTGAAAAGAATTATTAAATAATCCATTATTTTTTTACATTTTTTACTGAAAAAATCAATATAAAATCATATAGAACAAACAAAAAGTTAACAATTTTCATTCGCTATGAGAAAAAATTAACTCTTAAATCTAAGACAAAATAACAAGAAATATACTATTTAACATTTATTAACATTTCAACAAATAATATGTACATAAAAACGTTTCTAGTCAGTTAAATAAACGATTCATCTGCAACTTCATGGTAACTAAAATGTTTGAATCATAAATGTATTATTCATTGTACTTCTGACTAGTTTAACGCTCCAGACCTCCTATTTAATATTTATTCATAGTTCTCAACAACCGAATATTCGCAGACGAGCTTCTGAGTTTTTGATCTTCATCTGTATGACGTAATACAAATGAACAAAATTTTATTTAAATAATAGTATCCTGATTCTTTTGTATTTTATGTTTGGATACTATAGCGTATATAAAGAAAATTGATTATTTCCAAATGGAAGCGACTCAACAATTTGTTTTAGATATGCCAATTTTCAAAACTTAAACAGTAACACTGAAAACTTGATGACAATTAATAACTTGAGATTTTTTTCACAACCAAAAGGCATATATGTGCTGAAATCCACAATCGACCAAAATCTGATTTGTTTTTCTTTATTGTGTAGATTTCCCCTTAGAATAATTTTCAAATTAGAATAATTTGAAAATTATTCTGATCGGTAAAAAAATGTATAGAAGCCGGACCTGTTCCCAGCTTAGCTTTCATGTTTAGGACTTTTGTGTGTCTACCCCACCCCTAATTACATACTTGTGAATAAGGTTTTGAACATATATTGTGTTTGGTGTTTAGTTAATTTATTCTGAAGATCAGTACACAACATTTTCAAATAACTCAAAAATAAGCGAGACATAACCAAAAAAATAATAATCCAAAATCAGCCCTTATTACACCATCATGGAACAGAGCTTCGTCGTAGAGAGTTCTGTAGAAGTGCACGGTGACAGCTTTGAACACGTTATTGTGACAGGACCGTACTCGACGCTTTCTGTATAAATGTTCTATGCATGGTTGTAAAAAAGTATCAACTCATAAATCAACCTGTATATTCAGCAGTAAATTCGTATTTTATTTATGACTTGGCATCCAATAAAATGATCATAGTAGTTTTATTTTTATCCACAAAGTTTGTCAACTAGGATTGGTTATAAATTCTGCAGATTGATGAAATTATTCCATAATGAACTTTACTCATTATTGCCAGTGTAACAGTGAGAATTTACAAATAATGTATATCATTATATCTTGATCAAAGACTGAAATTAAAATAATGATTTAGCAATACTGGTGAAATGCTTCCAAATTTCAATGCATCTAAACTAAAATCTAAAGAGTTCGTAAGATTTGAACACACTATGACCTGTGGAAAATTTTGCATTAGCTGCTTCTGAAATAACGAATCGAATGTCGTCTGTGAATGATTCGGTAGTGAAAAATTTAATGAAAACTACTAAAATAGAAAATCTGCGCATATATTTTGATTTAAGGTTTATCATGTCATTTGACAGATCATGTGAACCTTTTCATATTCCATTAATCCATTACCTAAAACTGACTTATGATATACAATATCACATCGTTAAAGATTATTTAACAATTCAGACTTTTGTAAAATACATATTGCGCATTTAAACTATTCTCTTTTTTGGTCTTTATCGTTTGATTGTGCCCTACAACTTAAAATACTACTGTTTAGTGACTAGAAAAACTTAGAAAAGGTACAAAAAAATTAACAAATCATAGCATACTGTGATGCGTTATCATTGGAAGGAAAACGTAGAATAATTCGATAACAACAACTGAAAGAACCATAATTAATTGCCCAGTAAACCGGAAGCCGGAAGGAGTATGTTCTCTCAACCAGATAACGAAAAAAAATTACTTCAGTTGATGAGACGAATTAGAGCTCTAATTTTCAGGAACCTGTTAAATTTGCTACTGTGATGACCATTAAATGACAGCAAATGTAGCGTATAATGAAAAAATTAAAAAAATTTGCTATAATTCTGTTTCATTAACGGTCATTTTATGAAAGAAAATCAGAAACAAGTTGAAATTCTAATGAAAAGTAACGACGTAAACGCAAACGGCTAATATTAAAATTGTGACAAAAATATTTGAACTTAAAAACAGTGATTATTTATTCTGTGAATGTTCACATCATGTATTTTTCGATATTTCTGTTTGAACGAAACTTTGTGAAATACTCTAAATATTTGATAATGTCCGTTGACACAATTTCGCCCAAATGAAATTTTCTTTGAAAATTCTAAATTCATTCATTTTGCATCATGATTGAATGAAAAATTATTTTATTTTATACCACTTTTAATAATAATATGAAAACATGGTATAAAAGAAAGTAATTGTTCTTTCATTTAGTCATAGTGGAAAATTATAGAGTAACGGCTTTTTCCATCGATATTTTGCATTCGTTATTGAAGTGGAGAGTGAAGCTTCCTCTGGAATCGACTCAAATGTGTTTGTCCGTAAAATTGAGCATCATAACCTTTACCGATCCGGATGTTATTTTGAACACAGACAGAACTAACAAATAGCTAACACCTAACGGAGCCCAAATTTGGAAATTCAACCTGCGCCCTGATATATTAGAGAAACAAATTGTTGTACGTTCCAGTTACATTTCAAACCCTACCAAGAATTCCATATTCCAGTAAATTTTGGTTAATTTAGATATTTTTGGAATAATGAAACCATGATTCCACAAAACCAGTAATTACAACTGATTCCATATGCACTTGTTTCGATAATGGTTTTCCTTTCCATAAATCCAATCTAATTCGACTCGTGACAATGCACTAGGTTTGAGAACGACGTTTAATTTTTCCCAGTTTGCGTTTACTTTATTAACTACATTTTAAATCCAATAAACGGATTCAAGGAGAAAATACTCGTAGACTTCTCAGTAAAGTGGCTAAAACATTAGCTAAGCCTTCTGCTTGCGCAGCTAAATGTTCCTCTATGGCTTTTTGAGAACTCCGATCTATGTTCGAGGTTATCAATTTGCGGAATGCTGCAGTGACGTCGTGTACTTTCAATATGAGATTTCTAGTTTGAAGAGGTGCTGTGGTGTGATTGGCCAAATCCTGACATAATTCCGTTAGTCTTCGCAAAATTGTTAGACATATCGCTAAATTTTCGGGCAGATCGGGCAAAGTTGGATCGGACATTGCTATAACTAACATCTTACTGGACGTAACAAGTTGCAATGATTGAGATATTAGTTCTTCTTTGGCGATCTGCAATCAAAAATCATATATAAATGAAGGAAAGTATATTAGGGATATTCTGGTGAATCGTTCATCATCATTCTTAACAAGTAGAATCACACTATCATGGTTCTGAGTGATCTTAGTATAAACAAAAGTTTTGATTTATAGTTGATTAAATTTGAATCCATAATAAAGAAGTCTTGAAAGATATCAAAGATAAGCGATAAAATAAAACACACCAATAAGTTATAAGCCGATAGATGTCATTATTGTGTTGCAGTCCGATATATCCGTTATTATAGAAGATATGAAATAAAATCAATTACGAAAATTGTAGACATTCGTAGGATGAACCATACACATATTTTAAATGGGACATTTTATATACTATTCCGAATTATACTCATCTTCACTGAACTTGCAATATAGGGTTTATATAATTCTATGGGGTATTTCAGAAGTTATGTCCAATTGAATATCAAAGTGGTTGCGAATTCAACTCCAAAGAAAACAACCTGCAATTGATTTTCTTTTCAAGTTTAAGTTTTTGACATTGATCCAGTCTTATGTTGAACTGCCATTTTTGTATTTATTGCAACCACTGCTGAGGGCGAGCCAAAAAGTACACCAAATTCTCTCAATACCAATACCCTGTACCAAAAAGGCCGAAGCATTCTTGGATTGCTTGTATCAGCTGGGCCATTGGGGACGAGATCCGACAGGGATCAGGGTTCACAGTACTTCCGTATCGTTTACGATTCGACCCTTGAATGAGAGGGAGAACACTGGGGACGATCCTCATATAATACCAGGGAATTCCGTAAGGTTTACCGAAGGCACCAAGACCGAAAAAAGAACAGGTGCTGGAACGAGACATGGGACCAAGGGAAAATAATTTATTTAAACCTGGGGACACTCGCGACATAATTCCAAGTAAAAATACTAGCAATTAGAACATGTGCTCGAATTATGAGGGAGAGAGAGCCTATGAGAATAGACAAATCACAATCATAGCAAGCAACCTAGCAGTGCTTAAGGACTGGAGTCATACACAATCACCTCACAATGTGTACTCGATTGTGTCAAGGAGTTAACAGCACTAATAAATAACCCCAATAGAGTTACACTCGTATGGGTGTCTGAGAAAACCAGACTCGAAGGGATTGAAAGTGCCGTCGCTCTCGCTAAAGGGGGGTGGAACAACCCCTGATTGGACCAGAACCAACTTGAGGCATTTCTCATGTCACAGGGAAATCTGTAATCCAAAAATGGTTCGAGGCATGGCACCATGCCTATTGGAGGTAACTGCCCCGTACGTCGCACAACAAGCGACTAATGCGAGACCTCCAACAGCAACGAGTGAAAAACCTACTGACGTTCAGCAGACAAGACATAAGGAATCTTGTTGCATTCTTGACCAGATAGGCCCCATGCAACATGCAACAAACATCTCTATACGATAGGTCTGGTAGATCAGTTCACATCCAGGGGTTACGGCGTGGAAGAGGAGACACCCACGTATGTGCTGTGTCGATGCACGGCATACACTTTGGTCGTCGGACATACCTTGGGAATGATAGAGCTACACCCGAGGAAATCAGAAGTATCCCCTATATCAGGCTACTGAATTCCATAGAGTACACCGGACTGATGAGGAGACAAGTTGCCCTCCTCTACGCACAGAAAAGAAAAATACCTTGTACAGTACAAGGCCTGAACGCTCGATTGTTAAATCACAAGTAAGAGGCTATGTTGCACAATATTTTGCATCCAATTTGTTCTAATTGCAAAATAATTGACAAAATTTACACTTACTACGAGAATCTCATTCTGTTATTCTTGTTACCATGCAAATTTTCACAGGGATAGCCGATATTTATTTGAACTTTCCACTCAGGAGCACCACATTTATTCGGCATAAATAATTAACTAACAAACGTAAGAACTAACATAAAAATTCCTTTAAGAAGCCATTTTGCAACGCACTTTACTTAGTCATAACACTCTTATACACGCTCATTTACAGGTAAAACACGTTCCAATAACACGAGGACTCCTTAGGAACAGAGAGAAAGAGTTAAAACCACACTACCGGCTACACGCCATATAGACTAAACGATACTGTTGTATGCTACGTCTTTTCCCCCAGCCTCTTGTTGATGACATCGCAGTGACTTTTGTAATCAGCGATCACAATTGGACATTACTTCTGAAACTCCCCATATAATTATATGAAACCCTATATTGGAGTATAGGGGAGTTGAGCATAATCTAAATTCGGAACATTATATAGGTTGTCCCAATTAAGAATATGTTCCTTTGGTTCATCCAAGTACTATGGAACATCCTGTACACACTAATATACGCATGCACAGATTACACCGAGCAACACGATTTTTGGGTCTAACTTCTACATGTTAAATTTTGGTTTCTCCTACGACAAAAATAAGGAAAAAAAAATATTTTCCGATTAAAGTTTGCTTTTGTAGAAACTAGATCAATTTTTCAATTTTTCAATTTTTTATATTTTTTCTACACCCACTGTAAATTATAATTAGAAAACATTTTTTTAGATACAATGGTCTTTTTTATTCAAGATTTGTGATAAACAATAACATATAGATGTAAAATAACAAGAAATTAATGTCTAAAAGTGAATATTTTTCGTATTTCTTCTATGCTCGTATGAGCTCTCTCGTATTAAACCCCAAATGTAATCTCCCATCATATTCTCGTTGTACTGCCCTTGATATCGCCGTTCAAAGTCCATCACGTCTTGGTGAAAACGTTCTCCTTGTTCTTCGGAGTAGGCCCCCATGTTGTCTTTAAATTCGTCCAGATGAGAATGTAGCATATGAAGTTTATGAGACATTCTGCAGCCCATAACTTTAAAGCTTTTAAGCATTTTTTCAATCATACTCATCGTCGTAAATCAGACCAAAGCAAACTTTATGAACTAAATATGAATATTTAAGTGTTTTTCAATGTCTAGAATCAGAATTTAAACAAGAGAACAGAAACCCAAAAAAAAATATTTTTTTTGTTGACCTTTGTTATGTGTTTGAATCATCAAAATAAGCCGATAAATAAATCGTATTTGACGTAATAATGCAGAATAAAACTAACCTGAAATTTTTCTTCGCAAATCAATCTTCCACCACCATGAACTTGCGCTGCGTTACATTGAGCTGCCACTTGATCTAGTCTGACTAGCAAACTAGCCATCGCAGCATCAGTCTTGACTAATAAATTTTCTCTATTAGATGTACAACCATTTCTTATAGGAGAGGCACAACCATTTCTATTGAAATATTCTTGTTGTTCTTTCAGTCTCGAATAATTCGGCAATGCCTTACTATCATAACCGTTAGAATAGTCAGACTGTAGCTGAGTATCGAAATTATGTTGTGTAAACTCTTGTATTGATGGTAAATCCGAGGAATTTTGCTTTTCGGGGGAAGGAATCGATACAGCAGTTAACTGCGCTCCTCTACCTAGGAAATACATACAGAGATTAGATTATTCATGTTCAACATTTATTTATTTACATAGGTAACTGGATTTATTTAGAAAACAAACATATGAATTAGAAAAATTAAAATTAGAAATAATACGAAATTTTGAATAAAACATGTCACGCCAGGTTAAGAATTGAAAACATTCCTTCATAAACACAAATAGTTAAGCATTGTAACGACAGAACCGTTCATTAAATAGAAAAATTACTGTTCATGTTCATTTGTTGTTCACATTATTATATCCAAATAGTATTTGAACAGGCACATTTTGATTTATAGCTTAGTTTACTCTGATGATGACTACTTGATAGCCGAAAGGTTCACAGTACTTTGATATTATTTTTAGTCGATAAGGGTGATTATTTCTTATCTTTAGTGTTGTAGTGTATTCACAGTGTGAACTCTTTTATAGATTATTATCAGTGTATCCCTGTACTTACCCAAATATGGTGAAGTTGGAGTACTCACGGCTGTATTCTGACGGAACAAACACTGCTTCCCATCAAGTTTGTCGGTATAAGTGGCATCCAAATCGCTGTACATATTTCTGTTTCTCTGAAGATGGGGCGAACCGATGCCAGCGGTCCTAATTTCAGAATTTGTTTTTGGTTGGGGAGGTACGAGTTTCTTTTGCCTGAGAAATTCCAGAGAGGGAACCGGTGGTAAGGGAGGTTTCTTTGGTGGTAGGAAGAGATGTGCAGGAGCTTGATGGTTGTATTCACCGCGAGGTGGTAGTTGTGGAGGATATTCACTAAGGGTTTTGGTGTTGTTATATGTAAGGGATTGAGATCGTTGCCTTTCTTGTGGAGAAGTTTTCGGCGGCCGATCCGGTGGTTTTTCATCCGAACACCTTCTGGGAGGAAGTTGAATACACTGTTTACCTTCGGGTTCAGGGTATTTGTCCGGTTTACTCCTTGCGCAACAAGAAAACGCACCTTTCCGATCGACAGTCGCATATTCTATTATGTTCGATTTAACGCTACAATTACTGTTTTTTCTTTTGACACCATTGCACGGGCTTTGTTCGCGTTCAACGTCAGTCGGCACACTCAACACGTTCAATTCGCGGTCTTGATCGTACAACGCCAAATTGTTAAAGTCTTCGTTTGTTATTGGTGGAGGTGGAATTATATACGACATGATTTCTTCCGGTGTTAATTCTACAGCAGGCGTCACTTTTTGAATCGGCGGAGGCACTCTAACACTAGCTAAAAACGTCTCTAAATCTTGTTCATTTGAAAAACCTAGTCTGCTCAGATTCTCCACGGAATCGGCAAAGGAAATCGGCGGTACGCTTATTGGTGTAGGTAAGGCACTGTCTAATTCGTCAGGCGTACCCGGTGGGGGTAAAAGGGTGAGATCTATCAAATCCGGATCGAAAACGTACATCTCCGTTATGGAATCGGAACCGTTTGATATATTCTCTCCATTGTTTTTGAGTTCACGCAATTTTTGAAGATACGCTTGGAAATTCGTATCTTTACTTGTGGAATTGTCGGGACTCCGGAGACCGAAACTAACGCGGTTCGTGAGACCGTTCGGCTGATGAAGGTTGAGTTTATGTTTGGGGGAATTGTGGGGGGTATTGATTGAGTCGTTGTCACTCTCTGATTGGATCATCTCTGATCTGAGCATTTCTATGGCCGCGTTTGTGAAAGAACTGCGTGATTCTGAATGCATGTTGTGCCCCTTGGTCAACAGAAGTAACGAATCGCTATGTTTCAATTTTCCTGGACCGTCATCCATATATAAACTATCCGTATCACTCTCAATGTCCACGCTAGTTTCCTGCCATTCCGCTAGGGCGTTTACTCTATCCAAGTTTTGTTGTTCTGTCAAATATTTCTCCGAATCTTCTACTAACATATGCATCTCACGAACCCTACGTAATACTTCATCGTTCCTTGCTTCCACAACACCACCTTCCATGATTTCCATCGAAACTACACTCTGCAAGTCAAAACTATTTCTAATCTGGTGGTTTCTATTAGACAGTGAATTGTTCATGTTACTGTCCAAACTATAACCCAACATTAACGGTGCTTTGCTTTGTCTACCCATTGTATTGTATAAACCATTCGTCTTTCGGTTGATTCCTTGATAGATGGGAGGCATGGTGAAACAGGCTGGTTTGATGGAATTAAGATTGATGTAACTCCATTTCTCCGGTACTACTTTGTGTTGAGATAGATAAGGAGGAGCAAGATCGTCCAACGGAGCAGATTCTTCTTGATCCACGGGCAAATTTTGACCGGTGGCTAAACAGAAATAGCCCCGGAGTACCAGCACGAGTTCACTGGCATCGCGTTCTTCTAGCGAAATCGAAACTAATTTGTCGTTTTGCAATCGGATCTGTACGGTTCTACTTATTTCGTCGTCGTTTCGTACTTCGATTCTTCTCATATCTTCTAAATTCGCAATGGGGACAGGCTAAAATAAAATTCATAAGGTCAGTATTAGCTGTAGCATATTATGAAGTATTATTTTCAACACTGAAGGAATCAGTTCATCATTCATCATACAGATGTATCGATGCATATAGAGCATGTAGATCAAACGAAACCTTACTGTAACAACTGACATGTGAACTTGAGAAGGTCTTAGAACCGAAATAAATACTTCAATGAGCTTTCCTCAACATCTGGGGACTTTTGATAACGCGTGATATGCCACTTCGAAGGCTTCCCTCGAGATGTAGACCACATGGATGAGGGAAACGCTACGGACCAGAAGAGCTGATACAAAAGTGAGGAAGAACACCAAAACACAACAAGGAGATCCCTGTTAGAGGAGCTCGCATGTATATGTATAACAGGGCAATACGAAGGGCTGCGAAGAATAATCTCAGAAAGGTTGGAAGGAACTCTGAAGATGAAACATGCATTACTCATCAAGGGACGACATAAACATGACCTTTCAAACTCACCTCGGTAACAAAGAAGATTAGAGACAGGGAAAAATGCACCCAATTAGGACAGGAGCAATATTTTAGTATACCGATGGATCCCGAACAGCAAAAAGGACGGGAGTCCGAGAATTCGGCCCAGAGCCGAATACTTGGAAGCTATGGGTGTAAATATACAATTATCTTTCAAGCGAAAGTATTTCTAATTTAGTTTACTCTGATGATGTTTTAGTGGGTTTCGAACTTATTAGTGTTATAATGTAACCCCAGTTGTAAACTCTTTTAGTGTATTAAAAAAAACGTGTTTACCATATTAATAAAACAGAATTTGACAAGTATCATTTATAACTTTTCCTCATCACAATAAATATTGCGCAACGTCGAGAAATTGAACGTACAAAAACTTACCACTGAATTTCGGTTTCCAGTTATTTGACTGAGACCAAATTTGGGACTGACCAATATGACCCGTTCCATGGAATCTCCCCGGGGACCAGCCGAGAAACATTTTGCGCCGTAGCTCGGCAATTGGCTGACTATATCTAAGTAATGTAGTTTGGCTTGCAAAGCTGTGAGTTGTTTGCCTGGACCTGCCATGCTGGCGTGCAATTTTAAAAAGTGCGAAACCAACTTCCTCACTTCTTTTCGTTTTATATTTTCTAATAATGACGATGGCACGAATCTTTCTAGTCCAAACTCTCTTCTAGAAGCAAAAAAAATGAATGAAACACAAATTTTCACTTTAATCACAAATTTCTGAATTAATTAATTTCTCTTACGGCTTCAAGCAGCACACATATGCTGCTTGAAGCCATAAGAGAATAGTCCATGCACAATTTTAGCCTTCGGGACTGCCGTAGGCCTGCTGGATTGATTCTTGTATTAAGGGGCGCACAATGGACCCAATCAAGCGGTCTAAGTGGACTTGTCCGCCCCCGTTTTGATTGATTGATTGATTGATTGCTTGGGTAGTATGTGATATACCATTATAACAATAAAACTAAGATTCCCTTTGTTAACTATCACTGAATTTATTTCATGTTGAATGTTTCGCAAACCTTAAATTTCATATTGAACTGGTCTTTACTTGTTATATATCCATTATATCAGAAATGAACACTACACTCAATAAATACACTGTAGAAAATTTTCAAAATAAACTTTTATTATAAATAGAAGAATAATAAAAGTTGAGAATTTGAATGGAGCTGTCTGTTACTTTACGATATTAAATTTTTACAGATAAAAACAAGAAATTTTACTTTGTTAAATATCACGTTATTTAAAAGAAAGTTGATTGCAATTTTCGTGTAGTGTTCATTTGTGATAAAGGAAACCTTATAGTCCAGTCTGTAAGGTGGGGAATAAGGCCGATTACCAAAATTTTTTTTAGTAAGTCGAATCGGAAAAATTCTTTTTGTCTGATGTTATATGGATCATGATGGTCATTCGTGACTACTGAGCGATTCTTCAATCTCCACCAATTCACCCGTATATGATAAATTAACCCTATTTTCAACCTCAGTTTTAAAATAATATTTAATTTATTAAAAAATGAAAACTAAGTCTCCAAAATGGGTTCTAGGAGTTTTTTTAGGTTCCAGGTTTTTCCCGGAAAATTCATTCAATGGACGGAAAATAGGTAACATTTTCTCATTTTTGCACGTAATCATCACTTTATGCATAATAGTCGCTTATTTCGATACAGAGTAGCAAAAAAAATCAGGAAAGTTTGCGGAAAAACTGTGAAAAACCTGAAAAGAAAATCTTTGAATGTCATCGAAATTATCATGTGATAGGTCCCTACAGGGGTTTTTTTGGTTGCTGATTACGAATTTGATAATTAAAAAGTTCAAAAATATCATTTTCAGGGAAAACGCCGAAAATTTTACAATGAATTCTCCTTTTCTTAATAGAATTGTTTGAGTGCCGTGTTGAGTTACGTTTATGTTTTAGATATCCATGCTAAATTACAAAAATTGAAAGTAATGCCAGAAAAATAATTATTTGAAAATTACAAAATTAAAAATCAAAGAAAATTGAAAAGAAAAACTCTCTAATGTCATCGACATTACCGTGTGATATGTCACTATAGGGTTTTTTGGGTCGCTGATGAGGAATTTGACATCAAAAACGTTTGAAAATAACATTAGGATTATGTGAAAAATGAAGGGAAATATAGAAAATACAAGCATTTTTTTTAAATTCATACAAGTTTGCAACTGTTTATTCAAAGTAATTTTTTTAAAAGATTCGTACTGATGATATTCTTTTTGGAATAAATTCTTCAAGTAATTTTAAATATACATTTTTAAAATAACTATTTTTTTGGCATCACTTCTAAGTTTTGTATAATTTAACATAAGACATTGAAAACATAAACATGAATCAACACGACACTCAAAAATTCCACTAAAAAAAAGGAAATTTCATAATGAAACTTTCACGTTTTTCCGGTAAATGATATTTTTGAACTTTTTAATTAGCAAATTCGAAATCAGCGACCAAAAAAACCCGTAGTGACTTATCATACGATAATTTCTATGACGTTAGAGTGTTTTTCCTTGTAATTTTTTTTGATTTTTCCGGCATTTTCAAATAATCATGTTTTTTTAATTACTTTCAATTTCTGTAATTTAGCATCGATAATATTAACTTATCCCAACACGGCACTAAAAAAATTCCATCCAAAAAAAGGAGAATTAATTTTTTCCGGAAAATGATATTTTTCAATTTTTTAATTATCACAGTATTCCCAAAATTTTCCTGCTTTATTGCTACTATGGATCGAAATACGCGACTGTCAACCTCTATTATGAATAAAACACTAAATAAACACGTGAAAAATGAGTAAATTTGTGTGAAAACTACCAAATTTTCCAGATTTTCCTGTCATTGAATGAATTTTCCGAGAAAATGTTCTCGGATTCATGTTCGGCGACCCAAGAAACCTCCTCGAACACACTTTGGAAGCTTAATTTTAATTTTTTGATACATTAAAAATTATCTTAAAAAGGGGGTTGCCTTATTTAGCGTATAGGGGTGAATTGAGGGAGATTGAAGAGTCGCTGAGTAGTCACGAATGACCTTCATGGTCCATAGAATATCATGCAGAAAGGATTTTTCCGATTCGACTTTCTGCAAAAAAAAATTGATATTCCCCCAGCATACATACTGGACTATTAGTTCTATTATTAACAATTAACGTTTTCAGGAATAAATTATTTGTGGAAAATCTGTGATAATTTAACTTCATCACGGCGAATTCTATTAGAATAGTAAATTACATTCCAAGGAATCAGAAAACTAATGCCAAAAACTATATCCACGTATCGGCAGAAAACATTCACTGTAATTATTTTTAGTGAATAGCGGATAGTTTTTAATTCTTAGCCTCCTTCGATCTTGAAATGAACTGTCGTTCTTATCGTCCATTGAATGAAACTCAATTCTATTCGAATTCAACCGACCATTTTCTACTGGATTACGTCAGAAAAAAGGTTTTCAATCCATTATTGGGGTACAATGACCTCAGGGAATCTACCATCCAACACGAGGAGTCAGTACTTACTCAATTGTTTTCACAGAAAGTTTGCTGGATGGAATATTATTCGCTAATCCGTGTTGATAAATGTGAAGCGCTGCTAATCGGAGCGCCGTATCGTATTGTAGCTCTGGGGCGAATCTCTCTTGAATGACATCATTGCAGCATTGAATATACAAATAATCTAGGGCGTGCAGATCACGTTGAGCTAAAGCTGCAGCGGAAGGAGGAACGAATGCCACCCGGAACAGGCATCTTAGTTTATGAGCACCAGGTCGAGAAGCAATCTGGAAGAATAGAGATTCAGATACAATGCTGTCATGAAATTAAGTAGAACGTCAGCAAACAATTTGAAAAGCACAATACGACAACGTAGGTTATTTTGCTAATCACTGTCAATTACACAAGACGTACACAATTACATCGATGAATACGAAATAACCGTGGTTATGTTGCTTTCGTGGGATGTTCAGAATCAGATAATTCATAACAATCTATTTTCTCAAATACATAATTACATTACTATTATTAGATACTGTGTGGTCGTGTTTTTTATGCAACAGCTGAACTTACTTTTAAACTCCATCCCGATGAATTTGATTTATTTGTTGATTATGCATAAAAGATAACGTAAGCCCTTTCATTCCTTCAAAATTTATTACACAATTAAATTATTAATTATCAAAACCTAATAGTAAAACCAATATTAATATGACCAATGTAGAATTCAGTGACAGAATCAATAACTATTCAAACGTTAATTTGGAAACGAGATAGATTTTAAACAAAGGGCCTAAATATTCACCTCAAATTAAAAATAACTCATGTTTAGAAACCGCGATTGCCGAAATAGAAGTTGCTTTAAAGAATGTACCTAATTCAAATAATACTAAAATATACAGAATGGTCCAGTTTCGAAAGCGGAAACTTTACAGGCAGACAGATACTTAACTACAAAATAATATCAGTTTGTATTATAAACTATATTCGAAAAATGCTTCGTTACAAAGATACAGGCTGTTAAAATTTTTATAAAAAAATCCAGATTTAATAATATTTTTAAAACTACTTCAGATATTTAAATGAAAGTTGGCACGTTTGAATAGATGATTTAAATACATCTTTTTACGTGAAAAATATTATTTTACTTCCACCAGTGGCGTGGTTACAGACACATCTTCGGCTATTTTTCATAAAAAATATGATACGCCACTGCTTTTTTTAGAAGCAAAAATTATTTCTACAATCTTTGTTCATTGTTCCATTTACATCAAAAAAATGTTCCTCACTTTTTCCGTTTGACACATCGTTTGCCAGTAAAAAATTAAAATTCTATGAGCAACTGGAATTCAGACAAATTTCAATCTGTCGTAGTAGGCCATTAAAAAACAACTGCTACTGTAAGTGTTCTTTCATTTTATTATGACAGTTGATTGAATTGTGTCAGGTAATTTAATTTCGCGTTATTGTTAACATTGTTATCAGTGTTGCGCAAGTATTAATCTGAAAAATGCTCTTTTCTAACAACGAATACGCAGATACTAATTTTTTGCTAAGGATTTTGTGATGGAAATGCAGAAGCGGCAGTTCGGGAATATCGTAGACCCTATCCAAATATGAGAGTTTCAGATGCTCGCGTCTTCATCAGAACACATCAGAATTTTCGTAACTTTGGCCTGCGTGTTAATAACGAACGGAACAGAAACCGTCGATATAATATTCAGAATAATCGTATACTTCGTACTTTTGATAACAATCCGAGGCTGAGCATTCGGAAGGCAGCTCAGAACCTTCACATACCGAAGTCTACAATATTACGAACACTACACGATGACCACAGACATCCATATCACCTACAGCCTGTTCAGGATTTGCCTCCTGGTGATGCTGAAAAGAGAATAACATTTTGCCAGTGGCTTTTAAACTCAATGGAAGAAAATCCTGACTTTTCCATAAGATTCTTTGGACGGATGAATCCTCTTTTACCAGACGTGAGGTAACAAATTACCATAATATCCATATTTCCTCGAGAAATTCGGTCAAGATCATTTCAAAATGAATTTTCCGCAAATGTTTGGTTGGGCGTTATTGATGTAAATGTTTGTGGTCCACATTTCCTACCCCCAAGGTTGAACTCGCAACTTTTTATGAAGTTTCTTAACAATAATCTGCAGGACTACCTAGAGGATTTACCCATTACTTTGAGGCATGAAAGTTGGATACAACTGGATGGAGCTCCCTCGCATTATGGAATAGTTGTAAGAGAATGGCTCAATACCAATTATCCTCGACGATGGATAGGCCGGCTAGGGAGGAATGACATGAATAATGACGTGGTTAATAGTATTGTACCAGTGGCCTGGCCACCTAGGTCACCGGATCTTAATCCACTAGACTTTTACGTTTGGGGCACTATTGAAGATAAAGTCTACACCAATCCCGTAATAACAATGAAGCTTTAGTTTTAAGAATTCAGTAAGCCTGCAATGATATGCGGCAAAATCCGCATGAAGTATCTGCTGCAGTAAATGCGTTAGTGAGTAGATGTCTAAAATTTAATGAGGTGGGTGGACTACATTTCGAGCAATTTCTGTGATTTTACCTTTAATATCCTTTCATTTTGTTATTGTTGTTGTAAGCCACTAATTAAATTTCTTATTTTCGTTTTTGTTTAATTTTTTACTGACAAACGATGTGTCAAACAGAAAAAGTAAAGAGTATTTTTTGTTGTAAATTGAACAAGGACTCTAGAAATAATTTATGCTTCTAAAGAAATCAGTGGCGTACCATATTTTTTATGAAAAATAGCCGAAGATGTATCTGTAAGCACGCCACTGGTGGGAGTAAAATAATCTGGATTTTTTTATAAAAATGTTGATACCCTGTATCTTTGTAACGAAGCATGTTTCGCATATAGTTGATACAAACTGATATTATTTTTTAGTTATCTGTCTGCCTGTGAAGTTTCCGCTTTCGAAACTGAACCATCCTGTGTATAAATAAACACCTTCATTCTCATAAGAACACTGATTTAAAAAACACTGATTGATCCTCTGTAAAATCAATCAAACATAAACTAAGCAACACACAAAGAATTTAGTGCTAACGAAAGCCGATGAGTGTAATTTACCTTGCCCTCGTATTACAATGTATTGAAGGGAATTTTGGAGTTTCTCCCATTATCAAACTTCATCACTTCGATGACTTATTGTACAAATCTTTCCAGGAACTGAGTAACAAACAAACTTTCCGAAGCCAAAGACAAGATATATCCTTCGGAGAAACTAACATTGGGTCAACTTGACTTTACACAGAGGCCTTATTTATCATTTACTTCATAAGAAGATAAGAAGATTCAACTATAATACATACCCTAGCCAGCGTCTCTGCAGGATCCAACAGAGTTAATTTGTTCCGTTTCAAGGACTTAATGTGTTCAACAACTAAACTGAAATGTTCGGTAGCTTGCAAACAAAGTTTAGTTTCTAAGGAACCAACCACGTCCTGTACACTGGTCCATGCATCATACTTGAATGATTTAGTTTGGCCATTTTCCAGGAATACTTTGAGAACGTTCGCCATCGGAGCTACACATAGATCGCCCAGTGAGAACGCGGACGGCTGCAACAAAAACACATTACAGAAAAGCTCTTAAAATTTAAAATCCAGCCGATAGTGATGGCTTATATCCATTAAACTTTCTAGAAATATAAGCGTCAGTATAAATTTGATTTAATTCTAGCTCTAGGAATTATTCATGGATGCATGTGAAGAAGAATTAGCGACAAAATTGTTATTTGAGTCATCTCTGTCAGGAAGAGATTAAGGCTAAGGAAAACAAACATTTAAAGTTATAATCACAACGTGCTAATAGGGTCTACATCTGGCAAACCTCAGATGTGCGGGGTTTGCGATCTATCTACATCTGTCTTATATCTGCTAACATTGTAATTGGAATGATTTAAATTCAAATCCCATTGAATATGAATAAGAAGCATGCCCCCGAATGCTCCCCACGTTTGGTGAATAAACTTTATTAAATATTCTCTACTTTGTTTCTGAGACTTTTTTATAGTATTTCAAATAGAATGCTTGTACATTCTAAGCATTTCGTGAATTATGATTCAACTTACATCATATTTCAATGATTCAAAGTGAACTGTTTAATTTGACGTCTCAACATGGTCCTTCGAGCCGGAAAAAATCGGCGAATCAAATTTAGCGTAATAAATCATGATAAGCAATCAGCGAATCATGCATCAACGGGAACAACGTTGCAAAATCTTAATAAAAAAAAGTGATGTCCAAAATAAAAAGGAATATTATAAATTTACAAGTTCAAATGAAGTGATGATCATTTTATGATAATGTAACAGTACCAGCGTATATTTTACAAATCTGGAGTACTGTTTAACTGAGGCTATCAACTACCACCAGTTCCAATGTGACAGCATCCACTCTATGCTCTTACTTCCAAACATGTAACATACCCACCGCAAGTTATAACGCCACTTTCCAAACTTCTGGTTTCTGAAGCTATGTTTCTCTCAACTCAAATTTAATTTTTCAAGCACGTGAATTAATCCCTGATATAGGTTTGAAAGCCTATCTCACCGCTGCTCCACCACTTGTAACAGTCGGCTGGGTATTATTATTATTTCAGGCACAGAGAATTTACACACTCGAGTTCTACGTCGGATCAAATTATGGGTGTTATGGAATTGTGACAAGATTATTTTGAGGGAGCTAACACTATCCGCGAAACACGAAAGACGCGCACAAGCCTAGCGCTGTTTTACCCCAAGGAATGAATAAATATCTCCTGTTGCACAAGTACTACGTTTATTGTTGCTTCACAATTCAATGCTACTAAGTACTCCTACGCAAGCTACCTACAGCTCCGGGTTTCTTTCTTTTACAATACTATAAGCAAAATTACGTAGGGTGTACTAATCCAAATTAATTTAAAGAATTTCTTCGTCGACTTATGAACACAAATTAGATAGACAGAACTTGAAAAATTAATTTAATCTCATTTTGGCTACTTGAATTTAATGTGCTACAACACCAACTAACAGGATATATATTGATTTCGAAAAAATATGATCTTAGGAACAAAAGCTAATTTGGATTAAAGTTCTACTTGACTTGACTGGAAAATTACTTATTATAGATATATTACCACAACAATGAAAACAAAAATTATCGATTGGATGCTGCATCTATTTCATACATTAGTCTGGAGGTAGTAACAATTGAATTTTGGACTATTACAGGTATTTCAGTTTACTGGGTGTAGATTAATTGTATACAATAATTGTTCGAGTCTTGAACATTACCTTACGGTATATTCAAAGCATAAGCGTTGAATCGAATATTAAAATCATATAAATTGTTATGACTTACCGGAAACAAAGGGGCACCATTGACGCAAACACTTTCGGCGAATCTTACACGGGACGGTTTAGTTCTTAGCCTGGCACGTTTACTGGCTGAAAGAAGAGTGGATTTGCGGGCCCCTTGTTGTTCCGACGGCTGACAAACAATCAATTTCACTGTTTTTGTACAAGCACGAACCAATGATATCACATGCTCCCTGGGAGCGGTCTTAACGTCTTCACCGTTCACTGCCAATATCTGATCTCCAGGTAGCAACTGAAAAGGAAACATAGTTCATAGAATTAGAGAGAAAATATCAAATTGTACTGGCTTCCGGCATTTTTTATCAATAATTTGGTTTTCAATATATAAAATGAGTTGATTCACTTGAATTGTACTGATGTGAAACATTTTCGAATAGCTGTTGGAAAACATTTTCAATGTATATACGCAAATCACATGTTTCAGAGATTCTCTCTAGCTTAGTGCCATCAATTTTTATAGCTTACATATACTAAGAAAAAGAGAAACCTGTTTCTAATGATTAGTGTTCTCCATACCGACTGACTCAGTTTTGATATTATCCGATAGACGACACTACTAATACGCGTATGATTAATAATTATGACATAGACGTGTAGTTTCACCCACGGTCGTATATACAGGTCTGGAATCTCGAGGCTGTTTCCTATGTGAGAAGTGAGTCCGCTGAGCGTAATCTGTTGCGTAGTACCAAAAGGGTGGCGCATAAGTCGAGAGATGTTCTCTGGCACGTATACGACCGTGTTCTCTGGCAACGGTCATGTCATTGTTGACTTGTAAACACAAGGAATACCGGAGTTTTTAGAATAAGATGAAGAAACCGTGCATTGTGCCTAAATGCAAAACGGGGTACAAAAGTGTAAAGCAAAAAACTTCTGTTTATAAAGTGCCGAAAGATGCGGAAATGCGAAAAAAGTTGATGCTTGCGATTCCGGAAAGAAATCGTTTTAACGAGGTCTTTTATGTGTGCGAGCATCAGTTCGAACAAAATTCTTAAGAAAACAGTGCGTCATGTATAACGAAAAAAGGGAAGTTATTTTTAATAATAATACATTTTGGCAAGAGTAACAGTTCTATTCCTTTCTCAAATCAGAATAGTAAATATTGCGTTACGAGAAAAACTATTATACTTAAAATGTGCGGTTATTATCAATCAACCTTTGTATTGTGAGTCTTGAAATTTGAACGATATGGCGCCTAATCCTGACAACATACTTCGATCCATGCGCCAGCTGGTGGCTGAGCGAGGGACTACGAGTTTGGCGACATGTAAGAGACTCATGTCAGACATAGAGATTCCAGACCTGTATATATGACCGTGGTTCTACCACATGAATAATTATACTAATTATTTATTTTTGTGGTTAAACCTCCTTCTTCTTACAAGAACACTTCATATTATAAATGTTGCGTTTGCGCTGTCTCTATAATAGTATCCATGAATGAAGAAAACTTTTACAATCATTTATCAAGTAAAACTCAGATCGCAAAATGAAGTGGCAAGGTTATATGTAGATAAGTACATATTATGTAGGTTTTCGAACCGAAAAAAATTCAGCACCCTGTATATCAAAAACCAAGCATTTTGACACATACATTTATGAGAACTTTTTGACCTAAAATTAGTCCAAGAATCACCCATTAAAATAAGCACATAACATTAAGTAGCACCATGTATATAAGTCTATACTTCGTCCACGTCTGTGAGTGAGTATTCGTTATATTTATGGTATGCACCCGAAAGTACCTAGCATTACGTTCATTCTATTATCTATACTTAATTCTGATTTCACCGGACTGTCTTCAACATGAGAGCTCTTAATTCTTTTTATATGGGGTATATTGTATTATAGAATTGGAAATGTGTTGCCTCTTGGAGAATAGATAAATAGTCTGTGGTAAAGTTACTCTTCGCAAACCATTTGATTTGATTAGGAACAGATTTTTATATAATTGTTTCACATTCTATAAGATACTCTTCCCATTTGTGTCAAGATAATGAAATAAATAATTGTTTCACATTCTATAAGATACTCTTCCCATCTGTGCAAGATAATGAAATAAATACTTTATTTCATTATCTTTACACAACTGAATAATATTCAAATTAATAATATTTTTAAGAAAATTTACAAAAACAACTTTTCTGCTTCTGGAAATCGAACCCGAGCCTATTGAGTGGGAGCCGAGTCAACTAGACCCTAGGCCACATCGCCGTTTGTTATAAGCTATCAAAGCTTTACTTTAATAATTGTTTTTGTTGTTGAACGATTTTGTTGAAATTTGGGTGAAACCAGTTTTAAATTAACTTAAATTTACTGTAAAAGTTTTTAATAAATGTATAGTATACGTTGTGAGATATGATTTTTTGAAATGTTCAACCGTTCAGAGAAGGGTGTGCTTATTACACGATTTCCCTGAAAAACAATAGGGTTCGTCACCGAACAGCAAACGGTTTTTTTCTTTGTATATGATAGGGCCTTTAGTTTTTAAGTTCATCGTGTAGACAAGCATTTCCTGACATCCAGATAGACGGACGAATTTCTTCAAAGTTGCTTAAAATTCAATAAAAAATATTATGGTGAAAGCATTTTAGCTCTAGGACTTTGTAACGATTTTAGATATAGCTTGAGTAAATCCAATATACTCTTCCGACCTAGCCGCGAAGGGTATAATAATATTATAGTCCTTTATTACAGTTGTGTAACATACTTTTTCCCCATTTCAACGAAAACTGTATCTATTACCGTTTCCGATATATTCATGACCTTACCTTGGACCCACTGTATTCTGAGCATAAATGACCAGACTACAATTATGGAATCCGAGGGTAGAAGAAGATTTAATTATGTTGTCATTATGCTGACAAGATTTTTCTGAGCGTTCCTCGCCAGCTTTGAATTAAAATGAAACTCAAATCTCTATCGGATTAGGGCTAATACTGGAAGCTTTAATAAGCTCTTGATAAATTAATTTCGAATATAGGAGCGTTCATGAACGAATTCGTCAAAGGACGATTATAGAATGGCTTTATCGAATTTCAGCGTGAAAGGTTCAAGTTGTCTAGTCGTTTTGATACTAATATTCTTCACACAAATGTAATTCATTTGTTCAAGATTCTGATGAATAATTAACTGATCCATAGATTACTAACATCCTTCACCCATCTTATGTTGGCACAATTTTTCGCTTTCGGAAACTTAGGCATTTCTTTTGAAGATTGAGATGGGCCATAGCTTTTAGGGAGCCCAAAAGTAAGAAACGAAATAAGAAATCAAGGTCGTATTTAAAAAATAAGTTGATGATGGTTTCTGAACGAAACATCGCATTTACAATTTGATAGCGCCATATGGCAGATCATAAAAAGGGATAACGACAAAACGACAGTTGTTTTGAAATATCGTTTCCAATAACGTCAGAAAAAAACAATAATGATTTAAGAATTCTAGATTTTATCCGAATTTCTCAGGAAGTATGTTGTGACATTCTCATATCCGTATACAGCATTTTGTTTAAATTGTGAAACTGTTTTTAACTAAAAGAGATACTCTTACTATTTCCGAGAATTATTATTAATATTAAAGTGCATATATTCAGATGTATTCTTGATAGAAACGTTAAAAAGAGAAGTCAAGAAAATACGTATTTTACAGCGTCCTAATCATGACTCTTCCCAAGTAAAGATGGCTCTCCGCGGCAAGTTCGAAAGATTTGGTCTTCCGAACTTTCGAGAGAGTCTGCAAAAAATATGCTTGCCGTTCCAGTCCAAAAAAAAAACCTAAAAATGACTTATTAATCTAGAATTGCCGTTTGGAGGTCATATAATATATTTAAAGTATGTTTACAAGGGAAAGGAAAATCGGGAGGTCTCAAATGTCACATCAGAAGACCAACTAGAGGGCGACCTCGAGTTGCAACCTAGTAGCCTGAAAGCCCAAATAAAAGCCACGGAGCAAAACTTTGTGACGAGGAGGCATGTTGGCAAACCGATAAGCCGATACACGATGTTTTCTACAGAAACATCGAAACGCTCAGCTTGTCATCCAGACTGACCGCCTATCTAAGCTCAGCCGGATTTACATCCGCAGCTTGCCGAGATGTCGCAACCAACACCTTGGTTTATCGCCGCAACGTGGTGGGTGTGCAGGTTCCTGATGTAAGCTGCAGGGCCTTTGGAAAGGCGCGTATGGCGCTTTTCCACCTGCTGTCGGTATGTCCATCAAAAGCGGCCTCAACGTACACTCATCACCATAATGCGGCCCTAAAGGTGCTGTATTACCATCTGAGGCACTCGTACGGAATAGACTAAGACCCCGTGCTACTTTACATGCCAGGAGATATTGAGTTTGTTGTCGAAAACGAAAAATGTCAGATCTATTCAAATTACCAGTTTCCGACTGTCAACTCCATACAAGCGGATAGACCTTCTCGATAAACAAATCCAGACTATGTATGCCATCGAATGCTCTACTCCGGCAGAGAAGAACACAGTCTTGAAAGAGGAGAACAAATGGACAAAGTATGAAGATCTCTTCGATTGTTCGAGCTCCGCACGTTATACCGAGGCCCCAAGGTCGTATTAGTGGTTCTGATCATCGGTGTTTTGGGCAGAATTCGGTCTTCACTGCGTTCGAACTTTAAAATCATTCCGGCCTGTAAGAACTTGGCGCAGAGCTTGATAGAACGGATGCAGAAGGCATTCTGGGTTCAATAAAACTACTTAGGGCACACGATTTGGGAACCTGAACTGAACGGTGAGGAAAAGTTTGGTTTTTCTGCCGCGATTGCTGCGAGGTCAATTGGTTTTCTTTTGCTACTTTATCTAAAGTAAGTTGTGTGTTTTCTTAGGTTTTCATCAATATAAACCATGCATCTTAATAAATAATCTTCTCATTTGAGGCGTTTCGGCTTTTGCCTTCTTCAGAAATTTATTATTTGTCAACTTAACCTTCCTTTCGGTGGCGTAGTGGTTAGCACGGTTGCCTCTCCGGCGAACCGATGCTCTTCTTGGTGACGACTTATCCTGAATATCTCAGACAAAAGGTCATGATACAGTAGCAAAATTAGGCCGAAGCTGAATGAATAATAAGAGAAGAAAATAGTATGATAATGGATTCTATTACCTTTTCAACGCTGGGTCCTCCTTCTGTAACAAATCTTACGATCACAGGTTTCTCAGAACCAGCAACAAATCCAAAACCCAGTGACTGAGATCTCTCCAAATTTACCATACGAGGTTCGGGAAGTGGATCGCGATCCACTCCTTTGATCATCGGTGTTTCGAATGTTGTGGTTTTGTTTACGTGACTGAAAGAAAAGAAAGTAGGTACATATTATGTAGAATAGAAGTTGATGAGGAAGTTGCATAAAATAGTTTAGCAAAATAATCTGAAGCCCCTCTAATCCGAACCGTTAATTAGTGATTCATATCTCAAACGCTCTTTACTTGATTAAGAGATTTGTGACGTCAAAATTGGGTAAACCACGTCTGAAACGCAATGAGTAGACTTAATTTACACAGACAGAAAGTTTTGTTAAGTTTAATCTCTCAATTACAATATATATTATTATAGCACAACACAAGTATTAATTCACTTAGAAGGTGGGTAAATTTCGATGTTTGTATAGGGTAACTCGGCAACTATAGGGAATACAAAAAGTGAAGTGATATTCTCTATCTCTTTTTTCAGACAAATTCACTGGCGGAAATAAAAAATTTGCTATCGTCTTTTGTTTTCGACTTATAAGCAAAAGTTCGATTTTTCGACTTTTTGACATATGTGAATATTATGGTTGATTGTGTAGTTTGGAGAAACCAAACTTTTAGATTCTCAAGGCACTTTTTTCTGTGACTTCGAAGAAATTTGAAAGAAAAGGTACAATTTCGAGTTATGGCCTAAAGTTTCATTTTTTCAAATGAGAATGTTGGCTATGGCTTAGTTAAAAATACTTTTTTTCTCCTTCAAACTATGTATCATATGACGAGTCGCTTTTGATGTGTAAGACTTTGATAGCGAAAATAATATATTACTATATTACGTTTTGCTTTCTTCATATTTATTCCAAGTAGGCGCGTGTCATCTATAACAGTGCTTATCCGTTTGACAGTAAATTACGTATTAACGATTTCATTTCCATCATAATAACAATTACCTCATTTAATCGTAAAAGTCAAGATATTTTTGTAACTTTATATTTAAATTTCTAGTTTCATTAATAAATTTATTCAATTTTAAAAATTTTTGAATATCACAAATTTATTTATATTGGTAATCAAGCATAAAATTTTAAAACAATTTGTAGGGAACTATTTTTTGTCTTAATAATTAAATAAATAAAAATATATCTCAATTATTTATCATTAAAATAATTATTTAAATTCATTAATTTGTAGGGAAGTGATTTTATTTAATTGTTCTTTAAATATTCGAGGCAAGTCATTTTAATTTTGTATTGAAAAAAAGTTTAAAATGAAAATTCGAATAGAAAAACCTTTGTGCAGAAATGTTTTGGAATATTTATAAATTTATCTATTTATTTATGTATTATAATTAGGTTTCATATTCTTATTATCAAATGTAAACTATTTATTAGTAATATATAAATAGTATAATTAATTAGTTTATTAATTTCGTTATTAAAAATTTATGTTTATTTTTTTTTCTAATTGAAATGAAGTCTTATTAAAGTTAGAAAATATCTTTTTCAGCTTTTTTAGATGAAATTTTGGAAGTGGTTTTTTGTAAAATTAATTTAATTATATTTTATTTGTATTGAAAAAAGTTTTGGAAAATAAATATTATTTTAATAAATAAAGTTTTGTTGAAGTAAAAAATTGTCTTATTCAGCATTATTTTGGTGAAATTGAAATAATAATTGAAATTCCTGTTTTGTAAAACTTTTTAATTTTAATTTTATTTATAATTACGAGAAATATGATATGTTAGAAGGTTTTATTCAATGTAATAACAATTGTGATATTGAATCTGAAATATTTGAATTCCTATCCAGCAAGAAGACAACCTAATAAATCTTTTAAGAGGTAAAAAAATCTTATTCATTGTAGATAAACAAGCCAAGACCAAAAAATTACAACATTGAAGATGCTGAAGAAACTAGTATATCTGTAATTGAAATGACGGGTGCAAATCCTTCAATTTCAAGTGGACATATTGAAACTGAATCTGCAATTTCAAGACGTCAAGTTTTGGGTATTTTGAAGACATACAAATTCAAGCTTTATACAATAAGGAAATAACATCACCTTCAACCAACTGATTTCCAATGAAGATTATAGTTTTGCATATGGTATTTATTGGCAAAAATGTCAACAAGGTCAATCATTCTCTAAAAATGTAGTTTCAACAGTATACATTAGCAGTGCTGGATTTTTCAACAGGCATAACGAGCACTATTGGTCTGATATGAACCCTCATCGTACCGTCGACGTTCGATCTTAAGGACGCTTTGGTTTTAGTGTGGTGCTATGAAATCTCAAGCCAGAATACAAATTTACGATACAATTTTTTGGTTTTGTTACTTGTTCTAACGTTTGAATAAATTTTGTTTCATGAGTAAGAATTGACCATGATTTTCAACATAAAAGTTGATTTTTCTCGAAAACTGTCAACAGTTCCGGAGATATTCGCAAAAAACGAAATTTTTTTTTCAATTTCCACACCCTGTATCTCAAAAACTAAGCGTCTGTGCATATATGTTATTAGGAATTTTTTTCTCAAAATCAAATTTTCTATCGACTGTTGAAGTTCTGCTACTAAAACCTGGGACATCCTGTATATAATAATAGTTACAAAGTTACCCTATACAAACATCGAAATTTGCCCACCCTGTACACAATCTTCACTTTGTACTTCCTTTTTATATTGTATGCAAGTTGTTGTCTTTTGTAATTATTTTTCTTTTTATTTTGTGATTTTTATAAATTTCTTAAAAACTGTTTTATACTAATTAAATTTAAAATCTAAATCCCAGATAACAGTTTGCTGATTAAGGGTAGATTGCCATCTAATGGTTCATGAATTAGCAGACGTGGGATGATGAAATATTCTCTTCATTGAGAATAGTCAGCATTCTAGAATGTAGTAAAATACTCTACAGTTAGAACATGGTAGTTGGAAAGTCAATAGACAAGGAAAGTGGGTTGTCTGTTTTGTAATGACATTTATTATTTCATAACCTACGGGAAACGTTGGGACAATCTTTTGTTTTCATTTAATGTATTTACAGTCATATGCACTTTGTCGAAGCTTTTTTCAATTAGGGCGGACGATATTTTAAAAAGGTAGGTAAAGCTTTCTCTCATACAAATAACAGGGAAATTCTTTATGGAATAAAAAATGAAATTACTAAAGAATCCCGTTATTTCAAACGACCTTTCAAGATAATGTATCTTTTAATTGCACAAAGAGAACATCTAAAAAATGAGAAGCATTTTACAAACTGTGCGACTGATACTACTTGAAATACCAGTAAAGCTTTTAAAATTTCTGTTACGCTAACGATGAGCCGCGTTGATAAGTTGCTGGGTTGTGACAGAATTAGTTCTGGTAGATTACGCATTTAATAGACCAAATAAGTATAAAAAAGAAATCAGGCAACCTTAATACCCTTTCTTTAATATTAGATTATTAATGGATCTACCTTTTCCTGAAAACTTGATTAACGTGTTTAAAAAGTTATTTGTCTAAGTGCTCTACTATTAATATTAGATATGTAAGAGAGATACAACTAAAATTCATTAAATGAATGATTCAACGTTCACAACTCCGCTTGACTCAAGTTCTCCAACAAGACGGATGATGCAGAGCGGCAGGCTGAGGTCCTCGCCGTATGATATCACCATACCAACATGGATTTGTGCAAAAGAGATCTACAGCTACGAATCTTACTTGTTTGAGCACCTATATTGCTGCTGTTCTTGACAACCAAGGACAGGTTCACGTATTACATACAGATTTTTCGAAGGCCTTTGATAAACTTGATCACACAATTCTTCTAGGCAAGCTCAAATGCCTAGAAAGCTTCAAAATCGTGAATGACCGGCAATATGGTTTTCGTCCACAGATATCAAGAGACCTGCTTGCCTACGTAACACATGTATGGCAGAAATCTATTGAAAAACATGGGAAATCTCTAGCTGTAGCATGAATAATTCTAAAGCATTTGACCGAGTTTGGCACCAAAGCCTTCTTGGAAAATTTCCGTCATATGGTTTCCCGCCTCAACTTTGTCGCATACTATCGACTTATCTCTCAGATAGATCACTCCACTTTCAACACTGGCATTCCACAGGGATCTATCTTGGCACCAACTTTGTTTATGCTACATATGAATGATCTGTTGGATGTAACCGTCTGTCCCGTCTAATTTGCAGATGATGGTATACTTCATACTGCTTTTTCATCTGGAGCTGCTATACCATCCAACCAAATCAGAGGAGTAAGACAGAGACAGGTTGACGGAATTAATGGAAATCTGGCATAGATTTTGAAATGGGGATCTGATAATCTACTACACTTTGATGTAACCAAAACTCAAGGTTGCGTCTTCTCCAGAAAGGCGGATCCCACAATCCCTAATTTAATGATGTCAGGTACAACTATTCTTATGAAGTCTGCCATATCCATACTCGGAATCACCACCAATAGCACCCTCTCATAAAACGATCATGTGTGATCCATTGCGAAAACTGCTTCACAAAAACTTTTTTATATTTCGTGCCAAGGGCTACTTTATATCCCAACTCTTCATAATCTACAAAGCACAGATTCGACCTGTCCTGGAGTACTGTCCACCAGTGGCGGCTCCTCGAAGGAGGCTAAGGAGGCTCAGCCTCCTCACAAATTTATCTTGTTGATCATTCTTCATTTTATTTCCTGTTTCACTAATAATTTTTTAAATTTTACAATTAATTCCCCGTTCTCAATAGTTATTTTTAATCTGGCAACAGTGCCCTGAGGCTAGACTCTATATATCTCAAACGCTGAGCATGTGTTGTTCATCACAGTTGCCGTTTTTCCGACCAGTCAATCACCAAATAAGATGAAACAGCGAAAACGGCAACGCCCTCTGGAGGCTAGCCTGCCGCCCGCCTTTAAGTTCAGTACAGTCGGTGTGGAACGGAATACGACACATGCGTGTTGCGTCAGTGCTTGTTTTGTTTTATGCGGGTATAATAGTTGAGTGACACCACGCGAAATAAGGTTAGATTAAAATTCGTCTGTTCGGTAAATTATTAATTGTAAAAATGGACAACTAGTGGAAAGATTTTTAGGGTTCTACGATGTTAGTTCGGGAAGAACAGCGGTCAATTTATTCAATTTTTTAATGGAAACATTTCAACGATTCGACTTTGCGAATAAATCAGACTTACGACGGCATCTGTAATGGCGGGACATTTAAATGGTCTTCAAACAAACGAACGTAAGTTTTAAATAACATAGTAAGAAACAGAATTCCCTGTAATGCTCGAACTCGATGGAATTTTACATCACGTGCAATGTTTAGTTTACCATCCATAAAAATAAAGACAAATTAATTGAAACATTCGATTTTATATTAAACAGTGATAACTTTTCAACAGATCAGGTTTCATTAAATGCTGCTGTTGGTTTAAAATCTTATTTAGAAAATCAAGAATTTTTGTTTTTTCTTGATACGTTTAAATTAATATTTGAACAAACTGATCTTATTTTTCAAATTTTACAACATACATTCACTAATATAATTTATTCAAGAGATCGTTTAAAACATCTCATTGATAAAAATTCAAGTTTTGCGTTATACAGAATTTCATTTTAATATTTTATTTGGAAATTATTCAACTGATGAGGCTTCTCCCGTGAAAAGGAGGAAAACATATAATTTGATAGACAAGAAACTACATTATAAACAACTTTTTTATGAAATTTTAGATACTATTAAAGGTCAAATATTGAGATTCGAATTTCCGATTTACATGAATTGAAGTTTCCCGATTTGACGTTTATACAATGTTAGTTTAATATCTATTGAAAAAGATTTAGTAAAACACTTAAAACATAATGATACATGTTATGATAATATTAGTGATCATTTTTCGCAAATTAGAGACCGTAGAATTTCGTTAATGTTTAAAAAAGTTGATAAAATTAATTTAAGAAAACAAAATATGAAAAATTCCAAGAAAAAAGAAAAAAAATTAAAAATCCAAAAAAAATAAAAACAAAAAACGAATGAAAAAAATTTGTGGGCAAGAGAAACTCTGTACCTCCACGTTGGTTCTTGCTGGGTAACAATTAATTTTGTCACTGAAGTAGCTGGTACGGTCGCTGCGCTAAGGTTAAATTAATTGACTGAATATAGTATATTTTTACAAAAACGTTTTATGTCCAGCCTCCTCTCTCAAAAAGTTCACGAGCCGCCACTGCTTTCCACATGTTTGGACTCCGGCTCCCAAACATACGCTGAAACTCTTGGATTCTATCCAGGAGAGAGCTATTCATTGACCTCTCTAGAACAGGTGGAAGATCTCTCCTTTTTCTAATACACATGGAGGTTAACTATTATGGAAAGCTTTAATTCTTCCGCGTGAAGTATAAGAATATTATAAATGAACAAGAAAACTACATCAAGTCTAACGGAATCTGTAATAAGATGTATTATAACAGTTTTGTTAATATACAATACTATGAATTAAGAGTACTTGATTTTGAAAATTGCTGTGTATCATAGATGTGCCTGTTATGTACAAAAACATGATCTGATTACAAAAAAAAATAGCGTATTCTGTCACTGAATTAAAAGATTACGTCTCAAATAGTGCAAAATGACCAAATTGATGTTAAAAACATTAGCGCAAAATTTCAATGAATCCTAGTAATAAATCTTCAGATAAAATAACAATAGTAAGAGATGTAAGTAAGCGCTGATTAGATTACTGAAACAAAAACCGCAAATTCACAACAAGGAAACAGCGACACTATGCAACGGAAAGACAAATCAATACATATAAGTTCTTTTGTTAACAGACGTAAACAAAAACAAAACCAAAGTAATGTGATTATCGGAAAAGTATCTTCCAATGCTGACAACGAAACATAATCACTTCACGACAATGGTTCCATGTATCCAGGTTCCAATTTGGATTTAACATAGTGATTTTGTTGTTTCGATATTCTTCAGTGAAATACATTTTTTTTTAATGATCTCTTCACTTTTATTCTCACTGCATTGAATGGAATTATCTATAACATTTAAATTATACGAAGGAAGAGTGAAAAGTTCCTGAAAAATAGAACAGATGGCGCTACAATTGAAAATCCCATGTGGCATTTGTGATGTACCATCTTCAACTAGAACGCATAAATATTTTCAGACTGATATGTCATTCAGTTCTGTTCTGATTTTTGCAAAGATGGAAAAAAATGAATTTTCCGTCTTGATTTAAACACTATTTCTTGCATGGAAAAAACATTACGCAAACCAAAGCATCCCTTGTTAAACATTATGGGAACTCTTCACCATCGATTGGAACGATTCACAAGTGGTTTACTGATTTATGTTGTGGTAGTATAACCACAAAGGACGCCGAACGTCCAATTGAGGTCGATAAAATTCATGGTGTGATATTGGACGATCGGCGAGTTAAAATGCACGAGATTGCTGAGGCTATGGGCATCTTAACCGAACAGGTACGGAACGTTTTGCATACATTTTTGAATATGAGAAAGCCATCTGCCAGATGGTTGCCGCATTTGCTCTCTGTTGACAACAAGTGCAACCGTGTGACAACTTCAAAGGAGTGTTTGGCAATGTTTAAGCACGATAAGAAGGATGTTTTGCGCCGTTTCGAAAGCGTGAACGAAACATGGATCCATCACAACACACCAGAGACCAACGAACAGTCGAAACAGTGGACTTGTCCTGGCGAATTGACAGCCGAAAAAGGCCAAAGTGGGCTTATCGGTCAAGAAAGTCATGGCGACAGTTTTTTGAGATGCACACGGTATAGTCCATATCGATTACTTTGAAAAGGGTAAAACGATCACAGGCGTATATTATGCAGAACTATTGGATCGATTCGACGCCGATTTGGAACGAAAGCCGCGGCATTTGGCAGACAAAAATTTTCTCTCACCAGGACAATACACTGGCGCACAGGTCGACAGTCACAATGGCAAAATAGCATGAAAAAATTCCTCCAAGAAAAATTCGAGTGCCTATCTACTCTACCAACATTCCACCGCTGGCTCACACGATGTTCTTCGAACATTATAGGTTTACCTCTCGTGTAGTCAAAGTATAAAAAAACGTATTATTTGGAAGGAAAAGTGTAGCGGGCTGCAAGAAGATTGTTCGAACAACAAAACAATCTTCAAAAAATATTCAATGGTGAACTTATGGTGTTACATCAAAATATCCAATGCATTAGGAACAAATTGATTGATTTAAATGTATTTCTTGATAGCAATCGGAAACCAGATATAATTTGCTTCAGTGAACATTGGATGTGTACAGGTGAGGAAGTCTATTGTAATTTGGAAGGATATGTACTAGCTGCTTGCTTCTGCAGGCATTTATCAAAAAATGGTGGTACTTGTATATATGTAAAGGAATATTTAGCCATAAAGTGCAGAAATGTGAAAAAATTTAATAACTACTTAACTGAGAAGACATTGGAGTTTTCTGCCATTCACCTAAAATATTTGAATTTAACTGTGCTGTGCATTTATCATTCACCTGCAGGAAATTATAATGATTTCTTACGGAAACTGCAATATCTCCTTAATGATATATATAATGCCTACAAAGGTAAATTAATTTTATGTGGAGACTTTAATATCAACTTTCTTCTTCAATCTAGGGAAAAAATAAGCCTTACAAATCTCCTATCTACATATAACCTTAGTCAAGGAGTATTTACTCCAACACGAATAACCTCATCATCACAGAGCTGTATAGATAATATTTTTGTAAACTTTTCTGAATTCAAGGTTGAAATAATTGATTACGGTTTTTCGGATCATAGCGCACAGCTTATTACTTCTCAAAGTATTCCATATGTTGAAAGAAATAACTATCACTTCAAAAGATCATATACCAAAGCAAATATATCAAAGTTCATACTCAAACTCGGCAAAATCCAATGGAATTTAACAATAAGTTCAATAAATGCGGAAAACTATAATGAATATTTTCAATTCTTTGTTGACGAAATGCAGAACTGCTTCAAACATTGTTTCCCACTAAAAAAGTTTCAGAATAAAAACAAAAACAATAATTGGATGACTAGTGGTATCAAAACTTCCTGTAGACAAAAAAGGTATCTTATTAAACAAAAAAAGATTGTTAATGACGTAAATTATACTAAAAAATATAATAAAATCTTAAGAAAAGTAATAATTCTTGCTAAAAATCATAAGATAAAGCGAGATTTACATCAGTGCGAAAATAAAACTAAAAAAATCTGGCAAATAATAAACAATGAAATAAAGAAAAAGGAAACCACAGAAAATATTGAATTGTACATTAATGGAAAAATTGAAACAAACTCAAATGTTGTAGCTGAAGAATTCAATAAATACTTCTTAAACACAAGTAATCATTCAAAAATGAGCAAACATGATCAGTTATGCATTAATCAATATCTGAAATCTTCTTACAAAAACATTAATCACACCTTTTTTATAAATCCAACTAACAGTATAGAGATTCTTTCGATTTGCCAATCAATGAAATCTAAAACATCTTCAGGCTACGACAATATTTCTACAAAATTACTAAAAGTGTGTATAAACGTTCTGGCTGAACCATTGTCATTTTATTTTAATAAGTCAATTGAATACGGCATGTTTCCTGATGCACTAAAAATCTCACATATCCTACCAATTCCAAAAAAAGGTGATAAACATCGAATTACCAGTTATCGACCCATATCATTATTGACAAGTGTCTCGAAAGTTTTTGAAAAATTAATGTACAGTAGATTATCAAACTTCTCAAAAAAGTTCAACATTATTTCAGAAAATCAACATGGCTTTCAAACCAACAAATCCACTTCCTCGGCCATGTTTGACATAACTACCTTCATAAACAAAACATCTTGATCAAAAAAAACTTGTGGGGGCAGTTTCGTATGATTTCTCCAAAGCTTTTGATAGCATTTGTCATGAGATTATTTTACATAAATTGGAGTATATAGGAATACGCGGACTGAGCCTGGAATGGTTCAGATCTTACTTAACGGATCGCAAACAATATACGTTAATAAATAATAGACACGAAAATAAACAAATTTTTTCAAATTGTGGAAACATAGTAAGTGGTGTACCCCAAGGCTCTATATTAGGACCCATATTGTTTACAATCTTTATAAATGACTTACCATCAGCTGTGTCGTCCGCAGTTTTAACACTTTTTGCTGATGATGCTATCTCTTTAAATATTAGTAATTCGAAAGAAGAACTCACTCATAATATAAATAATACAATATGTGAAATAGATACTTGGTGTAAAGTCAATCACATCAACCTAAACATGGGCAAAACTCAATGCATTAAATTTAATTTATTTTTTTACAACCAAAATCTGAATGAGCCAGCTGTCTTCGACATTCAATATGTTGATTATATTAAATGTCTGGGATTTATATTAGATTCTAATATAAATTGGAAATTGCAAGTTAGGGAAGTAAACAAAAAATTGACTAAGGCATGTTACTGTCTACGAGTAATGAAAGCAAAGGGTCTTGATTATGAAACTTGCAAACTTGTATATTATTCCAACTTTGTTTCAGTGATGTCATATGGCATTCTGTTTTGGGGTTATTCGACAGAGTGGAAATCTACTTTTATTTTGCAAAAATATGTAATGCGAATATTAAACAATCTTAAGTTTGGTAATTCCTGCAAACCATTTTTTAAGGAAAAGAAAATTTTGACATTTCCCTCTCTATTTATCCAAGAATCATTGAAATTTGTTCATAGAAACAGACAGTTATATAATTTTTCCACTTCAAATACTCGTCAACTAAACAATCTTATCATTTTTCCAAAGCATAATACAACTACCTTTCGAAAAAGTTTCTATTACACGAGTTCATCTTTATACAATAGACTTCCTAATAAGTATAAATCATTTTCACTACCTAAATTTAAATCATGTATAAAAAAGCTCTTGTTAGAAAAAGCTTACTACTCTGTAAACGATTACTTATCGGAAACTAGCCTAGTCTAATAGCTTAAGTTCTTGTTTTATATACTTGGGTATCTCTTCTAATACTATATATATATTTGTTGTATGTATTCATAGATGCAATATTCATGGTGTATTCCACATACATTATTGTAATGTTTTTTATTTTGGAATAAATTGAAATTGAAATTGAAATTATGTTGAGAAATAAAATAAGTTTTGACCAAATAAATCTTTCAGTCTTAAGAATCTCACACAGTAAAAATAGATATGTCTTTTAACTTTTAATGAAAACCAACTGTTTTTGTAAAAAAAATAGGTCCAAATATTCTATGATTTTATATTTCACAAAATTGAGTAACTAAGATAATTTTTATATTAAAAATAGACAACGCAAGACTGGTAAGTAAATTCACCTAGACTTAAATTTTCCTCAAAAAGAGACATTGGGAGCTCATGAAAAATAACAACTAAACTGTATACATATTATAAGATTCACATTATGAATAGAGACTTATGAAGAGCTGTTCATAACCATTCCCCTATATATCTCTTTCATTCGAAGAAATGCAGAAGCAATTTTTCGTTATTCAATTCGTTTTGTTGGTTGAATTACCCTAGTTCATGTTTTACATATTATGGGATTTTAAACTGCACTCTCTGTTCAATTCTACCTTACTCCAATATTACCTTGTAAAAGGGTCGATTCTACGTCCAAATTTACACAAAATCTAAGCACATAAAGGTGCAGCTGCTTTGCGTTATTGGATAAAATAACTCTAAGCGATTCAGGTTCTCTGAGCACTATGTTCAAAAGGAAATATGCCGCCACCGTACATTTGAAAGTACATGAAAGCCAACGAAGAAGTAGGTGTGTACTTTCATTTCAGGGATTCCAAACAAGTTTTTTTGCAATAAACCGTAATTCTTCAGTCTTGGATTGCTGTTCTCTTCTAAGTTTCAGATGGAATATGAGCCAATTATATGAAAAAGCTGTGATATATTAATCACGTGACTTCCCTTACTTTTTTTAGCGTACTAGCTTTCGGAAAGTACTGCAGGTCAAATGGTTAATGATTTTCATGATCAGAAATTATATCTGAAATGATTTACAAACTGGAAAATGTTAAATTATACTCATGTTACATTGAAATTTTACAAAAATGGCCTACATAATATATTTCACTACTCTATGGGTCATACTGACGTCGCTGTCACGTTGACATTCGCAATTATTCACACTATAATATAACCCTCTTTTATACCGACACTTGCTGTGACCTGCACTATTAGAATTTGTCACATAGTAGACACATAAAATGAACTGCGTGGTTACATAAATAAATTTACCACAGAATCAAAAAGTCTAGAACTTCTTGCACAGAATAAAGACATAAAATATATCGTGACGTCACTTGGAATATTAAAATGATACAGTTAAAACAAGAAATTTTACTTTATTAAATGTATTGAGATAGTAAACGGAAAGGGATTGAACTGTCGGTAATTGCATTCTAAGGATTGTATTACGTGGAATAGTGACACTATAAGAAACACAACGGCGACAAAGCCGAATACAAAAAAAACTTGATGGATTATTTGAAATAAAGTGTCCCAGGTTTTAGTAGCAGAACTTCAACAGTCGATAGAAAATCGGATTTTGAGAAAAAAAGTTTGTATTAACATATATGCACAGACGCTTAGTTTTTGAGATACAGGGTGTTGAAATTTCGGTTTTTGCGAATATCTCCTGAATCGTTTATCGTACAGAAAACAGCTTTTGTAAGCATTTTCTACTCATAGTAGAAGAGATGGTGAAGATTTTGAAGGGGTAGTGCATGTTATCTCCCCAAATTCTACGCCACTAGGAAAAGTACGGTTTTGAGACAACTATTTGAACCACCAATGTTTTCTACACAAAAAGGTACTCTTGGTCATAAGCTCTAAAGTTGACCGTTTTTGAGAAAAATCAACTTTTATGTTGAAAAAGAATTGACCATTCTTTGAAATAAAATTTATTTTTTACTAATTAAACAAAATTTATTTAAACGTTAGAACAAGTAACAAAACCAAAAAATTGACCATGTTTTTCAACAAGGTTGATTTTTCTCGAAAACAGTCAACTTTAGAGCTTATGACCAGGAGTACCTTTTTTTCTGTTGAAAACATTGGCAGTTCAAATGGTTGTCTCAAAACCGTACTTCTTCCAGTGGCGTAGAAGTTGGGGAGAAGAACACCCACTACACCTTCAAAATCTTTACCAATTAAGGTTGAAAACATTTTTTTTATCACACAGAACATAGCTTACTATGAGTAGAAAATGCTCACGAAAGCTGTTTTCTGTACGATAAACGGTTCCGGAGATATTCGCAAAAAACGAATTGTTTTTTCAATTTCAACACACCGTATCTCAAAAACTATCATGCATATATCTTAATGGAAACTTTTTTCTCAAAATCAAATTTTCTATCGACTGTTGAAGTTCTACTACTAAAACCTGGGACACCCTGTATATTGCCAAAATATTCTAAAATGGTGCAAAAATGGCCAATTTGATGAATTATTCACCCCTAGAATAGAATCGTGATCAGACACCCAAAAAAAAACCTTGGTGCATTTTACATTCGAAATTACCCTTTTGGGGGCCATTTCTGGCACCCAAGGGGTGAGGGAGGGTGACCGGTGAGGTTTTATGTGTTATGAATGATCCTGATAACCCCACGAATCGAATCCCACATAACTTTTTTGATTCTGATCTACATCTTTTTTTTTCCGGTTCGTTGTCTGGACTAATAGTATCATTCGATAGCCTATACAATGAAACAATTGAAGGCAGGAAGGTTGCCTCAACTAGTTTCATTCAAATTGATCCAATGTCATCAAATTTAACTGAAAGCTTTCAATTTATTTTGTTTTGATAAGAAAAAAATTATATCTAAGCTTTGCCAATTTATTGTTTGAGGTGTCCAAAACAAGTTATTTGAGTCGCCAGAAAGTTTGAACCACCCTCACCCCTTCCACCACACCTCAAACAATAAATAGGCAATTTTTTCTTGTCAAAACGATTTTTTGAAATTAAAAAATAAATTGATAACTTTTAGTTGAATTTGATGATATTTGATCAATTTAAATGAAACTGGCTTTAATTGCTTCATGATAAGCATTGTATAGGCTATCGGATAACACTATTTTCAAGAGGGGTTACCATTCAGGCCAATTTTTCCCTATGCATTGTGGATCAAAAAATGGATTTTTCCATATGTACATTTCTGGCTTATACATTCCTATACATTTTATGATGCCAGATCGTAATTTTAAGTTACCATACATTCCAACATGGGCCTAACGATATGATCTTCGTTCTAAGAAACGGCCACTCCGATCACAAAAAACCTTGCAATAAAAAATTCTTCAAAGCGTGCGCAATGACTTGCGCTATAACCCAGAAGGTTACCATTCACGACTTTTATATATACCGGGTATCCCAGTATACCTGTTCCAATGGATTATCTCAGCCATTTCCAAACATAAAAATTTGAAAATTTCATGATCTCCAGTTCGTTCAAGGAACCTTCAACTGAAAAAAACAAAAATTGAGAGTCGCTTCCGGTTTGACCGGAAGTGACTCTGACTTTTTTTATTTCAAATAACACTCTGTGTTGCAATTTTTGATTTCTACCCAAAATTATCTTTCCAACGATGTATCACACTTTGTATTTTACATTTGATTTGATGGAGAAAACGACAATTGAAATTTCAAATTGAAAGAATTGCAGTAGGCTACGATATTTTGTGTAATCTTGATTTTGACTTCAATAATGATTGATAATTCATGAACAATTTTGCATTCGAGATGATGAAGAGAACGTCAAATTTCAAATTATTAGAATTGTAGTAGAACTGGAAGAATTAATAATTCTTAAATAAAACCTTAGTGTGCCTTGGAAACATTTGAATACATTTGTTTGTAACTTTGATAGTGATACATCTTTGGAAAGATAATTTCGAGTAGAAATCAAAAATTGCAAAAAATAGCTATTTGAAATAAAAAAGTTAGAGTCACGTCCGGTCAAACCGGAAGTGACTTTCAATTTCTGTTTTTCTCAGTTGAAGGTTCCTTTCGAAATGAGATAATCCATTGGAACATGTATACTGGGGCACCCGGTATATCAGCTCTTGTAATATTACAAATGGTTAAGTAAAATATGTATTCACTCACTTGATGTAGTAGGACCTCCCCGATTCGTCTAGAGCACGTTCCCAGCCGTAGGGTAGTGACTCCTCGCCGCATTTCCATGCTTCTGCTGGTGGCAGCCATCCCGCCGTTCTCGTTACATGACTGCAACAAAACCACATTTAGAATCTAGAACACGCCATACACAAATATATTTATACTCTTCGCAGAAGAAGTCCGTAGAGTATATTCTACTCAAGCTAGCTATTTCTAAAATCGTTAAAATAAGTCATAGAGTCTAGATTCCTATACCATAGTGTTTCTCACCGAATTTTGATTGAGAGGGGCCATCTGTCTGTCTAGATGTCCGACACGAAATGTTTGTCCGTACGATAACTCTAAAACGAAAGGTTCTATCATATTCAAATTTTGACGAAGAATCGTTTGCTGTTCAAGGACGAAACGTATTGTTTTTCAGGAAAATCGTGCAATAAACATACCCTTTTCTAGAGGGTTGAAAATTAATGAAAATCATAGCTCCCAAAGTATTCCTTGAAACGATTCAAAACTTTTACAATAAATTCGAATTAATTTAAAACAAAATCATTCAATAACAACAACCAAAAGAATTATTGAAGTAAGCTTAAATTTACATCGTACTTTAACAGTTCAAAATAAAGGACGTTGTGGTCTATGAGTTAGGTTAATATGCTTCCAGTCAGCTCGGGTTCGATTCCCGGAAAGGAAAAATTTGTTCTTGTACATTTTCTTCAAAACATTATTAATTTGAATATTATTTAGTTGTGTCAAGATAATGAAATAAATAATTTATTTCATTATCTTTACACACATGCGATGAGTATCTTATAGAATGTGAAACTATTATATAATAATAATAATAATATTTATTCAGGTGTAGTAATACAGTTTAATAAAGTAATAACAACATAATGCTACATATATACCACCCTGCAAGAGACAATTATCTGTGCGCAGGCCTGAAAATGAAAATAAACAGAAGAGTAAAAGAAAAAAGTAAAAAAGAAATAATAATATTTGAATAAAGGAAAATACATTCGACTTTTAGACTTATTAAATTATCAAGTTGATGACGAATATTTGTGTTTTTGGCTAGATGGTAAGTTAGATTTGAGTTAGTTCATTGCAATATTTATGAATACGAGAAGAGGATTTTTTTTCAGATTGAATTTATAAATAAGAAATGAATATATGTGAGTATTTTTAGTCTCAAACATCTTTGTATTAAGTAATTGAATTTGAATTGGAGTTCAACTGACACATGAAGATGATAATACCAAATCAGAAATTATACTAAAGTTTTAATCATTTAATCAATTTTACGGTTTGGAGTCGAGCGCAACCATTCCCTAATCAATTTTTTTGGTTTTGTTTTTGAATTTTTGTTAAAATTTAGCAATTTTAAATCTTCCGGAAGGTTGTTGAAAACTTTATAACTGATATATGTAGATGTTCTTAGTCCGATTCCTTCATATACTTTAGGTAAATTCAAACTCGTAATTCTTTTAGATGGCTGTAGTTTTATGTTGTATTGTGTTTTTAATGTTGAATGGTTTGCAATTACTCCATGAAATATTTACTGATGTTCAAGTTGTTTTTTCCATCAATAATTGATCAGATGAGTTGTACATTGGTTTTAAGCTATTGCACATAGCTTTCATCGCGGGCTTTGAGCACGGCGACCGAATCAAGAAATTCCGTAACGAAAAATAACAGGAACTCGTTTATGTTGCGCTCTCTCGGGTGACTAATATTGAAAAATTGTATATCACGACAAAAAACGATAATTCTACATTCAAGTTTTATAATAATCGAAGGCAAGCTGCATCGACTGCATCTTTGTTGCGAAAATTCAAGAGACTGCCTTTAAATAGTGTTTAGACGACAGCTCAAAGTGTCTTAGATTTCATTAGTAATAGAAATGGCATTTCAATAATGAATTTCAATTGCCAAAGTCTAAATAGTCACAAATACGATTTACAAGATTCAGTTACGAGACAAACAAATGTGTTACTTCTTACCGAATCTTGCATGGCGCATGATAATCCGATTGAAATACCTAATTTCAATTGTATTGTTCAATTCAAACGAGATACTGTTCCAAAAGGTGGGGTAGCTATTTACCAAAATAATAATAATGTTACTAATATTATGACTCCGAATATTGAAATAAATATTGCACACGTTAGCGATGTTAATGTTAGGCGCTCATTTTTTGGTGATATTTGTACGTGCTTATGCAAACTTAGAAATGGCCTACACATAGTCATGGTAGCAATTTACATTTCTCCGAATCCAAAATTGGACGAGGTAGAGCATTTTATTCATCGCACTTTACTGGAGTACACTGAAGAAGGGTCGAAAATACTTGGTACAAATGGTAATAAATTTCCACTTATCTTGGCTGGCGATTTCAACATCAACTTCGCTGATAAAAAATCGGAGCGGTTGACAACTTTTCTTTCGGAAAAATTTGAAAATGAATAATGATCCACAAGAATCCACAACAAAATATGGGGCCACCATTGACGCGGTATTTTCCAGATATTTAGAGGATATCAAGTCTCAAACTTATGTTTCTTATTTCAGTTACCATAAGCCTATAGTTTCAATGATAACAAATTCCTGAATAACCTACATGTATTGTAAGATAATAAAAATATTTTAAATGATATTAACTTCTCATTTATTCAATAAAAGAAAAAAAATTGTTTTCTTATCGGTCACCACGCTCAAAAAGTGTAACTTGAATTAATATCAAAGAAAAAACGTGAATTAATATCAAAGAAAAAAAAAATACTGCATAAAAATAAATAAATAATTATAATTGCATAAGTTGAGAAAAAATGCTATGCAATAGCTTTACCGCGGCAGTCCCCGAGTGCCACACGTTTTTTATATATTATCTTTATTATCGTTATTTTTTTTTTGTATATTATTTATCGATTTTAGTACGCTATTGTAGGTTCCTCCCCAAACTATGATGCCATATGTTGAGACTGACTAGAATAGTGCATAATGAATCATAAAAAGTTAGCGTTCATTCAATATGGAGCGTAATTTATAGAATAAATAAATAAAATACCTAGATTTTTGTTGATTTGTTTGATATGCTCAACCCACTTCAAGTTATAGTCAATGATTAGGCCTAAGTATCTGCAAGATTTCACAGTCTAGACCAGCATATATTATGTATTTTGACAGTACATTTTTCTGGTGAGCTACTAGCATAACTTCCATATGTTAAAAAAAGATGTTTTATCCACGTTTAGTGTCAAGTGATTTCTTGTGAACTATTCTGCCAACTGAATCATATAATCTTCTGTCACCTGCAATACACTAGACCATGTTCCCCAACGTATAACTATCGCCGTATCAACATTTAACTCCTTAAAAATATCGTTCATATATAGTATAAACAGAAGTGGACGCAGGATTGTTCCCTGGGGAACTCCACATCTCAAAATGTGTTCAGAGCTAATAGTTTCATCAATTTTTACAACCGGTTTTCTTTTTTTTTAAATAGCTTCCCATTAGATTTCCTCCTGTACCCCTAAAGCACCTTTTTTCTAGTTTAAATATAAGTATATCATGATTTACCGTACCAAATGCCTTCGTCAGATCAAGGAAAACAGTTACACATGGTCCACGGTCTATAGTGTCGTAAATTTGGTCAGTGATCTTTAATATTGCAAGTTCTGTATATAAAAATCAGTAACCAAATCAAATAATTTGCGAAGATTAACTTTACCACGCAGACTATTCATCTATTCTCCAAGGGGCACCACATTTCTAGTTATTAGCTGCAAATTATCCACCAGAATTATGACATATACAAGTTTCAAAGTCTCCACAGATGAAATTTGCAGAATTTGTGATCAGCATATTACAGTTGAGTATTTTGTTCGCTAAATAAGTAATGTTTTACTTTGAATCCTCATTCATTCATTGCCTATGGATGTAGTTGAACCACCTTGATTAATATACAAGTGCACTGATAAAGCCTTGTTTGTAAAGCCGTCGATAAATAGTACACCCGTAACTAAGAATTCCTATCACGGAACTCAATTTTCCGAATTCTTCGGTAAGAGAGACCTTCGTTTGTTGAATGCTCACATTATTCTGTATTTTCTTTGCACTTCGGGATTGCTTAATTACATAAACGCAATGCTTCCAGACTAAGTAAAAGTTTCTAGCAAGATTTCAAAAGATGACGGGACAAGGAACGCTACTTACTGCCCCGAAAGTTGTTTTCAGTTTATAAGATATTTACATAGGATAATTAAGACCCATTTAACTTCGAAGCGTTTATTATGTAACTAAAATTTCGAACTTCACCATTAAAGTCCTGGCGATTAAACAGAAATTCAGAAATCCGAAGCTGTGTTCCGAAATCAGGATTAGTAATAGGTTTCCGAAAAGCTGGTGCTTGAGGGTAAGGCAGCGTGATCGAATTACATAGTATTATCGAATCCATACTGACAGGCATTAGTTGAGTATGGAGTAGAATTAGATTTCTACTCTCTAGAAAATTGCACATTCACTGAGCTCTTGACAAGTTTTTTGTAGAAGCACACATACATTTTATTGTCGTAATATTTAGTGTTGTTTAATATGAGCCTTATCATCAGGATCTCGGAAATGGCAAGAGATAAAGGGTCGGTTAAATGATGTTAAAGTTGCACAATTTGATGCTTGATGCCGCATTGAGATATGAAGAAGAGCGAAACAGCTGTCTGGGACTAAAAAAACGCGTTGTCATTGTTCAACCTGGTCAACTAAAACTTTGTCTATTGACATTCAACACGAAATGTGTTTGTAGCTCACTATTAAGAGAAAGATTCGAGGGCAAAGAAAGTGATCGACTAGATCTTTTAGGATAAAGTAATTCAATATGTTAGAACTTGCTAGACATACAATTTAGTATATTGACCAACGCTACTATGACTATGATTTGATATGACAGATTTTAGTTATTCTTTTCTATTATCATTTGATAATAGAATAACAGAGTTAGTACCTAATTTATTTATTAAGCTATTGCATAGCTTTTATCGCGGGCTTTGAGCGTGGCGACCGAATCAAGAAATTCCGTAACGAAAATAACCTAACACCCCCACTCCGCCTACCATGTAGCTCGGCCGAGCGTTCGCTTAACGTGTAATAATAATTTTAACAATTAACGTGTATGTATATGGTACGACTGTACGAAGCTCGCACGGATCGAGACGAGCTGCTCCGAAATCGGACGAATACGTGAACTATATAGGTATTTAGGTATCTATCATATCTTTATAATGCCACACTCACCGCATGTGCGCCGCGTAAGTATACATGTAGGTATATATACTGTTGTAGATACTGTTCCAAAAGGTGGGGTAGCTATTTACCAAAATAATAATTTACTAATATTATGACTCCGAATATTGAAATAAATATTGCACACGTTAGCGATGTTAATGTTAGGCGCTCATTTGTTGGAAATATTTGTGCGTGCTTATGCAAACTTAGAAATGACCTACACATAGTCATGGTAGCAATTTACATTTATCCGAATCCAAAATTGGACGAGGTAAAGTATTTTATTCATCGCACTAAACTGGAGTACACTGAAGAAGGGTCGAAAATACTTGGTACAAATGGTAATACATTTCCACTTATCTTGGCTGGCGATTTCAACATAAACTTCGCTGATAAAAAATCAGAGCGGTTTACAACTTTTCTTTCGGAAAAATTGAATTTGGAAATGAATAATGATCCACAAGAATCCACAACCACCATTGACGCGGTATTTTCCAGACATTTAGAGGATATCAAGTCTCAAACTTATGTTTCTTATTTCAGTTACATGTATTGTAAGATAATAAAAATATTTTATTCAATAAAAGAAAAAAATTTGTTTTCTTATCGGTCACCACGCTCAAAAAGTGTAACTTGAATTAATATCAAAGAAAAAAAAATACTGCATAAATAAATAATTATAATTGCATAAGTTGATAAAAAATGCTATGCAATAGCTTTACCGCGGCAGTCCAAGAGTGCCACACGTTTTTTATTTTATTTACTTTCCAGCTATCAAACAGTCATCAGTAAACCCCGTGCACTCAAAACTCGTACGTGAAATTTTATTCCCAAAATATTATATTATTTTTTCAGAATTATTAGATAACTTAAGTCATTACAGTGCACTTACTAATACTAAGCTCCAGATCATTGATTACACGCCAAGTATTGAGTGCATTCAAGTCATGCTGCAGTGAGATACAACATAAAGAATCCTTTACTGTCGAGTAAAGTTTTAAGTCGTCTGCGTAAAGAAGAACATAACAGACAAATAAAGAAGACATGTCATTGATAAATAAATTAAATAGGAATGGTCTAAGTACTGAACCTTGAGGTACACCTGACGTAGCATGAAATGAATACGATTTAAACCTCTATACTCTACATATTGATATATATCACTTAGATAAGAATTCTAAAATTCAATCCTATGATATGATCAATAATATACTGTGATCCATGTTATCAAATGCCTTAGTAAAATCGATATAGCCAAGTATTGACTGTAGCAACCTAAGTTAGTAACAGTTGATCTTCCGGGCATGAACCCATGCTGCTCTGGGGATATATGATTGAAAGTAGCATCTTATAAGATATATTCAAATAAGAAGTTATTGATGATGGCAATTGGGCGATAATTAGTAACCTCATGTCTATTACCTTTTTTAAAAACTGGTACTAATTCTGAAACTTTCCACAGATCTGGAAAAATATGCGATTTCAAGGCTGATAAATATATAAATGCCAGTGAAGCTGCGAATAAATTGATGCAATCTTTCACGAAAAAAGCAGGAATTTGATCTGGACCATTCGTGTGACTTGCTTTAAGTCTTGAAGTAAATGACTTCAGAGGGGCTAACAATTGAAAGAGATATATTATTATTTAAATTATTGAAGTTATCCAAAGGTTCATTATTAGTTGAATTAGAGTCAACATATACATTTTGGAAGTACTTTGCGAAGACATTAACAATACCATGAGGGCTAGGGTGCTAAGATTATCAAATTAAACGTAAGTCGAGGATAAGACGCTGTGGATATTGTCTAAACATGTATTTTGAGATACATTATATGAGAAATAATACCCGAATACCCGAGTTCATTATGAATATTTATATTACCCTAGGGCATTATGGATTTATAAAGCATTACCATAGCAATAAATCAATTGTAACATAGAATTACAAGTAACTTTTATAAAAATGTCAATATAAATTAATCAAACCAACGTCATACCAGATATTTTGTAACGTTAAAGCTGTAATTTTCCGCTTTCAACAACATTTCTTCGAACATTTTCACTACAACTCATCACAAAACACCTTGTACACGTTGTATGGTTACTGCCGTCATTGTCATAGATCATTCTCTTCAATATCAAATGATCTTATATACCTTTATAGAATTCATAGATGACAAATTAATCAATCGTAAACGTTCAAATTTACCTTCCACTTGAAAATCATAAATTTTTCGAATTAAATAACAGACTAGTTAAGACCTTAAACCTTGAAGGCACCACGGGTGTTATAAGGATAATAAGCCTTCGGCCAGCGTACATATACGACATCGGGACATTATTATCCTGATAACCCCCGTGTTACCTCAATTACTATAATTGAATATTGTAATGATGATAATTAATGAGTAGTGGTATCATTAGATAGTCTAAATGGATAGGTATGTATAGACTGTCTTTATCGAACATCTTAGAGAAAGATACTACAGAGGAGAGATATATCTGATTGGCAAACTATTTCTACACCTCTAAATTCAGAATAACGCTGATTCCAATTCATATTAACAGTAAAAACAAGTTTAAAAGATATGTCGTATTTACATTTTTTTTAAATTTTGGGGTCTTGAAGTAAATGATCTAAAATTCACAGGTTTTTTGTAATATAAACCCATCCAATATTCCATCTAACGTCAATCTAATTATGTCATATAGTAGTTGTTGAAATTGAACTAATTCAATTCCCCTGTAACGGCATCTAAAGGAAATGACATTTACGGAAAACACATAACCATCATAAAAATAATAGCCATAGAACATTTTTATAGACATCAATGATTAGAATCCGTCAAAGTTAACTGCTTATTGGAGTTATCATTCTTTATGGACGCTATTTCATATTTACAATTCGAAAGTACAATTAGTGCTTACGTTTTATAGACGAAAACAATTTTATTCTTACGTGATGACCTCTGAAATCTGTCAATTTCTTCTCAATAAATGAAATGAGATACTATCATGTAATGTTCATATTGAAGCATTAATATAAAATTTTAAAAGAGTATGACAATATGATTTTCAGCATGCCAAACAGATGTAGAACCGTCATTATCAGTCGTGGAGGACATACCTTACATTAAAAGTTATTTTTTGTTGTTTTTGGACTTTTTATTTCATACCTACAATGACGATTTATCAGGGTAGTTGACTTCAAAAAAAATGCATGATTTTTTCAAATGTTTTGTATGATAAAGTTTAAATTATTGCATCTGTAATATCTATCTATAATGTTTGAGAATCGCCACATAAATCGTGTTAGTTTGTTTGTCCCCTAGATTATTTTGATGTGTGTGATATGTTAATGATGTAGTAATAACCAAGGCTCAACTTTCGTTCAGCAAAAATTAGTTATATAAGAAATATTTGTTTATTTAGTATTTGGAAATCTTTTCAAACAGAAAATCACGAAAAGTTTTCCGACTTTAGAATAGCTGAAACCAGTTATATGAAAATGCGTTTCTGTTCTACATTCTAGACTTTTTTCTAAATATGAACATGCAAAAAACTTCTTGCGGAAATATATCATTTATTCATTGATAAAATATTGTAGAATTTTCAATGATTTGAACTGTATTCGGCAATTGGATCTCGTAAACAGGAGCGTATAAAAACGTTTGACAGATTTTTAAATGTCGTTAAGATAGTAGCTCTCTTATTGTTAGTATAGGCGTAGTAAAACAGATAGTGCGGAGTAGTGGTAATTGTTTGATTATCCTTAGCCCTTATACACATGCGCAGGAAAGTCCAAGCGGCAAGGTTATCGCAGGTTAGTTTGTTAAATTTTTATATTTTTTGAGCAACAATAGGTTAGGTTGCTACTGGTAGATTATTTGTAAGTAGATTTTTGTAATTGTTAGATTTTTGGGGCCCTTATACACATGCGTCTAGAAACATGTTTTCACGTAACTTGTTTCAGTTATTATGAAGTCGGGAAAATGAAAATTATGGATTTAGGGAGGTTTCTGTATACTGAAAAAAAAACATTGCATATCTAAGTGGTTTCAGCTGATAAAAAATTTACCCATAACCAATAGTCTGATAAAACATTTTCTATCCCAGATACATTAATAATCAATATCAGCATCTGGCAACATTGACTGCATATTGAACTGGATTTTATGGGCGATAATTCTAAATTTTCAATGCGATGAAATTTCAATGCAGCCCGACGAAGGAAATAGAATAAAATACGTTCGGAACAAAAAACGAAACCTTACGGCGCGAGTAAAAGATAAATACAGGTTTATACTCTTGGGGCCTTATTTTTCTGTTCGAACACTGCTTCTACTATGTTATATGTAGTACAACGATGTTTGCTTACTTAAACTTCCTGCTGCACGTTTCACATTCACTATATTTTCTGAGGAAACACAATGTTATCACAGCAACGTGGAGTTAATTAAAATGATGAGACAATTTATTAGGCATACATTCCTGTATGGTGTTCATTGTTTGAGCGGAGAACTACACAGTACACATCTTAGAAAATCAACACTAGAAATTTGAATTTCATCCTTATTCACTTATTGCCCAATCCCTTGAGCACCATTTCCAGAGGCAGTAAATTCAGATATATTGTTGAATAAGATAAAATAAAGTATGTAAACCTAAACTCAATATCTACCTAATAGCACTTTTGCATACATCACACATGTGAAGATAAAAATAATAAAGACTATTGACCCAGGTATGAATTATATATAAATTCTCGGGAAATAGGTCACATTAACACTTAGGCTTTATATTTTAGTCTTTACGTCTCACGACCATCATCAGAAGACATATTATGTCAATTTCAATTTAAAATGCCCACGTAGCCGAAACGAACAGAACTACGAATAATCGAAATTGTACCACATCAATGTTTGAAGTATAAAATATATCAAGAATCCACTATATAGTAATATTCTCATAACTCAAATGTTAGTAAAGTCTATTTTTTTAAAACCGGCCAGAAATTAGTACTTTCCGGTTTATTTTTAGGTCAGAAAATCTCATTTTGTCGGACTGAGCCAGAAAATTATTGTGATAGTCCTGTAAAAGCTTTTACCGGACTCATTTTTATTTACTTTCCGGCCTATCTAATGAAAAAAATAATAAAATAGTTAGTCTAAGATAGCGGTCAATTGGTTTCTATAGTAACCGAGTTTTGTATTATTTAAAACTATAAAATAACTTGACATATTTTGACGTTTAGTTGAAAACGTGACATTTATTATAAAATGGATATTCAAAATGATTGTGAATTAATGGAAGATGAAATTATACCAGATGAATTGTTAAGGCGGCCACCCAAGCAACGTTTGATTTATTACCGTCGAAGTCCCGGATACGATATGAACAAACATACCAAATTTTTGAAAAGTTAATTAATAAAGAGTTCTTGTTATAAAAATATAAACTGAATAATATGAAGTTTATGGTACAACAATGTCTGTTTTAAAAAAAATATTGTACGTAATACGTCCCAAAAGTGCTTTTACTGGACTCGCAGGCTTGCAGGACTCGCCTGCGGCTCGCCCTGCAATTTGCCCACTCGTCCAGTAAAAGACCACTTTCGGGACTTGTTACGTAAACTACTATTACGACTAAGAAGCAAAACTATTACGTTAAGTATCTACTTTCGGGCCAGATGTTAAGATTTTTGAGCTAATAGATAAAGGTTGTGATGAACCTTATTGGAATATTACTTTTGTGCATTCTTCCTAAAATATACTTTTAACATCAAAATTAAAAGGACTGCAAGAGTTTTAATTAATTAAATTAGTATAAATCTGAATTAATGTCTGAATATCTGTCCTATGATTTACAAATTTGGAGTCACGTTTTATGTGAATCATCTCCAGAATAGATCTTTCATAATAATTGGTTTCCTTAGGCAAAATATTAGCATTTTTGTAGTTCATTGTACGAAGCCACGCCTCTTTTCGAAAAAAAAAATCGCCTGTGGCGCAATAAGGCCCGCTTCGCCCGCAGTGACTTGAAAATATCATTTTCGGGCCCGTAAAATGTGGTGTAGGGCTCGGAAAGTTTCTAAAACGGCACTGACAATGTGTCTGTGCAAGTGGCACCATCATGCCACAAAGATGACTTGTCTTGCAGCTTCGACGCTTTGTTGATGGATGCGGGGTGTGTCATGAACGTTGCAGAAAGTATTTCCCAAAATCTCAAGCTACGAGCAGTGGCGCAATTATCCCTTCCGGGACCCTGAGTGATGGTTCACATTGGGGCCCCAGTTCAAACTTTTTACTAATCCAAAAAGACATTATAGTGAACCCAACTTCCAATAAATTTAGATATCTTTCTCATTCAGACAGTTTTTCACTAGGAAAATTTAATGATGCGACGAAACATTCAATTTTCTTAAACGAAAATGTTTTCAAGACCCGGGTATATGTCATTAAAAACATATTTGAAATTCTTAAATTTGAATCAAACATTAGAGAATGGTGGCTCCAAGATATCAAATATAATGTCTTTACTATTTGAACTGACAAAGCTAATAAATAATAACTGATGATTTGAGGGAACTTTTTAAATGGCACAATGACGCCACTTAAAAAAAATGTATACCATTAGTCTATTCTATGTTGCGCAAGAATATATATTTAATTGTACAGATTGAATGGAATTGAATGGTTAGAGCTGATGTTTCGTCGGAACATGAGTTGGCCTTACTTTTGAAATTAGTTGAAACTTATTCGAAACATTGTTTGCAATGACACAAAAAGGTACCTCTAAAAAATGTTCAAGGAGAGGTACTACTTCAAAATCACGAAAATAAGTTTTAGGCCTTTCAAAGTGTTTCCTTTCATCGCATAAATATTTTTTTTTAAGTCAAGGGGGCCCCTCGAGCCTGGAGGCTCCAGACACTTGTATCGGTCGGGCCGGCGGTAGATACGCCATTGGCTACTAGCTAAGATTTGCCTTGCGAATGAGGCTGCATTCGGTGGGTAGTTCCAAAATTGTAATTAATAGAAAAAGAAATAAGCGCGGATACTGCAGGCTAGAAAGAGGGGAAACGAAGAGGTCTAATTCTAGCTTTGTTGCGCGCAGGGCTGTTTGTTATGTTATGAGCGCTCCATGTTGGCAAAACTAGCTACAGTCATGCTGCATTTCCAAGTCAACGCAGCTACCAGTAGAAACGCGATAGAAAAAGACAGAGTAGGGCTCTTAGTTTTCCCTCTCTCTCGCTTACAGTATTCACGTTTATAGTCCAGGAAATAAGCCGGGAAAGAGGCCATAATAAAAAAAATATATATAGTAAGCTAGAATTTCAATTTTTTTTTTGCATTTTGTTCCTAGTACCCATAGATCATACATGACTATCAAGACCGCGAGGGTCGACCTTTCTACCCCCCAAAACAGGGTTTCAACCCCTCAGAGGAGTATTCTTATAAAAACAATCCAAAATTAATGAATTAAGAGCCGAAAATGACCCCTAGTATGTTTTTTGAGTCGCTGATCACGATTCCGCGGTTACTGTTCTCGGAAAACTCCCTCCTAATGGAAAATTTGAATATAATATATAATTTATAATTTTGTTGCAAAAGTGACCTCTAGTAGGTTTTTTGCGTCGCTGATCACGATTCCGCTGTATTTTTTCCCAAAAACTCTCTCCAGATGGAAAATTCGGGAAATTTGAGATTTTCCTGAGACGGTTATGGATGATAAAGTATAATTTTGTTGCAAAAATGACCTCTAGTAGGTATTTTGGATCGCTGATCATGATTCCACTGTTATTTTTCCCAAAAAACTCTCTCCAGATGGAAAATTCGGGAAATTTGAGATTTTCCTGAGACGTTTGTGAATAATAAAGTATAATTTTGTTGCAAATATGACCTCTACTAGGTTTTTTGGGTCGCTGATCACGATTCCGCTGTCATTTTTCCAAAATAGTCTCTCCAGACGGTTATGAATAATAAAGTATAATTTTGTTGCAAAAATGACTAGAGGTCATTCATAACCGTCTCAGGAAAATCTCAAATTTCCCGAATTTTCCATCTGGAGAGAGTTTTTCGGGAAAACTAACAGCGGAATCGTGATCAGCGACCCAAAAAACATATTAGGGGTCAGTTTCGGCTCTTAATTCATTGATTTTGGATTGTTTTTATAAGACTGCTCCTCTGGGTGGTTGAAACCCCGTTTTGGGGGGGGGGGGGTAGAAAGGACGACCCCCGCGGTCTTGATAGTCATGAATGATCTATGGGGTATTAGAAACAAAATGCAAAAAAAAAATAAAAATTCTAGCTTATTATTTTCTTTTCCGGTTCGTTGCCTGGACTACTTAGCGTTGCCACGCGCAGTCCATTCTAGAGGTCGAGATGGTTATATCTTCTTAACAGTGCATCGTTCGAAAAAAAAGTGCATATATATTTTGTGTAACGAGATTTCGTAATCTCATTTGGTTGTGAACAATTACGGTCATTTTATTTGTTATTTTTTAATAGACTTTGTGGCGGCGTGGTTGTTGTAGCGCTAATTAGACACTTTCTACACAAGAAGTACAACTTTTATTTCTGTTTCCGTTTGATGTTTGTCTCTTTTTGCTCCCTCACTTTGGAAATGTGAATAGCAAAATCCAGTAAAAGCACGCAGGATATTGAATTGAAATTATCCACGGCGAGGTGAATTCAGATTCAGATTCACACCTTTCGAGACTGGTTAATGACATCTTACGAACTCGGCGTCGCTGCATTTCTCATTCGCGTTATGACAGAGGGCTTATGATATTTGTCAGTGACCCCATTCAATATTTGTATTCAACTGACGGACGTGACGTCATAACACTCCTGTCGCATTTCCTTCTGTTTCTCTATTAATAAGAAATAATCACCCTTATCCATTATCCCAGTAGCAGAATTTTCGCTGAGTTTACTGGAATGTTGGATGAGATAATAGCTCAATTTATTATGTTTTCACAAAGTTAATTAGGCTTCTCTAGATCGATCAGTATCACTGCAGCTAATAGTTCCGGGGACTCTTTTGCTCTCTCGACCTTATCAGCGGAACAAGAAAACTGCAGTGCTATCAGTTGATATCTTTTCAGAGGTATAAATACCCCATTAGCGGCAATTTCCGTAAGCCAAAACATCTAAACGGCCGAGTAGTAAATATCCTAATGTAAAACTAAATGGATATCTCTTAATTAGCTGAAGTCACGAAGAATGTTAGTAGCCTACAGCAAAGACACCGGTCAATCTGCTGAACAACAAATGAAGTAATAAATAAAATACATGAACACATTGTTTGTCAAATATTATCCACAAAGGTAATTAGGCTGCTCTAGAAGTACTTGCTCCTCTGCTGATGAGCTTCAGAGACTAGAACAGCTATCCGGTAGTATTAGCGGCCTTGTTATTGGTCGATCTACAAAAGCCTAATTATCTTTGTGTATAATATCTGCAAGCAATTTATTAAATATTTTGTTCATTATGTCATTATTTGTTAATAATGATTCAATATCTAAAGATAAACAAACCCACACAGTATACAAATTAAATTGTTTAGATTGTGATGGGACTTATACAGGAAACTATAAACAATATTTACAAAAGAAAAGCATGGCCAGAAAGAAACATTCAGAAAATGCTAACGTCCTTGTTAAATACTGCTTTGAATTCCATTACAAAAATGTTAATATTCAACGAAGAAACCAATCATTATAAAAGATCTATTCTGGAGATGATTCACATAAAACGTGACTCCAAGTCTATAACTCGTAGAGCAGATATTCAATCATTAAGTCAGATTTATACTAGTTTAATTAATTAAAACCCTTGCAAATTCCTACATGTGTCTTTATAATTTTAAAAGTATGTTTTAGGTAGAATACTCAAAAGCACTAGTTCTTACAAGGTCTGACAACCTTTTTCTATTACCTCATGAATCTTCAACATCTAGTTCGAAAGTGAATCTTCGAACGTTATAATTTTAGTTCAGCTCTTTTGTCGTATCACGAACTGTGATATGTTTATAGAGCTTATAAGAATATTGCTTACCAGCGGATTCTTAATTTATATACTTAAAAGATTAATTGTGTTATAATTTCGATTGTTCTTTATGATAAAAAGTTGTCAGCGCGATTGTAACCTACACTTCCAAGGATATACTAGTCGTAAATCGGTACTTGCCCGACTCATTCTTAGAACTTTCTGAGAATTTGTGAATGGTGTAATCGAAAATGGTCGAATAGATTTTCGATTGTAAATAAAGTAACGTGTATATCATCTATATGAAATTAGAGAAATGCAAGAATAAATTGAATATTTGCTACAATATGCAATTTCGGTTAAAATATGCAAAAATAGCAATTCTGCCAATTTATGCAAAGTTTGCATATATATGCATGGTGCATAAAATCCGCGCCTTATTGATCATTATCTTTATTGGCACTAAGCTCATGTGAATGATTATTTTGTTTAAATCTAACTCAAAATGGACTGTTTTGACTTAATAAGTTTCAGCATTAAGCCCATGATATGCTTCAGAGTGAACAAACAATAACAACGATATTACTTACACACCTTGTTTCATTTAATTATGAAGATCGAGCGCTCTTAATGAAGAACCCTGTAGTGTAGTATAAGAAAAAGAAAAGAAAGCAAATTTCGTTCACGTTCAACGTTCTGTGTCATTCGATCATTCAGACTATTTAGTATGTAATTCAATATTAAAACGGGGCGGCGAAACCGTACAAAAGTTATCCTTATATCTTCCTGCTCTATTGGTCTACATTGAAATGATTGAATCTTTGCGGTTGGAAAATATGGAGAAATAAAGCGGAAAAAATACGCTGGCAAGTTCTCCGAAAATGCCGTTATTATGCTCAATTAAGTAATAATAAATAGTATGATGTTCGGTGAAATTGTTTTTATCTCTTGGTTGGTAACATTCCAACACTACTACCCTTAATGGATCTGATTATTATACCGGAACCCAACGTCTGTTTGCCGCATTATCATTCACAATTCTAATTATTTGCATTGCGGTCGTGAATTACGATATCACCACAGCTGTCCAGAGTGTCAAGTACTTTAATTATTACGAATACGCTTTAGTTGCGGGTGATGTTCAACATTCCTCATGTCTAATTCAGTACTTGTACACATAGTTAAGAGGTCCAACAGTAACAACACGTCCATCAGCTCCAGACAGCTGTTTTGCGTTTCTCATAGCCTCATCAGTGGAACGAGTTCGAGAATCTCCGCCAGAAATACAAAACACTCCATTTCGAAATGCTAAAACACCAAGCGATCTACCATCTACCGGAAGACAGATGTTCAATTGAAAGAATCATTCACAATGCAACGCATTGATTTGAAGATCTCACGCGTTAAGAAACGACGGGTATAGCATTGTTTCGGTACTGCCAGCAGGCGGCTTGATGTCCAACACTATCTCCGTCGTTTCTTTGAAACGCTTGAGAATTTGGGATCAGCGGGACAATATTTCCTTTCAGTCGAGGCAATATAGCAAAAAACATTGAACTTTTTTCAGGCAAGATGGATTCAGATGCTGTTTTCGGTATTCGATTCTGCATGAGAAGTGGAAAATATGTGCGATCTTTGTTATTGGTGTAAATTTGAAATTGCATTTGTACATGACAAAATACGTATAGTTTTTATTAGATAAAAATGAATAACATAGAACATGTTTAACAAATAAAAAAGAATAAATTATTAATTCTGAACAAAGTCCGTGATCCTCAGTAGACTGTCTTATATGAATGTTGTCACAGTCAAGTATACACTTCTCTACGCTCGGTTTTTACCGCACTCGCTCGGCGCTGGTATTGAAGAAGGAGGAGCCAATCAGACCTATTACGGATCCACGTAACGGTTTTCGCGTAATGCTTTACATCAATTAGGTCCTCCGTAAGTGTGACAACCTTTTTCTATTACCTCATACATTTTTAACATCTGGTTCGAAAGTGGATATTTGAGCGTTATAATTTTGGTTTCAATCGTATTCAAACATTGCTTGAAACAACTTCAGATTTTATAAAAAAATTGCTAAGCAGTGGATTCTAGATACATATTCATATACTGAAAACATTAAAGTTTTACAATTTCGATTACTCGTGTTCCTGTTCGATTGGGCGACGTGTCCATATCTAATTGAAATTGGTGAGATAAGAACGCTTTGTGATGATACAATTAGTTTTAAGAAATCCCGTTTAGACATTGATATGTCTTCTGATGATGGTCGTGAGATCGAAACGTAAGTAAAGACGAAAATAGTAAGCATATGTGTTAGTGTGACCTATTTCCCAAGAATTTATATATAACAAATTGAGTGAGTCGTATTCCAAATTGTATGTGGGTCAACCTAGAACTCGTTATAAAGAACATTCTGCTCATATAAAGAAGAACAATAGTGAGAAATCAGCACTATAGCAGAACATATTTTAAATACAGGTCACATCATTTCACAAGAAAGTCTCAAAATACAGTACGGACAAATATCTAGCTAATTTAGAAGGGATGGAAATGTAGAAACGAACGAGCAATTTGTTACATTCTGATTTATCTCCTGCTGAAAGTAACCCCTTGTTTACATTATTATCCTCAGATAGTATTTAAACACCTGGAAAGCACGAGCCTCTTCTCTTGTGCGGAGCCTGAAACCGCAACCAGGGGCGTCCCCAAGTGGCGGATGGGGGAATACCCAAGGTCCTGTTGCCAGCAGGGTAGGAGTAGACATGCTCCCGCAAATCGACAGGCACACAGACCCTGGATAGATTACGGACTCCCAGTCACATGTTCCTGAGAAGAAGGTGACGGATAGATTGTGGTTGATACGGATGATCCATATGTTCCAGAAGAGTAAGTTATCCCAACATAGATAACTTACTGAAACACAAAGGAAATATTCAAAAAGCGATAAAGTACTCAAGCCACAGGTACCTTAATATTGGGAACAAACAATATTTTGGTACAAGACAGAAACACCACAGGAAACATCCATAGCGAGATAAAGTACTAGAATCCCAGTAACCATAACATCTTGGTTTAAGCAGAAACACAACAGGATAAATCCATAGCGAGATGAAGTACTGGAAACCCAGTAACCACAACATCTAGGTTTAAACAGAAACACCACAGAAAACATCCATAACGAGAAACCCAGAAACCATAACATCCTGGTTTGAACAGAGACAATACAGAAGACATCCATAGCGAGATAAAGTGCTGGAAACCCAGAAACCATAACATCTTGGTTAAACAGAAACACCACAGGAAACATCTATAGCGAGATAAAGCACTAGAATCCCAGTAACCATAACATCTTGGTTTAAGCAGAAACACAACAGGAAAAATCCATAGTGAGATAAAGTACTGGAAACTTAGAAACCATGACATCTTGGTAACAACAGAATCACCATAGGAAGTTATCCATAGAGAGATAAATAACTAAGACAAAAAATACCGTAAAATTGGGCATCAACCATATTACGGTATAAACAGAGAACGTGAACATCAACGTAAACAAAAATGTAGATATCGACGTAGCATCAACGTAAATATCAGCATAAACACCAAAAGAAACTCACATCGATATAACATCGAGAAAGACGCAGTTCATATCCTGAAGTAATGCGATAAGCGGTTCCGGGGTATGGATGAAGATCGGAGAGGTTTTAGCAGGTATGCTATAAATTAGAGCGATTCCTGCACTGCCTGAAGTGATAGATAAAGCTGACGGTGTGTATAAAGCATTTCCACTCCACAGAAAAAAAAAAGATAGTATTTAAACAGGCATATTTTGATTTCTAATTTAGTTTACTCTGATGATGGTTACTTTGTAGGTGAAAGGTACTTAGTACTTTAATAGTATTTTTAATGGATAAGGGTGATTTTTTCGTACTTAGTGTGTTCGTCATATTAAAGAAGAGATATAGAGGTGACATGAATGAGAAATTCAGTTGGACTTCTAAGAAATTGACCCACTTTAACAGTCCAAAAGTGTATATCGTGTTTTATTTAAACTTTAATTGTGCATACCTCATTTATCCGAATATGACATTAAATCGATCGATAAATATTCAGGAGTGGTCAAGTGGAATCTTGATATAAATTATGAACGAAACGCAATAGCCCATCAATAAATTTCTCGTTATCTATGAGTGAGTGAAGCCACTTGTAAGAAAAATTAAATTTGAGAGAGTATACCGGATCAAAGGAAACTACATCAGGATCGTGGAATTTTATAAGAGATTCCTGAACGAATCCTCACCTTTCCTCGTCTTATCGCCACCGTTAACGCCCAAAATTCCCTTGCCTAACAAAGAATTATTCCAGATATTCCATAACGTCTATCAGCAATATTTCAACAGCGTATAATATAAACTCAGCATCGTCGTTCGTATAACCAAGTCCGTGTATCTTGGCACAATAAAAGAATACCTATAGACCTTTTCTCTCGAAGCGAGAAGGAGAAGATAAAAATAAATTGATGGAAAATGTAGGAGCTCTTTATATCGACAATCTGAATAGAAAACCGATTGATCGACTAGTTGAAGAATAAGTGAATGTAAATCACAGTTTCGTAACAAATGAAACAATATTTCGGACGAATAGCGTTCATCCGTTTTATACAGATGAGCCTGGAATAAGTTTATTATACCACATAACAACATGCCTATATTGTATATATCAATAATTGTGAAACATCTTGAACTATGTTATTCTTCAATGCATAATGAAATATTACCACATTTTGTGTTAGCAGTTTTAGTTTATATAGTCCCAGACAGTTGTTTCGCTCTACTCATGAGCTCGTCGTTGGACAAGGCAGAGGTGAAATCACTGATCAACCATCTCCGAATGTCATGTAATAAAGCACACTCGAAAGTTTTTGGCGAACCTAGACAGATCTTCAGGAAAGCAGATGTCCCACTGAGAATGCAATTTACAATGCTAAGCATTGACAAAAGAGTTCTGCGATTCAACGAATCGACGGGGAAACAGTTGAAAATACTGAAAATAGAATTTATTGTCACTGTTCAACCTCGAAACCTTGTCTATTGACTGCTAACACAAAATGTGTTTGTATTTCACTATGCATTGTTGCATAGTGAACACCCTCTGTAAATTTCAGAAATTAGATGTTCTTCTATAAAAAGATGTAATTTGCAGGGACAAACGTGTGGCGAAAAAATTGATAGAATCTAACAAAGATTTTTCGACTTATTTGAAGAAATGTAAAAAAAATTTATCATTTTTGAAGCCCTCTAGCGCCCAAACTAAACAACTTTTTATGTAGGTGAGTTGAGTTAAATCATCATATTTTCGGCCAAGGAACTTGTGGTCTTCCGTCGTACACGCCATATCTGAACATCCTGTATATATTGATTTATTTCGAAAAGTTGAGCCATAGTCTTAACAACACATCCAGTAGTAGCAGAAATAAGCACATGTTATTACCGAAAATGGAAAAAACTTATACATATATATATTCTTTAACAACTAAACATGTAAATGTATCGTCATTCGTCATGCGGTCAACCATACGCTTCATTGACGTATTTGATGAATAACTAATAGATAACGAGTTATCCTTAACCTTGCTGATAATACATATTATGAAATCTGTTACACTAATTCTACATAACTGTTTTCCCGTGGATTCTTTGAATCATTTTCAGTCGGACATCTGCTTTCCGGCAGATGGCGTTGGAATTTCTAAGTTAGCCAAGCACTTTGAGGGTGTTTTATTATATGACTTTCGGAGATTTTTGATCAGTGACTTCACGTCTTCCTCATTTCACTGACGAGCCCATGAGAAAAGCGAAACAGCTGTCTGAGACTATATTATTACTATTATTGTCACTGTTCAACCTGAAGAACTGAAACTTCATCTTATTCTTGTTAGAATTCTCACCAAATCTGATAGTCACATCATTTCCATCCTGTAAGCTAAATCATGAACAATTAAAAGGCTCACTTATTGCTGAAAGTTCGGAAAACCTATTTTCTAGGTTAGTTCCGGATCTGGACATTTTCGGTTTGGATGTCCATAACCTCAGCAATCTCATGCACTTTAACTCGCCGATCCTCTAATGTCATACCACGAATTTTATCGACGATTTCTGGCGTCGGAACCTCAATTGGACAACCAGAACGTTCGGCGTCTATTCAAGAAACCCAAAGACTGGCTTGAGCTATTGATTGGGTAAACACACCTCTGTCTTCCAAGCAGAGGTATATGCAATCCTCCAATGTGTGAAGGAGAACAATCGGAGAGCCATCGTCGATGAGCAGATCCACATATTGACAGACAGTCAGGCTGCACTCAAGGCAATGAGAAGTCAGGAAGTGACATCCCGTCTGGTATGGACATGCAAAAAGGAACTTGAAATACTGGCAGACCGCGTTAAGCTGATTTGGGTGTCGGGACATCAGGAAACGACAGGCAATGAAAAAGCCGACGAACAAAAAGAGGGTCAGAGAACACTCCAGATCCAGATCCAGATCCAGTCTGTTCTGGATCTGGTAAGTAGAAGACGGGATCATGAACAACAACAAAGAATACTTGGAAAAAATCCCAAGAAACGAACATGGGAAGGAATACATCAAAGCCACGTGTAACAAACGAACGACAGCACTATTAGCACTAAATAGGGAAAAAATAAAAGTCGTAGTAGGGCTCATGACTCGCCATGCGCCAGTAAAAGGGCACCTAAACAAAATGGGACTGTACAATGGCGACCTAACATGCAGACTTTGAGGTGAAGATACAGAAACAGTGACACACATAATGTGTAAATGCGAGGCACTAGATCTCGAAAGACAGTCAATTTTTGGAAAGCCTAACGGCGAAACAGAATTATACAGTTCCCACTCTGTAAAGGACTTGTAAAAACTCGTACAAGGTACAAAAATACTTTAGTGGATACTGTAAAAAAACGAAACATAGGCGAGATACAATGGGCCAGCAGACCGGAGGCAATAGCCAGACAAGCCTACAAAGGGGGTGAAGTTTTTAGTGAGTATGCCTGGAATGGTGACTCTCACAGTAGACCTTGAGACTCAAAGGCTCATCACCTCCCCATAAAGGGTTTTCTTCACCTACGCAAAAAAAAAAAAAAACAACGAGAATCAATAAACTATTTGTAAATCGTTCCAATCGATGGTGAAGAGTACCTGTAATGTTTAACAAGCGATGCTTTCGTTTGCGTAATGTTTTTTCTTTGCAAGAAATAATGTTTAATCAAGACGAGAATTCACTTTTTTCCTTGTTCACAAAAATCTTCAAGGTTGCTTGCTTTCGATGGGTGTCAAAACAGAACTGAATAACATATCAGTCTGAACATTTTAATGCGTTCTACTTAAAGATGGTACATCACAAATGTCACATGAGATTTTCGATTGTGGCGCCATCTGATTTACTTCTCAGAAACTTTTCACCTTGCCTCGTATGTATGAAATTTTGACGCTTTTCATGATGTTGATCTGGAATACATATTTATTCTACAAGATCTGCAGATAGTTATTACTGAATGTTCTTCTCATGATTTCTAAGAAGAATTATTTAGCCTTTATAATATTCAAGTTACCAGATCTATGTAGATTTTCTGTTCAAATTCAAAGGCAAATAAAAGGCATGATGGTTACATTTTTATTCGACATTGATTCTAGGAGCAACACTTTTCTTAATCAGAATATAATCGATAATATGAATATTTAAATTTATCGAATTCAGAAGATGTAATTCCATATAAATTTCAACGTCAAATATTTATTCAAAATCCAAATGTTGTAATGGAGCGCCAATAATAAATTAAATATCCTAAGAATTAAGATTTTATATTTATTGGTATAAATGAATATTAAATCGTATATTTTAATTAATATAAAATATAAAATTGAATTTTATTAATTATTCACAAAAATGCAAATTGTTCCCAAGATATTTACTTCATTAATTCCAAAACGTTCTCACATAATGAAGTACGGGTATTAACCCTTTTAATATCAGCAAGGAATAAATTAATACGTCGCGTTCTCATGTAAAATGAGCCGTATATTATAGAGCAGTGCTATCAGTTACAACTTCCCGTCAGTTTACAGAACCAAATACAGGCAACAGTATAAGGTTTATAATGTTCAAATATGTTTGAATATAATTCGAAATACAGCCTTCCGATGTAAATATATATGTCTAACCACCTACCACTTCGAAAATCTATGAAAACTTACAAATGCCCGATTATATTCTTGATTATACTACTACACAGGTCTGGAAATTTTATCCAAAGCTGCTTAGCTTCAACGAAAATCTGGTATCAAGTTCATTATCCAGCTCAGTCTTCAGCATGGAAATGTTTCAAATAACTTACTGAACAATTTTACAATAATAGTCTGATTAGAGCTTGAATCTATGATCTATTGGTGACAGTACTTAGTTCTCATTAGAACCATTGTCCATTCTTTCCTCTTCAGGAGACCACCCTAGGTTTTGAACGGACAAGAGCACTGGACCCGCAGGAGTAACGCTGACCATGCTCGACGAGAGTTCCCCAAACCGTAGCCTAATAGAGAGTTGAACCATTATGTAGAATTTTTCACGTGACCAATTCAGGCCGACTGTACTACTCGAAGTGCGTTGTATCAATACCGTATATAGAGTACAAGGCCTGAATGCTCAGTCATGACGTCACAAGCCAGAGGATATCTTGCAGCTGGTCTCCCGGACGTTACAGTACAATAAAAAAATAAATAATAAATAAATATGTCTTTATAGCTATTATATAAAAATTCTCGGGAATTAGGTCACATTAACACTCTGTTATAAATGTTCGTCTTCACGTACGTTTCGGTCTCAAGACCATCATCAGAAGACTTATTTTGTCAAAAAGGGGTTAACTAAAACTAATTAGCACAAGCGTAAAGCGTCTCTGCATAAAAATTGTTTGAACTTGTGCATTAAAGAAGCATGTGCAAATCTAGCAGAGGTTGAAAACAAAATTAAACTCGTTAAACAAACCTGTTACCAAAATTATGATAACAACTTTATATCGCAATTTTTCAAAATCAGCAAAACAATTTCGAAAAAAATTTCAACAAAATCAAAGCCATTCAATCTAAAAAGATAAATAATTTGATGAAAGGTGTAGCTTATGAAAAACAAAATATCAATGAACAATGGTTGAAAAATCTAACTGACACAAAAATTCCGAATGAGGTACAGCACACGTTAAGCATAGGTCCGAAGTTTGCATTGCCTAATAATAATAAAAAACTGCCTATTGACGATATTATTGCAAATTTAGAATGCGGAATCAGGAATAAAAGTTTAGAAGAAAAAAATGAAATTAGAAACAAAGTTTGTAACATCTTGACAAACAAAAAGAACAAACAGAAAGCAGAAATAGGTATTGCAAAGAATCGTTTTAACTATCATACAAAAATAACAAAAGAGTTCTCAGATGCTAACCCTCAAATTTTAGTATTGAACTCGGATAAATGTAATAAAACCGTCATAATGCATAGAAATGACTATGAAAACAAAATGGGAAACCTTTTAAATGATGAAACAACTTATAAAAAATTAAAATCTGACCCTTCTTCATCAGTACAAAATAACATGAATAAATTGATAAATAAATGGCATAAAAATAAGATAATCCCTACTGAATTAAAAAATAAATTAATTTGCCATAATGGGCTTGCACCTTATATCTATGGGCTTCCGAAATAACACAAAAATGATATACCCCTAAGACCCATTTTAAGTAATATTGGAGCGCCTACTTACAATTTATCAAAATTTCTATCAAAATCTATCAATAATATAATAGGAAAAAATGAATTTTATGTGAAAGACTCATGGCATTTTAATGAATTTATAAAAAATCAATCCGTACCAGTAAACCATCAACTATTTTCCTTGGATGTTGTTTCTTTATTTACAAATATACCTTTCGTTTTGGCATTGAATTGCATCAAAAAACGTTGGCCAGAGATTAAAAACCACACACCTCTTGATCAATCGGATTTTATAAATGCGGTAAAGTTTTGTTTAGAATGCACTTATTTTCAGTACGGTGAGCAATATTTTGGACAAATTTTCGGCACAGCAATGGGATCTCCTATTTCAGCTACCATTGCTAACCTCGTTATGGAATGCCTAGAGGAATCTGTTATAAATTCATTAGATTTTCAGCCTGTATTCTTTAAACGGTATGTAGATGATTGCCTTATGTGTGTTCCCAACGATAAAATTCAATATGTGATTAATAAATTTAACAATTTCCATTGTAAACTTCAATTCACTTGTGTTAATATTTTAACTAAAGAACTCAATTATTATAAAAGATCTATCCTGGAGATGATTCACATAAAAAGGGATTCAAATTCTGTAAATCATAGGAATGATATTCAGGGATTGAGTCAGATTTATACTAACTTGATTAATTAAAACTCTTGCAAATTCCTACATACGTCTTTATAATGTTAAAAGTATATTTTAGGAAGAACGCTTAAAGTATAGTAAATTCCAATGCAGGTCTAAAACCTTTTCAAGTACGTCATAAATCTACATCTGGGTCGTGTTATTACAAACAAATAGCTTCGAACTCCAGTTGCTTTGAGACCATAGCAGTATGCGTTTGTACATTATGAGAATATTACTTAACAGTGGTTTCTTGTTACAAAAAAATCTATACTTTAATATTAATGATACAATTTTCGATTATTCGTGATTCTGTTCGTTTCGACGGCGTGAGCTTTTTGATTGAAAATTGTGCGATATGGACGCTTGTGCTAATTAGTTTTAGTTAACCCCTTTTTGACAAAATAAGTCTTTTGATGATGGTCGTGAGACCGAAACGTACGTAAAGACGAACATTTATAACAGAGTGTTAATGTGACCTAATTCCCGAGAATTTTTTATATAATTCATACTGGGTCAAGAATCTTATTTTATTTTTATAGCTATTATAACAAATTTTGGCAAAACAACATTTTTTGAGCAAACGTCAGAACACAATGTTAATTTTAAGACATATAAAAGTAAAGACAAATAAATATAGACATATCTACATAAATAAGGACTTAGAATTAAGAAATTCGTTTACCGTGTAAAAGGAATGTTAAAACATTCAGTTCTCCCTTGATTTTACGTTCAAATAGTTTTATGTCAGAAATAGATCTAACAGAAACTGGCAAATGATTGTACAATTTAAATGGCATAATTAAATTACTATTACTTGTAATAGATAAATTGTGATGAGGAAGTAAGATTTTATCTTTATCTCTTAAATTATAATCAATGCTTCTATTTGAATAAGTATTAGAATTACTTAAATATGATTGTACAATGCTGAGATACCGAAAGTAGACAGAGACAGGTTGACGCAATTAATGGAGATCTGGCATCGATTTTGAAATGGAGATCTGATAATCTAGTAGAGTTTAATCCAACCAAAACTCAAGCTTGCATCTTCTCCAGGGATGCGGATCCGACAGTCCCTAATATGATGATGTCAGGTACAACATTTTCCTATGAATTTATGAAGGCATCGTCCGGGGTGCCACAGGAGCCGATATTGGGCCCAATTCTATATCTCATAAATGTCTTCGACAAACAGTCCTCTGTTGAATATGTCAGTATACAGTCTTTTGCTGATGACACTCGGCTGCATCTTTCATATAACCCATCTGAATCTGAGGATGCATCTAATCTTATTAATGACGATCTCATGTCCTTAGAAAAGTACTTAAATGCTGACAATCTGACTTTTAACTCAAATGATGCCATTTTATCTTCAATTCTGGTCTGATGGCTGATGTGAAGGGAGATACTGATATGCGGCTCAAGATTTGGAGCCAGCTTCTGAAAGCTTCAAATAGCGCTAGGAATCTTGGAGTGATATTTGGCTGCAAACTACGCTCCGAGGACGACCAACGTTATTGGTTGAAAAGTCTTACCTTGTTTCAAGACAGTTTTATAGTTATAAGCTTTGTGAGTGTTTAGTATTATCTATCCTTAACTACGGCTTAGTTCTGTATTTCCCTTTCTTGCTTGAAACTACTAAACATCGCCTTCAAAAAATCCAAAATCGCTGTTGTTGATTTGTTTTTGGTCTTCGTAAATATGACAGAGATCAGCTAAAATCAACAACCTAGGCTGACTTAGTATCGAAAATTTGTTCAGATATCATATGAGCTCGATGTACTTTCCACTTTCAACCTCTACTCCCCCATACCTTAAAAGTAGACTAATAAGTAGAGGAAGTTTGCATGACCGCTGCATACGTCATACTTACAATTTAGACTTGCCTAAATTTCGTTTTGCTTGGTCAAATAGATGTTTCACCTACAATGCAGTTAAAATGTATAATTCTAAACCCCCTGCGTTCAAAACAGATTTAGAAGGTTATCTCGAGAGAATACTTAAAACAACGCTACTGAACTTACGAAAGGAATAGGTTGCTATATATTGCAGTTTGTGAAGTATTTTATTTACTATTGCATAAATCTATTTCTTTTCTCTGTAACACACTTTAGATTATTAGATTATTATTTTTCCTTTATTTCTTGGTAAGTTTATACTTTCTTTTAATTCTTTCCCTTCAATTTGTTTTTATTTAGCATAAGCTAAGCTTCGCCTTTCCCTTTTTACATTACATTTTCTTTTTACTTTGTACAAAATAAAGGCAATTTATTAACATTATTATTATAATGGCGATAGACTCCGTTGCATTCTAGTCGTGTATGTATGGAATGCAACGACATATGCATCCTATATACTTTACACATTCAAACTGGTGTATATGAAATCGATCATCGAGCTTTATTCAATGACAGATGTAAGAATCAGCACTTTACGGTACTTACTATCTTTCAATTTCAAGTACAGTTTCATGATTAAATTGATCGATTTATTTGATATAGGACAGAAAATGTGCAGTATTTATAATTTTTTTTTTCATATAATGGACTCCAAGGAAAACTTCAGTGACTCGTAAATGAAAAATTTTCGAGTGTGAACGTATTCGGTTTCGATTCGAATGACATTCTATACGTTGATATCATTCACCATTAATGGAGCTGCCACCTAAATAAGGGAATTAATGGTTTCAACTTTTGTGGTTCATCTTTCAGACCGTCTCGTGTTTTTATCTCGACGACAGAGGTTTCTTTTTCGTTACCGTTGCGAAGACAGCAAGCTTTCATCAAAGATCAATTTGTTGGCAAACCAGAGCTGACAGGAAAATTGCGGATGATGAATATCAATTGCATCTAGTTAACGCACTGCAAAGTAAATAGCTTCCAACTAAGTAAATGCTTCGATGTATTTTATATTCTACGCCCTATAGTGTTAATTAATTAGTCGGTAATGATCTGTTATCCTGTTGATCAATTTTAGAAATAATACTGATATACCTATTTACAATAACATTTTGGTTTGATTCATTTTAAATATAGCATCTTCCATTGTACTATTGATTAATACACTATACCGCTGTGATTAGGTCTATGGTTACCCATACTGGTAGTATAGTGGTCAAGTATTGAGCGGTATGAGGTTGGCTCCAACGAGGACCCTTGAAGCTCTTGCCGGATTACCACCTCCACACTTATGTATAAAGACTGATGCTATGAGATCTGGGTATAGGTTAAAGGGCCTAGGTCACTGGACCAAAATGCTTTACTCTCGTGGACACTCAGCTATTTAGAGTGAGGCAATCTCTAAATGTCCCATAGATTGCCTTCTTCCAGCTTTATGTCTCACTTCGCCCAAAATTCTCATCCCGGATAGAGGAGATTGGAGTAACGAAACTCTCACCCTACTACCACCAGGTGGACTCGTATGGTTTACAAACGGGTCCAAGGCAGGTCAGGCTTCTGAGGCGGGAGTGTACCTGAAAAGGCCTAAGCCATGGATAACCTGCGAAGAAACTTCGTAAATAGGCGTATATTATTTGCAAAGGCAGTGGGTCGGCTCTACGAGCCCCCAAGTCACCCAGAGTCACATCAAGGCTTGTCAAAGTGTGCAAAGATACACTAGCTGAACTAGCCAGGAGAAATAAAGTTCAACTCATCTAGGTCCCTGGACACAGTGGAGTTGAAGGAAATAAATTGGCCGACTTCCTACCCAGGCGATATTATACATGTACATATACAACTGCCGCTATTATAATATAGATGTCAGGGACTGTCTCATTCGGATTTATTTATTCAAATTAATTACCAATTGAAACAATGCTGAAATTAAACCCTGCAACGGGGTTCACTCGTTACATACATACATCAAAGACTATTTAGGAGTAATCTACGGAGTCCGATATTTGATAACTTAAATTAACCCTGCAAATTTATATCTACAACATTTTTTGTAAGATCTACGTATTTAGTTAAATATATTTAGTTCAACTTAATACTGGCAGGTCTAGCCTGTTATATTGTTCCATTTCTAGAGTTGATAACTAAGATTGAGAGCTTGAAATTGTTTCGTGCCGGGAAGTTTCTGAGACTAGATAAGTATGCAAGTGATTAATGAATTTTCGTGAGTATTCCAACACTTCATTGAGCCATATTATAGCTTCAGTCATACACCTCGCTAGTCAATTACCAATATCTCTTCACAGCTATCCAGTGGAAAATTCTATAGTAAATAATTCCAATTAAGGACTATCAGTTGAATATAAGGGTTGGTACAAAGTTGATCAAACGATTACGGGAGAAATTTGAACAATAGATAAAAGATAATATACATTCACGAATACAGTACCTATGCGAAGAAACGTGCAACTTTATACCTCGGCACAAAGATTTACAACATGTACCTGACAGAATATAGAAAATGAATGATAAACTATTCCGATGAGAGAAGAAATAGTTATTTATGTATCAAGGGAATTATAAGGGCCTTAATTACCGATGGCAAAGTTTGCGTCCCGAGGGCCTCTGACCCGAGGGACAGCAATTGCCTGAGGTTATTAAGGCTCATTAATTCCCGTGGTACATAGATAATTTTATTTCTGATCGATTTCAATGAAATTTTGTTCATTTTTAAAAAGGAATTCATTACCTTCCCGTTATATTTGAATCAGGTACCGTTGATTATAGGAGTTTTGTTGTTGCTAGGTTGTTGCTTTGTTACTTGTTTACAAACAAAGCTTTATGATCAAGCTGTGTTTGCGTTGAAAACGTGTTTTCTACCCCAAATATAATGGAGGATATTTTGAAAAATGCTGAAAAAGCAAGAGAATCATTAATTCCATCGAAAAGTGAAGCCGTATACAAAAAAGAATATAAAATATATCTGGAGTGACTGACAAAGAAAAATGTTATGCCAAAAGATGCAACTGAAACTGTATTTCTGGCATATTGTCAAGAACTGGTAAAGAATGTTCTATGTTTTTCGGTAGATTTGGTAGTAATTGTGTTTATTCGTTGCAGTCAGAAACGTATATTCCGAATTCTTTATGTCCTAAATGGTCAATGCTAAAATTGATGGTAACTATACATGAGAAACGAGAAATCACCAAGTTCAATGAACTAGAGGCTTTTTTGAAACGGAAGAGTAAGAGTTATAAGCCGAAAAAGTCCGCTGTTTTATCTCCTAAAGATGTCATCAGATTTCTAAATATATATATATATTAGCATTTCTTATTTTATTTTTACTTGTGAAAGGTAGAGGGAATTATAGAAATCTGTAATGTCCCAAGGGAATTATGACCCTCATTATTGATAGCGTAGCTATGACGATATAAGCTTATAATATCTCGGTCAGAAATAAATAAATTTATGTCTACTAACATGTGTTAATTGTCGCAATAAATATTGCCAATTGTTTGTCCACACTAACTTAATCGCGAAAATATCCGACTTCGAGAAATCCGGGATTTACAAAATTGATTGTGATTTGTGCTGTGGGTCAAACTAGAAGGAAAATTTTGTTCATATGAAGAAAAATAATGGTGAAAAATTAGCATTAGCCGAACATATTTTAAAAACAGGTCATTCCATTTCTCAAGGAAGATTATCACCCTTGAAACACAGTAATGACAAATATCTAGATAATTTAAGAAGGAAGGAAATGTATAAGTGGAAAAGCAATTTAATGAATTCAGATTTATCTCCAGCTGAGGGCGATCCCTTATTCCGGGTGTTTCAAATTCGACTCTCATCATTGAGGATGGCTAAATTGGGGCGTATCGGTGAACCCGATAATATCCCGTTCAACAATTGAAGTTATCTTCGGCAATTCCGTTTTTATTTTTTTACGATTTATTCCAAAGGTTAAATAAAATCTGTAAATACTTTCTAGTTGGAACTTTTTGACCTTCATCTTTTGGCGAAGTCGAAAAGACTTTTGGCGAAGTCGAAAGACTTTTCATTTGTTCTCAAATTATCATCAATCGCTTTAATGACAGTATATTCCCGGTAATTGCACCAATGTGTTTAGGTATTCATTCATACTTCAATCCAATACAGCAATTGGACGGTTATAGCTCTTACTTCCGGATGACACAGCCTACAAAAACTATAACCACCTCCTTTCCGGATGACACAGCGTACAGGACGAATGCTACGATCAACAAGCAAACAGCCACTTCCAGCTCTTACGGATGGGACAGCGTGCAGACCCTGTTGGTGGCGTATCTACAACATACTCTACATGCGCATGACATAGCGTGCAAGATGGTATGCTGAGATCCTGTTTCATTCAGCTGTCACTCCTCTGACACTACTTAATAGTACAATTTCCAGTACTTACATGGTGTTTACCTAATACGTTTATTGAAATAAATACAGGCAAATTTAATAGGCAAATAGTATGATAATTACTAATTATGTATTGGCATGTAATATTGTATGATCGCGACCTGAACAAATAAAACGGAATGCCCAATACTTCAATGTACCAAAACAAATAATAAAAAGATAAAATGGTTTACAACATTGCTAACAACGGTTTAAAATATTCGCACATAAGATGAAATCAAGAGAGCGATCCCAGTGGGTGCTTATCTTCTATACTTTTTCCACGTTCTTTTCTATTTTATTCTTTTTCTATATTATCCCAACAATGTTTTTCAGTGACGTCACTTTTTCTATCAATATTTCGAGCTCATGATGCTCCACTAATTCCTAACTTTGTGCAGAAAATCCTTATTATCGGTTATCCGTTCGTATGTAGTTTTTTACACATAAAGTTGCTGAAAGTTTGGTGTGTTAACGGTAACGTTCACGTTTTTATTGCCTAATTTATCGAAACTAGTACAAAATAACGATAAGATCTGTGAGGGCATAGTTCATTTATGAGAGTTTCTGAAATAATCTTTCTTAAAAAGGTGCAATTTCGATACTATTCTTTCTGCTCGATCTCAACACAGTCTTCCAAGCCGAGATGCTTGCCATCTATAGATGTGCGGAGGAGCTACTAGGCTATGGTGAAATAAATGAGATCATCTGAATCTGTTCAATCTGTTCGGAGCGTCAAGCGGCACTTAACGCACTGAAAAGCCCGACTGTGTCCTCGAGGATTTTCAGGGATACCAAGGAGATCCTCAACAGGCTAGCCAATGGAAGCAGGCTCAACCTGACCTGGATTCCGGGTCACTCAGGTTAGAAAAGAAATGAAAGAGCAGATAAACTGGCCAGAGCGGGGGCCAGCTTGGACGGTCCTCAAGACCCCCTTGCTGGTATTCCCTTCAACGGGGGTATACAGATCTTGCGGAATCATCTGAGAGGTCAACAGCCTCAGCATGGAGAAGCATTGACGGCTGCCGAGCTGCCAAACCGCTGCTTGGAAATGTAGTAGGAAAAGCATCAGGATAATCTTCGAAATCTTTACAGCTCACGGAAATCTGATGAAATTTAAACATACAATGGGGTAAAGTGAGAGTCGCTTCTGTATTAGAGGTGAGGGGAACAAAATGGAGTCGTCAACCCACTTTTTTTTTAATGTCCTGCGCTAATTCGCGTCAGGTTTACCTGGATATGCCCGGTGGTCATCACGACAGATGACATAAAGTATCCATGCGTAAAGCGAATCTTAAGATTCTGTCGAGCAGCGGGTTATCCAAATATACCCTGAAACACGTAGCAGGTGATAGTATACAAGGGTCTTTGCACTGAAATTTATATTAAGCCCGCTACCATCTCGACCAATGCCAATACTGATAAGGAATGTGATTTGCCCAGAAACAATAGTAGAATAGTTATGTTTGAAGGTTAGGTTAGCTTTATACGCTTTACATTTATATTCTCTACTTTAAATGAAAAACAAAGTGAGTTTTCGATTACTTTGTGATATTCCTTTAAAATAAAAACAATTACGGAATTTCCACATACAAATACCTCCATTAAGAAATTTTAAACAATATTTTGTACTTTGGAAATGAACTGTGATACTGTTTCTAACTTTTATTCAACCAGAATTGTGAGAGACAACTGTAGAATTAAATTTATACGAAATGTTTCAGATATAATGAAGTCTATTTGGGGCATATTCAAATCAGATTTGCTATTTGAAAAGGTCACGGTTTACGCTTCTGTGCATAATTCGAAGTTTTTAATCAGCTCGGCAGCGTCAAACAGACGTTCTATTCATTCTCGCTAATTCTCTTTCCCTCTTCCACGTATACCTGCTACCTTATCGGCCCGATGGGAGGAATACTTCCTGACTGAACACACAAATTACTACGCCAGGTAGGAATTAAACTCTGTTATACAATTCTGAGTTGAAATTAGTCCAATCAATCAGTTGTGATTTGATTTTAAAAAATTCGTTTGTAACTGACTGAGCTTTTAAAGTACCTTGCTATGTTACATTTTCGTGAACGAGATTTTAATATTTGAGTTTAAGTACTACATTTTAATCCGTAGAATTATTATCCGTACAGCTGTGGTATTAAATTTTCTCAAGTATTATGTTATATTAAGAATTTGAATAATAGCAGATTGATATTTTGAATACTATGTTCTATTTAATTAATGTCCTTCTTCATCAATAAATGAAGCTTGGACACTTTCCATTTACATGGGAGGGGACGGACATCACCAAAAGTGAGGAGAGTAAATAGTTCTGCCATGAGCTGTTCTCTTGTGTTGTTTATTTAAATTAGGAACCGCTATGCAACTCGAGTTTTACGAATCCTTATATACGGGAGTCTTGTGAGTTGGACTGATACAGACACATTTTATCACTTTAAAATATATTCAGAATGTTGGGCATTGTCATGTGAAATGCGCGCACGTTTATGTCACCATATAGGTACTTATTTCATCCAATTGGTTATGATTAGCCCAAACGCTCCAAGTGAAATGAATCAATCGAATGTATCGTCTAGTTATCGCTGGATATGGTGCTGACGATAGGCGCGTTTCAAATAACGCACATCCTATCCTCATCTTTGTCGAATAGGCTCAATCTGTCAGTATACTTATTATATTCACAGTTTGAATAACAATATTGATATTTTGGGTAATATGTACTATGTATGTGATTTATGATTCAACTTGAACAAATACTACATTTCGAACGTGATAAGTCGCTATAGGGGTTTTTGTGGTCGCTGATTACGAATTTGATAATTAAAAAGTTGAAAAATATCATTTTCCTGAAAAACGAAGAAATTTTCTTTATGAATTCTTTTTTTTTAATGTATTTTTTTGAGTGTATGTTGATTAGGTTCTGGATGTGCATGTTGAATTACAAAAAAAGTAATGTCTAGTTCTAGAAATATATTTTTCTGTACTCCAAATGAAAAGGGGCAGGGATCCTGAATGAACGGTCCAATGAACCAGTGCCGACTATGTCCCTGAATATATTATGAACTTTTTTTGTAAGAAGGTAAAGATATTTTTTTGTTTGGGCATTACTTTCAATTTTTGTAGGTCTGAGCCCATAGAGATTAATTAATCGGTTGATGAATATTATTAACCTTCCAAATTATGAATAATTAATTTATAAATATACTAAATTATAAAATACACAATTACAAACTACAAGAACCCGTATAACGACTTATCACACGATAATGACGTTAGAGTGTATTTCCTTGTAATTTCCTTCGATTTTTCCTGAATTTTCGAACAATTGTTTTTTTTGGCAATACTTTCAATTTTGTATTTAACATGTACATCGAAAACACAAATGCTAATCAACACGACACTCAATAAATTACATTTAAAAAAAGAATTCAGGTTTTCCACAGTCTTCCGCTAATTTTCTTGGTTTTGGTATACTTTGGATCGAAATACGCGACTGCCATCATCTTTCATGTATAAGACTATAATCGCGTGAAAAAAGAGCAAATTTGTATGAAAATTACCAAATTTCACTGATTTTCCGCCCAATGAATGAGTTTTCCGGGAAAATGAGGTGAAAAAAATGTTAATTTAGCGTTTAGGGGTGAATTTGAGGCCGCCGGAGTTTAGATTGATAGTAACCTACGAGAGCGACAGAACATCATGAGAAAAAAAATTTTCCGATACCATGCCCTGCTTTTTTTTAGAAAGTTTCCCGCTTATTGACTGGACTATTTGATAAGTTTTCAGCAATTAATATTGTTCATGTAAATTTTAATTTGTGCTCTATTTCACTATTCTACATTTTGTTAGGAAATTGTTTGCAGAAGGAAATATACATTTTCCTAGTCTATCTGTCTATCTAAATAAGCAATATGCGAATGTGTCGAGTGGTTTACTGTTATGCATTCTAAATGAGGCGTTCCAAGTGTACTTGTGCGAATTTTCACATTTCCTTTAATTCAATTCAACGACAAGATTAATATCTCTTATTTGAACAGCCCCAGCATCCTGTCTAATTCATATTTAAAGTGGATTTGAATTGCGAATAGCGGGAAGGAAATAAAATGAAGAAAATTTCTGGCAAACAGAGTCAAATTCCCGGTGCGTTCGAGTAAAACTCGTAAACTTAAGAACTGTAATGGTTTTATGGATATTAGGATAAAGAATAAGGTATAGCAAGCATAACTGGTATAATTCATTAATTGTCTTACCTGTCATATATTAAGATTAATTGTAAATTATTAATGAGATCCGTGAAACAGTATAAACAATGGTCTGGATTATTTCGAGCTACATGAGAGTTTGTTCTCTCACCATCAGGTGTCTGAAATGATGAGAACAAGCGCAACGCAAATTTTTCTCATTTCTTCTATTAAATGCGAATTAAATGTAAATTCTTGGAAAATAGGCCCCTTACACATATATCAACTATATTATCGTTTTTGCGTACGTTTCGGTATCACGACCATTATCAGAACTCGTTTGAACAGCGTGGATTTCCTTAAACTGATCGCTCTAAGCACTGAGCTTCTTCATAGCATCAATTTCTACTACTACTACTATTCTGACCTAACAACAAAAATCACCTATTCGCTACAATGTTATACGGTCTTTTTTATCACTACACAATAGAAAAGATCTTTGCTGTACCGGTATTACTGAATTATTGTATCAGCTTTCTACATAAATACAATTCTAAACATTATGAAGAAATATGTATAAATTTGCAAGTGTCTAATTAAAAATGTATAAATTTGACTCAACGATTGTCCATCAGTACTATGATCTACAGAATCAGAATCACGGTTCATGTGAATCATCTCCAATATAGATCTTTTGGTCATAATTGGTTTCTTTAGCCAAGTATTAACGTTTTAATAATCGAGCTGATGGTTATAATCAAAATAATGTTTACCAAGCGCGGTAGAAGTTTTTGTTTCCAGTACTACACTTATGACCAAACATCATTTTTGGTAAATATTGTTTGGAGATTCCTAAATCGCAATCTAAGCAATGTATTTTATACCGTGTGGGTTTGTTTATCTTTAGGTAATAGCGGTTTTAAATATTCACCAACACAGCTAGTAGGTTCATGCGGAACATTTATGTCAGGCTTTTTCAAACATGTCTTTATTTTCTTTGAAATGTTGCGCATAAACCTACTAACAGTGTAAATATTTTTCATATCTAAAACCGTTAATACCTGAAGATACATAAACCCGTACGGTATATAAATTGAATTGTTCAGATTGCCATGGAACTTATACAGGAATCTTTAAGCAATATTTAGAGAAAAGAATGTATGGCCATAAGTATAGTACTAAAAACTTCGGTCGTGAAACCGAACCGTAGGTACGTGAAGTCGAAAATATAGTTGACATATGTGTTAATGTGAACTATTTCCCAAGAATGTACATTTAATTCATACCTGGCTTCAAGAATCATTATTATATTAAATGTGAAGAAAGTTTGTGCCCTCAGCTAGACTATATTCTAGTTGACAAGTGAAGCTTGATCGAAGTTGTTAATGGTTATATTCACAGCTCAAAGTATTTTTGCCACAATGTTATAGTCTCATGATATTACGTTTTACATTTTATTTGCAATAATAATTTTTTACTGAATCGATGTTTATTTCTCTAAATTTAGTTGAATTATAGAATATATATTCTATGAAATATGGATTCGACTTTGGAAGCCGTTACTCTGTCATAATTCATTATATTGATAGAATAAAACACTTTGTTTTCAAAATCAAACCCTTTATGGGACACCACAGGAGGCATTATTAGTCGATATTCAGAGTGAATCTTCAAATTAATAAGTTGTGTTATATGTTAGACAAGAAGAGAGAGACAGAAAGCTAACCAAACCAAAAACAAATGTAAGACATCAGATTGACTTATGTATTATTATTCATTGATTTGAGTCAAATTGTAGGTTGAGTTTATCAAAAATCTTAATACACTGAAACTTGTTCAAACTCAAGATATCTCGAGGGAACATGGATCTTCAAAGATGGTACTGTCGGTCATTCCTTGCAAAGATTCTAACAGTAAGACTGTAAAGAAGATAAAATTTGAAGGCGTAAGTTATATTGTACTGCATGCTAGTTGTGCAGCAGGTTCTACTCCTGGTGCGGAACTAATATTTTCTTCGAAAACAAAGAATGTCGATTATCATGGTGAAATTAATCAAAACAACTCCCCGCAAAAGTTTGAATTCCAACTTCTGGAGAATTTAGAGGAATCCTCCACCTTCGTTGAGGATAATACTAGTTATCACACAATAACTGCCTCCAGAAATGTGACATACAAGAATGCTCAAATAGAAAATAATATGGATAAATAATATCGACTTGAAACTGAAAGTACATTTTCCATATCTTTATCTAAATCTTCTAGTTGTCGGATCTGTTTTATTTTATTAATCGATCAAATAAACTAAAAAAAAACGTCATGTAAGCGTAATGAATCCAATGAAAGATGGTTTCTATTGCCATTCACTTGTTCTTCCTTATTCAATAAGTGAATTTAATACGAAAATAAATAAACCTTTTTTCGTACTATTGAATTCGCATTTGATTTGAATATTTGTTGAAATAATAATATACAATAAAGACCTGTTTGTGCAAGTAGAAACTGTAATGATGTACCTTATTAATAAACTATGAAAGAGTTCACACTGTGGATATACTATAGCATTATAAAAAAGAAATAATCAGCATTATTCACTAAAACTACTATTAAAGTACTGAGGACCTTTTGGCTACCAAGTAGCCGAAGAGTAAACTACTGAAATTGCGTCAGTTCAAATCTAACAGCTTTAAGATGCAACTACAAACGATATAAAACTGTAAGAAACAAATTGCACAATAAAAACTTTTTTCTAACGTTACCAAAAAATCAGTTCCTCCTTCATCATAAAATTATAGATATACGGAAATCTACAAGTGAAATTTAATTTTTGTTTTGATATCGCTAGAAAATTTTTCTTTCAATAGGTATTTATTGTTATTGTACAACTCTTTCTAACATTTTTATGTCGTTATATGTCCAAGAATATTTATTTTCTCTTTAATTTTGTTCCCTGAGCGACAGTTGAAGCATCTGCAAAAAAAATTATCACTTTTAGCGCTGTTAGAGTTCACCTTTATTATAGAAAAATTTTGTGACTATAGTTTCGACAATTAGCGTGTTGTCTACAGAACAATACAAAAACTGTACTTTTGTATTGCTAGTTGTCTATGATGTAGTCACAATATTGTTCTATAATAGAAGTGATTAAAAATAAAGTTCTCTAACAATGTATGGGCTTGCAATTTGGCGGATACGCCAGGCGAGCTTATTTTTATCTACCTGTAAATTTGTTGTTCTACTGAAGACCTTCGGTTAGGATAACGAGAATATGTCCTTGGTAGATCTTAATCAGATGTAACCTGATTAGCTATAATCACGATTGATATAGTATCTCCTATCAAAAGAAATGCTAATATCTATTCTATAACAAAGAAAAATCTGATCCTTAATAATACAGAACCATTTATTGATAAAATGAGAGAGAAAATTGGATTATCTCTCCATATTGTAACCAAAATTGTAATGAAATATTTAATTTCAATCCACATAGCATAATTCCAATGTTTAATTTGAGTTCCTCCTTGCAGGAAAAACATGTTTTATTCAAATTTTGTTCACGATTTATGATGCAAGATAAAATATTGATGCTGTGATGCTATATGTTGATTCGCTTCCATAGTTCGTATTTCTTATTAAATGTAAATTTCCAGCGTCTGGCGAGCTTGTACGAGAGCTGAATGGAGTAAAATCAGGTTAGATCCAAGATATCACATACGATTGCTCCGAAGTGGAAAATATGGGATGAACTAATCATAGATATCATGATCGTAGAGACTTATTCTATGATAAAAACCAAAATAAATGTATCTTGATAATCAAATATTTGAGAAATGTGAAATTTTCACTTAATTTACATTTAAGCTTGGAATTGCTCACATTTTCCATAGTTCCATGAATGTTGCAACAAGGTAATTTAAACATAAATCAGTTGAGAGAGACATCGAACAAAAATTATTCAGCTAAAAGATATTGATTAATGATGATGACTAAGATTAAGTAAATTCATTCATGAGAAAAAAGATACATGGTATAGAGTGCATCATGCTACAAGTCAATTCAAAATAATCCAAGATGCATACATACGAGGCCAAGGTGAAAAGTCCCTGAAAAGCGAAACAAGAAATGATTTATTTGGTCAAGACTTATTTAATTTCTTAAAATAATCTCCTTGTAGTCAGATACATTTCGTCCAACGTTTTCCTAATTTTTTGATCCGTTCCAAATAAAATACGATTTCGGCAAACCTTCAAAATAGGCATTTGTTTCAATGATGACCTCATCATTGGAGCCAATCTATTTCCGCCGAGCTATTTCTTCATGTTTGGAAATAGATAAAAATCGCAGAGGTCAAATCTGGAGAATATGGTAGATGACAACCAATTCGTAGAGCAATTCATGCAATTTTCCCATTGCGACTGCGGACCTGTGCGCCGGTTAGTTGTCTGGTGGAAAAGCACTTTTTTCTTTGCCAAATCCGCTCCCGCTTCAAATCGGTGTGGAATCGATTCAACGGCATAATATACGCCAGTGATCGTTTTGTCCTTTTCTAGGTAATCGATATGGACGATATCGTGTGCATCCCAATAACTGACGCCATGACTTCGTTGGCCAATAAATCCACTTTAGCTTTTTTCGGTTTCGATTTGCCAAGATAAGTCCACTGTTTCGACTGTTCTTTGGTCTCTGGTGTGCTGTGATGGATCCATGGCAGATAGCTTTCTGATATCCAAAAAATCATTCAAAATATTCCGTAGCCATTCGGTTGAGATGCCTATTGCCTCAGCAATCACCTGCACTTTAACTAGGCGATCGTCCAATATCATACCATGAATTTTATCGATGATTTTTGGCGTTGTAACCTCAATTGGATGACCAGAACTTTCGGCGTTCTTTGTGGTCATACTACCACAACGAAAATCAGTAAACCACTTTTGAATCGTTCCAATCGACGGTGAAGAATCCCCATGCTTTGGTTTGCGTAATGTTTTCTCTACGTAAGAAATAATGTTTAATCAACATGCGAAATTCAATTTTTCCATGTTTGCGAAAATCTTCAAGGTTGCTTGCTTTCGATGGGTGTCAAAACGGAACTGAATGACATATCAGTCTGAAATTTTTAATGCGTTCTAGTTAAAGATGGTACATCACGAATGTCACATGGGATTTTATATTGTGGCTCCATCTGTTTTATTTCTCAAGGTACGTGGAATTCAAAATCTAAAAGTTTGAACGAACAGGAGTGCATGAGTTAATAAATAGCAAATTGTTCACAAATGTTGTAAAAAACACTATTAAACACCGTGGGCTGATCTTTCATACATTTGATTATGATTATCATATCAAGAACACGTTAGAAATTTAAAGACCAGGTTGTTGAGATGTTAAGCAACACTCGACAAATTATTGTTGAGAAACATTGTTCCGATAATAAGTTCTCCACTCTAGCCTAAGTTTGAAAATCTTCAGTGTATTAATTAATTTAAGATCAGGTTGAACCATATTATAAAAATCTTTTTTCAATATTCAATGGAAGAGAAACTGGAATGTTTAACAACAGGATTAGACTGGCACAGGCCTGACAACTACGTTGATAACTGTCTACACTTCGTCCGCATCTTGAGCTTCGCGTCAGAATTAGATGAAGATAAATTAGATAAATGTACGTCATACTTTCGTCATGCTGAGAATTTTAGTAGAAAAAATTAAGAATGTGCATGTATTATTCTAGCTGCAACATACGCAGGCTATTCAGTTACTATACACGACAAAATATGCAGGTATCACGTTTGTTGTTTAGTGTATCCGCAACAAATGAATGTATAACTTTACTTGACTTAACTTTTTTGTATTTTCATCAGTTGTCTAGACTTTGATTCAATTCATGAGTTAACCTCAACAATTCGCCATTCCTGTGTCAGTTCTACTTGAAACTTTTCTTGTTTTTTTCGCTTTAATTCATAACATAATAACCAAACATCTGTTCTTCTAAAAGAGTATTAACATAGACTTTTATTTGACGCAGAATTATCGATTTGATTCCTACTGACAAATTTAAGGGCGTAGAGGTAACGATCCAAAGGATCAACATATAAACTGCATATTGCTTAGTAGCACAGTTCACACAGATAAACATGACGTCGTTCCTGATAATCTGCTCAGTACAACTGGGAGTGTGTATGGTGAGGGGGGAAGGGGCAACGCCACTATACTATCTTAACGCGCTTTGCCGATTATACAAAATGTGTGATGAGACGATTTCAGGATTACAAACAGACTCAAAACAACGCTTAAGTCACTATCACGATATTTCTAAGTTTAGGGGGCGTGGGTTCGAAACTTGAAGACTGCCAAATGATTCTTCCTTATTATCCTTCTTTTGGAGGTACTTTCAAATAGCCTACTAACCTACACTTGCCGCTTGGCGTAAATATCGCATACAAAATTGTACACTCAAGAGAAGGATAATGAAAAAGAATCGTTGACAGTCTGTAAGTGCATCCATCGTAAGTGATGACATCAATTATTACGACGACGTATTGTAACGTCGAACCTTGGCTTGTATAACGTTCGTTGAACGAATGATCGAAACGTTTAACGTACATGTCGCTGCTACAACCACCAACCACCGCCGCCACAGATTTAATGCTGGACAATAATATTTCCAATTTTGTGATGGAAACGATGTGACGTAAATGAATATACGCAACGAAAACATAGTGCACCAGCACCATAGTCAATTGGAATCGTTGCCTCAAGAATTCGAGGAAGATTCAGAATGAAACGTCAATTCTATAGAATACCGCCACTAATACTAATTGGCCAACGAAATATGCAACTTAACACATGGGATCGAAACTCAACAGGCCCTTACGATATGGAATTAAATTTTCTGAAATATGAAGATAACCTAGATAATTTAACATAGGATTATAAAGATGAATAAACGTAAATCATTAAATCATATACGGGATTCGAACCCACATTTCTGGATATCTAGTCCAGGGTGTTCACCGCATACACCACTTTGGTCCCATCAGAGTGGATTTTTGTAAATATAAATCTCTGAAAGGATACTAGATCATTGATGAACACAATGCGATTCGATGCTCCGCTATAGATCAACTATTCATGCACATTCATCTAGAGTTCAATCGTTTTGAATTGAGGATTGTAGGTATGAGTATTACTATGGCTAGCAATTACTCTGACATTACTCATTCAATGACAGCATCCCTGTTCTTATATATTTCAATAGAACTGACAGAAAACTTTTCAAGTTCAAGGTTTGTTTGCCTAATTGGCAAATTCATAAGAACCGGGATGCTGTCATTAAATGAGTACTGTCAGAGCAATTGCCACATATAGCAATACTCCTCAATTCAAGACTTCAGTTGAATGTGCGTGAATAGTTGATCTCTAGCGGAGCATCGAATCGCATTATTGTGTTCTCAATGATCTACTATCCTTTCAGAAGTTTATATTTACAAAAACATAAGACTCTGAAGAGATCAAAGTGTATAATCGGTAAATACTGGACTAGAGATGCAAGAATGTGGATTCAAATCTCGCCTATAGCGACGACGTCGCAAAAATCGTTCCAGAAAAAACAAATCAGTTAACCGAAGCTACTTTCCCCACCGGTCGGTAAGTAGTGCCCTAATTAGTCTCATTGAACCCAGGATGACTGCCTTCTGCATCCGGTCTATCAAGATCTGCGCCGAGTTCTTACAGGCCGGAATGATTTTGAAGTTCGGATGCAGTGAAGACCGAATTCCGCCCAAAAATGTTTGGTTATCGAGGAGGACAACGTCAGGCCTACTTGTTTGTATGGATCTGACGGTTGGAAACGTGCAATTCCACTAGATTTGGCATTTTTTGACTCTGGGACTATGCTGTACGAGTGCCTTAGATGGTAATAAGGCACCCGTAGGGCCGCATTATGGCGATGGGTGTACGCCGAGGTCGGTTTGGCCGGCCATGCCGACAGAAATGTATCGGCTTGTGAACATGCCGCTTAAGCATAATATCTTGCTCCGCAGCACATATCTGAGCTTTCAGGCGAGAAGGTTGCAACTCAAGGAAGTCGTCTTGTTGGCCTTCTCGACTGATGTGATATTCGAGACCTCCTGATTTTCCTTTCCCTTGTAAACATACTTTGAATATATTTTATGACTTCCAAGCGGCAATTCTAGGTTAGTAAGTCATTTTTAAGTTTATTTTTGTTCTTTAATATTATAAGTACATATTTTCAATGAGTGATTCTTGGAATAATTTCGAAAAGTTCATATAAATGTATGTTCCAAAATGCTTGGTTTCAGGGTGCTGAAGTTTTTATTTTGTTTCGCTTTTTACCAAAAATTTCGAAAGCCGTTTCAGATATTACAGGCAAGAAATAATGTGCTTGTGTTCTTCTAGCTGCAATATACAAAGGCTATTCAGTCAGCGTACAAGACAAAATATTCAGGTATCACGTTTGTCGTTTAGTGTATCTGTTACTGTGAATGTCCGAAACGGAGTGTATCTTAAGATACACTGGTTTATGTTAACAACCACCAAGCTAGCTGGTGATTGTTTGTTATTTATTCTGTTCTTTATGTTTTCGGTCATTCACCAGTGAATGTTATCATACACCACGACGACTTGGTTAATCTTCATTCTCTTCATGATGAGTCAAACTATGGAAATTTATCAAAGATATCGGCAAAACAGAAGTTCGGGTCTTATTTAAAATGAACTCACAAATTGTTACAATAAATAAAATCATAGAACTGTAATAAATAAAACAAATAGAATTTGTTTATTAATCAAAATCTTAAATCATTAATACAAATAGCATTACCTGCCAAGTAAGGTAAACAATAACGTACACTTATTATTAATACTATTTATTGCCCTATTGGCTATAGGATTCAAAAAATATTCATTCGTTACAACGTACCTACTCATAGGTAATTAGGTAGTACAGCATTTTTCGCTATAGGAATTAAAAAAAAACTTATTTATTAGTACATGGCAAACTGTTGTGGCATTAAGTATTACAAATGACCCCACGAGCTTTACAGTTACAGTTCTTGGTGTTGCATTTTTGTGCACAATTGCAACGCTTATATCCTTGTCCTCCAAATCTTGATTCCAAAGCAACAATTTCATGCATTAATATTTTTGTAGAAGAAGTTTCAGATATATTGATAACATTTTCCTTACAGATGGAAAACTGATTTCTAATATACATCTGTGATAACGTCCCATATTTAGTAGCCAATTGATGATAGTCACCATCCACATTTGTAAAACATGTAAGGATATTTCTGGAATCTGTACGACCTCTGTCGACATCAGGAACACGCCAGCTTACAGTATCTCCACATTTTGCAGGAGGAAAATTTGCCTACGATACTTTAAGCATTTTTTTCCTTGATCTTGAAGTCCAAGTTTCACTAATTCTATATTTCTTTTAGATGCCTCTTTTCTGTCGCACAGTAAACATATTTCGGATTCTGATATTCTGCCCTGTTAGCGGTGGGGCGACGGGTGGTCGGCGTGGAAAAAAGAGAGAACAATAGCACTCTAACTTTCTCACTTAATTTCGAACAAACACTGGCGTGTGTTAACATTCACGTAATTAGTAAATTGCAGTATCTAAGACACACAAAATCGCCTTGGAGTATGTTAACATTCACCGGTGTTTGTCCAAAACAAAAAAAATATTGAAATAATTCCGGAGTTACACCATTAATATTGGTGACTGTCGACATACACTGGTGCATCTTAACATTCACTCATATCGGACATTCACAGTAACATATCCACACCAAATGAATGTAGAACTTTACTTGACTTACTCTTTTGTATTCTCATTAGTTCTCTTATACTCTGGTACAATTCAACATTCCTGTCAGTTCTACTTGGAACGTTTCTCGGTTTTTTTTTCATGAATAACACAAACACGTGAATCTGCTACAATGAAATATTCAATATTGTGTACTATAGACTGTAATTAAGTATCTAATAACAACTTATCTTTACCTTATTTGATATTTATTGTCTGATATGAATAATTTAAATTCATTGAATGAAATGTTAGTTATTAAATTCAATTAGAACTCCTGCACGTATATTATATTTTTAGAATCTCATCTGAGATCTGAGCAAAAAAGACTAAGGTTGATGACGATACACGGCCAGTCGAAGCCAAGGTTTATTATTATCATTGTAAATTAGCGTTTACACTTGGCGTAAATGTGAGCAGAAAGGAAATTACGTAAGTTGCAATTGTGGTAATCGCACATAATTTCCCTCAACTTGCATGGAAACGACATGGCAACAAACAACGGCGGGCAAGGTTCATCAGGAAATGACGATGTAATTGGTGTTTCTTTGCATGTTTATCGTAGATGAATATACACGGATTCTCAAGAGCTTCATAATATTGGAATATAGCTCTGCAAAGAGCATATTGCTTGAAGACAACATCAACAAAGGTATTGTTGTTACACCTTCCTCATTGAATCGATGATATGACATCATACTTGGATATTTCCGTCAAACCAGGTATATTTCATATTTACAGTTGGCAACACATTACAGAGTTGCCGATATTTATTAAATTGACTTGATAGCTCCTTGTTGACATTTCATAATTTGTTGTCAAACTAAATTTTGATAGAATCAACGTCCAGAAGCAATTATTCTCCTCAGAATTCTACATACATTTTGTAACGTTCCGCCGAGCGTTGGGTTTTTGTAATAATAAATCTGAACTTAAATTAAATTAGATTTAATATTCCCCAAATAAGTGAATAGGTTCGGAATCCTATATCACTGCTTGTAACACTTGAACTTGTAACAGTCGGCTGGGTATTATTTCCGGTAGCGTTAATACCTCATCGACGTGTTATATGAATTTTAAAATTGTTTGTTGGAACCTGTTCGGGTATCAGAGATCTTAGTTGATCCGTGTACCCTTAAAGTTCTTTTAAGCTGCCACCACTAGGCGTATATTTCAGCCCACCTAGAAGCTGTTTTTAACCACTTTGATCCCTTGATCTCTTTCAAGGGACCGCCTCGTACAATTTCTTATACTTATATCTTCATATCTATTCAAGCGTAAATTCTGACGGTCGCATTCGCTGATAGGTGATTAGGAATTACCAGTTAAACTCGTAAATCAAATAAAAAAAATATATATATATTGAATAAAACAAAATTAACAAAAAATTTGATACATTAACCAACGACGAACGATTATAACATTAATCCAAAATTTGGTTGAAGGAATGATAGCATAGATCTAACAACGTCTAATTCAGGTTCACCCCAAAATGGGAACCTGTGAAACCGTTATCAATGTCGCTAGCGAGTTCCTGCCAGGATCTCTGGAGAGTTTGAATCAAATGAACGACTAATTAGCACACACGGAACAGTGATCGGTTTGGCGCTCGATCACGCCAATGATTGATAAATAATGTTAGAAAAATTAAAGAATTCCTCCCTTTCTGGTAAGCTGGGGTAAACCTAACGACATTGATGCTCTATCATTTCCCCTAAGTAATCTCCGATAAGCGGAATTTGTATAGACACTCAAAATAGCCTGAATGGCAGGAAAAAATTATATAAACAAATAAAACAGTGGCGGGCGGAACATGATCTGAATGGTAAATAACCACATTATATCATATTGCCGATTCCGAGGTTGAAGACAATATAACAGTTGTTCTTTGGCAATCAAAATGCACTTACCCTGTTGGTCTAATATCACCATTTCATCTCGCCCCTTGTAGAAATACGCACAAAGGATTTAAACACTCGGTTTCTACATCGGATTAAATTTAGTACGATAGAAAATTGTCACAAGATGATTTTTGAATAAGAGTACAAACACTTTACGCGTGACGCGAAAGACGCGAACAAGTCCAGCACTGCTTTAGCCCCCCCAGGGATGTATAACCCTTGTTGCATTGTTAATTTAATATCTATAAATTTCTTGAACTTGATTTGTATATTCTGGACAAACATTATATTAATTGATTTGATTTAATGCAACAATGAGCATCCCTGTGGACATAAAGCAAGCTGGCCTTACCGACAAGTACCTGGTGGAGAACTAACTGAGAAGGTGGTTGAGAACTGGCTTTTTTCCTCAAAGTAATTAGTTTTTATGAAATCATTGAAGCGGGGGGCCACTCCACGCTCAATCTTAGAAAATATGTTCAATTTCGAATTCCGGGATCAAAACACGCCCATGAAATATAACAACAGCCAATAGGAATCTAACTAGGCGAAAGAATTGCTCTGTTTAACTCCACGTAAACTTTTCCTGACTCAGGGAAAAAAGTACCATTGACCTTGTGCCGTGCTTATGTTTGTGAAACATGGTTCATGGCTGACCGGCCAATGATACAGGAAAGAGGACTCAGATTACCGTCGCTAGGTCTGTCTGGTATATCGTGTTCAAGATATAATAATTTATAAAATTTTCAATTTGAATTTAAATCAATATTATTCAAAGGCCCCAAAACAAAAAGTAATAATCCGTCGGATTATTACAATTTACATCGTGTGCTGTGTGTTGGTTTCAGTGATGACCTCATTGTTGGAGCCAACTGTTTTTCCGCCGAGGCATTTCTTAAAGTTTGGAAATAGATAAAAATTGCAGGGGGTCACATCTGGAAAATAAGGTGGATGACGAATCAATTCGTGGCGCAATTCATGCAATTTTTCCATTGCCAATGTGGACCTGTGCGCCGGTGCGTTGTCCTGCTGGAAAAGCACTTCTTTCTTTGTCAAATGCGGCCGCTTTCGCTTCAAATCGAGGTCGAATCGATCCAACAGCTCTATCGATATGGACAATTTCGTGTGCATCCCAAAAAACTGTCGCCATGACTTTGTTGGCCGATAAGCCCACTTTGGTCTTTTCCGGTTTCGAATCGCCAGGACAAGTCCATTGTTCCGACTGTTTTTTGGTCTCTGATGATTGTTTCGTTCATGGTTACGAAACGGCGCAAAAAACCTTCTCATCGCCATTGAAGATCGCTGAATACTCCTTTGAAGTTGTCAAACGGTCGCGCTTGTTGTCAACAGAGAGCCTATGCGGCAGATAGCTTTTTTCATATTCAAAAATGTACGCAAAATGTTCCGTACCCATTTGGTTGAGATGCCCAAAGCCTCAGCAATCTCGTGCACTTCAGCTCGCCGATCGTCCAATATCATACCATGGATTTTATCGATGATTTCTGGTGTAGTAATCTCAATTGGACGACCAGAACATCCGGCGTCCTTTGTGGTCATACTATCACACACACTAATATCAGTATACCACTTATGAGAGTCCCCTTAACGTTTAACAAGCGGTGCTTTTGTTTTTTCCACGCAAGAAATAACGTTTAATAAAGACGCTTTTTTCCATGTTTACAAAAATCTTCAAGGTTGCTTGCTCTCGATGAGTGTCAAAACAGAACTGAATGACATATATCAGTCTGAAAATTTTGATGCGTTCTAGTTGAAGATGATACATCACAAATGTTACATCGGATTTTCCGTTGAGGCGCCATCTGTTTTATTTTTCATGGACTTTTCATCTTGCCCTCGTATAAAAACTTAGAAGCATTGACTCGCTTCGGCGCTATTTACTTTGCAGTGAGCTAGTTAGATGTAATTGATATTCATCATCCGGAAAGTTTCCTGTCAACTCTTGTTTACAGACAAATTGATCTTTGATGAAACCCTGCTTGTGTTTCTCCGCTGCGGTAACGAATTGTTCATTGTGACAGAAAGCGCTCTCTCATATCAGGTGTCAAGAAAAAAAATGTGGCGGTCTGGAAGACGAACAAAACTACAACACATCTCTCACAAGATGGAATCATCCCATCCACTTACTGAAATTGTATACCAGCATGTAAAATTTCATTCGAAACGAAAACGTTTAGGTTTACGATTAAAATAATGTACAAAATTCTATATCATCATACATCGCATAGCCTCAATTATGTAAAGAAAATATTCATAAATATTGCATAACTTTATTGTTATATTCAACAAGTTAGGTACCTATAATAAGAATAATAATGAAATGTATAATTCTAATACATTTCTCATTTATGTATTCTGTACACAAGAACACAAAATTCATAAGAAATTTTAATGAAAGCAGTAAGAAGTAAACACTATCAATTCAACAATATGATAAGATCGCTTGAGCTTAAGAACTGACGACTTGTAAGGAACACTTCTCCAAATTTTGCGAGCCAGTTATTGAATATTAATTGTATATAGTCCAGTGGCATAACTCACAGAGTGGTTATGGTGGAAACATGAACTGAATTATTTTTGGATGTTGTAACCCCGTTTCCTGTGGTATTTTTGACATTCATCTTCAGTTTCCAGAAGGAATTATAGTACTTTATTAAACAATCATGACAACAGTATTTCTATTGTTTTGAATATATATCACACATTTATATTTAACTTTAAGAAAAGTCCAAACTTTTCATTTCAAGATTCAAGGGATATCAACGATGTGACAACAGTCTGTTTCTTGTGTGTTTTGTCTATGGACAATTTTGATAGTTCATGTGAGAGCAAGTGTTAGAATAAAACATAGACAGTTGTAATAGTTATTTATGCAATAAGGATCATAAAGACGATCATTATGGTACAAGTCGTGAATGATAACACGACGTGTGCGATAAGATTGTTTATGATTCGTGTTACATACAAAATTTTTCTGATGGCATTTATATTAATAAGTTTTCGAAAAATTAAAAACTGCATTTTTGACATGTTACAATGACAACTATTTTTAAAGGAGTAACTATATGTGTAGTTTCAAATATTAGTAGGTGAATGAGCTGTGCTTTGCCATTTCCTTGACAACTTCAGGTTGTAACGGCAATATTTATTTATCGCTGTCAACACACAATTGTCACGTAGAATTTAATATAATTTAAATAATGATGAGTGATTCTGAAACTGGTAGCTTACCTTCTGATTTGGAAGAAGTGACGCGAAATATCGTGGACTCCCTTTTGCCGGAAAAATCACGGAGTGTATATGAAATGGTGTTTAATCGGTACGAAGAATGGTGTTCTGCTAAGAAAATCAAGAATATCACTCATGAAAAAGTATTGCTGGCTTACTTTGAATGCTTATCTAAGGAAAGAAAACCATCTTCTCTTTGGTCGTATTATTCGATGATAAGAAGTATTTTATCAACAAGAAAAAACGTCGATATTGGTAAGTACCTACAGCTGGTTGCATTACTAAAACGTAAATCAGAAGGTTACAGAGCTAAAAAATCCAAAATTTTTACTAAACAAGATGTTACAAAGTTTTTAACGGTAGCATCAGATGATACATATTTATTTAAAAAAGTTGCTATGATAATTGGACTAAGTGGAGCATGCAGAAGAGAGGAATTGACAAATATGCTTGTTAAAAATGTAATAGATGAAGGATCCGTTTTTAGAATTACTTTACCGAATACAAAAACAAAGGTAATGCGAGAATTTTTTGTAACTTCGGAGAATATCCCAGGATTGAATATGGTACAGCCTGTCAGACAATATGTGCGAATACGACCTTGCAGCACAAACCATGTACGTTTTTTTGTCACTGATAGAAATAAGAAATGCACAAAACAACCCGTTGGAATACACACCTTTGGTAAAATGCCAAAAGTTATTCCACTTTTTTGAATTTACCTCACCCTGAAGAATATACCGGACATTGTTTTCGGCGATCGTCTGCTTCATTTTTAGCTGATTCTGGAGCTGATCTATGTATCGTTGAACGCCATGGCGGATGGAAAAGCAATACTGTTGCTGAAGGTTACATCGAAAATTCGAAAGAGCAAAAGAAAAAAATATCACAAGCAATTTTTGGTGCCAACAACCAAACAGGATTACAAGCTTACCAAAAATCATCAACTACTGATGTAAGAACTCTAGAATCCATTGGAATTAATATTGCAAATTGTAGTAATTGCTCTTTTACCAATTATGATAAATAATTTTGTACATAGTTATGCATTTTGAATAAACTTTTCTGATCTCACCATTACATGTTTTTCATATAGAATTTCATTATGGTACTTAGTAACATAATGAATTCATTATGGTACTAAGTACCATAATGAGCTTCCTTATGTCATCAAAATTGAGTGACATTATGACATGCCATCGGATAAAATACATAATGTAGATCATTTGAATACATTCGCAATGTAACATGGAAAATGTACGCATAGAAAATGTTGGCGTATAGTTTTCGAGTAATGAGCATTGATAACGAAAATTTTCCGCCGGTCAGAAAGTGTTATACCACATTCCAATTTTGGTCATAACCAAAGCTGCCAGTGCTGCCAACTGCATAGAGAAAAAATGTTGGGATTTATTGAATATTTATCGCCAAGGGACCCTCTTTGACTAACACCAAACACCAAAGTGTTATAACACGTTGAAAATTTTAATATATTTTGGGGCGGCTAACTCAAAATGGGGGGGGGGAGGTGAGTCCAACTCACATAGGACAAAATACTCATATTACTAATTGCTGAAACATAACACATATGCCAATATGTTATATCTCAGGCCCAAAATATGTATCTGTCTCCTAGACTATTACACAAGTTATAAACATTCGCACTTGAGATATTCTTCAATACAGTAAAAGGCGTTCTCAATAAGAACTTTCTTGACACACACATTAAATTTGTTTATTGGCTTCTTTTTAAAATTATTTGGCAACTTATTGTTTAACTTAGTTCCCCCAATAACTAACGAATTGTTTGGTGACTTTACATGTGGAGGTGTTTGAAATAGAAAATCTCGTGAATGATACGAGAAAGAGTACGAGCTTTCAAAAAATGGCTGGAGGAAAATCTAAACTAAATGACTTGTTCGAGATTTTACCCCCACCCCCTCCTGGTTTCTGCGTTTACAATATTTTTCCTAGCACTCCCTTGAAAAATGATGTTTACGACCCCTGAATACTTACCTCCCTAGGGAGGAACAGTGCTATTTTATATACCCTAATTCAGGGGGTAGTAAATGTCATTTTCTAAAGGGGTAGTAGGAAAAATATTGTAAACGTCGAAACCATAGTGGACAGAATAAAACTATGAACAACAAGTTAATAAATGAAAAAGAAATATCTAGACAAACGGACATGAATGTTTCCGAAACGGTAATATAGATCTCATAAGTAACTGAATTTATTTCGATATTCTATAGAAAAACTTAGTTTACAACTCAATTTGTAAGCAGAACTATCCAGAGACATCATGCCAGTAGGGAATGTTTGAGTTATTGTGACGTGACCAGAATTCCAATTAGAAACAAATTTATTCAGTTACAATATAGATGATAGTCTTATCAACAGTCTTGTGACATTACAGGGTCGGCGTGAATTTGCCGTTGTCTAATGTACCGGGATATCAAAAATTATCTTGGTCAGGGTGGTTGTGGAATCTAAAACGTGTGTCTTATTTTACGTTTGGAATAATTATGTCATAATTAATTTAAAGTTTCTAAAAGTGCGAAATTTCGCAATTTTATACGAATATTGTAACACTCAGAAGTCTCTAGCGCTTTAGACTCCGGGATTTTCACGTAGCCTATCGAAATTAGAAGGTTCGAATTATCTAAAAACATAATTGCTAGGTTTTGTTAATTTGGGGCCATTTCTTGCCCTGTGCGACCGGCGCCAGTTGTGATAAAGTGTTTTTGGCTATAGACCGCTAGCTTTTACCCGCATCGTGTATCTGTATATTTTGGTCGCGAGAAAATTCCCTTTGGTACGTCGCACGTTAGACGCGCGTAGCTGAGATCTGAGAATAGCTCAAACTGTTTTAATTAAATTTTCCTATTTAATGGACATTTATCGAAAAAAGAAGGGCCATCGGGCACGGTCCGATACTAAATCTAACTACATGGAGCGAAAACGGCACGCAAAAACTCGCGTGCTACGGGCTTCTCACGTGAACGTCATTCGATTTACAGAAAATTAACTATTCCAAAACAGTTTTTGACCCGGATTGTGGCTATCACGACCTCTGAAAAGGTTCAAAGTTCACATAATTATTTCATAATTTGTAGTTCATTATTGTTTTAAAATTGAAATAAATAGGTATGAAATTTGTAGGTTATTGATGATGTCAGTGTGACAGTGACATAATTATTTCAAACGTAAAGTAAGACACACGTTTCAGATTCCACAACCACCCTTGACCAAGATAATTTTTGATAACCCGGTATAAGGATTTTCCGTGGAGCAGACTTACTATGCAAGCGACCACGGTACATTTGATTTCCACATTTTTTTGTTTGTTGTATATACTCATGCAAGGGGTCAGGTGACTTCTGATACATTGAATGTTTTTTTTGGTCAACGGTTGTCAATTCTGCTGAACTGAAAGTTATAGAAAAACTGTTGCTCTTCAATTTTCATTATTAGTTTTTTAATTTAATTTATTCAATATATTAATAACACATTATTATACTTCTATAAAATATTTTCAACATGTTGATAATTTAAATGCGCATATGACAAGAATTGATTTCTACAATAAATAATTTATGAATTGTTGTTAGAAACAGGACACTATGATTTTATTAAAAGTCAATTTTGGACGTCAAATCGTTATAAAATGTAAACATGTGATACGTCAATCTTCTTAGAATATAAAAAAGATTCTAAATAAAAAATAAATATCCCCGCTCCCTATTTAAAAAAATAAAGTTAATGATGATTTCCAAAGAATGAAACGTCGAATTCCATATTTGGCAACGTCATCTTCTAGAAGAAAAAAGTGGCAAAGTGAATTATTTTGAGATATCATTTCAAATAATGTCAGGAAAAAATTAAAAAATGTTTGCAATATTTCGTTTATTTTCGAATATCTTCAGAAGTATACGTAATTTTTTTAATTTCCAGGCGGCATTTGTTGAGCATCAAAATGTACAAATTTGCCCCAACTTAGCCATCTTCGTATTTCTCATAGTTTCCGAGATTCCAATGATATGGTTCGAATTTGAAACGCCCTGTACATTAGTTCCAATTTATAATTGAAATGTTTGTTGTTTACTTCATAATTTTGTATATGTTTGATAATGACACTTCGGTGTTGAAACTATAGTAACGTTTTCATCTTATAATCATAAATGGTGTAAAAACAAAGTAATTAATGTTTCATTTAAGAATAAATTATACGAGGGCAAGGTGGAAAAAAGTCCCTGAAAAATGAAACGAGAAATGATTTATTTGGTCTAAAACTTATTTTATTTCTCAACTTAATCTCCTTGTAGCACGATACACTAATTTTTCGATCCCTTCCAAATAATACGATTTCGGCAATCCTTCAAAATAGGCATTTGTTGCAGCGATCACCTCAAGTTTGAAAATAGATAAAAATCGCAGGGGTTTAAATGTGGAGAATATGGTGGATGACGAACCAATTGGTAGCGCAATTCATGGAATTTTGCCATTGCGAGTGCGGACCTTTGCGCCGGTGCGTTGTCCTTTTTTCTTTGCCGAATGAGACCGCTTTCGCTTTGAATCGGCGTCGAATCGATCCAACAGCTCTGCATATTATAAGCCGGTGATCGTTTTGCCCTTTTCAAGGTTATAGATATGGACGATACCGTGTGCATTCCAGAAACCTGTCGTCATGACTTTGGCCTTTTTCGGTTTCGATTTGCCTCTGTTTCGAGTGTTCTTTGGTCTCTGATATGTTGTGATGGATCCATGTTTCGGCCACAGCTACCGAAGGCGCGGAATGTATATATACACGACAAGTGTAAACTACTGTATAGCACGCAATAAACTGATTCTGATTCTGATTCTGATTCTTATCGCGCTTGAATATCGCTATGAAGCTGTCACATGGTCGCGCTTGTTGTCGACACAGAGCAAATGCGGCACCCATCTGGCAGATAGCTTCCTCATATTCAAAAATGTGTGCAAAAATTCGGTTGAGATGCCCTAGCCTCAGCAATCTCGTGCTCTTTAACTCGCCGATTGTCCAATATCATACCAAGGATTTTATCGACGATTACTGGCTTTGTAACCTCAATTAGACGACGGAACGTTCGGCATCCTTTGTGGTCATACTACCACAACGAAAATTAACCACTTGTGAATCGTACCACTCGATGGTGAGGGGTATCCATAATGTTTAATAAGCGATACTTTGGTTTGCGTAATGTTTTTTCCACGCAAGAAATAATGTTTAATCAAGACGCGAAATTCACTTTTGTGCAAATTTAAAATAAATATATTTATTTTTATTATTTTTAAATAAGATTACTTCATTATATTTTATTAGTATTGGAAAAGAATTTTGAAAAATATATAATTTTAATAAATAGAGTTTTATTTTTCATATTGACATATTCTCCAAGTAGCTGCACATATTTTTGTACATTTTGTTTTTTTTTATTTTTATACTCACTACCAGATTATCAGATTCCTATTTCAAAATTATTGTCAGGATTAATGAGATTACAATTACGAGTAAGGGATCATCGAAGATTCCGAAACAGGTGTATTAGGATAATTATTATTTAATATTGTTAGAATTATTCTAAGATTGCTTTGAAATAAAGGAAAAGATCACTTTGTTATAGGTATAACTGATCGTTTAGGATATTGTTATAGTTCTTGACCTCTTCATAAATCTCTATTGATTCTAATGTATACCTTTGGTTTGATTATGTAAAATACTTACTATCTAAATTAGGAAAGGTATGACCTGTTTGTAAAAAATGGTTGGCAAAGGTTGAGTCTGTTTTGTTAAGTCTGAAAGAACGGAAATGTTCTTGGTATCTAAGTTTGAAATTACGACAAGTTCAGCCTATATAAAATAGACACATTATGGGCAAATTAGTTTATAAGCTCCAGATTTACTATATTTATTGGTTTTGTACATTACATATAAGATGGCAGAGTTTAGTTTGTGGTTTGATACTGATTTTAAGATTATGAAACCAAAATACGGCAGAGAAATGAAATTTGTTGTTGTTATGTTGTATGTACGGGTAAATATTGTAATAAACTTATTACAATATTTACAACAATTAGCTAATTGTTGATGTTTGCCGTTAATTCATTTTGTTATTTGATCTACCATTCTTCTCATATAAAGAAAGATAACGGTGAAAAATTAGCATTAGCAGAACATATTTCTCAACAAAGTTTATCAGTCTCGGAACACAGAACGACAAATATCTAGATAATTTAGAAGGGATAGAAATGTATAAGCGAAAGGACAATTTAATGAATTCAGATGTATCTCCAGCTGGGGGTAATGTCTTGTTTACACTTTTAATGTCAAATAATATTTTGATTTCTAATTTTGCTTAGCCTGATGATGGCTATTTGTCAGCTCAAATGTCTTTCATTTTATTTATTTATTTTTATTTGTTCACATTACACTCATTTATCAGGCCTATAGCCCAATTACAAAATGAGGAATAACACAAGATAAGATATTCAAGAAAATATTATAACAGGCATCGAAATTAAACAAAGATAACATAACATTCTCAGAACAAAACATAATCGTATAACTAGAACAAAAATTAAACAAAGAAGAGAGAGAATGCATTCTATAGACAACTGAGGATTGCACGAAACGCTTCAGATCTCAGATAAGTCAAACTACATGTGAATAGATCGACCCGCATATGGATTGTATTGTAAGCTATGCACATGCCACCGATTGGCGAGCACTTGTTTATGTTTTTCTTCGAGTTTGAACATGAATACTATACCCGACCTGAATCTCCGGTAAGCCAAGCTGTCGAAGGAAAACCTCGAGAATAAATCGGTATGCGGATAGCCAGTAACAGGGTGGATATAGTCACATTTAAAGGCAAAATATTTGAGAAATCTGCATTGAATGCTCTCCACAGAGATAATATGAATGTGGTAGAATGAAGACCATACCTAGGACGCATATTCCAACAGTCATCTTACAAATGTTTTAAAGAGAAGAATAGATGTCTGAATCTCGGAAAACTCCCTAGAACATCTTAGAACAAACCCCAACTTAGACGCTTTGGCGCACATATGACTGATATGATGAATGAAGGATAGCCTTCTGTCAAAGATAACACCAAGGTCACAGGACGTCTTCGATCTATTCAAGACAGGGGCATCCAGGGTATATTCGTATAGAATGTTATTGTGCTTCAGCGAGAATGTCAAGGTAGCACACTTACCAACATTAAATGGCAACATATTCTCCAAACACCATGCATTCACAGCTGACATATTGGATTGAAGTCTGAGACAGTCACCGAGAGATCGGATACCCTGAAACCGCCAAGAGGTCATTAATGAACAAAATGAAAAATAGAGGGCCAAGTATGGACCCTTGTGGCACCACGAAGTAGCAAAAAGTGTTTTCTTGACTTCACTTGACTTCAGGTAAGATTTTAAAAAGAAAAAAAGATTAGCAGAGAAAACAAAGTTGTCCAGTTTATTAAGAAGGATGCAGTGGTCTAGTCTGTCGAACGCTTCAGACAACATCCGTCTGCAGTCCCTCGTCAATAGCTTTTGAAATGTTGTCTCTAATACAGACCCGATACTAAGCCATGTTGCTGCTCAGGTATCAACGATTTGACGTTGAAATATATTACGTTCGAGAGAAGGATTCCAAAAACTTTAGAGAAGTTATTTTGAATAACAATATGTCTGTAGTCTGTGACGTTGAACACAGTATCATTGGATACAGGTGAATGCAAAACTATCTAGAGTTCTTCAACAGTGATTTCAGTTGCTAAGGGGTCCAAATTAGAAGTATAGCAAATAAGTGGTTGTTGTAGTTGTAGTTTTTGGAATTCTTTAAGCTTTAAAAATTCAAAGGATTGAGTAAAGTGCCTGAGATTCATCCGACGACTTCAGAGTTCTATAAGACAACCAGAGATGGCAATGATCAATCATTCAGATTGAATTGAAAATTAGATGATTATTTACTTATTAATCAACAACAGCACCACATATTGAATGAAGGATATTTTTCAGCATCTTGTCTGAACTGTAATTCCCGGATCGGTGCATTTATTACTGTGAAAGTCCTTAACTGGTGAATGTCAACATTCTCCGGTGAATGTCGGAAACTAAACCGCGAAAAATTTGACAAACTAACCTGCGATAACATATCCCCTTGGATCTATAGCGTAGGTGCAAAACTCCAGGCGGCAACGTTATCGCAGGTTAGTTTTCCGACATCCACCACATTTCGAACTTTCACAGTATCTAACATTATTTATTCAAGTTACCCTATTCTGTATTTTACATCGATGCTTTGATAACTTCGCTAAATTATTATCAGTAGAAATGATTAAATGGAAGAACAATTACTTTGTTTTAATGGCATTCTGATAATAACATGAGAACTTTCAAATCAAACAGATACAAAATCATAATTTTGTATCTGTTTGAAAATAGCACTTAAAATCACTCAAAATTACCATTAAAAGTGGTATAAAAAAAGAAATTGTTCTTTCATTTAATTATAACCAAAAACTGCTTCTACCATCGATTTTTTTTAATTATCAGTAAAATTATTAATACGGATTTGATCATTAGTCATTTGCAATGAATCAAACACATTCTTTGATGTTTAAATTTGATTCTCGTCAGAATGCATCCTCGTAAGGGTAAAGTACGTAATCTTTGGATGGACTTCGAACGCTTTTCTGAAAGTGTAGGAGACATGGTTTGCTCTGCAAAAGATTATGCTGATGTACTCGGACCAAGTCAATATGTAGGTAATAGTGACACCAAGATCGAATTGGGTTTCAACAGGAGTAATGAGTTGCCTTCCTCATAAAGTGTAAACAATTTTGGGATTGTTATATCCAAGATGTAAATTGGGCATTTATTTAAGTTTAGGGGAAGGTTGAAGTTCTCGATGATGCGCAAAAAAATTTGCGATTATCTTTCCATTATAAGCGTGAAATGAATTCTGGCAACTCTAGGAACGTGGTAAGTCTGAAGTATGTATTAAAAAAACGATGGGACCAAGCAGCGATCCCGGTGGGACACCTGAGACAACAATATGCATCTGAAACAAGGAACTACCGAGTCGAACTAAGAATGATCTGTTGGATACAAAAGAATCTATCCATCGAAGCAGCTTCCCGCCGATTCCAAAAAAGTCAAGTTTGGCTAATAGCTTAGCTTAAGGAACACGTTTAAAGGCTTTTGGAAAATCTGAGTAGACAGCAGATTCCTCCGTCCAGGTTAGACGTCCAAAAAACAGTATAAAAGGTTAGTTATTGTTGACTTGTCTGGTATGAATCTTGGCTATCAGGTATATCCGATTTGACCAACATTAACTCATCATTTTTAAATATTGTATCGATAAGTCAACCAGAAATTGTAACTGCTATTAGAAACCTCAAGAATAAATACACATCTGAACATGATCGAATACCAAGCTTCTTAATAAAAGCTTGCGCTTCTGTGTTTATTGTCCCACTACAGATTTTATTCAATCTCAGTTTGAAATGTAATAAATTTCCTAGTGTTTGGAAAAAAGCAAAGATTATTCCCGATCAAAAATCTGGTGATGTTGGTAATATACTCAATTATCGTCCAATTGCGATATTGTCTAACTTATCTGAGGTTTTTGAGATGTGTCTGTATGAAAGCATTTATAGTACTTTCTCACATATGATATCACCATACCAACATAGATTTGTCCAAAAGAGATCTACGGTTACGAATCTTACTTGTTTGAACACGTATATTGCTGCTATTCTTGACAACCAAAGACAAAAGTTGTCGTATTATATACAGAGTTTTCGAAGGCCTTTGATAAACTTGATCACACTATTCTTCTAGGCAAGCTCAAATCCATTGGATCTAGTACCTCCTTAGTACCGTTTTTTTGCTCGTACCTCATCAATAGATCGCAGTTTGTGCAGTATTGCGGTCAAAGATCAAATTCATTCATCGAGAAATCTGGTGTGCCTCAAGGTTCCAAAGCTTGGTCCTCTACTGTTCGTGTTATTTATTAATGATTTGGTCGAAACCATAATCGGCTTGGAACTGATTTTTGCTGATGACTTGAAAATATTTTTAGAAATAAAGACCCTAGATGAGTGCTATGCACTACAAAATGATCTGGACAATAATTTCGAACGGTGCGCCAACAATAAATTGAGTCTAAATATTAGTAAAGGTTGTGTTGTTAGCTTCAGTCGTAAAGTCCATCCTGTTTTGTTCGATTATCTTTTAGATTCAGTAATCATTTCTCGTAATACTACAGTCAAAGACTTAGGTGTTTTATACGATCATCAGTTCAATTTGAATCTACTATCACCTAAGTGATATGTGTGCTAATAGAACTTCAGGGTTTGTACTTAGTCAATCCAAATATTTCAACAATTTAGATAACTGGAATATGCTTCGCTCATCTAGAACCCTCAGTATAAATTCTATATCATACTAATTGAGAGCATTCAACGTAAATATTTGAAATATCTCTGGTTTAGAACTTTCAATATCTTTCCTAGCAGAGGTTTTGTTTATTATTATCGACTTTCGATTCTTTGAGACTTGAACTGAGAAGAAGAATGAGGAGCACAATATTCCTCCATGATTTGCTGAATAATAATATTGACTGCAGTTACTTAATAAGTAAATTAAATTTTGTTGTACCTAGATTATCTTCTCGCTGTCCCTTAACTTTTCACAATCTTAGGTCTAATACTAATGTATCATCTAGCAGTGTCGGCTCGTGAATTTTTGAGAGAGGAGGCTGGACATAAGACGTTTTTGTAAAAATATACTCTATTCACAGCCTTTTAACCTTTGCACAGCGATCGTACCAGCTACTTCAGTGACAAAATTAATTGTTACCCAGCAAGAATCAACGTGGAGGTATAGAGTTTCTCTTGCCAAAAAAATGTTTTGTTCGTTTTTTGTCTTTTATTTTTTTTGGATTTTTAATATTTTTTCTTTTTTTTTGAATTTTTCATATTTTGTTTTTTTTTATTAATTTTATAAACTTTTTTTATATATTAATGGAATTCTACGGTCTTTAGTTTGCGAAAAATGATCAATAATATTATCAAAAAATGTATCATTTTGTTTTAAGTGTTTTACTAAATCTTTTTCAATAGATATTAAACTAACATTGTATAAACGATTTTGGCCCATTGTATTTGGCATGTAAGTTTTAATTCGTTTGAGAGTAGAAAATGATCTATCCACCGATGCCGACGTGACAGAAATGGTGACTGTCAAACAAAGTAGTTTATAAAACTGAGGTAAAACTTGTTGCAAATCATTGTCTATCATATATTTTATCATATTGGCGTGACTGTCATACTGGCCTAAAATATCTTTATCTATATATATAACGCATAATTCATTGTGCCGTGCTATTTTATCAAAAAATTTATATTTTGAACTAAGTTATTAAAGTGTATTGGGGAACTCTTTTGAAAAAGATTCGAAAAATCTTCTATTCGTAAAATTTGAAAAATAAGATCAGTTTGTTCAAATATTAATTTAAAATTATTAAGAAAAAACAAAAATTCTTCATTTTCTAAATAAGATTTTAAACCAACAGCAGCATTTAATGAAACCTGATCTGTTGAAAAGTCCTCACTGTTTAATACAAAATCAAATGTTTCAATTAATTTGTCTTTATTTTTATGGATGGTAAATACTGCACGTGATGTAAAATTCCATCGAGTTGGAGCATTACAGGGAAATCAATGATTTTTTTTAAAACTTCGTCTTGTCAATATTACTACTAGTATTAACAATGATCGATTTTGATAGTTACCTGACATTACTAATCCTTTCAAATCCGGTAAAGGCCGTTTATTTAAAAGAAACACTTTTATCATATGTTAATTCGCTAAATGGATTCTCTAAAAGGCAGCAACTAACTCACTAACACTCATTTTAAATTTACAACAGACAACAATCTAACCTTACTTCGCGTGGCGTGACAACACATAAACAAGCACTGACTGACCTACTCAGCAGTCGGCAAAACGCACGTCTCGTATTTCATAGATTGCTAGTGGCTGCCGCAGGCTAGCCTCCAGAGGGTGTTGCCATTTTCGCTGAATTACCCAGTTGGCGTTCGGACTGGTCGGAAAAACGGCAACTGCGTTGGACAACACATGCTCAGCGTTTGAGATATATAGAGAGTCTAGCCTCAGGGCACTGTTGCCAGATTAAAAATAACTACTGAGAATGGGGAATTAATTGTAAAATTTTAAAAATTATCAGAGAAACAGGAAATAAAATGGAGAATGATCATTAAGATAAATTGGTGAGGAGGCTGAGCCTCCTTAGCCTCCTTCGGGGAGCCGCCACTACATCTAAATGTCCGATATTTGTCATGACAACAAACATTAATGTTATTTGTTCACAATGTGACTTATTTTTCAATAGTATTCAGTATCTTATTAGTCGGGTCAGCTGAGGTTATTTATCACCATGTAATTTGAAAATTTAGCCAGTTTATTCTCATTATTCCTAAAACCTATTATTTTTGTTATATATTTCTTGTTATTCTTTATATGATGTTGCTCTGTTTGTCCTATTATTGAGTTAACCTGTTGGGCATATATATACTAAATGAATAAATAAATAAATAAATAACTACGGATCACAGCAAGAAAGGAAGATGTTGATCAACAATAAGTTTTTCCATAAAGTAAGCACAAACTGGAATCAAATTTATTGGTCTATAATTTTCGGCATCGAATTCGTCCCATTTCTTAAATATAGAAGTTACAAACGCTGAAAGCCACATGTCAGGTAAAGTAGCCCATTAAGAAAGGAAGATGTTGATCAACAATAAGTTTTCCCATAAGTTAAGCACAAACTGGAATCAAACTTATTGGTCTATAATTTTCGAAATCAAGTTTGTCCCATTTTCTAAATATAGATGTTGTAACCGAGGAAAGCCACATGTCAGGTAAAGTAGCCCAGTAAGAAAAGAAGATGTTGATCAATAAGTTTTCCCATAACTTAAACACAAACTGGAATCAAACTTATTGGTCTATAATTTTCGGCATCTAGTTTGTCCCATTTTTTTAATATAGAAGTTACAACCGAGCAAAGCCACATATCAGTAAAGGAAGATGTTGATCAACAATAAGTTTTCTCATAACTTAAGCACGAACTGGAATCAAACTTATTGGTCTATAATTTTCGGCATCGAATTCGTCCCATTTTTTAAATATAGAAGTTACAACCGCTGAAAGCCACATGTCAGGTAAAGTAGCCCATTAAGAAAGGAAGATGTTGATCAACAATAAGTTTTCCCATAACTTAAACACAAACTGGAATCAAACTTATTGGTCTATAATTTTCGGCATCGAGTTTGTCCCATTTTTTTAATATAGAAGTTACAACCGAGCAAAGCCACATGTCAGGTAAGGTAGTATAGTAATAAAGGAAGATGTTGATCAACAATAAGTTTTCTCATAACTTAAGCACGAACTGGAATCAAACTTATTGGTCTATAATTTTCGGCATCGAGTTTGTCCCATTTTTTAAATATAGAAGTTACAACTGCGGAAATCCACATGTCAGGTGAAGTTCCTCTGTCAAATGAAGTATGCATTATGCCTGCCAGAGGTTCACATAATGGAGCAGCGCAATGTTCAAAGACTGTAGTAGCTATTCCATCTAGACCAGATGAGTGGCTAGTTTGTCAAGTTATTTCTGCACTAGTTTCGCGACAGATTTATAGTGGCTGATGTAAGTGTTTTTCTGCGCATCGTAATGTTGGGAATAGATAGATTTAAATTGAGTGGCTAAAGTCTCAGTGGTATCAATCTGTGACGTTAGTACAAATAGTTCCATCAGCCTTACGTACTTGAGGTGTTGATATGGTGGAAGACATTTGCAACGTTTGTGTTGATGCATTGACTTCATCTTGTATGATTTATTTGAAATTATAACCAAATTATTCTTCCATTTATTCCAAGTATGGATAAAATGCCACTTATTATGGCTTAAATGATAATCATAATCGCCGTTCATGGTTGTGAATAAATTAGAAAACATACTCCTGAACAAATCTGTTTGTATTACGTAACAGTTGCATTATAAACACGGAGACATAATGCAGAATAATAATAGTCTCGGTTGAGATATTTTTAATATACAGAAATGTAAATGAGTATCTAAATAGAAACACACTACTAACCGACGCATTTGACAGCAACATCGAGTATGCATTTCTTCAAGTCCGCATTTCACTTCGGATTCTCATACGTAAATCCTGGTCTCACAAGAGACCCGCCACCAATCTGGTAAAGTTGTACACATCCTTCTGTCAGTACGAAGCAGCACTAGTAATTATATACGGTCGCACATTACATCGTATTGCGCGTGGAATCACGAGCGAAATAAATTACCGCAGTCTTGGGAGCTTTCAGGAACTCTACTGAATCTCTTTTGCTCTCATATACGCGCTAGGTTGTTTCTCGTTCGTTGCCAACATATTTATAAGTGAACGTTTGGAGAATTATTTTTAAAATAATTTGTGAAAGAGTAAATTATGAGGAGACGTCGATCAAATGTTGACAATTTCCGTAGGAAATTATTGTTTTGAGTTACGAGGCGTTACTATATCCGTAATGTGTAAATTCTCATCATTTCATCTTCACTGGCCTACGACCCGCTAATGGGTCACACCACACCCAATCTCCACATATAGGTCGCAAACTCTATGGGGTTAAAATGTTTATTTTGGATGGTTTTGGTGGTAATAACGTATTTCGTAGTACAAAAAATGTAACGTTGATGTGGATCAATATACTGGCTGTCCCATTTTAATCCGCCAGAAGCGATAATTCTGAAGCAGTGCATTGAAGCAAACATTGTTCCGAATAAAAAGTTAACGGTTATGAGGGGGACATCTTATGCCGTCGACTTTGCCCCCCCCCCAGCCTCCCGGGGGCGGCGGGAACAGGGAGCAACTTTCAAATCTTAAATCGAAACCCCTATTTTGCAGATTCGGATAGTGTTAAAGAGTAGGTTAATTTTATTCGGGGTGTTTTTAAAATTTGGTAATAGATAGCGCTGCAAACGTCAAAATCTGTTTGTGTGTCTGTGTGGTTATTCGTGTGTTGCTTGGGCATGTGAGTGTACGTGTTGCGTGTGTGTGAGTTCGTCGCCATTGCAATTCACATGTACTGCTCAAAATTGTGTCCATGATGGTCACAATCGTACACGTTTAGCGAAATTCTCCACGCACGCCCGCAACGTGTTTGGAGACATTTCATGACAGGCATTAGTTATTCGCTCCATCACGTTCTCGCGCGTGGTTGAAGGATCGCGGAAGACGACGTCTTTCAGGTAACCCCGAAGGAAAAAATCTTGCTATTCACTTTATAAAAAAACACATTTTCACGTTTGCAGCGCCATGTATCATCAATTGTGGAAAACAACCCGGATAAAATTGACCTACTTTTTAACGCTCTATCCGAATCTGCAATACAAAATAGGGGTTTCCGGGGGGGGCTGAGGGGCAAAGTGTACGGCATCAGATGTCCCCCTCATAACCGTTAATTTTTTTTCCGGAACACTTTTTGCTTCAATGTACTGCTTCAGAATTATCGCTATTGGCGGATTAAAATGGGACACCCAGTATATACCGCAAATGGTCAAAAAATTGATGAATCATGGAAAAAAGTTGATACGAACATAAATCATATTAAAGTTAATAAAATAACCTTCAATTGGAGCCTAAGTAGAGTAAGCTCCGACTTTTTTGACAAAATGGGGAGCCATTTAGATTTCAAGCAAAACTATTCAAATATTTCCAGCCCATATTTGGACCATTTATTTTGACCACCATGACCTATTTTTTCATCAAATTTCATCCGAATTGGTTGCAATTCGGTGAAAATAGCCCAATTTGAATTTTTTCTCCAAAAAATGAATTTTTATATTCATTTTACGGGGGGAGGGTAGGGGGGTTAACAGAATGTCACAAAATTTGAACTGAAGGTTTCTCAAATACCAACAATAAAAGGGTACCAACTTCAAACCTTAGTCGGGAGTCTAAAGAGTACAAAAAAAATAAAATTCCAAAACTGACCTAAAAAAGGGCAAAAAAAAGTATTTTGAATGTTAGACATGGTTCCACTCAATATTGTTAATAGAAATTTTAGAATCTTATTTTCATCATAAGATACCATTTTTTCCAGGTCGCTAACCTCTATCAAATTTTTACGAACCTCGTCCTATTTTTCCTAGTGGAGTCACTATTCAGTACGAGGCGTTTTCCTTCAATCTGAGAGTTGCGATCGTCAGATGTTACATGAACTAGCCGGTCTGTCGTATCTCTCAAGATTTACGTTTAGCCGCGTTGTTTATTGAAATCACTTCGCCTTAACGCAACCGAACATTGATGATCGTCACCTGTTTTAATAACTAACTCGGAGACATAAAATGGGAATACAAGGCAATCTGTCGAATTTATTGTAACTGATTATTTCCATCGTTGTACAGGTGTTCTAACTATACAGAGTGTTCCATTAATGGAAGTTAAGATCAGATTGTTTGGGTCAAAATATTGAAGAACGTTCTTATCAATATATGTCCGAAAACGATTCGTTTCCGATATACAGTTCAAGTTCAAGTTTATTAAAAAAATCAATATTTCATTAATTTCTGAAAAAGTATTTAACCGATTTTGAACAAATTTACATCTTTTGGACCTATTACAGTTAATAATGTATTACCAGAGGCTTGCCCACGGTGCAAGTCCGTTAGTTTTTTGCCCAAAAGATAGCACCCAGCGCATTTTTTCGGATGTTTGTAATTCTATCTAGTATTATAGTTTATTCTGTAGCATTACTGTGTGGTATCATGGAAGTAGGATTATATAGTTGCAATAATAATAGCCTGACAGCAGTATCAGGATAAAACATATAGTTGTGAAACACTATTCGAATGAAATTTCTAAATCATTTGAACCCCAGAAATGTTCGAAAGAGGAAAAATTTGTTATTATATCACTATGATAAATTATCACAAAGTAATGACTTCCAACATTGAAATTTTGTTGACCAGATCGTTAGAATTTTTTACGCCAAATTTCGTTTCAAATTTACAACGTTCTTTTAAGATTTGTAGTAATTTTTTTGATAATTCCGTAGACGTAGAAAACTTCTTCGTCTAGGTAGTGAAGGCATTGCCTCCCCTTCAAACCCAGGAATGGAAATAATATTATTCAACCAGATCTACTTAATTTGATTTGTTGAATGAATTTTGGTGTCAATATCAAAATATTGGAGAGCACTGCGAGAAAAGTAGGTATAGGTTTGAATATGCATCATGTATTCAAAGGTAAAAATGTATCATGCATTCAAAGGATAGGTGGATACACTGTGGATACACTATAACACTATAAATAATCACCCTTATCCATTAAACAGTTACTTATTGAATAAAGGTAATTATTTCTCATTTATAGATTCCAATTGTTACAAATTTAATAACGCTCGAACGGCACAAATAATAAAATGGTGGTATTTGTAGAACATAGATATTGGTAAAATAAGCCATATCGAATACGCATAAATTATTTTTCTATGTGATTTAATGGTCTTATTCTTTCGCATACCTCTTTTGGTAACGAAGTATTCAGCTGGAGTAATATATGATTATGTGAATTTGAGGATTTCCCCGAAACGTGCTGCCACTCTTATTTCATATTCATAAATGGCGTGAAATAGTTTTGGTCTTTTTACAAGGTTGTTGGCCGGTTGTGACTACCTTCCAGAGATCGTTCAGTAACTGGAATTAAAAGTTTATGACGTTACTGATCGATATGGATTGAAAAGACCTTATCCTAAGCACAGAATGGTTTCAATAGTACATATATATCGAAATAGCATTCTCAATAATGATAAATATGGTATAAGTATAATAATGGAACACCTAATACCAACATAGTTTACAACTTTCAATGTTTGTAAGAGCCATGAATTCGATACGCTAATGATTATATAAATTTACTTATCAAGCCAATTCCGACTTCAAAATTCCAATTTAATAGGAATTTCCATCTGAGATAGTTCCTAAATGCATTTCATTTGTACTTCCTTCGCTTCATTCATCAAATATTCCAACTTGAGAAGGTAAAGCAGCTTCTACGAATTTTAAATTCAATATATTGCATTTCGAAGACGAACTAAGTCAAAGAACTTCAACTGCAACAGCCAATATTCTCAAGACTGCGGACAAATTGGCAATCGCTTTGTGTCAAAGGGTTATTCTCACAAGAGAGAACTAACTTGATAGAAATACACTGTATCGGAGCCGGCCTCGGCTAGTAAATTTAAAAGCACTAGTACGTGCCTTCTATTAAAACATAACAAACGTTTTTACTGTTTTTTTTACGATCAGAAGCTCAAGGAATTGGCCTACAGTTCAGTAATTGCCTCCAGATATATACGAGACCATTCAAATGTTTATTGCTACTTCAGAAACTCCATTCGCTATTTCCTTTTCATTTATTTAATGTTTCATTTCTGACCTATCAATATGTTACAATAAGAAGTAAACTGAATACGAGGCCAAGGTGAAAAGTCCCTGAAAAATGAAACAGATGGCGCCGCAATCGTAAATCCCATGTGACATTTGTGATGTACCATCTTTAACAAGAACGCATTAAAATTTTAAATGTGTCATTCAGTTCTATTAGACACCCATCGAAAGCAAGCAACCTTGAAGATTTTCGTAGACATGGAAAAAAGTGTATTTCGCGTCTAGATTAAACTTTATTTCTTGCGTGGGAAAAACATTACGCAAGCCAAAGCAACGCTTGTGAAGCATTATGGGGACTCTTCACGATCGATTGGAACGATTCACAATAGTTTACTGATTTTCGTTGTGGTAGTATGACCTCAAAGGACGCCGAACGTTCTGGTCATCAAATTCAGGTTACAACGCCAGAAATCGTCCACAATATTGGAATCTTGTCATCGGAGCATGAGAATAACTTGTTCAGAACCATATCTATTATATTCATTCTTCTTCTCCGTTGCTAAATTCCGGAGCAAATCTTGAATGTAAAACTATCACATTAAAATCTAAGAGGAACAGCGCTTATTAGAGGTTTTCAAAGAATTGGAGAAACAGTAACAATGATAATGTTATCCTAGATCGATTGGTTACATTACAACTATTAGTTTCGGGCAGCTGTTTCTCTTCCTCTAGCTCATCAGTGGAAATAGTAAGTTTTCATTTTTACTGAATCATAGTTCCTTCGGGGTTATGAAAACGCCATTGAGACCAAAATATCTAACTTTATCGACCTGTAGTTCCAAGATATTCCGCAATATATTATTAGAAGTTCAAAATCTTAAAAAGAACTGATAATGGTAATTGACATTTTAACTTTCAGAAGTTGGAGAATTACACTGAAATGTACACAGAACATTTAACTTAGAAAATAATGCTAAAAATTGTTTCACCCCCCCCCCCCCTTAATTAATAATAAAAATAATGGTGGTTGAAAACAACAATTCCTTGAACTTTTTAGATCTGATCCCGAAACCATAGAGTTATGTAATTAACATTAGTTGGCCGTGGACACTTTCGCATAATGCTTTGTTAATAATTGTTCACCTGTTTTGGTCATCGACAATTTAGTAGTTAGGTGTTTGACATCAGCTTACAGTTTAGATTGTGTTTGTATTTGTTCTAGGCTTAAAGGCTTCAACTTGACGTTGAGGAGATGCATCATGAATGAACATATTTCTAGCGTTTACATGGTGTTGTACGGCAAAGCTCGTTCTAATATCAGTGCTGCTCGCCGCTTGTACTCCGACTGGTTTCCAAATCGTCCAGCCCAAACTCATATAATGTTTTCCATAGATTGAAGTAGGCGGGAACTTTTACAGCGAATATGGTTATCTGCTGAGTAAGAAGAAACCGCAGAAGTCAAAGATTTGAAGAAGTGCTTGATAAGATGGAACAAAACTCATCCACTAGCAGTTGAAATATTTACCATAACGTGGGTGCAAATCAGATAAGCGTCTGCCAAGTTTTGCGCAGAAACTTCATTTACAAAAGATTCAAGCATTAACTGCGTTCGATTTTGCACAATAATAAAATGTTTTTGGTTAGTTCATTCGGCGTTATCTGTTGCAAGCATAATTTCCACGATTAGTACATTTTTGGATGAAGCATCTTTCTCCAAGGAAGGCATTATGAACTCCCGCAAAAGCTATGTTTAGACCGGAGACAACCCTCAAGCTATTAATCCCGCTGAGTTTCAGTTCAAGTTCAGCGTGTGGCCTGGTATTGTGGACCGCCGTTTAATTGGTCCGTACCCTCCTCCTAATCGCCTCACCGTTCCCAAGAAGTATTTCCAGATTAGTTTGGGGAGTTGCTATTGAGAATTCATCAAAATATTTGGCTGCATTATGTCGGTGCGCCAGAACACTTTCACTTGACGTTCGAGACTACGTCAACCAAGAATTTGGTATAAAATGGATTGGTCGCGAGGAATCAGTATCGTGGCCGGCACGCTTCCCTGAGAATTTTTGTGTCATTTGAAGACTCCAATTTATTAAACATATGTCGAGCCAAAGAAGATCTGATAGCACGTATTTCTGCTGCAGCAAATGAGATCAGAATAACGAATGACAATTTTGACATTTTTGACACAAAATGACTTTGGTGATGTTGGTGGTAGAGATTTCTAGCATTCGTTGTAATGTTTCATGTTACAAATTAAATTAAATTATAGACATCACTTGTGTCAAATAAAAAAAAAACATGTTTGAAAATGTTTATTTTTCTCGAAAAACACGCAATATGTAGAAAACAAAACCACAAGGCTGCATGTCTATATTTATATTTTCTACGTACCCTAGGCACTATTCATTAACACCCTGTAGAACGTCATTATAAGGTACCTAAATATAAATACAATCACACTTTACACACAGAAGAGTTCAGCAAGTGTGCCCACCTGGAGCGGTTAGCTTTTATTGTCTACAACTGTTATTATTAACTGTCGCCTGAAGATATGCTCCTGTAATAACATTTTCATATTTCTAATTTTATATTTAACTTTACAACCGCCAGCCACCGTTATGATGATTTACGTATTATTTCTAAGAATAAGTTTATTCACTGAAAACTTCGGCCGCTAGAATAGAGTCTATTGATTCGGAAGGCGACAAATCAACTCCATATTTGTTCTGAGAATCAAACGAACTAAAATATATTTGAGAACATTTCTGAGACATGTTTGTATGTAAATAGTATTATTATTAGGTAGGTTGGTCACATTACGCTACGCTGCGTTATTTGTTAAGACGGAGTGAGACGAAAGGAGGATAGGCTTCGTTCTCCACGCTCACTCCGTCTTTCGTATAAGACGATTAAGCGCGCGAACCGCAGTCTGTCTAGTTGAGTGAGCTCGATTCTTTAGCATTGCCAAAGATATGGATGGGCGCTCAAGATCTGTAACTCGAAAACGGCTTAAGGTTCAGTTTGTTTGAACCGAAAACGTACCGTCTTTCGCATAAGCCGAACAAGAGCGCGAGCCGCAGTCTATCTGGTTAACTTTTTTTCTCTACAATCTACTAGATTGTTAGCACAGTGAACAGTGTGCGGAACAAAGCTAATTGCGTCGAATAAGATGGCAAGATGAAAAGTTCGTGAAATATAGAAAAAGAAATGATTCATTTGGTCAAAACTTATTTTATTTCTCAACATAATCTCGTTGTAGCCCGTTACACTCCGTCCAACGTTTTACAAATTTTTCGATCCCTTTCAAATAATACGATTCCTGCAATCTTTCTAAATAGGCGTTTGTGTCAGCGATGGAACCAAATCTCTTTCCGCCGAGTCATTTCTTCAAGTTTGGGAATAGATAAAATCGCAGGGAATAAAATCTGGACAATATGGTGGATGACGAATGTATTCGTAATGCAATTCAAGCAATTTTGCCATTGCCACTGCGGACATGTCCGCCGGTGCGTTGTCCTGGTGGAAGAGCATTTTTTTTTTGGCAAATGTGACCGCTTTCGCTTCAAGTGGGCGTTCAACTGCTCTGCATAATATACGCCGGTGATCGTTTCGCACTTTTCAAGGTAATCACAGATTAACCCACTTTGACCTTTTTCGGCTTGAATTTGCCAGTAATAGTCCACTGTTTCGATGGATATTTAGGCTCTGGTATGTCATGATGACACCCATCTGGCAGATAGGTTTCCCATATTCAAAAATGTATGTGAAATGTTCCGTATCCGTCCGGTTGAGATACCCATAGTCTCAACAGTCTCGTGTACTTTAACTCAATGATCGTCCATTATCATACCATGGATTTTATCGACGATTTCTGGCGTTTTAACCTTATTTGGATGACCAGAACGTTCCTCGTTCTTTGGGGTCATACTGCCACAACAAAAATGGGTAAATCACTTGTGAATCTTTTCAATCGATGGTGAAGAGTCCCCATAATGTTTAACAAGTGATTTCTTGGTTTGCGTAATGATTTTTCCACGCAAGAAATAATGTTTAATCAAAACGAGAAATTCACTTTTTTCCATGTTTACAAAAATTTTGAAGGTTCATGGTCAATGACTGTCAAAACAGAGCTGAAGGACATATCAGTCTGAAAATTTTAATGCCTTCTAGTTGAAGACGGTACATCACAGATGTCACTGCTGCGCCATCTGTTATATTTTTTAGGGAATGTTCACCTTGCCCATGTATTTCAACCGACCACTCTGCTATATAACTCGAAAACGGCTTAAGATACGACAGTAAATTTCGAGCACCATATCTGGCTTCTGTCAAAATTTCAACTGGATTGTATTTAACATTTGGCCGCTACATGGGGACGTGTAGAACGTTATTTTTCAATAACTAATCGAAAATTAACATAGCAATATGAGGGTAGAGCCAAATTGATTGTTACTTATTAGTCCCTGCTGCCAGAACAACAGTTCCAACAAGGGTTTTTTATTCTCCAAAATCCTTTCTTTTCATTGTTAAAACAATCAGCATGGCATCGAATACTTATGTTCCTAATAATGGGATTATTCATGCTGACATAATCCAGTCCTTCTTCAAATGAGTAATAATTCATTTTTTCCAATTAACTGCACATATTTTTTACTTCACCTTTTTTTTATTTTTTTATTTTTATACTTTGACTCCACGAGCCGGAAACTTAATGTTCGAAGAACATCGTGTGAGCCAGCGACGTAATGTTGAGATAAAAGATAGGTATTCGAACTTTTCTTGAAGGTTTGAATGTTATGGGCATGGTTAAAGCAAAGAGTTCTATATCTAGAGAAGATAAGTTGTATCGTTTGTTTATAAAGAGAACGTATTTTGGGAGTCCAGCGCGGTTACCCTCTCTCCGCGTCCCAAGCGATCGAGGAGGCTTGTTTTTTCCCTTTCTCAAACCAAACGAAATACAAAAGGCGCGTCGTTGTTAAAAAAAAGGAAAATACCTTTTCAATAATAACAGATTTTTTCTAAATATATTATAATTTATTTTAAGAAAAAGTTTTCTATCTTCCATAAAAAGAAGTTAATTTTGTATTATGTTATCGTACATTGGTATTCTTAAAATTATTTTTTTACACATAGTTTGCGATTTATATTTCAATCTCGCATTAAAATGAATTTCTAAAACAGACTCAATTAATTCAAATTTATGACTAGAATCATGTGGAATGGTACAATTTTTATCAAATATATTATTTGGTATTTTTTTTAATGCTTCGATAACCTAAAAATTGAAAATATCATATTTAAATATATTTTTTTCATGTGCTAAAAATACTTCTTCCGCAATGTAACATATTGTTATGATTTCATTTCCTAAACAATAAAATGATAAAATTAGAACTTACCGAACATTGAAAATCAGAAAAGATTAATAAAAAGATATTAAATGGAATTAAAATACAATGTTAAAGGTTAAATAATAGTTAGTATAATATAATGAACAATGTAAAACATAATAAACAACAATCTAATTAGAATAAAAGTGTAAAACAAGAACTTCAGTGAAAGTGATTAAACGTACAGTGTTACGAAGGAAGAAATCATAATTAAAATGATTACAAAAAACTATCATGAGATAGTTAGATATTGAAAAATGTTGTAGATATAAGTTAGGATTAGTAAATTTGAGTTATATAATGTTCGGAGTGCATAAGTGGAAATAAAGTAATAATTGAAAAAAGAAAAAAGAAACACATAGTATATTCTAATGTGCCTTTAAAATGATTTAATTACTTTCTTTCATCAAATAATAAGGGTTTAGATACTCTCGGGAGTAAGTCACATTAACACATGTGTCAACTATTTTTCGTCTTCACGTACTTTTCGGCCTCACGATCATCATCAGACATTTGAAAACAAATTCGCGGCACTAAAGCGCGGGATGTGTGTCTTTATCGCATTAATTTCAATGAAAAATGTCTACGTCGTAACAACAAACGAAACACGAATAATTGAAAATGTAACGCATTAATGTGTAAAATATATGAATATGTAAATCGGTGCAATGTGAAACAGATGTGTTTAAAATTGCATTTCTACGATAGAAAAGATCTTTTTTTAAAACCGGCCAGAAATTAGTACTTTCCGGTTTATTTTTAGGTCAGAAAATCTCATTTTGTTGGACCGAGCCAGAAAATTATTGTGATAGTCCGGTAAAAGCTTTTACCGGACTCATTTTCATTTACTTTCCGGCCTATCTTTAATGAAAAAAATAATAAAATAGTTAGTCCAAGATAGCGGTCAATTGGTTTCTATAGTAACCGAGTTTGTATTATTTAAAACTATAAAATAACTTGACATATTTTGACGTTTAGTTGAAAACGTGACATTTATTATAAAATGGATAGCTAACGGAGGTGCTGACATCATAAACTTAAAACGACATGGTGGTTGGAGTTCATATCAAGTTGCCGAAGGTTACATTGAGGATTCAGTTCAGAATAATATTGATATAGCTAACAAAATTCAAAAAGCAGGTAACTCAAACACAGAAATTGTCTCAAAAACTCATTATAATGTAAGCAGTTCAAAAAATCTCACGTCAACGAATAATTTTGAAATACCGTGCTTACAGATAAGTAATGCTAATAATTGTACGTTTAATATAACTATTCAAAAATAATGTTTATATTTGTAAACCAAAAATTAACGATTGTTAAAAAAAATTGTTAAAATTAGTTAATAAAGAGTTCTTGTTATAAAAATGTAAACTGAATAATATGAAGTGTATGGTACAACAATGCCCGTTTTAAAAAAAATATTGTACGTAATACGTCCCATAAGTGCTTTTACCACTTTCGGGACTTGTTACGTAAACTACTATTACTGTACCCGTATAAGGATTTATTGTATCAGCGTTCTACATAAACACAGTTTTAAAGTAGAAATTTGCAAGTGTTTAATCAATTAAATTAGTATATATTTGACCTAATGATTGTATATCAGTTCTATGATACATATTAACTCGGCAGAAAGATCCTTTTGACTATATAAAGAATGTATCAGCGTTAGCCGAACATATTTTAAATACAGGTCACACCATTTCTCAAGGAAGTTTATCACTTTCAAAACACACTACAAACAAATATCTAGGTAATTTAGAAGGGTTGGAAATGAATAAACGAAAAAGCAATTTATCAAATTCTGATTTATCTACAGCTGAAGTTGACCCCCCCCTGTTTGCATTATTAATCCCAAATAGTATCTAAACAGGCACATTTTGATATACAATTTAGTTTACTCTGATGATGACTAATTGAAAGGTCCTCAGTACTTAACAGTATTATAATGAAGGGGTTTGACACTACTATATGGGAGAGCAATTTTCGAACCGATCGATCAACATGTGCCTCTTTGAATATCGGAATTACTTCTACATTCAGCTTATTACATGATATGCGATACATTTTGGCTGTAGTTCAGTCACATTAACAACTGGCACTCGAATTTCGTGTAAAACTTACAAAACGAGCTTAACACTGTGTATTATCTGATACCAGCAATTAATCTACAAAATTGCTCGTTGAAGTCGTTCAGTTTTAAAACTCAATTATAACACTGACAACCTAAGTTTTTGTTGACAAGACCAGCTAAATTTTCCGAGAGAATTTGAGAACGTTCATTTATTCGAATTTATCTCTTTACAAAGTCTCCTAATGTTTTAATACTAATTAAGTAATGGAGTGATGCAGGAAGATCAATCTCCTATTGTCAATGTGTCAGATCCTGCTGCTGGGAAAACATTATAATAAAATCAAATATCAGGTAAATTATGTTCCTTTCTACATGCCAGATCGAAGTAATACTCGATGATCGAACTCCAGGCATTTGTTTTCTGCTATCGTGACATTCCTTAGAAGTTTAATAAATAGATGTCGCTGACACTGATCTTATAAAAACCTGGAAGCTTATTAACTGCCGACCCGGAACAATATATCTGCGCCGTTCAATAATGCAAATTTGCCTGTTTTGCATTTGCTCTTGCGAGAAGAAATACAGAGTGCTACAAATTCGATGCATTATAATTGCTATCTCGCTCCGGTAACTCTGGGGGAAAAAAATTGATCCCATATTTGGTAATGCACCAACAAATTGGAGCGTTGGTCTCTGCAGGCCAGTGGCGTGATGTTGATAGTAGGAGAGGGGAAGTTCGAACACTTTAAGTTCGCTGGATAGGCGAGCGGAGGGCTTGACCCTCGAAATTCTTATCAACGGTTAAGCGCTCGTTTGGAAAAAGGATAATCATATCAACCATAGGCAAAACCACAGTTCCAGCTAGAGCTGGTAGGAGATGCCCACAAGGAGGAGTGTTGTGACCTCTTATCTGTGCTATTTCAATGAACGAACTATTGAAAACTATTATGTATAAAAAGGGCGAACAACCAAAAAACTCCGATAACACTTGTTTATTGTGCCGTGAGGAACTAGTGGAACATCATGTGCGCGAATTTTAGATCTAAAAAGTAGCGTCACTCTTAAGCATTGTTCGGGACATAAGTAAAAAACCCTTGGCACAAAATAAGGAATTGGTGGAGTAGACTTGACCAGAACCTCGGAAAACATATAAAAGCAGTGACCGATAAAAGATCGCTCTCTTTTGTGCTCTCTTTGGTGATTTCGATTTAGAATCAGTACCGTTGCTCTTTTGTGCACTCTTTTGTGCTCTCTTTGGTGATTTTGATTTTCAAATAGTACCGATAAAGTGTGATTATTATCAGAGTGAATTAATTATCCTAGTTCAAGTCAGATTTGAAATTTGAATTAACAACAGTGTTCCGTTAAGTGAATTGTTTACCTAAGGTAAATGATAGCTTAATAGTTTATATTTTTGGGCATTACGATATATCTTCCGATCCGACCAAATTTTAACCGTCTGATATATCGTAGTGTATTATAAACATTTCACGTATTCTGAATGACTACCGTACACCGCTTATTACGCTGGGATCTGTTTGATTCGTATTTTCCTCAAATTGATAAATGTGAATCATTCATCAACCGATTCCGTACCGTTCAATTGAATTCCAATACCGAACATGTCGTAAAATAGATATGTTGAAACAGTTTTCATATACCGTTTGAGCTTCATTACATTTTCCGTCTGGGTGAATTTTTGTGAATTATACCGTTCAATTGCATTTCACTAATTGTTCCGAAAGTATACTGGTTTTAATTATTATATATTTTAATATTTCCCGTTTTATTAAGTTATTTCTGCTCCATCTTCAAACGAGCTAAGTTTTAACCAGGTATCAATTGTAATTAAAGCCTACAATTTTGATACTGTTTTCTGCCCAATGGGCCCTAGTTTTACTTCACTGTAGCTACCCTAGGGACAAGGCTATATATAGATAGCATAGTGACAAGCCTTGTGGTGAAGACCCTAGCAGAAGTCTTCAAAAAGGAGTTAACCTTTAGAAAAATCTGGCGCCCGAGGATTTGAAATAAGCAGTTTACCGAAAAGTCGCAAGGTACACGTCATAACACCAGCAGAAAATAATTCAAATTCCAGATATCTTATTTTCGAAATTTTCATCTGTTTCCCAATTCTCCCCATAAGCATTAATTTCCTACATTATAAATATCCTCCAGGAGGTAAGGATGGTGTCACATACTGCATTGAATATTAAGAAGTTATGAATTAATTTTGTGAGAGAGTATGAAGTCGATCAGTTTCACCCATTGCACATAATAATTCATCTGTAACTAACGGTTTGAAAGTTAAATGGATGAGCCTGCTTCTTTTCATAGCCGTTTTAAGCTGGAATAATAAATTTCGCAGGTCAACCCCAAATGACGCACCACTTGATATTCTATACAAGTATATCTTTCTAAAATAAACGCCACATGGTTCACGCTTCGGAGTTAAAACACAACGGTGGAAGCTAAAAATTGTTCCAAATAGCAATTATATCCCCGTTTAAATTGTCCGCAGGGATTCTCCGGAGTTTATTTCAGTTTGTATCTGCTCACTTGTCCAATATAAATAAAGGACGTTAAGAATAAAATATGCATCTTACAACAGCCCTAGCCAAATCAGGTCGAGTTGAAAAGTTACAAACGACTCAGCTATTAAAGCCAACAGTTTTCTCCACGGCTATTTCATCCTATACGAAACCCTATTATATGAGCTGAGTCATTTATTCGTCCAGTTCCTCTGTAATTTTATTTCACGTTTTGGGTTGAAATTTCTACGTCCCTTAACTTTGGTCAATCTTCAAGTTTTTGGATGCGCTCATCACGAATATGGACATTAAAATTGTCTGTTAACGAGTTATTGGCCATTTTTGGGTCCGAAGTGCTCCGGTTATTTTAATTGAAATTATTATAATTTTGTATCATAATTATCAAAAAAAGGGAAAAAAAGAAAGAAAAAAGTCTCCCGGGTGGGATCGAGCCCGGGTTAACGTTAGTGTACATCATCTTTGATCATTAAGAATTGGAATTTTTAGTTCATTTTCTTTCTGTGTGCCTCTGTCACAATAGTATATTGAGATAGCTACAAGCATCTATAGTCTGAACCAAAATTTATAACGAAGAACCCAAAATTGGGCCCAGTACGGCCCAAAAGGATGAGTATGAGTTTTTTCGGGATTCACCCAATCTAGAAGATCGTGCTTGGAATCAAAATTTGCGTAAATGTTTCAGCTATTTAACTATGAATTCTTCTTTCTGATCCAAACTTTATGACCTAAACATTTTCCTCATTCTTCGTGGTTCCTTTTTTTCAAAATGGTTTCTAATCGACCCGTATAAACCAAAGTGGTTGGATTTTGGTTCATGGGTGAAAGTTGTTACTACCTTTCTTTTGAATTTCATTTTGAATTAAAAGGTACATTTTTTGCACGCAATCGCAAAATTCCGTTTTTCACGAACATAGCGATTGCAGCGCCCCCTTTGCAAATATCAAATAAATGAAAAACTAATATTGAAGTACACATAAAATACTATCAATGCATCTGCAGCATTAGTTGATACGACAAACAGGCATCCTACAATTAACAATTGAACAAATGTTTGATTTTGCTCAAATATCGAAATTTTTGAGCCGTATATTAGGCCCCTTACATTCTATCAACTTCTAATTGGCGTCATTTCACTCTTTATGATTTCTTACAACTTTTTCTGTCATAAAATGAACGATTGAAACTCAGAGTTTTTCTAAAAATTGAAAAAACACCAAAGTCGGGGCAATTTGGAACCAAAAAATGGCCAATAGCTCGAGTAGCATAGGGCTCAGACAGTTTTAAATTAAGGAGCATAAAATTTTGAACCCTAAAAATTACAGAGGGACTGGACTATATAGTTAATTGTGGAGATTAATATTTTTCTACGCTTGCTTACATAATCAATACATTTTTCAGTACCAAAGTTGTTACTGAAAAAACGGAACAATATTGCTGTTCAAATTGAATTGGAATCAGAGAAAATATGGAATTGTTGATTCAGAATACACAAAAGATCTAATTTCAAATCTGGTATTCAAGATAAGCATGCTCATAATGAAGATATGCGAAACGGTAACAGATACAGTTAACCAAATGACCAGTCATATGGAAGGAGTATCAATTTTGAAGTAATTGTCAGAGGTGGAACAAAACTACCGCTCCAAAAACAATACAGTTCCTATTTCCTCAACTCTGAAGCTATTTGCAAAATTTCAAATCCATATGACCAATAGGAGTGGCGCCATCGTTTCCACAGTGGATGGAAACGATTCACGCACACACTCACAGATACCATCTCAAAAATAGTCTAGATCAATTCAGAAAGGCTTAAAAGGAATATTTCATGCCTTAGTACTAGTTTTGTTTAAGTTTTCACCTATGGATACTACATTAGAATCATCAGCATAGTACGTAAGGAAGTGATTGTCATTGACAATAATAGTATTAATGTCATTGATGTACATTATGTAGAGTATTGGTCCTAGTAGTAGTAGTGGTATTTCTAATTTAATGGAGCTTATGTTGTATCTCACTTGTACATCATCTTTAACTATAGATATTCTTAGTCTACTCTTTGAGTGGTAAGTTTCAAACCACCTTAAAACAATTCCTCGGGTTGTATTTCAAATTTAGGGAACAAATTATGGAATTCATTAATTACTGAAGTATAATAAATGAAACTTCTGGATTTTATTGGAGTATTTGATGGTAGCTACACTAGAGTCAAAGCTGTTTGCTGAAGTTCAAATCTTCAGCAGTTTATAGATGTAAGCAGAGGCGTAGCGAGGATTGTGCGCGCCCGGGGGCAACTATCATAATTGCCCTCCCCACGTCCCTGCCCCTTGATTCTTAACAATATTTATTTTCGTATACAACAGTGCCAAACATATTTATTGAAAGAAACAAGGGAACACAGTTTTCAATAGTTTTAAGTACCTTTCATATATTCATTGAACAATAAATCTAGATATGTATTTTACGCGGTTTCATTGATGCAAACGTATCTATTATGCGTGATGCATCAATCGATTCGAGAGTATCTTTTTCTATACTTAACAGAGCTAAGTCCGACAATCTTTGTTGCTCCATTGATGCCCGCAGATAAGTTAATATTAACTTCAACTTGCTGAAGGACCGCTCACAACTTGCAATAGATACGGAGACAGTTAGCAGGATCTGTAACGCAACTCTTAAATTTGGAAAAACATCTTTATCGTACTGTATAAGAAATCGGAGTAGTTCGATGGGGGTATCGATGACATTTTCCCGTGAACGTAGTAACATTCTGCAGTCAACGATGTCGTTATACAAGCCAGTGCCGTCAACGTCAGTAGCGTAAAATTCTCCGAAACTTTCACACTGTTTTTCCACGCAATCGAAATCTAAACCTCTCATCAACTCTGCAACATTCAAGAGGAAGCCAAACTTCTTGTTCAGATCACGAAGACGCTTTAAACGATTGTCGAACTCAACCTGGAGCCAAAACGCGACGTTTTTCCTCCTCTGCTGAAAGGCCTGCATCTTCAGCTAACTCTCCAGGCTTTCGTCGACGTCTTCTTCTTCTCCGTTCGACGTTGATTCCCCATCGGTCACATTTTTGTTTCGCGTCTGCAATCGCGGCAGTGCACAAATCGTCTCGAATGTGTGCTGAGTCGTGTTGAAGCGAGTCGAGGTCGTTGGCAGCATCTGCAAAATTCATTGCAGGATATTGCAGTCTTTTCTGAACGCGTTCAATTCTCCGCAAAACATGGTCCCAAAAGTAGAGAAGGCTGAGAAAGTCGAACGTCAGCATTCTGTGTGCAAGGCTTCCCGCTTCATTTCCAGTTTCCGGCGTCAATTCTGGATTTTCACTAATTTTTTCGAGCAAATCCAAAATAGAATTCAGATTTTTAAAGACGACACTGACAGCGTCATACCTAGCACTCCATCTGGTTTGAGATTCCTGTTTTACTGTTCTCTTCACTGCACTTTTCAACAAGTCCCACCGTATAGTTGACTGAGAGAAGAACATGATATGAAAAAATAAGATTACGTAGTGAACACAAGAAATTCAGCAATACTGTCCAAACTGTAAATTGACTCAATTGTGTTGAGAGAGCAATAAACTAGAAACAGGTGGCATCATTGACGGGGTAAGGTTGAATAGCGTTGGCAACAGTACAGGGAAAGGGATTATCTGTTTATAGTTTATTGTTGCTGGCGCGTTCAGAACCCTGTACTAACTAAGCGATCCCCCGGGTTGGTTGTTACCGATTTAGACCGAACCGGGGTGATGTCATCCAAATTTGTAGGCTAATGCTAATTTAAACAACCAATCCACGTTTGTCATATTGACTTATTTACGACGCTTCTGTAAACATGTCACGCACAAAAAACATATAGCATCGGTGTAATCTGCACTGCTGTTTTTTCTTGAAACGACAAGGGCTGAATATTCAAATCAGAACGAAATTACGCAACTCGCATATGGAAGGAACCGAAGGAACGAAGTTTATTTTGAAACTGGATAGGATAATTTGATTTCTGCATCTGAAAACTATTGGATACTTTTTGCTTTAGATTCCTCAATTCAATTCCCTTTCCTTATAAATTATCGCCAGGGACCCTTTTTCCAAATGGGTTACTTTAGTAAACCAATCATTACAATCACGTACTGCTGTAATCTCCGATAATTAAAAATACAAACTTAGACTTCCGAATCTTAATCATCCTAAACTGTATTGCTTACCTAAAATTCAGATTCTAAGCCCCCGTCAGGCCCTACAGCTGACATTAGGAACCTGCACACCCATCACGTTGAGGCGATAAACCAAGGTGTTGATTACGCCCTCGGTCCCTTCGGCTAACTAAGATAAGCCTAGAAGCGGAGCATTTCGATGTTTCGGTAGAAAATACCGTGTATCGGCTCATCGACATGCCGCCTGAGCATCAGATCTTGCTCCGCGGCATTCTTCTGGGCTTTCAGGCGAGAAGGTTGGAACTCGAGGTTGCCCTCTAGTTGGTTTCTCGACTGATGTGAAATTCGAAATCAAGTTCTTCCGCAGCTTTTTGTGCTGCATTAATGATAAATGCCTCCACTCCGGCCAATTCTTGACTTTTGACGAGGCACAGGAGGGGGTCCGAACTCCTAAGAACTTTACAAGCTAAACTCAGAACCACAATTCGATGCAGACCCTCCAGACTAAGGAGTTCGGTGACGTGGGAGATAAATCCGGAAAACGGACGACCTAGGATACAAACTGTGATGGATATGCATAATTGTCCGGATGTCTTTGTCTAGTCTATGCAGTTCATCGGTCGTCTATTTCACCACTCCATAAGAGTAAAACAGGACTGAAACGACAAGCATATTTGTTGCAGACGCCTTGTTCTCAGCATATTTGAAGATACTTCCGTCGGCAAGCTGCATATTCTCGTGCACTTCCGGAGATCGTCCTCTCCTCACTGTTCCAATCCCAAACAACGAGCCTTTGGCTCGTGTATATTCTTGAACCACGTTGAGAGCTTGATAGAGATTTTTCTCCCCAGAGGCATACAGTTTCAGAACATCCATGTAAAATGAATAGGTGATCTGATGCCTCCGGTTGTTCGGTGGTCCACAGTAATATCCACGAGTCCGTATTCACGCAATGGAGAGCGCCAGTAGTGAGATATTGAAGAAGAGGGAACTCAAACAGCTCCTTGGAAAACACACTTCTTGAATGTTACCAATTCTGTCAGGTTTCGTCGTGTGCCTGAGATGGTGATAAAACGAGTTTTCCAGAGTGACAACATACTGAATTGCAGCAAATATAATAATAGCTCATGTGATGTGGAATCAAATGCCTTGAGTGATAGATCTATCTATCACCAGGTTCTCCTGGCAACCCTCCATGCCTTTCTTTGCCCCACGCTTCTCGATGATGTTATTAATTATTTGCTTATCATTACTAACATAAAATGCATACAATTAGTATGAACAAAAATCGTGAGAAAATAGTGTTACTAAACTCATATAGCTTTTAAGTTAGTCGCTCGTACTCAAAAGCTATATTCGTTTAGTAATACTTTGCTTTTCTAAACTTGTTGTCTAATACATATTCTGAGATTAAAGCACGGTCATAGGCTGTTTCCCTTCTGAGCAGTGAGTCGCTTACGCGTCCAAGTGCGCGTAGTACCAAAAGTCGTCACGTAGGGATGTACGACCGTGGGCGTCACGTAAGAGTATCATCTTGATCTCTATGAAGAGTATTCTGTGACATTTGACAGGTAACTTGTAAACAGAAGGAATCAACGAGGTCTATACTAGACCTCGTTGGAAGGAATACCTGCGTTTTCTGCAAAAATGAAACCGTGCATTGTGCCGAAATGCAAAACGGGGTACAAAAGTACAAAACAAAAAACTTCTGTTTTTAAAGTGCCGAAAGATGCAGAAATGCGAAAAAAGTGGATGCCTGCGATTCCGGGAAGAAATCGTTTCAACTCGTTATAAGGAACATTTTGCCCATATAAAGAAAAATAAGCGATTGCCGAACATATTTCAAATACAGGTCACACCATTTCTCAAGAAAGTTTATCACTTTTAAAACACAGTACAGACAAATTTCTAGGTAATTTAGAAGGGATGGAAATGTATAAACAAAAAAGCAATTTACTAAATTTCGATTTATCTCCAGCTGACGGTAACCCTTTGTTTACATTATTATCCCCAAATAGTATTCAAATAGGCACATTTTGATTTATAATTTAGTTTACTCTGATGATGGCTATTTGGTAGCCGAAAGGTCCTCAGTACTTTACCAGTATTTTTAGTGGATAAGGGTGATTATTTCTTATTTATAGTGTTATAATATATCCACAGTGTGAACTCTTTTATAGTTTATTGGTATACATGTATTTTGATTGTTATCCTAATTTAATTAAAAAAATGTTTATATGCGATGGATTATTTTCATACATTTCCTTTTTAAATTACTACCAAAAAAAGCCTTATATAATAAGTACACACTCCGGAAAGAAATCGTTTTAACGAGGTCTTTTATGTGTACGAAAAAGGGGAAGTTATTTTTAAGGTGAGTAATACATTTTGACAAGAGTATCAGTTCTATTCCTCTCTCAAATCAGAATAATAAATACAAGAACACTTAATTTATAATTATTTAAATAATTTATAAAAATATAAGAATCTACACATTAGTTTGGTTGAATTTTATTGAAAATTCACTAGTGGCAATGAGAACAAGTCGTAAATTAAAAAAATGCAGTGATCCAAAATACCTATGAAATAACAAATATATATATATTACAAATCAACACTACAATGTAGTGTTCATTTGTAACATAATGGATTTCCATTCCAACAAGTAAAGATCCTATACAATCTAAAAAAAAATATATAGTAATAGAGGAAAAACATTGACAAATTACATAGATTCTTACTACTTCTAATTAAAAATTATAAAATTACTGTTTTGCTTTCAAATTAACAAGTGTTTGTTTCTTTATCTCTAAATCTAAGAGCAGGGGTTCCCTCATGAGGTTCAAGCTGCCATTTCACATCATTTTGACCTTTGTTTTTAATTCCATGTCCGCAATGGCCAATCTTTTGTCCAGGAGGGAATCATATTTCTCTGCGATTGTCGGGGATGTCAATTTCCGAGAAACTAAAGGTCTTCTCCTACTGGAAGTTGCATTTGCCAAGGCTTTCGAGTTCTCAACATGCTGCTCTTGAATTCGCTCAGTCCCCAGCCTAATGTTGGTTGATTCTGTCATAAAAAATATTATGTTTCTACGATATATTTATGTTTTCCAAAATACCTTACCATATCAGTAGTTTTGATTTCATCGTTAGAATTACCAGGTTCGTCACAATTATCAGGTTCCATTGGCACATTGATTGAATCCTGTGAATAATAGATTTTTAATGAAGAGAATAAATTGAGCTACAACTTTCCGCACATCCATTTTCTGTTGCTGTAAATTTTTTCAAGTGAATGCACCTCTCTATACCTCGATTCTGAACATGAAGAATTGAATTCGTTGGCTACAGCTTTCCAGGCCTTGTTCTTCTCATCAACACTGACACCGTCAGTTTTCTTGCATTCAATAATGTGCTTATATTTATGCACAAGACTTAAAAGCAGTTGCTTCTCAGTTTCCGAAAAATTAGGGATACGGGTCTTCTTTACAATAGTTCTCTACGAAAATAACAGTTTTCAGTAGAATTCGCTACGATAATTGTGTATTATATTACCTTATTACTTTCCATTTCAACGGTGCAAATGGGCATTAGTAACACTGCTTGCGATTCCGGGAAGAAATCGTTTTACCCATAGATAACTCTACTACCGTACTACCTAGTAGAGTTATCTATGGTTTTACATCCCTCGTGATCCAGCTAGCTAGTGGCTGAGCGAGGGACTACGACCGTGGGGACCCGTAAGCGACTCAACTCAACCATAGAGTTTCCGGACCTGTGTATACGACCGTGAATTAAAGTTGTGTTTTTAATATTCTGTGATTGTAATCCATTTTTACGACGACCACATGCGAAAATGACTAATAGCACACTATTTAGTTACTTCGAAAATGACAAATATTACCCTAGAGATGAAAAGTTAAATATCACACTAGAGTGATATGTGTATCTATAGCTTTATGTATTGCATAATGGAATTGAAGTGTGCTTTGAAATTAATATTGCGAAAACGTCAGATCAACTTTAGAAGTGTCAGTTTTGCATATGCATCATTCTTATCATATATAAAACCTTATGGCGAAGAAACAAGGAAATAAGAGGCTCATTTTCTGAAAACGTTTTGCTTGCATACATGGGTGAACTTTCCAATAGAATCCAATGCTCAACATTATGGACTAATTATTCTATGTTGCGTACCACTTTATCCATTCGCCACAATGTAGTTATCTCCAAATATAGTAAACTTAGGCATTTTAAAAAAGGAAAAGTGACGGATATAAACCGAAAAAAGCTAAAATTTTGACGAAACAAGAAATTTGTGGATTTATAAATAAAGCTTCCCATGAGATTCATTTACTTACAAAGGTAAGTCATTGGTATTTAAACAAAGTCTATACATTTAGTTAATTATGTTTTTTTTTAGGTTGTCTTGGTTATGGGTATATCTGGTGCATGTCGCATGCAAGAACTTACCCAGTTATGTATAAATAACATTGAAGATTTGGGGACTGCGGCTGTCATTCAAATTAATAATACAAAAAATAAATGATGTCGCAAGTTCACTATTACTGAAAACTTTTATTAAAGCATATATAAAAAATATGCCAATCTAAGACCGCCAACTACCGAAACACGCTTTTTTCTTAATTATAGAGACCAAAAATGCACAAAACAAGTAGTGGGCATTAACAAAATTGGAAATATACCTAGAGTAGTGGCTACATTTTTAAATCTAAAGGATCCTGAAAAATACACAGGGCACTCATTTCGCCGTTCTTCTGCTACTATATTAGTAGATGCAGGAGGAGATCTAACTTATCTGAAAAGACATGGGGGTTGGAAATCATCCAAAGTCGCAGAAGAATATATTGACGATTCTGCTACTAACAGGTTAAATATTGCCAATAAAATTATGGGTGCCATCAGCAGTACTTCAAAAGCCGTCACTCCGCCTCTTCGAGAAACTGACATCGAGTCTACTACTGTACATAGTGTACAAATAACAGAGAGAAATCTGTCTCCTCATTGCAAAGTCCATTACAATTTATAATTGTAATAATAATAATATTACTTTTAATTTCTACAATTCTAAGCAGTAATCTTGTTCAATTATTACTTTTCTCTGTAAAATTCTCAAATTCTCAAAATAAAGTGAAAATATATTAATTTTTTTGCAATCATGCATTAATCTGTGGTCGTCGGAAAAATAGTGTACATTACTTGTGTGGAAAGTGCCATCTCACACTCGTGGGATTGTCGACATTCTCCCACTCATGTGAAATGGGTCACTTTCCACACTAGTAACGTAATATACTATTTCACGTACGATGAAAAATTTAAAACAAAGGCATGATGAAGAAATAATTTTGAAATACTAACTCGCCTGAATTGGTGAATATTTTCTAGATTTATTATCAATGGATGCCAAAGATTTGTTACTCAAGTGATTTTTCTTTTATGAAAACAGTATTTCCTAATAAAATTTTGTGAAGCCTTTATTTTACAAGTATGAAGAGCTTTGTAGCGTTTTAGCGATTCACTAAGTTAGTTTTCTCAGAATAATTGTAGCAACATTACCATCAAAGAAGTTTGCGTACGTGAGACATAAGAAAGCAAAGATAATTTCGAGAAACCGACCGCTGAATAAGTTTTTGTGACGTTCTACAAGGAAATTGAATTTATAGCCGTACGTTGAACAGTGCAAAGCATTCGTGCGGAATTCTAACGCAAATCTCATTTACTTCCTTTGCTCTTTTATGCCGTAAGTTAGATCAACTACTGAAACTTGGGTCTTTTGTAGATTCCCATCATTATATCAATGTTTACTTAACATTTACTTTTCTTTGGGACTGCTAGAGAAATTGCTTCAAGAGAGCTTCTCAGATTTATCACGTGTACAGGCGCACCAACAGACACGACCAAGCTGTATAATTCGTTGGTTACCTTTATTCATATAAATTTTGTTTGTAGTTGAGTCAAAAGTGTGGAAAACATCTAAAATTTTATAGACCGCACGAAAATGAAAATTCTTTTTGCATCGTGTTCAGGTTGGCTTACACACTGTTAGTCATAAAAAAGAGGAGGACTCGTGATTATTACTATTAATAAGCAATTATAAATAAAATTTTGGGGAAATAGCTCACACTAACATATATTCTTATTATTTTCGCTTTGATTGTACCCATTAATTCTATTACAAAAATGTCAATATTTTAACTAAGGAAACCAATTATTATAAAAGATCTATATAGTGGAGTAAATCTGGCAAATGGTTAGCGAAAATCTTACGATGCTTGGCGACCCGGTGGAAAATGTTTGTTGTGATACCAATAACAACCCCCTGAAATTTCTATTTCCCAAAGTGGGTGCAACCCCTTTTTTTTGGCCGAAAAGGTTTTTTTTGAAATTTTTTAGGGTAGCTTAGCAAAAAAAAATCAATATCTCCGATAGTATTGAAAATTAAGGAACCAAAGTAGAATGTATTGTCAATGTCCAAGAAATTTCCAGTCCAAATTTCAAGTTGATCCGACCTCCCCCCCTCCCCGTAATAGAAATATGCAAGGAATCTTGCGTAACGGCTAACTCAGTCATTTTTCAACCGATTTGGCTGAAATTTGGACTAAAGATAGGTGTCATGGTCTAAAAACTACCATCTGAATTTAAATTGAAAATATTGAATACTTTTCCAGAAGTTCAATTTTAAGTCAATTTTTTAGTTATTTTTCAAATTAAGATATCTCATGTCATTTATATCCGATCGGGATCTGCGTTGCGGGAAAATGTAGATATCCACATATAGTTTTATGTCATGGAACTCATTTTACAATTATTTTTTTTCAGGCTTATGTTGGCTCACAATATTCGTATAAAATTGCGAAATTTCGCACTTTTAGAAACTTCAAATTGATTAATTTGACACAAGTCTTGGGGATATTAATACCGAAAATAAAATGGCCCATATAGGCCGAAAAAAAAAATGAAAAGTAAGTTCCATGACAAGACTAAATGCGAATACCTACATTTTCCCGCAAAGCAGATCCAGATCGGATGTAAATGACATGAGATATCTTAATTTGAAAAATAACTAAGAAATTGACTTAAAGTTGAATTTCTGGAAAACTGTTCAATATTTTCACTAGAAATTCAGAGGGTAGTTTTGAGACCAGAACATCTATCTTCAGTCCAAATTTCAGCCAAATCGGTTGAAAAATGACCGAGTTAGCCATCACGCAAGATTCCTTGCATATATGAGTATATATATATATATATTTGTATGCTTTCTTGGTATATTACGGGGAGGGGGGAGGTCGGATCAACTTGAAATTTGGACTGGGAGTCCCTTGAACATTGACAATAAAAGAGCTCTACTTTGATTTCTCAATTTCCAATACAACCAGAGATATTAATTTGTTTTTGCAAAACTACCCTTAAAAATGTCAAAAAACCCCGTTTTGGCCAAAAAAAAAGGGGTTGCACCCACTTTGGGAAATAGAAATTTCAGGAGGTTGTTATTGGTACCCTAACAAGGCCTTTCCACCGGGTCGCTAAGCATCGTAAACTTTTCGCCAACCTTGTCTTTTTTCTCGCCAGATTTACTCCACTAATACTGGAGATGATTCACATAAAACGTGACTCTAAGTCTGTAAATCATAGAATAGATATCCAATCATTAAGTCAGATTTATACTAATTTGATTAATTAAAATCCTTGCAAATTTCTACATGTTTTTTATAATGTTAAAAGTATATTTTAGGTAGAATTCTTATATAGCAATAGTTCTAATAAGGTCTGACAACCGTTTTCTGTTACCTCACAAATCTTTAACATCTAGTTCGAAAGTGGATACTTCGAACGCTATAATATATATTTTTAATTCAGTCTTTCAGTAGTATCATGTTCTGTTCGATATGAATTTAGAGTTTATAAGATTATTGCTTAGCAGCGGATTCTTAATTTTTACTTGAAACATTAATGTTTTATAATTTCGATTGCTCGTGTTACTGTTCGTTTCGGCGACATGGGCATTTTTAATTGAAATTAGTGCGATAAGGACGCCTTGTGGTGATACAATTAGTTTTAAGGAATCACGTTTTATACAGTGATACGTCTTCTGATCATGGTAGTGAGACCAAAACGTACGTAAAGACGAAAATAATAAGCATACGTGTTAGTGTGACCTATTTCCCGATATAATTCATACCTGGGTCAAGAATCATCATTTATTAATAAGCAATGAAAAATCATTTTCAATTAACAAAAGGAATGTCTTTCATAACAAATGGAATATCTCGAGCTTTTGATCCAAAATTTCTGAAATTTGGTATCAGGAGGTTTTTTGGTCCGCTGAGACCGAACCTGAAGTCAGAAATTGAAAAATCCTGTCTGTTTGCTGGAAAACCCAGAAAATTTTACAAAATTTTCTCTCGGATTATGGTATTGAAATAATAAGATGCATTGATGTGTGTCGATACAATTTTCACTAAAAGAAGAGAAATACTGGAAAATTGGTGGAGAATTCGTCCTTTTTAATTCATATTCCTGTCCCGATCCTCGTCCAACGTGTCAAATTATAGGTTTTTAAGGTCACTGAGTATTATTTTATGGGTATAAAATCAAAAGCGACTATACTTTTCAGCAAACTCTAAAAAATTTGACATATTTACACAACGAAATATAATAATGGAGTCTGAGGAGTTCATCCAGAGCAGAACACCATAAGTGATGTGAGTGTGGAATAATGAAAAATAGACGGTTTTTAAAACTCAACTATTGACAATCAACCTGAGTTTGCTAAGAACAGATAGAAAACATGACAACTTCTTCCTCAATGAATCGATATGAGGAGACCGAGTAAGCGAATCATCTATAGTTATTCCCAGCAACTTGACGCGCTGACCACTTGCGTTGTCACGATTAGATGACAACACTAATTTTTGCGTTTCATCATGATTCATGCTCATATTATGGGAAGTAAACCAATTTTCCGCCCTAGATTCAACATCCATTATAGAACGCAGAAGGCCATCAAGTGTGTCGTGTTTGTCGTTATGCAAGTGGTATCATCAGCAAATTGTCAAAACTTTGTGGGCGAAAGGAATTGAGAAAGATCATTAGTATACAACAAAAAGAGCAATGGTCCCAATACAGAACCTTGGGGAACCCCATGAACAAGAGGTAGGAATTCAGAAGAACCCCCATCCGAACACACACACTGGTAACGATCATGCAAATAGGATGACATCAGTGAAAGAGTAACTCCTCTGAAACCATACAACTCCAATTTATCTAACAGGACCTCATGAGAGACACTGTCAAACGCTTTACTAAGATCGACCAGCGTGAGTGCAGTAAGTAATCCCCCTTCAAGGCCCTCAACATTATTCCCAACAATCTCAGTAACAGCCTTAGTGGTAGATTAGTCAGCTCGAAAACCAATTTGACTCGGTTGTAGGATTGAAAAAGATGCAAGTTAGTCATTAAGCCATATCTTGATAAGGACTATTTGTCTATAGTTATCAACCATGAAGGTATCCCCCTTCTTGAAAACTGGTAAAACTTTAGGCAGTTTGAATGCATCGGGAAATACACCTAACACAAAGCAGGCATTGTGAAACAATGTTAAAAAAATGAAAAATAATATCTATACTATTCTTAACAACCAACGCATTAATCTCGTATACATCTGTACATGTAGAGTTCTTTAGACCATAGGCTATTGATTGTTTCTCAGAAGGATCAGTAGAACGGAGAAGAAGGAACAACTTGGTATAAGCTGTAAAATATCAGACATGGAAAGTACGCTTGGAGGATGTGAACTAGTAATCCGCTCCTTAATGGGAGTGAAAAATTCGTTAAAAGAGTCAGAAATCACTCTGTGACAGTCCTTATTTCTTTCATAATTTATTATATTCCAACACGTTTTAGACTTGTTAGAAGAGTTGACGACAAGATTGTCACAAGCTAGCTTTTTATCCTGAGTGAGGGCGTTTTTGTAATCCTTCTTCAACTTATTATAAGCTCTCTTAACAACGGGATCGCTAGATTTCCAATGCTACAGCTAGAGATTCCCCATGTTTTTCAATAGATTTCTGCCATACGTGTGTTACGTAGGCAAACAAGTCTACTGTTGATCTTTGCTGACGAAAGCCATAATGCCGGTCATTCACGATTTTGAAGTTCTCTAGAAATTGAATGAGTTCGATGTTGATTGCTTTAGAGATCACAGATAATAGTGCAATGAATCGATTCATTATTCAGTAGAATACTACGACATTTATAATAAGTATGGTGTTTTCTAGCATATAAAGAGTACTTTTCTATCATGGTGAAATTACAAAAACTTTCGATTTACTGCATACGCTTATTTATCGATAACGTGTGGGCACATCTGAATCCCAGGTATAACCGGCACCAGATATTCTTGATGATAACTAATGGTTTACGACCCATATAATACAGACGCAACTACGGAAATATGTGTTATATCTGAAATGTAATGTATAATACAGATTTGGCGAGATCGCTTAGGAACACAGGAGCATCGATCCTTGTTTCCTGTAGAACTCATGTACGGTTGAAATGTTGGAAAGTTTGTGGGTCTAATCGTGCGTTAATGTTATCGATAATTCTGTAAACTCACTCGTTCAGAACTGCCCCTCTCTAGTTGCTTTATGTAGCTAAATACCATGTCAAAAGAAGTTTGCCGTGCAGCTGTGGGATGCTCTTGTATATAACTTGATACACGGTTTATGAAGCAAAGGCTCATATGCTTGACTGACGATCAATACCCACCTACACCACATACCTTCTCCATATCTTTACCGAAGGATGTAGACCGTTATAGATTAAAAACATAAAGGATACCGCACACTTTAGTAGGGAAAGTGGCCCCCTGTCGAATTGGCTGAATTTTTGATATGTTATAGTCCAAGTCATTCCGAACAAAAAGTTCAATGGGCACAACTTTTTCTATAGGCTGGTTTTGGCGCTAGAGGCCAATGAAAACTTTCATTTGTTCTTCATTGTTAAACAACACGAAACGTTATCCTGGATAATAATCACTTTTCCGAATAATCAAGATCTAAACAGTCATTAATATGAGATACTATTAGAAGTATTGTTCATTGATGTCACTATAGGTGATCAATTATACAGTGTGTTCCAGCTACCTACAATTTTTAAAGTGCAATAATTCGAAAATGGTTACAAATCGTCTTAGGGATCTACAATGAAAAAATGTTTATGAATCCTATTCTACACCGTATTCTACATCACATAGTCGAAAAATATAAGGAGTGTTCCTTTTAAAAGAAATCGAAAGTTATATTCGAAAAGTTCCGTACCTACTGAAAAATATTGTTCGACCATCCTGAATAATTTTAGGCCATGAAAAAGAATGAGAAATATTACAAGTCTGTCTATAAAATGGACTTTTTTTTCTTTCTAAATCTATCATCTTAACGTCAGGGATTTTCAAGGTATGCATCTGCAAATGGACTACCCAATTTCGACCAAAAAGTCGTAACGTCCAAGTGATTCAGAGACAATCAATAATAGTAGGTGTAGTGGTGAATGGAGGTTATGTAGATGTTTGAAAAATTCACTAATATATATCATTATCATTATTTTTATTATTATTATTAATGATATTTCTTTTTAAAATAATGCACTTCACCTTCCAACCCGATTTTTTTCGTATCGCCCTGTAAATGCAAAACATTCTTGTGCTAGATTCTGTTGTCTAGTTAACTTTCGTTTTCAAGTCGATATCACAATAGAACAACTCTAGAAATCGAAAGACACACTATTGCCCCACCCTGTATAAAAATATAGTCCAGATTTCTTTTAAAAATTGTTTATTCATCCTCGAACTTGAAGGGTACCTACTGGATAATATGAAAACATTGCATCCCTTTACTGCAGAAAAACACATTTTTCTGTAGATGGCTTTGGAAATGATGTCAAAGTTTCTAGCAAGGTTTTGTTTGTTTGTTACTTCATGTCAATATAAAGTTGAATATGGCGTATAATTTCGCAGTGAGATTTGAATGTTTTGTTTGTGAGTACAATGGAACACCAAGGCAAATGGTAGGTACGTTTGGACGAAGAAAGCAGAGCCATTGCCGAACGTCGAAGGAATGAATTAGAATTGCCTCAAATACCTTTTATTGAACAGACAAGGATTTGCCGAAACTGTCATTTGAGTATTCTCTCAGAGATACAAGCTTATGAAGAAGATCCCGATCCAACTGTACTTAAAGTTTTGTTGCGAACCTCTCATACGTCATGTTTTGTATGTGGTAGATTTGAAAATCTTGGTAGAATGTCACCTTCTGGTAGGTTGGATGTATTTCTGAAGACCGGAATGTTTGCACCTGACGGCGTCAGAATCTGTGGTGGTCATTTGAATGAGGAGGAACATCTTCTGCCACCTTTTATGAATGGGCTTAGAGGAATAACAAGACCATACAATTTGAAAGGTAATGAATTCAAACATATGTTAGTATCGTTACGAGAAGCTGTGCTGAACTATAAATCAACAAATAAATACAATAACGAGGATAATTTTACTGATGAAGAGTTCCAGGCGTTAACTCCAATAAAAAAAGTGCAGTTTACAGACCTCTTTGAATTTTGCAATCGCGTCAATATTCATCAGAAAAATAGAGCAATAGCGAAGAAAGATTTGTTATGTTTCTTGTGCAAATTACGACAAGGACTTTCCGATCAATTCTTGATGGGCATGTTTTCCTATTCCAGTCGTCAAGCTGTGAGCTTGGCAATTCAAAAAGTGCGTGTATCATTATTACAACAATTCGTTCCACAAAATGTAGGGTATCAGCATATAGAGAGGGGCCAATATATTACTAGACATGTTACGGATTTTGCAAATACCCTTTACAATCCTGAACCAAATTATCGAAGAGCAATAGCTTATATTGACGGGACGTACATAAAAATACCCAAAAGTCGGACATTTCAAGTATTACGTCAATCATACTGTGAACACAAGGGTTACCATCTTTTGAAACCTGCATTGATTGTTGCTCCCAATGGTTATATCCTAGATGTTCACGGTCCTTATTTCTCTGATTCAAGAAATAATGATGCGGCAATGTTGAGACATGAGTATGAACGAGATTTAATGGGTCTGAGGAACTGGTTCCAAGAAGGTGATATTTTCATGTTAGATAGGGGATACCGTGACGCACAGAATTTCTTGGGTGACTCAGGTATAGTAGTAAAAATGCCCGTAGCACTTGGTGGTGGACAGCATCAGCTTACAACCGAAGAGGCAAATTCATCTAGACTAGTTACGAAAACGAGATGGATTGTAGAAGCTAGAAACGGTCATATAAAGAATATGTTCAAATTCTTCAGAGATACTGTACCAATGCCACAAGTTCTGCATGTAGGAGACTATATCAGAATAGCATGTGCGATAATCAATAAGTATCATGAACCAATTACCATGGAAGGAGCCAATGCTGAGCTAGCTCAGATAATGTTAAACCGTGCCAATGAAATAAATGAACTCCAGTTGAGAATAGAAGAAGAGGGTCTGCTACGAAGACATGGTAGATGGTTTCCAATGGAGGAAAACCAATTACTAAATTTTCCAGTTCTCAGTTTGGAGTACCTACGAGAACTAAGATTCGGAATTTTCCAGATAAAAATAGCTCCATCTTATGTACAAGATAATAGACAGGATTTGGGAAACGTTTTATTTGAATTCGACGACCGTATTGGAATTCCAGGTCTATTGAGGATGAGAATAAAATCTCGTCATCGAAATAGTATCAAATACCAACTGTGGATCAAGTACAATGTCAGTTTGGAAGGTGTGCCAATTCAGGGGTACTACTGTACGTGCAAATCAGGAAGTCGTACATTGGGTACATGTTCGCATGTAGCTAGCGTACTTTGGTACCTTGGATATGCCCGTCATGCTGCCAATGTTAAGTATCCTTCGACCGAAATACTTCATACCGTATCTGATGCTGCAGAGAGACATAATAATGAAGAACCTATGATTGTTTAGACTGTTTATGGCATATTCTCCTTGTTTCTTTGTTCATATTGATGGAACACCCTGTAAATCATTAAATGAATTATTAGGGTTCAGTCGAGAGTTTTTCATTTGTGTCAACGATACCAGGTTCAATGGTTAAGTTAAATGTTACATATAATATATTTATTGAGCCATAGCCCATTATTTCCTTCCTATTATATTTATGCTGAATGTGCAAATGGAGGCTTTGTTGACCCGCTAAAAGGAGTTTCTCCGCCACACTCCTTGAGCATCAGTACAATTATCGGATGTATTTACGTACTCATTCGACACAACCCTATCAAAATGATAGACCAATTTTTGTTATATTCTTGAGTTTCATCATCAACTTGAAGTATTATTTTGACCGTGATAACTGGAACACGCTGTATAATTGATCACCTATAGTGACATCAATGAACAATACTTCTAATAGTATCTCATATTAATGACTGTTTAGATCTTGATTATTCGGAAAAGTGATTATTATCCAGGATAACGTTTCGTGTTGTTTAACAATGAAGAACAAATGAAAGTTTTCAATGGCCTCTAGCGCCAAAACCAGCCTATAGAAAAAGTTGTGCCCATTGAACTTTTTGTTCGGAATGACTTGGACTATAACATATCAAAAATTCAGCCAATTCGACAGGGGGCCACTTTCCCTACTAAAGTGCGCGGTATCCTTTGATACAATTTCCGTATGTCGCCTTGTTCCCGAATAATTTAATTACAGACCATTCGAATAGACGAGTTATTTATGAGCTCAACGAAGGCGAACGTTTGATCGAAGAAAATGGTATCGAGGAAAAAACAATTCGATGATAAAATACTCTCGAAAAGTACTAAGTTTACGGAAACATGTGTAGTTTTAGTAAAAATCACACTTGTAATAATTATTTTTTTTCACAAACTTCGTTTTTATTAAACAAAACGTGACATGTTTCACCACACGGTGGCTTTATCAAATAATGGTTTTACAAACTATGGTTTATTCCTCAAATATTGAAATTAAAATTAAGAAGGAAGGGATGAGTGAGATACGTGTACAGTAGGATAAAAGTTACTTACAAATAAATTTAATAATGGAGAATCGGTAAAGTCTTTCTGATCATCTAAAAGGTTTCCTGTATTTTTAAACTTATTAATTTCAATTTTCTCTAAGTTGTTTAATACTTTTAACTGACTCATGGAGAATCTCAAAATCATCTTTGAAATGATGCTCAGTTTCTTTAATATGACTTACAACTTTTGAATCTCCTTTGTTCAAATTAAAATGTTCTTTAATTCTAGTTTTAAACGATCTACTCGTCTCGCCTGTATATAATTTATCATAATCTTCACACTTTACTTTGTATACTCCTGATTCTTGATGTTTTTAATACTAATCTTTGTTGTTTCTAATATATTTGCCTACCATATTTTTTGTTCAAAAAGATGTGGTAACATTGTATTTTCAAGTAAATCGCATACAGTATCAGAAAGTTTACTTATATACTTTATTGATCTACAATTATGAGTTTCAACTGTACTATGGTAAACTTCTTTGCTCCATTATAATCTCTTCTCTCAAGTAAATCAATCACATTTTTTCCGTAATAGCCATTATTGGTTGCTATCTATTTTATTACTGAAAATTCCTTATGATAATTTAATTCTGACATGGGGATGGTAACAAGTCTATGTATCATGCTTTGAAGAGCAGTCAGTTTATGTTGTATGGGATGTTTTTAATTTTGGTGAATAATAATGTCCTATGTGAAGGCTTATGACATATTGAAAAGGAATGTTTACTATTTAATTAAGTTATGGTTAAGTCCAAAACGTTAATAGTTTGATTGACTTCTACTTTAACCGTGAATTTAATTTTGGGGTGTAGATTATTCAAATGTTGAATGAAAGAATCTAATTGTCTCTGTGTTCCATTGAAGCATGTTAATATATCGTCAACATACTGATGCCAATAAATGAGTCTTTTTATAATAGGGTGTTTGTGGATTTCCAATCCTAATTCATTCATAAATATTTCAGCTGGATAAGGACTCAATGGGTTTCCCATTGCTAATCTTTCTTGAGTAGTATATACATTGCTATCGAATTGAAAATAATTCTGAGAAAGACATAATTCGAGAGTGCGTAATATTTCTTGTATTAAAACAATGTTTATATGTCTTTTTTCCAAGATATTTTGGATTATCAGTAATGTTTTTACCGGAGATATACTATTAAAGAGGTTAGTGACATCAAACGATATATATTTACTATTGGGTGGTAAGGTAAAATCTTTAATTTTGCTAACCAGATCGTTAGCATTTTATATGCCAAATTTCGCTTCAAAGTTACAATGTTCTTTTAAGATTTGTAGTAATTTTTTTGATAAATTCATAGACAGAGCATCGTACTAACTGACCACAGGTCTTATGGGAAAATCTATTTTATGTAATTTAACTAACGATTATAATTTTGGCGCATGAGGGTTCATAATGGTTAATTTAAATAAATCTTTATTTCAAAAATTACAGAGCAATCCTTGATATTTTCATATGAATTGATTGGGCCTTTTCTCTTTAATTCGAAACTCCCTGACGTTAGAAAATCTAATGTTTTATTGATATAATTATCCCGGTCAATAACAATGACTGTATTACCTTTATCTGCCTTTTTATATATTTCTATCGTTTGATGTCACTAACCTCTTTCCTTTCTTTTCATAAGTTCCTTATTATAGGAATTGCCATGAGATCAAAACTGACCTTTAAGAGGGGTGCCTGCTTTTCAAAAGTGACCGAAATGAGGAGTTTCACTATATTTAGCTCAGGATATGGGTATCTTTAAATTATGAAATATTCGATGTTTTTTTAGCTTTTTTGCAGAATTTCACTATGCCATTTTTTCTCATATGGTGGTTGAGTTTGCTGTATTAATCCTGCTATGATTCTTCCGTTATTTCTGCTCCCATTATGCTTTCCAAAACATCCTTTTTCCTAAATTCAACTAGCATGATTTTGCATTGTCCATGTTTAGTACTAAGTTATTCTTCTTTCGATTTGAGGATTTCCTGTATAGTGTGTGTTCCCATTGAATGCAAAGGCGTCCTCGATGAAGCACCTTGTCCAAAAACGAGAGAATATTACTTGACACTAACTCGACAGAGCATGCGATTACGTACAGGAATCACTACGACATTGTCAATTGAGAAAACACCTGCACACTATGGGTTTAGCAGACGCAAAGGAAATGAAACTGTCCTCGCACTCGTTGAAGCGGGGCGGTACAACCCTTGATTGAACCAGAAACAGCCTGTGGCATTTCTCATGCCACAGGGAAATCTGTAGTCCAAAAAAGCCTCGTGACAGAGGGAACTTCCCCGTGTGTCGCACTTCAAGCGACTAATGGGAGATCTCCAGCAGCAATTAGTGAAAAATCTACTAATTTTCAGCGAACAGGAAATAACATTTCTGCACGATGGGTCTGGTAGATCAGCTCAAATGCAGGGGTTGCGACGTGGAAGAAGAGACACCCATGCATATGCTGTGTCAGTGCATGGCATACGCGGTTGGTCGTCAGACATACCTCGGAGACGATAAAACTACATCCGAGGTAATCAGAAGTATTTCCTACATCAGGCTACTAAATTTCATAGAATACACCGAACTTATGAGGAGATAGCAATATGTGAGGGCACAATGGGACACTAACGACGGCAATGCAATGGGGTCCCTCTGTGAAAGAGAACCAGCCCCAGGTCGCTGTTGGTGGTAAAACTGAGCAAGGAATTTGAAACTCTATAGTAGTAACTTGATATAAGGAAATCAGGACCATTATGTGATAAAGCAATTAATTATTATCAATTGACAAAGTGTTGGTTCTCCAGGTTTAACAGTGATAACACGTCTATTAGTTCCGGACATTTGTTTCGCTCTTCTCTTGAGTTCATCAGGGTAACGAGACAGTCGATGAAGTCACTGATCAACTATCTCCGAATGAGGTAAAACTACCACTTTCGTGGTTTGGAGATGTTTCAACACTATCTACAGGAACGCAGATGTCTCAAAAAGAATGTTATCCACAATGCCACGCATTGATAATACAGATCTCGTGAATATAGAATTGACGGGGAAACATTTGGAAATACTACCACCAGGTGACGATTCCGAAGCAATGCAATTTGCATTGTTTCGGGATGCCTTGTCCCACCGATGAACTTCTGAGAAGAGCGAAACAGCTGTCTGGAACGAATAGACGTGTTTTCACTGTTCAAACTGGAGAACCAAAACGTTGTATATCAATATGTTGTTAGTAAATTGTGAACTTCTGTTTTTGGTCAATTTATTATTGAGCTCGTAATAAATTATACGAGTAATAAACGTCTTAGCGAAACGTTAAAATTACAGAAATAAATCTGTATGGATTAATATACCGAAGCATAAATTTGTATTAAGAGTTTCAATAAGAAAAGTTGATCGGTCACATTAATCAATGAATGTGATATTTCGCGAAGTAATTGTAAAATTGAAAAATAACGATTTTCAATTCATATAAGAATGAATATCCAGCTGTCATCATGTGGAATGAATAGTACCAATCATTTCTCAGATTGAGCAATTTAATAGGATGTCGACACGTTCACCTGTTTTACAAATCCTAGGTGTATCTCCAAAGGAATTGATGGTTAGTGTTCATTTGTTATTTGTATAATCTATTAGAGGAAATCATTCATGCATCGTATTACCATACGTGCGGAAAGAATACGAATACAGAAATATGTGACTTAGTTCCAATGGAAATGAGATCACCAGCAAATAAGAAATGTATTTGGAATTGATGGCTAACGAAACAATAATATAATATAATAATAATAAAAATAATAGTTTATTCACATAATAATTATAGTAGTGAGGTAGTTATAGTACATATAGTAATTACAGTACATAGAATAAACTTACACATCCCATGAAGGTTAGACCTTGTTATGGGTACATATGAGCATTTCCATATAGTAAAGGATAATATGTCAAATTATACTAACAATATACTAATAGGATAATTTATTCAGATATTTATGACTAATTAGGATTCAGTACCAATTAAAAAAAAAATAGTGACATAAATGTACAATATACAGGGTAGGGTGTCTCAGATTTTAACCGGGAAAATTTAATAGACGATAGAAAATTTGATTTTGAGCATAAAATTCCTGATAACATATATGCAGAGACGCTTAGTTTTTGAGATACAGGGTGTTGAAATTGATAAGAAAATTTCGTTTTTTGCGAATGTCTCCTGAACCGTTTATCGTACAGAAAACAGCTTTTGCAAGCATTTTCTACTCATGGTAGAAAATGTCATAATTCGTGAAGATTTTGAAGGGGTAGTTGGTGTTTTCCTCCCCAACTTCTACGTCACTGGAAAAAGTACGGTTTCGAGACCACTATTCGAACCGCCAATGTTTTTCACACAAAAAAGGTACTCTTGGTCATAAGCTCTAAAGTTGACCGTTTTCGAAAAAAATTGACCATGTTTTTCACCAAGAGTACCTTTTTTGTGTAGAAAACATTGGCGGTTCAAATGGTTGTCTCAAAACTGTACTTTTTCCAGTGGCGTAGAAGTTGGGGAGAAAAACACCAACTACCCCTTCAAAATCTTCACCAATTATGACTAAAAAAAAATTTTTATCGCACAGAACATAGCTTACCATGAGTAGAAAATGCTTGCGAAAGCTGTTTTCTGTACGATAAACGGTTCCGGAGATATTCGCAAAAAACGAGAATTTTAAATTAATTTCAACTAATAACATATTTGCACAGACGCTTAGTTTTTGAGATACGGTGTTGAAATTGATAAAAAAATTTTGTTTTTTGCGAATATCTCCGGAACCGTTTATCGTACAGAAAACAGCTTTTGCAAGCATTTTCTACTCATAGTAAGGTATGTTCTGTGTGATAAAAATTTTTTTTTTAGTCATAATTGGTGAAAATTTTGAAGTGGTAGTTGGTGTTTTTCTCCCCAACTTCTACGCCACTGGAAAAAGTACAGTTTTGAAACAACCATTTGGAACGCCAATGTTTTTTACACAAAAAAGGTACTACTGGTCATAAGCTTTAAGGTTGACCGTTTTCGAGAAAAATCAACTTTTATGTTGAAAAACATGGTCAATTTTGTGGTTTTGTTACTTGTTCTAACGTTTGAATAAATTTTGTTTCATTAGTAAGAATTGACCATGTTTTTCAACATAAAACTTGATTTTTCTCGAAAACGGCTAACTTTAGAGCTTATGACCAAGAGTACCTTTGTTGTGTAGAAAACATTGGCGGTTCGAATGATCGTCTCAAAACCGTACTTTTTCCAGTGGCGTAGAAGTTGGGGAGAAAACACCAACTACCCCTTCAAAATCTTCACCAATTATGACTAAACAAAAAATTTTATCACACGGAACATAGCTTACTATGAGTAGAAAATGCTTGCAAAAGCTGTTTCCTGTCCGATAAACGGTTCCGGAGATATTCGCATAAAACGAAATTTTCTCATCAATTTCAACACCCTGCATCTCAAAAACTAAGCTTCTCTGCATATACAGGATGTCCGCGAACTGCGTGGCAAAAATAAAGCCGAAGATTCTTTGATTCCAAAAAAAGTTGATGAGCCTTCTTACTTTTGCCTCAAGTGTCTTGTTTACCCGTATAACTTGAGAACGTGATGAAGAACTTCTACAATATTTAGCAGGTGAGTTACTGTCAACAATGGCCATTTTTGAGAGTGGAGCACAGAGCCTTAGAGACCATAGAAATGGTTCAAACTTGAGGATGTAACGGGAAAAGTGAAGAACTTTTTTGTGGTCAATGTAATTCACTCGATATTTTTTACGTAGATAGCTTATCTAATTTGAAAACTCTTCTTACTCTTAGAAAATTTTGATAAAATCAACGGATTAGCTTGAAAAAATTAATTTTAGAGTCATTTTGGCATTTGAAGAATTTATTCTCAAAACTGTCAGTTTTTACTTTGCTTTCCGTAAAAATTTTATAAACTTATGGCTCAAAATTTCACTAACACTGAAATGGTTGATATGTTATTGATTTATGGACTTTGTCGTTGCAATGGCCGGAGAAGGGAAAGATATCCGCATCGCAGAATTCCAAATCGGCAAACCTTCGCGAAACTGGCAAATTTGAAGCAAATCGCAGAGAAACTGGACGCAGACGGACAAGAAGGACGGTAGAGCTCGAAGAAGCGATACTGGAAGCGGTTGAAACTGAACCTGGGATAAGCACACTACGTTTGGGACTTCGTATTGGAGCCTCAAAATCATTAGTTCATAATGTACTGAAAGAAGAACTGTTGTATTCCTATCATATTAGAACAGTTCAATACTTATTGCCCATGGATCCAGGTCATCGGCTAGATTTCTGTCGGCTTATTGTCCAAAGACAAAACGCAAACCCCAATTTTTGTAGATGAATTCTGTTCACGGACGAAGATACTTTCACGAGATGTGGTCTTTTTAACCTCCATAATGAACATTTCTATGCTGATGAAAATCCTCATGAAACGGAAGTTACATATTTTCAGAATCAAACTAAAATCAATGTTTGGGTTGGAATTGTGGATAACTTTATTATTGGCCCTACCGTTATACCCGATCGATTGAACGGGGAGAACTACTTGAACTTTTTGGAACAAAGGCTACTTGAACTGTTGGAAGACTTGCCCTTACACATTCGTCGTGGCCTGGTTTATCCATGATGGTGCACCTCCTCATTTCACGTTAGCTGTGAGGCGACATTTGAATGCGGAATATCCAGATCGCTGGATAGGTAGAGGACACGATGCACCAGTGAACTGGCCGGCCCGCTCCCCTGATTTGACGCCCTGCGACTTCTTTCTATGGGGCGCTTTGAAGTCGAAAGTTTATGCAGCTACAGTAAACACACGAGAGGAATTGTTGCAACGAATTAATCATGAAGCGGATTTATTGAAGAATGATCCTGAAGTACTAGCCAGAGTTCAATCCAATTTCTTGAAACGAATTAATTTGTGTATTCAGGAAAATGGGCAACATTTCGAACAATTGATGCCTTAGCGATTTCTCAAAAAGTTTTTTTTGTTTCTTTTAATTTAGCATTTGTTTTTCCTAAATAATCACATCGTTTCCCCATTTCTATTGTTTTTATTATTCGTGTTTTACCGAGATATTAACCATTTCAGTGTTAGTGAAATTTTGAGCCATAATTTGATAAAATTTTTACGGAAAGCAAAGTAAAAACTGACAGTTTTGAGAATAAATTCTCCAAATGCCAAAATGACATTAGAAAAGCAAAGGCAACTAAGGTATTTTAATCAAGTAAAATTAGTAAGCCAAAATTGCAGAGACTCGAAAATTATTTTTTTCAAGCTAATCCGTTGATTTTATCAAAATTTTCTAAGAGTAAAAAAGTTTTCAAATTAGATAAGCTATCTACATAAAAAATATAGAGTGAATTACATTGACCACAAAAAAGTTGTGGACACTTTTCCCGTTACATTCTCAAGTTTGAGCCATTTCTATGGTCTCTAAGGCTCTATGCTCCACTCTCAAAAACGGCTATTATTGACAGTAACTCACCTGCCAAATATTGTAAAAGTTCTCCATCACGTTCTCAAGTTATACCGAAAAAACAAAATTATTATTACAACTTTGAAGCCCTCTACCGGCTAAACAAGACACTTGAGGCAAAAGTAAAAAGGCTCATCAAATTTTTTTCGAATCAAAGAATCTTCGGTTTCGTTTTAGCCACGCAGTCCGAGGACACCCTGTATGTTACTCAGAATTTTTTGCTCAAAATCAAATTTTCTATCGTCTATTGAATTTTCCCGGTTGAAATCTGAGACACCCTGTATATTAAAATAAAATAATTTGATGTATCTTCGCCTTCTCAATCTTTGTCTATTTATAGATATAGGAATATTATATATCAATAAAATCATGTATTCATCAACTATTGTACTAATATTCTTTTAACATTTTCATATCTGATAAAGAGGTGGAGTTACAGTAGATTTGCTTCATACTTACAACTAGGCAGATTAAAAGGGTTGGTGAAAATATGAAAAGTAATCGTTCGGAGAAATTAAGCAAGAATTGCATGTCAGATTGCGACAAAGTATGTACAGGCTGTTCCTTAATGATATGCGAATATTTTAAGGAGTTAATTTTAAGTAAAAAATTTCTATAAATCTGTCCTAAAACGCTTGGTTTTCGATATACAGACGGCAAAGTTTTAATTTTATTTGGTTTTTTTTCAAAAATCTGAAAAATGGTTTGAGATATTGAACTGAGTTTTGGGACAGATTAGTGTGACTTCGGAATACGCTTTTCCACTTGATAAGTTGTTTTAAAATTCAATCAATGTCGTAGTTATGAGTTAGCCTTACGGCAATTTATCCAAAAAAGTGGTACCCCACTGAGATTTTTCGATCTAGATATTTTTTTTCAATAGCCTGGTCAATTTTGTATGAAACATCTATTTTTTGCCAGGTCCGCCGTTTTTGATGAAAAATAAAAACCGTTGTATTGACCCAAAAAAATAAATGAAATTATTGATGAATACAATTTTGCAATAAATCTAGTTGGCCGCTGTCATTTGAGTTTGACATTCCATATTTTCAAGTAAGTTTGTGTCATTCGCTTCAAGTATAGTCCAGTAAATGAAGTCCAAAATCGACCAGAATATTTAAATTTTTTTCTTATGAGCCGATTTTGATCTGTGAGGGCTCATTTTCTTCGTAATGATATCTAGAACAAGGTGGGGGGTTTATTTTCCTGACTAATTGCTTATATTGTTAATAAACAATAATCAGTGTTAAACAAATGCGTGTCTCAGAGCATTATAAGAAAAAATTGAAAAGTACAGGTTTTAAGCAAGTAATTGAATATTTTCAAGTGTTAAAGTAATAAACAAAGGTTCACAAAGCTTACTCAATGTTCATAAACAATTTGTTAATTAACAAATAAACGAAAAAATGAATATTTATATTATTTTAATATTTGTTAATTAACAAATTGTTTATTAACAAATGAACTAAACAATTTATTGCAATCATTAAATCACCAAATTCGTGTTCATCAAGTTGAAAATGTCCGAAATCGAGTTCAATATCGCATAACCAGACCTAATTTCATTTTTTCGTTTATTTGTTGATTAACAAATGAAATAGATAATTTATTGCAAATATATTACCGAATTCGTGTTCATCGAGTTGAAAATATCCGAAATCGAGTCCAAAATCGCATAACCAGACCTGATTTCATTTTTTCGTCTATTTGTTAATTAGCAAATTGTTTATCAACAAATGAAATAAACAATTTATTGCAATTATATTACCGAATTCGTGTTCGTCGAGTTAAAAATATCCGAAATCGAGTCCAATATCGCATAACCAGACCTAATTTTTTAATTTTTTCGTTTATTTGTTAATTAACAAATTGTTTATGAACATTGAGTAAGCTTTGTGAACCTTTGTTTATTACTTTAACACTTGAAAATATTCAATTACTTGCTTAAAACCTTTACTTTTTAATTTTTCCTTATAATGCTCTGAGACATGCATTTGTTCAACACTAATTATTGTTTATTAACAATATAAACAATTAGTCAGAAAAATAAACCCCCGCACTTTGTTCTAGACATCATTACGAAGAAAATGAGCCCTCACAGATCAAAATCAGCTCATAAGAAAAAAATTTAAATATTAATACCTTCTTTAATTTACTGGACTAGTATCTGATTATTACAATTTCGTTAACAATGGTGAATTATTAAAATGTGGAAATGGCTGAAACGCATTACGTGTATGGCCTTGCCGACGGTAATGCAGAGAAATCCAGACGTATTTATCACCGGAGATAAACCAATCGTGCTTCGCCAGATAGTTGAACCTTTTCTAATATTCATCATCGTCTTGTAAAAGCAGGCAATTTTCACAAAGGGACATCTGAGGGTAGACCTCGAAGTGTAAACACCAGAAATTGAAGAAGCGGTACCGCACGAAGTCGAACAACCTGAAACTAGTAAGGGGAAGATCGCTAGAAACTTGAACTTTTGCCACCAAATTGTTTGGAGGATTTTGGTGGATTTTTTTTATATCCGTACGATATTTTAAGAGTGAAGACATTAATTTCCAGAGATTTTCCAAAGCGTGTGAACTTTTGACAGTGGTATCTTCATAATGTAACAGTTGCCTTTGCTGCTTGAGGATGTTCTGAAGAACAAAATATGGTACATGCACGATGGCGCACAAGCACATTTCAGCGTAACGGTTCACATTAATTTACGAGCTGTTCATCCAAATCGTTTGAATGGCCGCTATGTGGCGCAAAAATGGCCACCAAGTTCTCCCGACCTCAATAGTTTAGACTTATTTTTGTAGGGCCATCTTAAGACGTTGGTATACACAATTCCCTCACAATTAAATATTCTAAATTACCTTAAATAACCATTTTCAATATTTTCGAACTCTTGGAAGAAATAATGATGAAACAAGTGGTTCTCGGCCATACTCCTAATCTTTTATCTTGTCTTGTTATGCTTGGCGCATAATGGGCTCAACTACGTGGCCTAACTGCATTTGGGAGCAAAAAAAAAGCAATATAAAAAAGCGAAATGATTCTATTTGAATATATGTCACTACAAAATACGATTAATTCCACGCGTTGATTGTAACGGACAATTCACTTCAACGTTAAATGCTGATTAGAATGTATAAATGGTAATCAACAGATATCCACATTACTCAATATGAATGCGTAACGTTGCACACTAATTTTTGGTACTGCCATAAATTAATATGCACCAGTTGTGTTTGCTTTCAAATTCCATGTGTCTATAGGCTAAATTTGAATACTCGCGTAATTAGAATGTATTGAATACATCGTACAAGACAGTAAGAATGAACGCCAAGAATATTATCTAGAGTTGTCATTGAACTAACTATTGATTACTGATTCCTAATGATTAGTCCAGTCTATAAGCTGGGGATTATGGCCGACTTTCTGAAAAAAAAGCAAGAGGTCGTATGAAAAAATTTTTTTTGCATAATATTTTGTGGCCGATTTGAATCATTCGTAAGGGTTGAGCTAAGTGGACACGGCCTCCCATCCACCCCTAAACGCTAAATTAGCCTATTTTCACCCCCTTTTCAAAATTAACTTTGAATTTATAAAGAAAAGGGTTTCTTGGGTCGCTGAACACGAATCCGAGGTCATTTTCTCGGAAAACTCATTTAATGGGCTGAAAATCCGGGAAAATTCGTCATTTTCATACAAACTTGCTCATTGTTCACGCGATTATGGTTTTATACATAGAAGATGTTGGCAGTCGCGTTATTCGATCCAAAGTAGACCAAAAGTAGAAAAATTTGAGGAAAACTGTGGAAAAGCTGAAAAGAAAATCTTCCCACGTCATTGAAATTATCGTGTGTTAAGTCGCTATAGGGGTTTTTGTGGTCGATATGTGGAAAATTAAGGACTATTAAAAAAATACAATGCATCTTTGTTTTAATTTATACAAGTTTGTAACTATTTATTTAAAGCTACAATATTGAAATTTGTAATTCTCTTCGATTATCCGGAATTTTCAAACAATTGTTTTTTTGGCATTACTTTTAATTTTTGTAATTCAAGGTCTTATGATGCAAAATCCCGGAAATGCTTTTGATGCCTAAAAATAATTAAAATATATTCTTGACTAAACTACGAATTTTAGAGCTTTGTTTTACCCAAGTTTCCAGAAGAAATTTGGAAAAATATCCATTTAAAAAACGACGTTTTAACACATAAACTTATGGCAAATGTTGATTTCTGACAATTTTTTTAGAAATAAATGTTGAAAGGAATGCTTTCGAGTTATTTTATTGGTCAAGAAGATAGAGAAATTGATGCCAAAAATAATGTAGGAGCTCGTTTTTCAGCTTTCCAGGTTAAAAATCGATGAATTAGTGAATATTCAATTAATGCAATTCTTCGTTATATTATTTTGCTTCGCAATGTTGGCGAACTGGTGGAAGAATGCGGCAAATTCAAAAAGTCATTTTATTCTACACACTGAAAATGCTTTTTTCATGACATTTATTATACTTTGCGGTTTTTATATAAAATAAAATTTCAAAATTTTATTGTAAATGAACTTTTATCATAAAAAATAACCCTCTTTAACGAAACGTAGATAATAGAATAGGTATTCAAAACAGTCACCGCGGGCGTGTTCACTTGTGAGTGATCGTCACAAGCAAGTTTACCAACTTAAAATCCCCTTCCCCGCTAACGACCCCCTCTGTCCATCATCATAATACCTTAACATGCACATCGAGAACACAAATACTAATCAACACGATAACAAAAAATTACATTCAAAAAAATAAGATTTCATGAAAAAATTTTCTTCATTTTCCCGGAAAATGATATTTTTGAATTTTTTAATCATCAAATTCGTAATCAGCGACCACAAAACCCCCTATACCGACTTATCACACGATAATTTCAAAGACGTGGAAAGATTTTCTTTTCAGGATTTCCACAGTTTTCCTCAAATTTTCATAGTTTTGGTTTACTTTGCATCGAATAACGCAACTGCCAACATCTTTTATGTATAAAACGATAATCGCGTGAACAATGAGCAATTTGGTATGAAAATTACGAAATTTCCCTGATTTTCAGCCCATTGAATGACTTTTTCAAGAAAATTACCTCGAATTTATGTTCAGCTACCCAAAAAACCCATTTTTAAAATAAATTCAAAGTTATCTTAAATAAGAGGATAGAAATAGGGTTAATTTAGCGTTTAGGGGTGAATGTGAGGTCGTGTCCACTTAGCTCAACCCTTACGAATGATTCAAATCGGCCACAGAACATTATGCAAAGATAATTTTTTCGATAAAACCTCTTGCTTTATTTTAGAAAGTTCCTCAGCTTATTTTCTGGACTACATCAACCATGGAAGATCGTTAAATTCATTTCATCCATTATTGCCGTTTCAGGGTATATGACAATCTTCCAGAAAAACCTCTATTTTTCGTCCTGAGCTCTCTACAAAATCAACAATCCTAATGCATAAAACCAGAGAACTTTTCCTATACTGAAAAAAGATGCTTTGCATGCACCATTGTTGTATTGAATAAATAGTGTCTGCCAGGATACGATTAATTCCAATTCAAAGAGGACGCTAATATATCGAACAAAACAGCAATCTTCTCAGTCGTCTGCATTATAAACAAACATAAATAAAGTCAATTGCGATTGCTGGGTAGTATCGAAGTATCTTCTTTCTATATTGCTTGAAGAGTTATATTGAACATAAGAAACTAATGTACCAATTTTCTTAGAATGTCTTATCTACCATTGGGACTCGTTCATTGTATTTTACAGCGTGTTGAAATATTCCTTTGAACTCTGAACGGAGTTTGAAAATGTTTTATGTGGAGCCGATTCATTCTTCGAAGAATCGTAATATCGAGAAATCATAAAATAACCCTGGCATTATATACGAGGGCAAGGTAAAAAGTTCCAGAATAATGAAACAAGAAATGATTTATTTTGTCGAAACGTATTTTATTTCTCAACATAATCCCATTGTAGCTCGATACACTTCGTCCAACGTTTTTCTTATTTTTCGATCCCTTCCAAATAATACGATTTCGGCAATTCTTCAAAACAGGCGTTTGTTTCAGCGATGACATCATCGTTGCAACCAAATCTATTTCCGCCAGAGCCATTTCTTCAAGTTTGGAGATAGATAAAAATCGCAGGGAGCCAAATCTGGAGAAAATGGTGGTAACGAACCAATTCGTAGCGCAATTCATGCAATTTCGACACTGCGACTGCGGACCTGTGCGCCGGTGCGTTGTCCTGGTGGAAGAGCATTGTTTTCTTTGCCAAATGCGGCCGCTTCCGCTTCAAATCGGGATCGAATCGATCTAACAGCTCTGCATAATATATGCCAAGAATAGTTTTGGCCTTTTGAAGGTTGTCGATATGGACGATACCGTGTGCATCCCAAAAAACTGCCGTCATGACTTTCCTGTCCGATAAATTCACTTTTTTTTGGAACTGATTCAAATTTGATTTTAAGGAGGTTTCAAATTCGCTTAGAAAAACTGGAACTCTCGTTTAATTTGATGTTGTTTATTCACAAATACTTCAATCCCTGAGTCGATAAACATTCTGAAGAAATGGCTTTCAAATATAAATATCCCAGATGGAAACTGCACAGAATACGTGATCCTTACATTTTCATGTATGGAGTAAAATTATTTCACTTTTAATAAAAATTACTATAAGCAAAAAAGTGGATGTGCAATGGGCAATTCACTATCTCCTTTTTCGGCCCAAATTTTTGTGAGCGACCTTAGAACCCCCTTGAAATCAAAATTGAATCAGTTTATGCAAATTTTGTATAGATATGTTGATGACATTTTCGCGATTCACTGAGATTCACTGCCAAAATAGAAACAGATAATCAGCTTCCTTTCCTCGATATTAACATTATAAAAGATGGTTATCACTTGGATTTCGACATATACAGGAAACCAACTCAAACAAATAGATATACCCGGCAGATTCAGCCATATCATTTAGATTAACTTTTTTCGGCTTCGATTGGCCAGGACAAGTTCACTGTTTCGACTGTTCTTTAGTCTCTGGTATGTTGTGATGAATCCATGTTTCGTCCACGATTACCTAACGCACGGTTCTTATCGCACGGTTCTTATCGCGCTTGAACATCGCCAAGCAATCCTTTGGAATTGTCACATGGTCGAGCTTGTTGTCAACAAAGAGCTAATACGGCACCCATCTGGCAGATAGCATTTATACAAAATGTTCTGTACCCGTTCGGTTGAGATGCCCACAGCCTCAGCAATCTCCTGCACTTTAACTCGCCGATCGTCCAATATCATACCATGGATTTTATCGATTTTCTGGCGTTGTAACGTCAATAGGGCTACCAGAATATCAGTAAACCACTTGTGAATCGTTCCAATTGATGGTGAAGAGTCCCCATAATGTTTAACAAGTGATGCTTTGGTATGCGTAATGTTTTTTCCACGCAAGAAATAATGTTTAATCAAGACGCGAAATTCACTTTTTCCATGTTTACTGAAATCTTCAAGGTTGCTTGCTTTCGATGGGTGTCAAAACAGAATTGAATGACATATCAGTCTGAAAATGATAATGAGCTTCTAGTTAAAGATGGTACATCACAAATGTCTCATGGGATTTTCGATTATTACAATTATAATTATGCTAATGCAGCAGGATATCATTAACTTTTATGATTACTGTGAGGAAAACAGTCCATATCTGAATTTCGAAAAGGGTCATGCACCACATTCCGTTTCGACGCAGAAAGAGCAGTCTAAATCAATCATATCAAATATCTTCCCATCGCTTACAAACTGTCACGGAGGAATAATATTCAATTCTAAAATGCTTTCCGATTAACACATAATTTACGTTTCTAAAAATGCTAATTAAATGTTAGGTTCCATAATGAGAACTTGTCGTGAATTCAGACTCTCCGTACTCTCTATATGTCATACGTCAATAGTGTTTTCAGCTATGGTTCTGTAAAATGGAACCCTAGATATGACATCTATATAAATAAACTTGAACGGCGTCAGAATATTTTCATAGATTATATCAATAAAAATAATTTCCATTCATCCCCAACAATCGTATCTACGTTCATAATGAACTGAACATATTAACACAGCGAGTAGAAGGAAAATTTCAGAAGTGAAGTTCCTCTTCAAAGTCATAAATAATTTAGTTGATTCGCCTGCTATCCTTAGTAACCTTTACTTCAACGCTCCTACATATATTACTAGGCATCAGTACACATTCTGTTATGAACAATCTCAAACAATAGCTATTTGTGTATTAAGAGCGCAAAGTGATATATTGTCGCTCGACAAAGAGAGTTACCGCGCGACGCAAAGCGGAGCGTGGTAATCTTTGGAGAGCGACAATGACACTTTGTGCTCGAAATACACACAAGATTTTTTCTACAAACGCAGTTTTCAGAAAAAAAAAAAGAAAAAACACCAGATGCTTTATTCAACAAAAGTACATCAAGTACAGTTTATAAATTCCTGATTAATGTTGATTTAATTTATCATTGACTTTACTAAAATTGAATGTACAATTGTGACACTCTTTAATTATTATTCCTGAACCTGATGGACGATCAGTAGATTTATCTAACATTAATTCCCCCGAATATTGGAAATCTACAGAACGAGATGTAGATGGTCTTGAGAATATTCTCTTGGTAGTTTCAATCTTATTGTTGATTGAATCATCTATGTAACCTTCTGCTACATTGTTACTTTTCCATCCACCATGTTTTTTCAGTTGTATTAGGTCACCTCCACCATTCACCAATAAAGTAGCAGAGGTTCGTCGGAGACAGTGTCCAGTATATAAATTATGCTCGGGCAATTTCAAATATTCAGCAATGCCACTGGGAGTCTTGCCGATTGTATTCATACCCACAACTTGTTTCATACATCTACCTTTTTCATAACGTAAAAATAGACGTTGGACAGTATTGTTATTCAGACAATGTTTTCTGAGTGCAATATATTTTTTACAAATTGAAAGATAATCAACTGAATTCTCTTCATTATGACCAACAATCGTAAAAACACGGCTTATTCTCGTTTTTGAATCGGGAATTCGGACTATTAAAATAAAATCCTTATCTTCTATGTCACCAATCTCCATTTTGGACAAAACTCATCGCGCCTGCAGGCACCAGCAATACCCATAATTAGAATAAGATATAAAAAAAACTGCAATTAATAGCTATTCCAAATGTCTATGCTAACCAAATTGCACTAAATTCAAAAAAATACTAACCGCTTCTCAAACTACTAAGAGCATGAAATATTAAAATTTACCTTTTTTAGTAGATATTCTTCATCGGGCGCTTCTTGTAAAAATTTGTGAATATCTTCAGTGGTGAATGTTTTGGATTTTTTCGCTTTATATCCAACAGACTGTTTCTTCAGAAATGCGATAAGCTTAGGATACTTATTGATTTCGATGTTATTTTTAACATTCAAGCATGTCCGTATCATCGAATACGTAGACCAAAGAGTTGATGACTTACAAATCAATGATTTTTCTCCAAAATAAGCCAGTAATACGTTTTCTGAATACTTATTCACCTTCTTCGACTGGCACCACGTCATGAATTTACCGTATTGTAATTCATATTTCTTCCTTGATTTCTCTGGTAGGAGATTCAAAGTAACAATTTTTGCACTTTCTGCTACATCAGGAAGAGTGTTTGATAATTCACTGTCACTATCATCAATCATCATGCAGAAATACGTTGGAGAAGCGAGCGTTTTCGAAATATTTCCGCTTTAGAGCGCAAATGCTGTCACAAAATGACATTTCACGGAAAACGTCAACTTTGCGTTGAAATCTGAAAGCGTCAAAGGCTACTTTGTTAAGCGTTTGTAGAAAAACTATTTTTTGAACTCTCCAATGCATAGATGCAACATATCATACAATACGCTATCAAATTCTATTTCTATTGATATTTTCTCTTACTCTTTTTCAAAGTTTTTCTACATCTTGAAAAAACATTTTTTTGCTTAACAGACTTAATGGGTATTTATGTGTATATATATTGTATAATTGTATAAGTTTGTTTCTCATTTTTCATTTTGTTTTCATTCATACATTTCATTCACTACATTCACTCAATCCAGTACTTGACTTCTTTATTGATTTTCATATCTATCACCAATTTTGTAGCTCTGATAGAATTCTATCGATTCACTACATTAAGAAATTACCTATCTGTAAATACTGTTTTTGGGTCAGTCCCATTTGTATTCGTCCTTATAAATAAATAAATAAATAAATAAATAAATCTGTTTCATTTTTCGGGGAGTTTTTATCTTGCCTTCGTATAGGGAATGTAGATTTAAGATGTTAGAATCAATAGCTGGTATATCCATAAATTCCTACTAGACAAATTGATTGTCAGATCTATATCCCAATCTAATCTATCGTTAATATTTTCCAACAGTTTTGAACCCTTGGAATTGAAGCTACGAAGAACATGTTCTATAAGAAAATTCCATTCTAAATTTTCCAGGGTTATTATCAGAGTAAACGCCGATGATGGCTACTTGGTAGCTGAAACGTCCTCAGAACTTTAACAGTATTTTTAGTGAATAAAGTTGATTATTTCTTATTTATAATGAACAATATATTTGTGCATTATCACCAAGAACTTCAATCATTTGAAATCGAGGTACTTTTCGATATTCGAGAAAGGGATCATTATAGCATTTCCATTGCATTTTTTTTGAAGTCGTTATCTCATGACGGAAGTATGTCCGAAATAACGGCTGCAGAAAAAGCGTTGTGGCGTAGATTTACATCAAGATTAGGGGTGGCACAGGTACGCTTTTGAATTCTATTAATCAATCAGTATCCGATGGCATAATTCTTATCTCGTTATCAAATTGCGTAATTTCACGCGCATCAGAGCACTGGAAGTACCATTGTTTTAATCATGTTGCTCATGACAGTGCTCGGCATAGGTGTCGTTCGGTAAAGTACAATGTTTTTACATGCCTCCGGGTTATATGTCATTTCATTATCAGCTGACGGTTGGAATTTGCAGCCGGCTTTTCATATCAATTTTGAGTACATTATTCCGTTTCGGTAGAGCTCACTAATAGTTCCCAGAGACCCAGCAAAAAACTTTACTTCACAATCAAATCCAACCTCATCTCACACGTTTAAATTTTGCTTTCTCCAGACATTTATTGATGTATTTCACTCAAGCATTCGAAGTTAACTTTAGAATTCTCCCAAAATCGGTTGAGTTCGAAAGGTAATGAATAATTTTCAATTATTTCTTCATTGTAATGCAAAATAAAAATACATATCGTGTTAGAAAGAATAGACTAATTTTTGGTTCTCCAGGTTGAACAGTGACAACACATATATTAGTTCCAGACAGTTGTATCGCTCTTCTCATAAGCTAACCAGTGGAACGAGGCAAACGATGAAGTCACTGATCAACCATCTTCGGCGGAGATATTAACTACAACGTTCGAAAATGTTTGGCGAACCTAGATGTAATACCGGCTCTATTAGGCAAAGTTCACCAACAGTGTGGTGTTCTTCCACTGAACCTCACTAGTTTTACACAGTTTTTACAACGCTTTGATCACATTTTCGAATATACAGGGTGTTCCGCAGAAGAACCGACACAGAGCAGGAGCATGTAGGAGACCCCAAAATATGATGATTTAACGCAACTTATCTCTATACCAAGTTGCACCCCTGAGAAAATATAGGCCTTCAAAGTGGAAGTTTAAATTTTGAAAAAAACTAATATCTCAATTATACATTACCAGGGATGGTGCACACTTAAAATTTGACAGAATTTGTTAACCTAATCGCAATTTGGAAGAAACATTACTTTATTTTATGGGAAATTTTATTTTAAAACTTTTTACTCTTCGAATTTTTCAATAAACTTTGTCGTCTTAGAGAAAACGCGAATAAATAAAAGCATATATGTAGCTATGTTATTCAAAATCATCGAAATTTCAAAAGTTGGCTATGAAATTGAACGTCAAACTTGACAATCAGGAAACCAAGTAATTTATTTTAAACAATAGTTTGTTAAGTGTGTTAAAAATGACCGGAAAATTCTCATTTAGTGAGCAAGTTGACATGTTATTGGTATTAGGTTTCTGTGGAGAAAATTTTAGAACAACTGTTGAAGAGTATCGCAGAAGATTCCCTAATCGTGTGATTCTCCATAGAGAAACCTTTTCCAATGTTGAGCGACGGGCTCGAGAAACAGGAAAATTTTTCAGCAACATTCGAAATTGTGCTACTGCAATAACAGGACGAGACGAAGAAATACTTTTGAATAGAATTGAAGATGACCCACATATTAGCACAAGAATTCTATCTCGACAAACGTATATCAAAAACTTCTGTGCATCGAGTTATAAGACGTAAGCTATTACATCCATATTATATCCAAAAAGTGCCTGAATTGTTACCGGAAGATATGGTTAAGCGAGTGAATTTGAAGTTATAGGCTTTCAAAGTGGGACTTTAAATTTTGAAAAAAATTAATATCTCAATTATACTTCAACTTAGAAAAACCAAATTTGGTACACGTTGGATGCGTATTAATCGACAGTAAGTAGAGTTATTAGAAAAACAAACAACTTTATTACTGGAAATAACATAATATAATTGTTCGAAATGATCACCGTTTTCTCTTAGGCATATTGTTATCCTTTTTCGAAAATGGAAGTTTACTCTATCCAGTAACTGTTGATTGTTTCTAATATCCATAATGCGGTTCCACAATTCTCCTTGAGACGCAACTGGTGAGCAATACACATATTCTTTTAACGTTCCCCAAAGAAAGAAATCACATTTGTTGAGGTCTGGTGATCCTGGAGGCCAAATCTGGGGGTAATTATTTCCTGTTCCAATCCATTTATTTGGATACTGTTCGTTCAAAAAGTCTCTAACAATATTACTGAAATGAAGCGGTACTCCATCATGCATGAACAAATGTTCCAGTCTCAGTTGTAGTGGTATCTCGTCAAGTAGATCCGGGAGAGTGTTTTGGAGAAAATTTAAATGAGATTCGCGATTCAGTTGATTTGGTAAAATAACTGGACCTTTTAAATATCGACCAATAATACCGATCCAGTGTAATAATCCGACGGATTATTACTTTTTGTTTTGGGGCCTTGAATAATATTGATTTAAATTAAAATTGAAAATTTTATAAATTATTATATCTTGAACACGATATACCAGACAGACCTAGCGACGGTAACCTGAGTCCACTTTCCTGTATTCATTGGCCGGTCAGCCATGAACCATGTTTTACAAACGTAAGCACGGCGCGAGGTCAATGGTACTTTTTTCCCTGAGTCAGGAAAAGTTTACGTGGAGTTGAACAGAGCAATTCTTTCGCCTAGTTAGATTCCTATTGGCTGTTGTTATATTTCATGGGCGTGTTCTGATCCCGGAATTCGAAATTGAACATATTTTCTAAAATTGAGCGTGGGGTGGCCCCCCGCTTCAATGATTTCATAAAAACTAATTACTTTGAGGAAAAAAGGCAGTTCTCAACCACCTTCTCAGTTAGTTCTCCCCCAGGTACTTGTCGGTAAGGCCAGCTTGCTTTATGTCCACAGGGATGCTCATTGTTGCATTAAATCAAATCAGTTAATATAATGTTTGTCCAGAATATACAAATCAAGTTCAAGAAATTCATAGATATTAAATTAACAATGCAACAAGGGTTATACATTCCTGGGGGGCTGAAGCAGTGCTGGATTTGTTCGCGTCTTTCGCGTCACGCGTAAAGTGTTGCTACCCTTATTTAAAATAAATAATTTTGTGACAATTTTCTATCATGCTAAATTTAATCCGATGTAGAAATCGAGTGTTTAAATCCTTTGTGCGTATTTCTACAAGGGGCGAGATGAAATATTGTTATCAGACCAACAGGGTAAGTGCATTTTGATTGCCAAAGAACAACTGTTATATTGTCTTCAACCTCGGAATCGGCAATATAATATAATGTGGTTATTTACCATTCAGATCATGTTCAGCCCGCCACTGTTTTATTTGTTAATATAATTTTTCCTGCCATTCAGGCTATTTGGAGTGTCTATACAAATTCCGCTTATCGGAGATTACTTAGGGGAAATGGTTGTAGAGCATAATGTCGTTAGGTTTACCCCAGCTTACCAGAAAGGGAGGAATTCTTTAATTTTTTTAACATTATTTATCAATAATCGGCGTGATCGAGCGCGAAACCGATCACTGTTCGGGGTTGTGCTAATTAGTCCTTCATTTATTTCAACTCTCTAAAGAGAACATGGACAAGAACTCGCTCGCTGGCGAAGGGGGTAGATCGAGCGACATTGATAATTTCTCAGGTTCCCACTTGGGGTCAACCTGAACTTGACATCTTTTTAAATCGATGCTATCATTCCTATGACCAAATTTTGGATTAATTTTATAAACGTTCGTTGTTGGTTAATGTATCATTTTTTTGTTAATTTTGTTTTATTCAATATACATTTATTATTTAATTTGATTTACGAGTTTAACTGGAAATCCCTAATCACCTCTCAGCGAATACGTCCTTCAGAATTTACGCTTGAATAGATATAAAGATATAAGTATAGGTAATTGTACGAGCCGGTCCCTTGGAAGGGATCGCGTCCTCATAGTCAAAAACAGCTTCTAGGTGGGCTGAAATATACGCCTAGTGGTGGCAGCTTTAAAAGAACCTTAAGGGTACACGGATCAACTAAGATCTCTGATACCCGAACAGGTTCCAACAAACAATTTTAAAAATTCATACAACACGTCGACGAGGTATTAACGCTACCTAACATGATACCCAGCCGGCTGTTACAAGTTCAAGTGTTACAAGCAGTGAGATAGGATTCCGAACCTATTCACTTATTTGGGAAATATTAAATCTAGAGCAATCTGGAGTAAGTTCAGATTTATTATTATCTAAAAACACAACGCTCGGCGGAATGTTACACCAGCCATCCGATACTTATGTAGTGGTCTCCTACATACGCTCACACTAGAGTAGCTGTACATTTTTTTTTAGGAGGTTAGGAGGGTTTTCTCTTCTTCATTTTAATTTTCAAATCACAACGATATTATTAGGTTTCTTAGATAATCTATACGATAACAGGAAGTAATAAACATCTTAAAAACGTAATCTCACAATCATCTAGAAATATACGCTCAGGAACAATTTCCAAACAGAGAACTGACCGTTCAAGATATAGAGATTCAATATTGAATATCTGGAAGAGAACATGCTAATATTTTGTATCAGAGACAGCATGATTCGATATAATAAGTTTTTCTTATCCTTTCCTGTTATCAAATTCTCAAAAAGGGATCATAGGTAAGGAGGTAAAGACGCTGTTGCTATTGTCTAAAATGGAAATTAGAGTAATTCTTGTGTATATTGTAACGATGAGTAAGGAGTAGATTTATCATTAAGAAAAGGATGGATATGTATACCTTCTCTATCTAAAGTACCGAGATATCAAAAATTATCTTGGTCAAGTTTGGTTGTGGAATCTAAAACGTGTGTCTTACTTTACGTTTGAAATAATTAATTTGAAGTTTCTAAAAGTGCGAAATTTCGCAATTTTATACGAATGTTATAACACTCAGAGTCTCTAGCGCTTTAGACTCCGGGATTTCCACGTAGTCTATCGAAATTAGAAGGTTCGAATTGTATAAAAACACAATTGCATCAACGCCAGACGTCCTATGTAATTAGCTACGAACGTAATCATTTTGACATATGCCTCGAGGAGCTATATACGCGTCCATTAGAGATTATACATTTTACCTCGATTTTTTTAATTCGGGGCCGTTTCGTGCTCCGTGTGGCCGGCGCCAGTTGTAATAAAGTGTTTTCGGCTATGGGCCGCTAGCTTTTAACCGCTCCGGGTATATTTTAGTTGCTAGAAAATTCCCTTTGGTACGTCGCACGTCAGACACTCGTAGCTGACAGCTGAGAGTACCTGTTTCTGTTTCAATTGAATTTTCTTATTGAAACGAAATTTTTGGAAAAAAGAAGGGTTGTCAGGTGCGTATCGCGACTAAATCTAACTACATGGAGCGAAAACGGTACGCGAAAAGCCCTCGTAAAGAAGTTCTATGTTTCTAACTTTTGCACTCTTCCAACTCGCTAGCTACGCGCTTCTTACGTGAACGTCATTCGATTTACGGAAAATTAACTATTTTAAAACAACTTGTGCATCGAACAAAAAGGGGGACATTTCCAACAATTACTGTAATTTAGTTTTTCTTGTTACTAAAACCGTTATTTCATAATTTGAAGTTCATTATTGTTTTACAACTGAAATAAATAGGTATGAAATTTGTAGGTTATTGATGATGTCAGTGTGACAGTGACATAATTATTTCAAACGTAAAGTAAGACACACGCTTTAGATTCCACAACCACCCTTGACTAAGATAATTTTTGATATCCCGGTATTATAGCCAAGTAGGAATGAAAAGCACAGGTTGACTCATGATTATCTTAAAGACAACTTGTATTGTGCACTCCTCTAATTTAAATTAAATTCATTCAATCACTTAATATTTGTTTCCTATTGACTGAGGTAATTAGGTTCATCAAAGAGGGTTATTGGATAGAGAAGCTACATGATTGGCAGATTTAGATATTCAATTCAAAGTTGGGATTTGACTATAAGTCAATTCAATAGTAAATTCATTAGGGTTTCAATCACTATAATTCATTGTATAAATGGTCTTTAAATTTAGGTTTTGGATTAGTTTTGACTAAATTCAGTTCTTTAATACATCAATATCTACATTAGTCGTTAATCTTAATTAGAGATTAAGCTCTAATGATGGCTACTTGGTAGCCGAAAGGTCCTCAGTACTTCAACAGTATTCCTAGTGAATAAGGGTGATTGTTTCTCATTTATAGTGTCATAATGTATCTACAGTGTGAACTCTTTTATGGTTTAATATTGTTGATTGTTGATATAATTTACTTCTTTGTGAATATTAGACAATTCTGGATATTTGGGCGGTCCAAACGCTTGTCCTTGATGAAAATTGTTGAAGAGTACTGAATTTGGGTTATAGAAATATTGCTTTGGATACGTTGCGAATGAAGCGTTTAATCTTTGGGAGCGTTAATGAAAAAAGTTGTAACATTCAAGAGAAAATATAAACTGGATTCACTACATAAATATGAATTCATTAGAGTTGAGAGCCACACTCCTCAATTTTCTCTACTAATTGGAACAAGCCTCAAAGCGAAAAATTATATAAGGAAGACGAATTCCGAATCAGAAAATACAATCTCCAACAGTCAATAGATTTAGTTTCTCGGAGCAGTAAAATGTGATTAGATTTGATATGCTTCGTCGTTAAAGGCGTTCGTACAAACAGCAGGGCGATAACCATTTGTTACAATTTGGAATTCGTCCGATGAAACATAAAATACCAATTTTCAATGATCGTAAATTCTGTTTACCTGATCAAACAGTGTCATGAATTAACTCTGATACTTCGTAATTATAAAACGAATCATTTCAAGTAGGTATTTACTTACCATTAGCGTATGTCCTACATTTATCAAAATTGAAAAGGGGGTAATTATGCAGCTCTATGTAAACTAGCTGTTGTCGGCGAGCTACAACCGCAGGAGGAACAATCGTAGAAACAGGTAATGATATCGGCTCCACCGCCTCGATGTCATTCCTCCTGTTCCAAATACATATTGTCAAGGATTAGAAATAGCTATAGACATAGAAAGACGTCAAAATATATGCAACGTTTTAGAAGTTAATGCTTTTATTTAATGGTCATTTATTATTCCGATAACTGAGGTATTTAATCTTAGAAACATACAATTTCGACCTCTGTAGTTGGATAGCCTACGCTAAGTATGTCAATGTGGTAGCGGGTCACTGGAGAAACAGAAAATTGACGCAAGAGGTCACACGTTTCGCGAGATTGAATGCGGATGTGAAGACGGACATCTTGAGTGCAACTCTTGACAAGATAAGATCGATAAAAATCAATTTTCTCATTTCATAGTAATTCTCTAACTTGATAGTTTCTATAGTTGTAGATAGATATTATTATGAAATCGAAATCTTGATTATTCAAATTACATAATATCAATGTGTAAAAATTTTATAGATTTATTGATAAGATCTCTTATTAAAAATTGAAATAAAAAATTATAAAAATGTACCTTTAAAGTTTCATCTAAAAAACGATAAAGATAAGAAAATTTTACATAAAAACTGATTATAATTGATAAATAAATAAATTTCTGCGTAAAACTTTTTCCATTCCTATTTTCATAAAAAAAATTTTTTCAACAAAAATTTTTTTTCCATAAAATTAAATAACTTTAAAAATTCCCTACAAATATTTGAAGAAAACTAATTAATTCCTCACAAACTAGTGAATTTAACTAATTATTTTAATAATAAATAGTTAATTTATGATTTTTATTTATTCAATTATTAAAATTAAAATTAATATTATATCCCTATTTAAACTTCCAAATTTTCGTTTATCGAAGTTATTCTTGTCGCACATCAAGATCTTTTTTTCTTGTATCAACCGAATAATGTAATTAAATGCAAAATTATTTATCTTTTTATGGTCACTAATAAGAATAACAAATTTGTCAGAATTGTTCATATAGTTTCATTAAGGCTTAGTTAACCTAGCAAATGAACCACGTGGTTTCGTAGTATTCTGTAGCACCATAAATTGACATTCGTCAAAATAAATTTGATAAAGAGCGGCATTTTATGTTGAAATATCGGTGATATAAAGGAATAATTATTTCATCTGGGTTAATGAATAAAACGATATCACCATTCCAAGTCTTCACTCTTATTCCAGCATAACTATAACCCAGTAAACAAATAACTAATTCTTCTCTTCCAGGTTTCAATATTGTAATTTAATAAATTGTTATTCTCTGCTCAACAAATTTCCTGTAATTCATTTATTCTCATCAAGACTTTAATTCCTTTTTATAATTTTGAATATTCATTTTTGGTAGATTACATAATCAGTTGTGGAATCATTTCGATTGTTCCTGCAGATTTAGTCACTTGTCTCTCGAACTTGAGACCAAGATACTGCTCGCATTGTCTATATTTCAGGGTTTAAATGATCGATACGTCTCCTTCCTTTTTACAGAGTCGTGTAGCAGGAGGAATTCCTGTTAGATTCACCTCTACAACGTTTAACCAAGTATCAAGGAGGTAACATTTTTTTGTTGGAATAGATACATTTCCATGATCAGCTGTTTGTTATCTCTGTCCAATATTATTGTTTTCAACTACACATTAAATTCCTTAACTCGAACTTTTGATTCAAAATATATTATTTTTTTGTTAATTGATTGAATTGTTTCTTTGTGAACCAAGATAATTTTATTTTCAATTATAATTCCCTAGAGGAATAAAAGCAAATTGTTAAGTTGAAACTTTATTTTCTCTAATATAATCTCCAACATTTATCCACACCGGTGGTCAAATATTACCAGTCTTGCTATTAGGTTATCTGTGGTCTCTCACGGATAGTCTATGCTGTGATTAGCCATCGATTATTATGAATGAGCTGTAGAAAACGTCAAAACATATCGCTACTCTTTTATACTCTTTATAGTTGAATTTCGAAAAATCTGTCCACGTCATATAAGGAAGCTACCTATCAGATTCCAAATCGGTCGGTTTTGTAGTTTCAGAGATTTCGTTATGAATGAGTGGGTGGTATGTGTAAGTTTATTTGAATGGACAGGGATATCTATGTTATGGAGTGGTCTGTCGTGAACATTATATGACTGTTAATATATCAGTTGTCTGTCATGTAAACGTTACCTATTAGCTGTCAAAAACGTCAGAATATATCGAATCTTTTTCACCTCTTGTGCAATTGAGTTTCGGAAAATCCATTCTTAGTGGGTGGCTACGCCGTGTAAGGAACTTGGCTACCTAATTTCAAGTAGGTCGGCTTTATAGTTTCGGAGGTTTCGTGATGATCGAGTGACTGGTATTTGCCGCTTTTACTAGTTACATTAGCTTCACAAAATGCTGAATGTAGCTCTCGCTATGCCTCGTTCAATCTCAATTATCTCAAAAATAAAGTTAGAAATTAATTCCAGGAATTATGAACCAATATTCAATGATTTTAACGTTAAAAACGTGGGCAAATTTATATAGATTTGAGATGATTACTTATGTTCTAGTTAAATTAGCTTTACAAGATAATGAATTCAGTTTCTTCATATGCCTTGTTTAACTCGAACTTCTCAAAAATGAAGTTAAAAATTAATTCCAGCAATTTTAAACCAATATTCCATGATTTTGACGTCAAGAACCTGCTCAAACCTATATAGATTTGAGCTGATTACTTGTTTTCTAGTTACATTAGATTTACAAAATGATGAATGCAGTTTCTTCATATGCCTTGTTCTATCTCAAACCTCTCAAAAATAGAATAAGAAATTAATTCCAGTAATTATCATAGAACAATATTTGGCAAATTTGACGTCGAAAACCTGCTGTAAGCTGTTGCAAGCTACGCTGCTGGAAAAATTGACCGCTAAGGGTAATACTGCTAGATTTTCAAGTTGATGCGGAAATGATATATTTCTCCTCACATTCTGCATCAAATGGAATGCAATTCAAAGGACCGGTACCAAAAATAATATGATAAAAATGTTAATGGATAAAGGCTACCAATAGTACATATTCGTATAAAATGTCATATTTTCAGGATACGGTGGTAGTAATTCAGATAGATCCCTAGCGTTTTAATCTACGTGGCTTAGAGCCATGACCGCCCCCGTTCATCGAGGATTTAATTTTACACAGTGCCACCCCGACGTGGTTGGGGATGTAGAGAGCAAGGTGACGCTACCGCAAAACCAACATGTGGTAAGGCTCGATTACGTATCGAGCAGGGGTAACCCTTTCACGTTATAGTTTTTGGATGAAATTAACCAAACAGAACAATATATCAACGAACTTATGAGATTTCATTCCATTGGGAATTACATTCACAAATTCTTGTTTATCGGATTGAAAATAATTAATTTTCTGTTGATGGTGAAATTGATATGAATATGTATATATTTGAAAACAAAATGAAATGCACGTGCTGGCCAGGGAGCATTCATTATATATCAATATTGTCTAGTCAATGAAGCGGGAAAATAGTATAGATTACCAATCGTCGCGTGAGTGGGTTCATACGGTGTCTAGGATGAAATGGGAGTAACAACATGTCAAAATGAAAAATGAAGAGTATTGTTGGTATTTTAGGATCAAGATAACCTTCTCTTACTTCCAGTATTTTATTTCAAAATGAGAGGCACAAGGGACATTTTTTAAAGAATCCAATTGATTAGATAAAACCTAAATTAAGAATTTTGATGGAATATAATTTTTCCAAAAATCCATTGTTTCCGAGATATAGACCATCTTTTCTCGTCAATCTGAAATCTGCTCTTTAAATGGGTAACGTCAGGATAACTCGGGTTCTATCGATTCGATTCTCATGAAATTTATCATACACAGGTTTTTTGAGCCGCTGATTTCTAATCAATCATTAAATTATCCTAATTAAGAATGGCTCAATGACAAAATAGTAGAAAATCTGCTCATTATTAATATGTCGACTTTTTGGGCCTGCCATTTTGAATTGAGAAATTTTAAAAGAAACGAAAATATGCTCTTAAGATATATAGTATGCATCAATATATGTAATTTTGAAAACAAAAATTTTTACAATTTACAACAATATGTGATATTTAATCTTTTTAAAAATGAAAATTCGAATTCACTTAGAATAAGCGGTACACCATAAAAGTTAACGTTAGGCGATCAACAATATCATTCATATTATTATACTGGAAATTCCAATTGTAGAGAGACGTTCCGTAGGTAATAAAATTATCTTATCCCAACATTATCATAAAATCCGTGATTTCATTGTAGTTATGTTATGAAATATGCATTATATGCATTTGGCATATAATAAAGTCTCTAGTTATTGATATGAATTGAGAACATGACAACTTCTACATATATACACCAAAAACTAAATTCATTAAAAATAATTCTTTCGATAGTGATTAAAAAATGAATACTAATTTGAAATTATATATGGATATGCCTCAAAGAGAGACCCCATTTTCAGAAAGTTCTATATAAATATTTTGATCGAAAAAAATATCAATTTTTGTATCAAACCACTGGCCAAATCCTCATTTTTCATGACCTTATGACTTAGACTTGTATGGGTTTATATTTATCTAACTATTTAAATTTACCTCATTCTGGATGAAGAAATATATCCAAAAATATATTTCAAATTATATTCAATCAAAAGGGAAACATTAATTCATCATACTTACATAAAGCTTATATGAAATAATATGAATCAAATTAATGATATGAAATAGGTTGACGTAACATAGTTTTCATGAAACTCACCACCAGGAAAATAATTTAATCAGTTTCAAATTGAATTACACTTTTTTTAGCCGTCTCATGGGTTTTTGAACTTTCAAATTGATCTTGTGATGCATAATTAGATCGATTCCTTAAACAAAAATTCACGAAAAAGAGTATACTCACATACGACCCTTGACCGCTAGTCAACTTACCTGAAAAATAAAACAAAATTAGAGACATTCTATTGGAAAATTGCATTTCATAATATTATAATAGTGATACAGTAATATGGTTAGCTATAATTAATTTTCAGCAAAGATTGAATCCGATTCATTATTACAAACAGACCACTGTACTTCCCATCGGGCTCATCATTATCCCCATCACTAGCCGAAATATTTGCGAATAATTCAGGAAATGAAATATTCCTCTCAAAATTTAAAAGTCTCAAGAGTCATGGTTAATTGAATATTTCGAGATAGTTCCAAACATCCAAAGGTTGAACTATTCTCTCGTATTTACGACGAGGCCAGCCAAGCCATTACGCATCCACCAATTTGAAACCTTCGCCAATCGATAATAAAGTGCACATTATTGTTTATGATAAATGCAACTCAATTGAACTGATCCATAGATCACTAACTTCCCTCACCCTTTTTAGTTTAGACTTGTCTTCTTATAATAATAATAATAATAATAATATATATTTGCAAGTATAAGTATTATAAATCAAAAACAATATACATACCAAATAGCAAATATAGAACATAACACGTAAATGTATCAGGTACATTTGTATATGTTTCTTTATTCAAAGAATTAATATAATCAATATAAAAATACCACTTTCTAAATATAACAACTATTTACACATAATGAGACATTTAACAAAAACAAAATCAAATACAAAAACAATCGATAGAATCAGAGAAATGTATGAGTTTTTTCCTTATTATTATGATATTTTTTATATCAATCTGGGAACATATGTCATTTTTCGGAGTACTTAGTATGTGAGTTTTGCATAGTTTTTTGAATATAACGAGAGACTTAGCTTGTTTTAGGTAACTTGTTGAAGATTTTTGGTCCCAAATAATAATGGCTACGTTGACCAATTGTCTTTCTCATGATTGGAACAGGTAAGCCATTTGAATTCCTTATGTTATAACTATTTTCTTTTATCATATTTCTATTTCCAGTGTACATATGAGTTGCCAAAATGAGGTAGTATAATTGTCTGCAGTCCATAATGCCAGTTAGAGGGAATAGTTTTTCCGACGGGTACGTGTTTTTTTTATTATATATTATTTTAATAATACGTTTTTGTAAAACACTCAGTTGTTCAAGGTCTGTTTTATATATTCCACCCCATCCGATAATACCATATCTCAGGTGTGATTCAATTAAGGCATTATAGAGAATCATCAAATGTTCTATGTTCAAAATTGGTTTAAAATATTTAAAGTAATATACGAAACATCTAATTTTTTTTATTACGACCTCAATTTGTTTCGTCCATTTTAAATGTTGGTCTATGAAAATACCCAGGTACTTCACACATGTAGTAGATTCAATTTGGAATAATGAGTCTTTTTTTTTCAAATTTAATTTATTGAAGGGAGGCAATCCATTTTCGTAAGAAGCGAAAGCAACATATGTTGTTTTTTCTAGGTTCATGGTTAAGTAGTTGTTGTCAAACCAATCTTTGAAATTGGCAAAGTCAGCCTCTACAAGGTTCTTTAGATTATGCCAGCTGTCGCTTTCGTAGAAAATAGCTGTATCATCTGCAAAAATTATTACTTTGCCTCTTGTATTCACCATGAAGATATTATTGATATATATTATAAATAATAACGGACCCAGGATAGTACCTTGGGGTACTCCAAATACTAATGTACTTTGTTCACTGTAGGAATCCTCTATTTTTACAAATTGTTTCCGGTCATTCAGGTAATTTTTGATTAATTCTAAGGGTGTACCCCGAACTCCAATATTATAGAGCTTATCCAATAATTTTTCATGTGAAATGGTATCGAAGGCCTTAGCCAGGTCTAGGAAAATACATAGTGAAGGTTTGCTATTGTCTAATGCTTTATATATGTTTTCCGTCAAGTCCGAAATGGCGTGTTCCGTTGATTTACCCGTCTGAAAACCATATTGGAAGGGCGATAGTATGTTATATTTCATTATGAAACTCATCAACCTGTTTTTCAAGAGTTTTTCAAAAATTTTCATGAAATTCGTTAACAGTGATATAGGTCGGTAATTTTCAGGTAATGTTTTGTCACCATTTTTATGTATTGGGATAACTATTGATGTTTTAAAATCCGAAGGGCATACTCCTGAAATAAATATTTTGTTAACAATTATAGTTAGGGGATTGATTATATTTTCAGCAATTTTTTGGAGTGTCTCTGCTCGAATACCATCTATACCTATAGCTTTTTTCTTTTTTAGATTTAGTATTATATTTTTCACTTCGGATGGGCATGTTGGCGTTAAGTACATGGAATGTGCGTTCGTCGTATAATTTTCACAGAAATTTTCATCTGTATTTAAATTGTCAGCTAAATTTTTGCCTATATTCGTATAGAATTCATTGAAGACATTACATATCTCTGTTTTTTCCTTTGTTATTCCAATTTTTCCTTTTATTTCTCTAATAGAGGATTGTTTATTAGATTTATTTTTTAATTCTTTGATTGTGTTCCATAGAGATTTATTATTAGTTCCTTCAACGATTTTTTTTCTGTAATATGAATTTTTGGCTTCACGTATTATTGTGTTTAATTTATTTCTGTAGATATTATATTGTTTCTTTAGGTCGCAACTCCCTGTTTTACTGTATAGTTTGTGTAGATTGTTTCTATGCTTAATGGAATTTAGTATTGATTTCGTTATCCACGGTGATTTCTTTATAAATTTCGTAGATTGTTTTATTTTTATTGTATGATTTTCTATACTCCTAGCTATAATATTGAGGAATGTTTTTGTTGCAGGTTCTACTTCCAGAGGATCCAGCCAATTTTCCCAATTTATATTTTTAAGTTGGATTATAAAAAAGCTTGGATTATAAAAAAGCAAAAAGTAATGTAGCAAAATATTATTTTCGTTGTTAAAAAGTTACATATAAAGAGCGACACGACATACGATGCATAGTTAGAAAGAAAAAAATCCATTTCGACCAAACCATAGCCAACTATGATCCCAGTTCTAAAAAATACTAATTCGGAAATGGACCTTTTGTTTCAAATTTTCTCGACACCACTGGATTATACAGAAGAAAAATTCCTTCAGAATCTGAAAGTAATTTTCTCTCAACTCCACAAGCAACCAAGATATTCACAAGTATCTAAAAGTCGAAAAATCGAACTTTTCTTAACTCGAAAACAAACGGCTATAGCAAATTTTGTTTCCGCCAGAGAATTTGTCTCGAAAAAAGAGATTGAGAATGTTACTTCCATTTTCTTGTATCTCCTATAGTTACCGAGTTCTCCTATACAAATTTTTCCACCCTGTACCGCACAAAAGACGAAAATTGAACAGTTTGGAAATATTGGAAATTTTTAAACATCAAACAGAATAGTAAAACTACATTACTGAATGATCAAAAAGATATTTATAATTCACCAATAATAAATGACATTGAAAATATATTTTTTTTGAATGTCATCACAATCACATGATTTGTCATGCTCACCCTATTCCTGACCACATACTCATACACATATCATAATATTTAAGGAATTATATCTTAGTTGTATCATTGACTACGTGTAGCGTATAAGCAGCTGCAATCTTATGAACATTAATTAATGATGTTAATCAATGATTGTATGTAGTTTATAAATTATTCTGAAGATGCCACTTAGACAATTGTTAATTTATTGTTATTGAAGTGTGAATTAGTATTTTAGTCTCATTCCACCATTAAATAAAAATCTGAAATTTATTTCAATCCCCAGAAGATTCGTATGGTTCTCAGTGGCGGCTCCTCGAAGGAGGCTAAGGAGGCTCAGCCTCCTCACCAATTTATCTTAATGATCATTCTCCATTTTATTTCCTGTTTCTCTGATAATTCTTTAAATTTTACAATTAATTCCCCGTTCTCAGTAGTTATTTTCAATCCGGCAACAGTGGTCAGAGGCTAGATTCTCTATATATCTCAAACGCTGAGTTGTGTTGTTCAACACAGTTGCCGTTTTTCCGACCAGTCAATCGCCAAATAGCGTGAAACGGCGAAAACGGCAACAGGGTAGGGAGGCTAGCTTCTCGTATCCATTCGTCGGTCGAATGAAATACGATTACTTGCGCTCCCGCCTCCCGCTGCTAGAAGAATGCGGTTAGTTGTTGTTTTTATTCCACGAGGCGTAGTAAGGTTAAGTAGTTAATTTTTAAGTTATAATTTATCTAATCGGAATCGGTGAACGTTAAAATTATGAGTGACTTAGTTGCAGAGTTCTTAGAAAATCCATTTAGTGGATTAACATATGATAGAAAAGTGTTCTTCAAAAACAAACGGCCTTTACCGGATTTGAAAGGATTAGTGATGGCAGGGAAGTATCAAAATCGATCGTTTAATACTGATAATTATAAAAAATATGTATGGTTAACGGGATCTGATGTACACAATAAATTATATTGCTGCTATTCACATCAGATACAACTTCATGTTGGGGGCACTTGGGTTATAATGATTTGAAAAATTTAGCTCGTGGCCTAGAAAGACATGAAAAATCGCAGGAACATATTACATCGTGTATTAAGTTTAAATTAACCGGTAAACAGAATATTGTTGATGCGATTGATTCTACACGAACACGCGAAATCGAAAATCATAATAAAACAGTTAAAGAAAACCGCGAAGTTTAAAAAAAAATCATTGATTTCTTATTGTATTTATCATTTCAAGATTTGGCTTTTAGAGGGCATGATGAAACTGAAAATTCAGTTAATAAAGGTAATTTTAGGGAATTGTTAGATTTGTTTTGTAAATACGACAGTAAGCTTCGCGATTTTATGACTAACGCGTCAGTATTTGCAGGCATTTGTTTTGTTTTATGCGGGTATAATGGTTGAGTGACACCACGCGAAATAAGGTTAGATTAGAATTCGTCTGTTCGGTAAATTATTAATTGTAAAAATGGACAACTAGTGGATAGATTTTTAGGGTTCTACGATGTTAGTTCGGGAAGAACAGCGGTCAATTTATTCAATTTTCCAATGGAAACATTTCAACGATTCGACTTTGCGAATAAATCAGACTTACGACGGCATCTGTAACGGCGGGACATTTAAACGGTCTTCAAACAAACGTAAGTTTTAAATATCATAGTAGGAAACAGAATTCCCTGTAATGCTCGAACTCGATGGAATTTTACATCACATGCAATGTTTAGTTTACCATCCATAAAAATAAAGACAAATTAATTGAAATATTTGATTTTATATTAAACAGTGATGACTTTTCAACAGATCATGTTTCATTGAATGCTGCTGTTGGTTTAAAATCTTATTTAGAAAATGAAGAATTTTTGTTATTTCTTGATACTTTTAAATTAATATTTGAACAAACTGATCTTATTTTTCGAATTTTACAACATAAATTCACTAATATAATTCATTCAAGAGATCGTTTAACACATCTCATTGATAAAATTCAAGTTTCCGTTATACAGAATTTCATTTTAATATTTTATTTGGAAATTATTCAACTGATGAGGCTTCTCCCGTGAAAAGGTGGAAAACATATAATTTGGTAGACAAGAAACTACATTATAAACAACTTTTTTATGAAATTTTAGATACTATTAAAGGTCAAATATTGAGATTCGATTTTCCGATTTACATGAATTGAAGTTTTTCGATTTGACGAATAGAAGATTTTTCGAATCTTTTTCAAAAGAGTTTCTCAATACACTTTCAGATAACTTAGTTCTAAAATATAATTTTTTTGATAAAATAGCGCTGCACAATGAATTATGCGTTGTATACTGGGATAAAGATATTTTAGGCCAGTACGACAGTCACGCCGATATGATAAAATATATGATAGATAATGATTTGCAACAAGTCTTACCTCAGTTTTATAAACTACTTTGTTTGACAGTCACCATTCCTGTCACGTCGGCATCGGTGGAGAGATCATTTTCTACTCTCAAACGAATTAAAACATACATGCGAAATACAATGGGCCAAAATCGTTTATACAATGTTAGTTTAATATCTATTAAAAAAGATTTAGTAAAACACTTGAAACATAATGATACATTTTATGATAATATTATTGATCATTTTTCGTAAATTAAAGACCGTAGAATTTCGTTAATATATAGAAAAGTTGATAAAATTAATAACAAAAAACAAAATATGAAAAATTCCAAAAAAAAAAGAAAAAAAATTAAAAATCCAAAAAAAAATAAAAAACAATAAACGAACGAAAAAAAAATTTGTGGGCAAGAGAAACTCTATACCTCCACGTTGGTTCTTGCTGGGTAACAATCAATTTTGTCACTGAAGGTTAAATTAATTGGCTGAATAGAGTAAATTTTTACAAAAACGTTTTATGTCCAGCATCCTCTCTCAAAAAGTTCACGAGCCGCCACTGATGGTTCTACTAGATAGTAGAAGAACCAGCAAACGATTGCGAGTTACTCATGAAGAGTAAAAGGTTTGGTTTCCATTATGACGTTCTCTATTGTTCTTCTGATGGAGATTGTAAGGCTGACACGAATGTAAAAATAGGGCTTTGATTAATATTTTTATAATGGAACTTATGACTATATATTTTTAGTACTTTCAATATTATAAAGACGTATGTAGGAATCCGCAAGGCTTTTAATTTATTAAGTTTGTATAAATCAGACTTAATGATTGAACGTATGTTCTATGATTTACAGACTCAGAGTCACGTTTTATGTGAATCATCTCCAGAATAGATATTTCATAATGATTGGTTTATTTAGTTAAAACATTAACATTTTTGTGATTGAATTGATAGTTATAATCAAAACAATGATCAGCAAAGGCAGTGGAATTAAAGTTTTTGTGTCTAGTACTATACTTATAATCATACATTCTTTTTTGTAATTATTAGAGATTGCTGATCATGTACCATCGCAATTTGAGCAATTTAATTTATATACCATGTGGGTTAGTTTTTATCTTTAGGTGTTAACGCTTTAAGACTTGAAAAATATTTACCAAAGCAATTAGTAGGTTTATGTGTAACATTTATGTCATGATTTTTTGAGCATTTCTTAATTCATTCTTAGGTCTACGGAATGCATGGTAATGTTATAAAATTATCTTTAATTATGTGGTTTAAAAATGCTTTTAGGTAGCCATTCATTGCCAGTGTATTACAAACTTTATCAATTTTCAGAGACGGTTTTGACAATTTTACAGCGCGATCTCAAAGGCTGTTTATAACACTTTTTCTATAAAATTTAGGGACAACTGAATTAAGGCGAACATATCGTTCAGACCAAACTTATTTTGTAAGCCAGGATGTTTTTATTTTACCGTCTGAATCATACGTGGAAATTGTTAAATTTTTCATTGTTTTTACATGTGAACATGAAATGAAGAAAGCAGAACTACCCCTTGTACGTGGGAAGTAGTGATACCAGCTTATTCTAGTATGGCTTCATAATGGAATCGATGATGTATCCTGCCTGAAATTCGATTTCAAAATGACCTTCCCGCTATAACTGACTCGCTTACTATATTCGAACGATCGAATTCAGAATTGAATCATCAAAACTGTGTCAAATATACTATTGGAACGTAAAATAACTAATGAGTAATCATAACAACCCCAAGCTATTAATATTTCTTTCAAATTAATATGGTCACACGAGTAACTGGAACATGTGATATCTGAGGAAGCGTCGTATGTAGGGATTGATCTGGGAATGGAACTTTCTGTCCTTTAACGCTCGAAGTAATAACATAGCCCTGCGAACACAGGTGCAGATTAACGGCTAGATAATCATCGTAACACGTAATGAAACGCCCTAGGGCAATTCAGTTACGATTGTTAAAGCCAGAGCAAGCGCGATGAAATTTCGATCTTGCATCTGTATCATTACAGGAAACTGAATTGGGTGAATTTTGGGTTCATATGATGCAAACTATCGAATGATATCGACGCAGTATCAGAATTGAATTTTTATTTCTAGAATTCGCATCTACAAATTAATAATGATTCTTGACCCAGGTATGAATTAAATATGAATTAGCGGGAAATAGGTCACACTAACACAAATGCTTATTATTTTCGTCTTTACGTACGTTTAGGTCTCACGACCATCGTCAGAAAACTTATCAATGTCTAGAACGGAATTTTTAAAACTAATTGTATCAAGCACAAAGCATCCTTATCGTACCAATCTCAATCAAAAAAGCTCACGGCGCCGAAAAGAACAAAAACACAAGTCATCGCAATTGTAATACATTAATGTTTTAAGTACAAGGCGAGGTGAAAACTCTCTGAAAAATAAAACAAGAAATGATTCATTTGATCAAAACTTATTTTATTTCTCAACATAATCTTCTTGTAGCTCGATACACTTCGTTCAACGTTTTCCCAATTTTTTGATCCCTTCCAAATAACACGACCACGGCAATCCTTCAACATAAGCATTCGTTTCAGTGATAACCTCATCGTTGAAGTCAAATCTTCATCCGCCGAGCCATTTCTTCGAGTTTGTGAATACATGAAAATCGCAGGGGGGCAAATCTGGAGGATATGGTGGATGACGAACCAATTCGTAGCGCAATTCATGCAATTTTGCCGTTGCGACTGCGGACCTGTGCACCGATGCGTTGCCTTGGTGGAAACGCATTTTTTCTCCGCAAAATGCGGCTGCTTTTGCTTCAAAATGGCGTCGAATCAATCCAACAGCTATGCATAATATACGTCGGTGATCGCTTAGGCCTTTTCAAGGTAATCGATATGGACGATACCGTGTGCATCCCAAAAAACTGTAGCCATGAATTTGTTGGCCGATAAACCCACTTAGGCCTTTTTCGGCTTCGATTCGCTAGGACAAGTTCACTGTTTTAACTGTTCTTTGGAACAGTTTAATTTTATTCCTACCAACTTTAGAGATTTGAAGGAAATTTTTGGATAAATCTGGATGGTTTAATTGAATTAACCTGCCTAGAGATATAGTATGGAAGTAACCTATGTTTTCTTTAGAACTTTCTACATAAACGGCGAACGGGCCAACATCTGTAAGATCATACCACGTAACGGTTTTTATAGAAGAATACTTATCAGCATTATTTTTATTCTGAATAACATTAGGATTACTTTGGATCGTGTTATTAATATCACTACCTAAACTAGTTTTATTAATAATATTGTCACTTATCTGGGAGTCCCGGATTTTATTTTGAAAAACAAATACGTCTTCAGTTTGATCTAATTCCATATCACCAATTACACATTGATCCTTATTCCCAGGTATCCCACCCTATCGAGCGGGACTTTATTAATCTTCATGCCACTATTTAATAACTAACTATTATTAGCAAGCACTAGAATTTTTAGATTTAACTAAGTTAAATAATTGTTTGGAGTGTGTACTCGCTATATAAATCGCACAAGAGAAACACGTGTGGATTGAACGAAGACCGATTACAAAAATGTTAATAGTTTAACTGAAGAAACCAATCATTATAAAAGATCTGTTCTGGAGATGATTCGCATAAAACGTGACTCTAAGTTTGTAAATCATATAGTAGACGTTCAATCATGAAGCTAGATTTTTACTACTTTAATTAATTAAAACCCTTGCAAATTCCTTTATAATGTTAAAAGTAGATTTTAAGAATGCTCAAATAGCAATATTTCTGATAAGGTCTGACAACTTTTTTCTATCATCTCATAAGTCTTTAACATCTGGTTCGAAAGTGGATACTTGAGTGTTATATTTTTTGTTTCAGCCGTATTCAAACATTGCTTGAAATGACTTCGTATTTTATAAGAAAATTGCTAAGCAGTAGATTCTTGATACATATTCATATACATAAAACATTAATATATTACATTTTCGATTACTCTCGTTTTCTGTTCGTTTTGGTGGAGTGGGCATTTGTAATTGAAATTGGTGCGATAAGGACGCTTTGTGCTTGATACAATTAGTTTTAAGAAATCCCGTTTTAGACAGTGATACGTAAATTTATATATAAATCGCATTAATATTAAAACACGAAATGTGGGATGTAATTCCTGTTTGTATGTTCTGATCATATTTAAGTAACATGATATTAAATGACTAAATCGATACCTATAATTCACCAATTGTTAATAATTTTGTACCCAAACCATTCTATACACCCGTTCCTCAATTTCAAACAACATTCAGATAGTTTTTTATGATTTAAAGACATAATTTTAGATTTATCTTCAGTTGATAACTCCTAGTTTCAAAAATGCCACAGTGTGGTGAAACAATTTGTCAGCATCAATTCTAAATCGAATGTTAAAATTTAACGTAAATTTGGGTTTAATTCTTCAACTTCCGAAAGTTAAAATGATTTTGCACTAAATGTAAATGCCGGAACCTTGAATATACATATATATTTTTTCTTGGCAATTAGAACCAATACAAAAAAATTTCAATATTCCTCATTGTACTGTATATACAACACACAATACGGTCATATTCAGGAAATGAGAGTATGGATCAGCAATAATTATTTTAGACATTTTTGCTTAACTGCCCATAAAAGGTACCAATCCCCTCTATCAAATGTTGGTCGTATTCCGTACATTATGCCTTACGAGGTATGTTGTTTTAAGAATAATTGGATAGTTATTTAGTAGATAAATTGCAACCACAAGTTTGAAAGCAGTTTATTTTGAACAGACATGGGTAATAAAATGTGTTCGTGGCAGTCGTATGTTATCAGCCTGGCTTAACCAACAAAGATCCAAATGGTAGTCGACTAACTGAATAACTTTGTTTGGAAACTCAGTTAGGCAATCACTAATAGTTGCTAACACTTCTTATTTAAAGCCAATCTTCAACGATGACATAGCATAGAACAATTTCCTATTCGAAGTATCGGAATTTTAATACATTCTCAAGATAGTTATAACGAAACTTCAATAGCCATTCATATTCAAAAGATACGTACACTATTTTAACATCAGTTTATATTAGACTGCAAGTGAGAACTATAGTGCGTACAAAAAAAAAACAAATTTTGCAATAATTATTGTTTAAGTATCTTTCCTCCCCATTTCTAACGGGGGATTCGAGCATAAAATTCGTGTACGATATTCATCCCATATCATTCTGTCGTCCGATTTTGGGACTACGAAATTCGTCACAAACATAATTATTGATTTTGAAAATCTAAAATACAATGAAAACCTTGTTGATGCAACAATTTTGCCACCAATGGCGTCCAAGTAATATTTTTGCGCTTACAAAAAAATTAATATGATTGAGAAATAAAATTATGAGGTTGGTTTTACTTTATTTATTCACTAAATTAGTGTAATAAAAAAATATGTAACATATGATTAAGAATATAATACATAAGTTTTATATAACACTCGGAGGAAAAACATTGACAATTTATACATAATAATATTACATATTTTATGGATTGTGTCCATTTACATTTGAAAGAACTTTAACAAAATGGAGGATAATTATCTTTTGTTGTTCCAAATTTAATAATAATTTTTGCAAGAAATCTCTTCTCCTAATTGTGGCTGAGCTTATAGTTTTACAAGGAGTAGCTACACTATTACATTTCATGTACACTTCTATTTGAAATTTTAACAAAACATCCATGAAATAAAAAATATAGTTGTTAAGAGAACAAATAAACTTAATTTGTTCCAGACAGAGTTGGTAAGTTTCTTCTGATTTGTTTTTCAGTAAACTAAACACTAGCGGTATATAGGGTCCATTTATGTAACCATGTACGGTGAACAGTTGTGTGAAAAATTTTGTGCAGTATTGGGATGGAATGTGCCATAAATATATATGAAACTCGACTTACATAAGCATTTCAAATTTGTTTAGCAGCTAAAAATTACAATTCCATTTCGGAAATTATTATCCAGAATAAAATGTTCCTCTCTTGACGTTTTGTACGAATGTTCTTGCAGATAACGGTGAACTTTGTTTTGCGACGTCTATTGTACATAATTTCTTCGACGCGGTTAAAGCCCGGGAAGTCAATTATTCTGAAGACAAATCTGTAGGAAAACCGTTTGAAGCTAATTCTTTATGCAATATCTTAGTTGTTCTCTCTGTAGGTTCTTCTTCCTCTCTTTTTTTGCAGGCAACACTAATAACTAGTCTAGCAACTTTTTCTTCATTGGTCATTCCTTCATTAGAAACCTTACCTGATATGGATTTGGGCCAGCTTTGGATTCAACATAATGGTTATCCAGCGCATAATAAGCGGTCACGGAGATATTCTCTGACCTGCAAGACCTCCTGATTTAACACCTTGCGATTTCTTTTCATGGGAATATGTTGAAAGTGAAATTTATATCTATATTTATAATTATATAGGTTTATATTTATAATTATATAGGTTTCAGGAATCAAGAGCCAATAATCTTGATAAGTTGAGAAAGAAAATTAGAATTGCTTCAATGGAATAAGTGACGAGAGATTCAGTAACGTTCATGATCGGTTGGGTTATTCTTGCCAATGAAAGAGGTCATTTAAGCTTTTATTTTAATTTCTTCTTAGAATTCTATTATTTGATCTTTTACCAACCAGATGTTATTTTATTTTTAGAAGTTATTTTTGTTTGGATAATTCAGCTCCAAAAAAGATTGAAGTCAGTACTATAAATTTATTTCATTATTCGCGATGCCTAAGATTCCCAAATCGATGTATACTCAGATGTCTCCCGCGATTTACTGACTTGACTGACCTCTGTGTTGACACGAGACACGCCTCGCGCCTAGTGTAGCTTCCCTTTCCCGATCGCATCAATTGTTCTTCTTGTCTATCTTATTAAGCAATACAAGAGAGTCTGCCTCGTTTACACTATCACAAGATTATCCCTATGCCCCAATCGTTCTGATTCAACCTGATATAACGTATAGGGAGGGAAGTAAAAATTCATGGTGAATATATTATTAATTCATATATGATGAAAAACTTGTTATTTTCGAACGGAACTGTTTAAATAAAACCAATCATAGCTTTTAATTGGTTTTAGTTTGCACTCTGTTTGTTCCAACTGAATCCTCTCTGGATAGTGAGTTAAAATCAATATGGAAAATTAGAAGTCAGAAATATTAATTTCTGAACCGTCAAAACTGACAAATCGACTGAATACAGGCATTTTTACTGGAAGAAAATACTATATTTATACTTGAAAATATTCAAACTTATTCAAATTTGAATTTGAAAATATAAAAACTAAAGAATAATTCAAATTATATACAAAATACTATACGCAAAGATATAAATATTGTATAAAGTTGATATATTTTCAACCGATATTTAAAATTAATGTGGGAATCCAATTAATTTCTGAAAATAAATAGAAATTTATTACAATAAAATTCAAAAACAAAGAAAAAATTATAAAAATAAATATTTTATGATAACTACACTGTTTTTTCTGTTGCGGGGGTGAATCAAACCCTTTATGAGAAGAATATGAGCCTTCGAGTCTCAAGGTCTACTGTGAGAGTCACCATTCCAGGCATACTCTTATAGGAATAAAAATTATGCAGAACTATCCATAGCTTAACTCGCTTAAATGATATACATATGATGGAAATAAACATTCTAAGCTTAATTATATCAAAAGTGATTGAATACGAATAATAAAAATAATCTTAAAATACTGAAAAAATATATTAACATTTCATTTAATAATTTTAATGATAAATTGGTTTTGTAAATGACTGAAGCTACGATATTGAATTTAAGAGCCTGTAAATTTCGAGCATCATATCTCGTCGTCACCAGGTACAAAATTGGTTTGAAGAAGAGAACATTGCCTATCTGCCATGGTCTCCTTAACCTCTCTAGCCCAACTTCATTGAGCATGTATGAGACCTGCTACAGAGACAACTTAATTCAGTCATAGTAAACATTGAAATATGGCTATAGGTTGTCATTGATACCCGCAATACCTCCTAATAGTCATCGTAGTCAAAAACAGCTTCTAGGTGGGCTAAATTATACACCTAGTGGTGGCAGGTTAAAAGAACCTTAAGGGTACACGGATCAACTAAGGTCTCTGATACTCGAGCAGGTTCCAACAAACAATTCTCAATTCATATAACACGTGACATAGGCTTTAAAACCTATTCACTTGCCTGTAAGAATTAAATCTGGAGTAAATTCAGATTTATAAAATATACGCTAGGCGGACTGTTACATCGTGTAGTCAAAGTTTTAAAAAAATATACCTTTTCATACATCCTTGTGATTCAATATAGTTAATATTATGTAGGGAAGTAAATGTATCGCTTCCAACTTCCATGTTAGAATATATAATAATAATATTAAGCTCACATATATTTATAAATTATACATACCAGTACTATCAAAATTCCAAATAAATGATTTCGATTCAATTCACGACAATCGTTTTCTATCGCCTGAATAAGAAAAGTTGTTAAGCACATTCTACAATTCAAGAAAGACATTTCAATCTGAAAGCTTTGTTTTGTATCCGAATTGAAATTAAACAGAGTTACAGCAATTATTCTTAACAAAAAATCCCAGAAGAAACAACTATTCTCGTTCGTAATTACGATATTTTAGCACAAACTGGATTGCTTAGACCGTCTATAGAGGCGGCATTGATTGTGTAACAACTTTAATCACATCGCAAAGTTTCGAAAACGATTGCTGCAAGTACTTTGAATTAGTGCCATTGAAGTGTCTGAAGCTATAGAGCATTGTGGTTTTCGCCGGCGCCTCTCACACATCACCATCGATCCACGTATTCCATGCAATTGGGAACAATACTAACTTCTGCGATAGGATTTAACGAGACCTATATAGAGAGCAAATACCAAATGCCGAGTGGCTGGCAACGACATATTGAAGATAAGGATACTGGGAATTCGAACAGCAAATTGACGACAATTCAGAAATGATTTATTTTCGGAAATATTATATTTGTTTCCAATGAATGCAATTTTTATTTTTGTAACTAGCACTAGTGTATGTATATATCTTCCTTACCCATTAATCATTTTGAAGACAACGGTGAACCATCTAGAACCGGGGATAATGAGATTTTGTTCATTTATTGAAGCGCTTTGGTTTCCACTCAAATGTGAAAATGCTACATCCGGCTTTTCTAGGCCATCTTTTAGCTGATCAATTTGAAGTTTTGTACATAATTAGAACTCAACTTGGTCCAAGTTGTGACGAAGCTCGAATTTTGAAATTCAAACTGTGGCACGGAATATCAATCATATTTTTCCGATACTGAATCACAAATATGTTTATATGTTAATACAATTTTTAATAATGCAGCTTTTGATGACAGGTTAGCAAACTTATCTAGCATTATATGCTATAATCCAATGAATATAAACTGAAATCATTGCTATAAGCATTATAACGATATATACGTGACTACGTCTAATTGCTTGAATAATCTTAATAACGGTTTCCACTCGAAATTATAGATAATTGAACTTGGAAAGAGATGGTTACCGACATCTATGTTTTAATAGCAAATCGATCAATTAACTTATGCGAGGTCTCACGACATGCAATGAGAGGGGAGACTAGGAAACGGAAATCGATAGGAATGATCAACTTGGGGTGATTATTTAACAAAGTAAGTCGAATTATTATTGGCTATATTGAAAGATTATTATTGACAGAGTACAAGTAATTTGATGTCCAATTGTATCGAAACCTAGTTGTAGATGTGTATATTCTCTGATCGATTATATTTTTCAATAATTATATGATGAATATTGACTCATCTACGTGTTCACACCAGATCACTTTTGCTTGCTCGATGTGATCTAAATTAGATAATCATTCACTATATTCTTTCTCTCATCTTTATTCAGAATCTAATTTGTCAAGTTAGTAGTCAGAATGATTTATGTCGTTCTTTAAGGCTTGTTTACCCTAGCAATTATCCACGTGGTAGGGTGGTATTCCGTATCTCCTTTCATTGACCTTGATCATATAAATTTGTAATGGATATGTCTCTCTAGGCTAGTCTTGGTGAGATAACGGAATAATAATTGATCTGGGTGAACTTAAATAAAGCCGAAATCTCATTTACTGCTTTATGGGATCAGCGAATAAATCATCTAACTATTATCTATTAATTGTTCTCTTGCACATTTCTAAATTAACTCACTCATTTTTTTAAGACTCTTCAGACTACGTCTGCGAAGAGTATAATAATTGAGAAAAATTAGCAATACCACAACATATTTTAAATGAAGGTCACACTATTTCTTTGAGAAATAATTTATCACTTTTAAAACACTTTACGAACAAATATTTAGGTAATTTAGAAGAGATGGAAATGTATGAACGAAAAAGCAATTTATTAAATTCCAATTTATCTCCTGCTGAGAGAAGTCCATTGTTTACATTATTATCCTCAAATAGTATTCAAACAGGCACATTTTGTTTTATAATTTAGTTTACCGATGATGGCAACTTAGCTGAAAGGCCCTTAATTATTTAATAGTATTTTTAGTAGATAAGGGCGATTATTTCGTACTTTTTACCGTGCTACTCCTTAGGTGAATACAAAATGCATATAAGCATAATAACAGTCTTGACAACGGCCTCAATACCGAAACCCATAAGCTCGACGTGAGTTTTCCGTAAATCAAAACTCGCTTTCAACTCTTTCCTTAATGTTCTTTCACTCAATAAATACATGTTTACACAACAAACAGTCCATTATAACTCCTTGAGTTGTCAGAATAAAACTAAAATATTCGAATAATTATATCTCAAAAGGGTTGAATAAATGTGTTCCTTCAATTGTTTCCGTAGTTGATCCTCTTCATTGTTTGACTTCAACAGTCCCTCAGCAGTGAATTAATCTATATGTCCACAGGGTGAAATAGAATCAACATTTGTTATTCGTAGTGTAACTTTACAACTACCGTTCCTCTCATATCAAACTTGACGCGCATAAACATAACACGTTTTATATAGTCTAGTTGAAGTATAAATCTTGTAGTTTATAGCCAAAACTTGTTTATTTGTTGCTATTCTCACAATCTTGAATTAGTCACATAAATTCTTACAAGAAACTAACATTTAATTTCGAGTTGTTTGAAAAAATCTGAAATAGAGTAGAAACAAACTTATTGCAAGAATACACTTCATGAATATTTATGATGTTATGCGGAATATCTTACTCGTACCACACACTTGCACTCTAGTTATATTCTATGAATATGTATTAATTTCTAGTTTATGATTCTCGGGAATGCAACGTTACACGATACTATAGTAAATGGTTTACTTCAATCATAGCCATAGCATAAATAAACCGATACAAAGTTACATTATTTCGGTAACTATTTCATAAACTTGTGTCCACGCTGGAAGAATAACAAGGAATTTTTGTTAATGATTGTTCACTCTATATCACGAGATCTGAAGCTGACTACAAATGTATGTGTGACATCGATAAAATTAGAAAATTCCACAGCCCTTGCTAAACACTGCTTTGATTATAACCACGGTCGTATATACAGGTCTGGGAACTCGAGGCTGTTTCCTATGTAAGAATTGAGTCCGCTAAGCGTCATCTGTTGCATAGTACCAAAAAGGTGGCGCATGAGTCGAGGAAAAATCTCTAGCACGTATACGACCGTGTTCTCTAGCAACTGTCATTGTTGACTTGTAAACACAAGGAATACCGGCGTTTTTAGAAAAAAATTACGAAACCGTGCATTGTGCCGAAATGCAAAACGGGGTACAAAAATGTAAGGCAAGAAACTTCTGTTTTTAAAGTGCCGAAAGATGCGGAAATGCGAAAAAAGTGGATGCTTGCGATTCCGGAAAGAAATCGTTTTAACAAGGTCTTTTATGTGTGCGTCATGTATAACGAAAAAGGTGAAGTTATTTTTAAGGTGAGTAATACATTTTGACAAGAGTAACAGTTTTATTCCTCTCTGAAATCAGAATAGTAAATAAATATTGCGTTACGAGAAAAACTATTTTATTTAATGATGTGATTGTTGCCATACTTCGATCCAAACGCTAGCTGGTGGCTGAGCGAGGGACTACGAGTTTGGCGACATGTAAGAGACTCATGTCAAACATAGAGTTCCCAGACCTGTATGTACGACCATGATTATAACCATCAGTTCGATTACAAAAATGTTAATATTTTTTTACTAAGGGAACCAATTATTATAAAATATCTATTCTGGAGATGATTCATATAAAACGTGACTCCAAGTTTGTAAATTATAGAACAGATATTCAGTCATTAAGTCAGATTATACTAATTTAATTAATTAAAACCCTTGCAAATTCCTATATGCGTCTTTAAAATGTTCAAAAGTATATCTTAGGTAGAATGCTCAAATAGCAATATTTCTAATAAGGTCTGACAACCTTTCTATGAGGTATTACCTCATAAATCTTCTGGTTTGAAAATATATACTTGAGCGTTACATTTTTTGGTTTCAGTGGTATACAGACTTTGTTTGACATGAGTTCGTATATTATAAGAAAATTGCTAAGCAGGGTATTCTTAATACATATACATATATGTAACACATTAATGTGTTACAGATTCGATTATTCGTATTTCTGTTAGTTTCGGCGACATGGGCAATTTTAATTGAAATTGGCGCGATAATTGATACAATTCGTTTTAAGAAATCCAGTTTTTGACATAATTCGTCTTCTGATGATGGTCGTGAGACCGAAACGTAAGTAAAGATGAAAATAATAAACATGTGTGTTAGAGTCATCTATATCCCGAGAATTTATATATAATTCATAGCTGGGTCATGAATCATTATTAGTACTGTTTAGTGTTGATGGCGAATGGCCAGTATCATTAAGTGTGACAGGTGATAAATATTAGAATTGAACAAAGCTTTACAAATTCCTTGTGCAGAATAATTATGTGCCCCTGTTCCTTGGGTGTCCTTGTGTGATTCGAAAATGTTTTTAACTGTAAATAAGTATGTATAAAAGTGTTATGACCGAATGAAGTGCGTTGCAGAATGGTTTCCTCAGTGAATGTTTATGTTGGAGCTGAAAATTAAAAATTTCATTTTATATCGGAATAAGAATAACATTGCAGACGAATTCCAAGGAAAGGTATAGACTATTAGTCGAGTCAAATAGGTATTAAAACAGGCCGACTTACGAAAATCGAACGATATGGACCGATTCGGGATACCGGTTAGTTTTTTGTGCAAATTTGTTATTATGTTTTTAACCGAAAAACACTTTTATTAATTTGCAGCGTGAATGCTTTATTAAAGCAATGTTTTATTTATTGAACAATATGTATTTGAATTATTAAAAAAATAATTCTGATAATATTCACTGAACCACGGAACAAAATAAGTTTCACATAAAACGAATGAGAAATTTCACTAATCTGAAAAACAGCAGCATCCAACAGTAAGTGACACGTGGTGATCATTTATTATGTATCTACATTACAATAGCAGCGTGGTCCACGTATACGTTGCCGCGTCTTTATTTTGGGGGGATGGGAGTGAGGACCGGTTTAGATAAACAGCTGCTCTATGAAGCGGTGGATGCCATAGAGATCTTATCTTATGATAGATGCTGTGTTATAGTATAGTGTAGAATCCATACTTTAAGAAAAGTAGTAGTAAAAGATGCTGTGTGGAATATAAAAAGACTGAGAAGAGAAGATAGAAAAAAATTTAGATGAGTGGGAAAAAATTAAAAAATTAGAATTCGATTTTGTTTTTGATTTAAATTAGTAACGACCCTCTTTTAACAAATTTTTAAACATTTAACATAAAAAAACAACCTCCACAACCTCTAACTGAGGATTTCTGGTTAGTTTTGATGACATTTTGGAAATTGGTCAATTTTTCGTTTAAAAAAATAATAATCAATTTGCACAAAAAACTAACCGGTAAGCTTTTTTCTAGACTTCATCCCGAATCGAATGCACTTTGTTTCATCAAAATCGGTCCATATCGTTCGATTTTCGTAATGAAATACCTATTTGACTCTACTATATAGATATTCTGTAAATATTATGATTTTATCCTCACTTTTACATACAATTAGTCCACACATATATAAGTTTTCAAGATTAAATATAATAATTTCCCCGCATACAACGATCATCATAAAGACAGTTTGAAGAAGGACAAACGTTCTTTACATTTTCCATTTGACCGAGTCAGGCACCAAGGCCTTCTTGAGAAACTTCCGCCATATGATTTGCGCGTCAACTTTGTCGCTTACTAACGAGTTTTCTCTCTGATAGATCACTGCATGTGGTGGTTGACGGAAAATCCTCCGATACAATGGATATCGAAGCTGGTGTTCCACAGGGATCTGTCCTGGTACCAATGTTGTTGAGGCTCCATATCAACGATCTGCTGGAAGTGCCCACCTGTCCGGTCCACAGCTTTGCAGATGATGGTACCCTTAATACCGCTATCTCATCTAGAGCCCTTATATTATCCAATATAGCCAAAGGAGCGATACAGGGACAGCTTGACGAATTTAATGGTGATCTTGCAAATATTTTGAAATAGGGATCTGATAATCTAATAGAGTTTAATGTCACCAAAACTGAAGCATGCGTGTTCACCAGCAAGGCGGATCCCACAATCCCTAATATGTTGATGTCAAGTACAATTATTCCTATGAAGTCATCCATAACAATGCTTGGAATCACTATCTACAGCACCCTCTCATGGGACGATCATGTGAGGTCCATTGGGAAATCCGCTCCACAAATACTTGGTTTCCTATTCCGTGCAAAGAGCAACTTTACATCCTAGCAGCTCCTCATAATCTACAAAGCACAGATTCGACCTATCCTGGAGTACTGTTCACATGTTTGGAATCCGGCTCTCAAACATACCCTGAAGCTCTTGAATTCTATCCAGAAGACAGCTATTCGTTTGGTCACACTTACGAGTTCATTGTCCTTTCTAGAGCATCGTAGAAAGGTGGGAGACCTTTCCCTTCTCTCTAGATATTTCCATGGTCGGTGTTCATCAGAAATCTCGTCTGTTATTCCACCATGAGATTCCAGATAGACGGACTAGACGAGCTCAAACTAGTCACCACTTCACCATGAGTCCGTCATGTCCCGTCACGCTGTAGCTATATATATTAGGTATTATGTATACTGCTGCATGCGCTACTGCGTCCGTGCGGGACTCGGGTCAGGCGTCAGGCAGTCTCAATTTACTCAATCCTCCGTCCTCGTGCAGACGGAAGTTATATTTTTATGCTAACTGAAAAAATGGACCTTTTTTGCAATACAACTCATACTTTAATTATTACAGAGTAAAAAGTAATAATTAAATTATGTGTGATCGGTAACAGTAGCCTGTTTTTATATATGAGCACACCTGATTCCACAGTATGTTTCATGCTTGGATCGAATCTAATAATTTAAGTAACGTCGAAGTTACCGATAATGACGACGCAAATGAAGAAAATGCTGTTTAACATTACTTTCATTTACATCGATGTAAATATCAATAAATAATATGTTTTTGAAATAAAATAATGTGTATTCATTATAATGGCTATCGGGTTACATTCCCACTTTTTACAGGGATTGTACCGCCCATTATACGTTTTTTATTATTAAATATGAAAATGTATATAATTGTTGATTGAAATGCTGACAGTTGTGAAAACTAAAGAATGTATTCATTCAAAAATAATAAAATTGTAATTTCGGATGCTACAATAATTCAAAGATAACATAAAATGAATTGGTTACTTCATAATGTCAGTTTCCACTTCTGTCAGCAGTGCCCGTTTTTTTTATTTCATCAAACATCGAAGTTGTGAAACCCTTAACCTAGTGAGATCTTTCTCTATGTCTATAAGCTCCAAACCTTCAAGAAAAATACGAATGTTTATCTTCTCTCATTACATTATAGGTTTCCCTCTCGTGTAGTCAAAGTATTTAAAAAAATGAAACGTGTGGCACTCGGGGACTGCCGCGGTAAAGCTATTGCATAGCACTACGCCACTGGAAAAAATTGGGCAGAAAAACATCCACTACCCCTTCAAAATCTTCACGAATTATGACTAAAAAAAATTTTTTGCTAGCATAGAACATAGCTTGCTATGAGTAGAAAATGTTCGCAAAAGATGTTTTCTGTACGATAAACAGTTCCGGAGATATTTGAAAAAAACGAAATTTTTGTTTCAATTTCAACACCCTGTATCTCAAAAACTAAGCGTCTGCATATATGTTAATAGGAACTTTTTTCCTCAAAATCAAATTTTCTATCGACTGTTGAACATATAGTGTAGTACCAAAAGACGCCACGTAGGGGAAACATAAAAGGCGTCACGTAAGAGTATCATCTTGATCTCTATGAAGGGTATTCTGTGACAAGCATAGATAACTCTACTACCGGTATGTAGTAGATGGTTGTCTATGGTGACAGTTACTTGCAAACACAATTTTATACGAAAGTTTTAACGTTCAGATCTCGATAACGCTTCCGGCTCCGGGATTTTCACGTGGCCTATCGAAATTAGAAGGTTCGAATTGTATAAAAACACAATTGCATGAACGCCAGACGTCTTATGTAATCAGCTACGAACACGAACATTTTGACATATGCCTCCAGGAGCTCGCTGCACGTGAGTTAGAGTTTATACATTTTACCTCTATTTTGTTAATTTGGGGCCGTTTCGAACCCCATGCGGCCGGCGCCAGTTGTAATAAAGTATTTCGGGCTATGGGCCGCTAGCTTTTACCCGCTTTCGGTATATTTAAGTAGCTAGAAAATTCCCTTTCGTACGTGGCACGTCAGTTGCTAGTAGGTGGCAGCTGAGAATACCTAAAACTCTTTTAATTAAATTTTCCTATTTAATCGACATTTTGGGGCCCGAGACTATGCTATTTAGTTGGCTCCGTTCATAAACTAACGACATGGAGCGAAAAGTCTTCGTTAAGACGTTCTATGTACCGTAAATTCGCAATTTTCTAACTCGCGAGCTACGCGCTTCTCACGTGAACGTCATTCGATTTATCGAAAATTAACCAATTCAAAACAGTTAAAAAACTCCAAAAAACAAATTATATTCATATTAAACCATTTTTGGATTATGAAGAAGGAAATATGGTTGATACCGTTTATGATTGTCAGTGTTAGATCAAAATTCCAAGCTAAATCACGAATTATTCTTTATGTTTACAAAGTCAATTATTATGCAATTATAACAAATTGGATACAAAATACTCTGTATTATAAGTGACAATAATGCACCCAACAGCAAAGCCATGAACAATTTTTCTAAACATAACAAGTTAAGTATCGTGTATCCTCATACGATTCGATTCGATACAGTCTCAAATATATGAGGAAAATTGGCTAAATTTAAAATCCCATCAAGTTATGTAGTATCCTAACTTTGACTCGAGAAAGGAGGGCATTGCCTCATTTGGAAGCGAAGAGGCATAGGACAAATGTCACACAGTAGTAAAAGCGACACAACCACCCGCGGTTAACCCTTATACACTAGATAGTTTAAACCAGGTGGTAGGAACTTCGGCAGCAAAAGCAACACTTGCGTAGCGGGGGTCGTCAGAGCTTCAATAATTTGTTTAAATCTGATCATGTATGTCTAGTAATAATCCAATATTATAATATGCAATGTTGGACATGTATTTGAACAGGGATTATACTGAGCGGATTGTATTTTCCATGAAGAATATTTTTAACCGATAGAAGTTTGGGTCTCGGACTAGGATCATAGTATTTCCCAAAGAATTTGATGATTAGTGTCAAACTCAGGTTCTGCAAGTGCAGATGTACTGGTGTCACGGAGGCTTGTACATCGCTCATGTTCTTTCACACAGCTAGCTACTGTACGACCTGTTTCACCAATGTACACTTTACTGCAATAACATGGAATGCTACAAACACCTTCCCCTTCATCCTCTTCATTGAGAAGGTACATGCATGTAGTGCCATTATTACATGTGTAAGTGTTACAATAAGTCATGAAAGCAACGATGGTACAATTTCCAAGTCCTAATTATTCCCAGCCACAATCCCCAAGAACCCTGGAATTTTACATGGCAATGAATACCAACCAGTAATCGCATGTGTTCAGCTGGAACCTTTACAAATGACATATGGTTGTTACTTTTCTCTCTTCAAACACTACAACAGTTTCTATTCTATTATTATTATTATTATTCTATTACATGTAAGGAGTAAAGAAATCGTAATCTTATTTGTAACAGGTTATTGAATCAAATGGCTATTTTCATTCAAATACATTGAAAACCTGATCAATCTGGTTCATCTTCAGCTATGACGAAATTTCAGTTCAGCAAACAGACCATAACAGCATATTCATCATCGAGAAAAGTTTTGTAGCAATAGCTTTCTCAGATGAATTTCCCAAACACTGTTTATTTTACTAACTTTTTGAAACTTCCAAATTACTGGATTGCGAGTAACTTTTATAAGCATTCCAACATGTTTTGAAAGAGCAGTTGTCCGATGTGATTTTCTTAATACCATTTAATTATCTGGAAAATTACCAATCTCTCCCTCTCTCTCTCTGTTGCAATCATCACTACCAAACATGTATTCAATCCATTTCCATCCCCAGTCGGCAGCTCCTTTAGGATAGGATACTGGAGAACAAAAATGATCAACTCAAAGTGCACGTATTAGTCGAGTGATTTCACCCAGAACAGTGTTTATTGAGACTGAAGGACTATAATTTGAATTGCTAATAGTAAGAAGTCCTTTGTAGAATTAACATCATCCCGCAAGAACCACATTAAACTTATCTAAACAGTAGTATTGCTATTGATTATATGAACAAACTAGCTGTTGTCCGAGGGTTACTACCGCAGAAACAGCTAATGCACGTGAAAGAAAGCGTTGGCTCCGCCGTCGCGATGTAATTTCCCAAGTTTCAAGACAATGCATATTTCAAATGAATACAAACGGCTAAAAGCGTGGAAAGACGTAAGATTATACTCTATGTCATGTGAAATGAATTGTTATGAAACGGTCTGTCACGGACATTTTGTGACTGTCAATGTATCAGCTGCCTGTCATGTGAACTCTCGTATTATTTGTTATAGCATAGACAGTCTGAACTGTGATAATGGTTCATCACTCTATGGAATTGTCTGTCATGTACTTGACTATATTATTTGTCAAAAACTTCAAAATATATCGAATCCTTTTTTTTACCCCGTTTGGAATTGAGTTTCGAAAAATCCATTTAGGATATTTCGTGATGAGAGTGTGAGTCAGTCAGTCATGATCTATATATAATATATTGTTATGATTTCATTTACTAAACAACATAAAATGATAAAATTTGAACTTACCGAACATTAAAATTAGAAAAGATTAATAAAATATATAAAATATGGAATTAAAAACATTATTAAAAGTTAAATTGTAGATAGTATAAAGTATTAAACAATGTATAATAAAATAAACCAGAATGTAATATAGAATAAGAAGTGTAAACAAGAAAACAGTGAAAGTGGGTTAACGTACAGTGATACGAAAGAGGAAATCATAATTGAAATGATTCCAAGACTATCATAAGATAACACAAACTATTAAAATATGTTATAGATTTAAGATAGAATTAGGAAATTTGAGTTCTATAATGTTATAGAAATGTTATTGATATTTTATATTATGTATTAGATTTAAGAATTGACAAATGTCAAAATTGACATAAATATTGGGATAATCAAGTTAATATGAACCTAATCATAGATTATCTTATACCAAAATATGTGGAAAAATGTAGGCAATATTAATTTAAATAGCAGAAAGCACCATCACTTCAAATAATTTGAAAATCTTCAAATATTCAAAATTTATAGAATCCTCAATTCTGATTGGTCGAGACAATTTAGATATATCAAACAGTCAACAATTAAAAAGTTATGTCAGTTACAACAATGACCAAAGCATCCTTTATTAAGAAAGGAAGCACCTCATTGGTCAGAAATGACATAAACTGGCTTCCTTTAGGCCCTATAAAGAGGAAACAGGAATAGAAATCAGACAATTTGCATTTACATCTAAGATCCAAAGCATCTCCTGCAGCTCAAGTTAAATTCCATAACCTTAGTTTTTGGTAACATCGGAGTACTCAAGTAGTCTCTGTAGCTTCGAGAAGTTAAAGTAACCGAAGCAAGTAAATTATTCCTATGAATCAAGTAGTGTTCCTGAGTATTCGAACAAAGTTTAAGGTTATAATAACCACAGTTAATAAGTAGCATCGTAGAACATCCAGTCTTCGATAACGTTCCAGTATATTATTGAAGAAGTTTTATATCTTAAAAGGATAAAACAAGTTAACAATTTATTATCAACAGTTCCTGAATTTATAAAGAAATAAATAAAAATACCTTGTGTATATGTATATTAGAGTAATTGTTTTTAAAGTGAATAATCAAATAATCAAGAAGATATAAAATCAACTGAAAATTGCCAACATTTTCTATTATATTATTGGATATAACTAAAAGTAAGTTTAATTATAATATCATCATTGTATTGTTATTTGTATATCTGAATGAAAGATTGTCGTTTGTAACTTTGTAAACAAGAATTAATATTAAGTAGTTTTGAGGTTAAACATAAAAATTTTAGAAAATAAAATATAAATCGTAAGATCTGTAACCTGAGATATAACATAGAGTCATAAATATTTAAATATAGAAACTTTTAACATTCAAACAAAATATTGTGTTTAATTCCATATAATATAAAAAGATCATTATCATTCAAATCAAATTCAAAACATTCAAATCAAAATAAAAAGCTAGCCGGAATAAATATTAAATTAAAATTGAACAAAATATAAATCATTAATTTATAAATAAAAAGGTAAAAGCCTTTTTTTTAATAACAATATATAAGCAAGATTGAGGTTTTTTTGCCTAATTGGCCACAAATTCGTGCGAGTTCATTAAGAGATATAGAATCAAACTTTCTGAATCATCAAGATATCTTAGATAATTCAACATAGGATTATAAAGATGAATAAACGTGAAATATTGAACCATATGCGGGATTCGAACGCACATTCCTAGATGTCCAGTCCAGCGTGTTTAACAATTATACCACTTTGGTCCCGTCAGAGTCTTGTATTTTTTGGAAGCCTCTGAAAGAATAGTAGATCATTGATGAACACACTTTTATTCGAATACAGCATATGGTTCTATATTTTACTTTTATTCATCATCATAATCCTATATTAAATTATCCAAGTTATAATTCAGAAAATTCAATTCTATATTTTTTAATGTACTTACATGAATTTGTGGCCAATTAGGCAAAGAAACCTTAAGCTTGTTTATACTTACGCACAACATTTCTCAGTTAGTTCTACTGAATAACACATAATAGCCGGGATGCTGTCTTTGAATGAGTACTGTCAGAGTAGTTGGCAACCATAGTATACCTACACTCCTCATTTCAAAACGATTGAACTTCAGATGAATGTGCGTGAATAGTTGATCAATAGTGGACCATCGAGTCACATTGTGTTCCTCAGTGATCTACTATCCTTTCAGATTATCTAAATTATCTTCATAGTTCAGAAAATTTAAATGTTCTCTTAATAGAGAAAGATTATGAACATGATAGAAACAAGGTTGGCTTTGGGAAATGGTGAATGCGCCGGTAACACAATTGATATTGTTCCATTAATCAAGCATTAAAACGTTCAGAGACGGATTGATTATAACGAGATTTCCAGATCGGGTCTATACGTAGGACAACTCGATAATGGCATATACCGTATACCAGCATGCAAGTTATAGAATAGTATTGTCTATTAAATATGAATTCTTTCATTTAATTTTTAAGGATTTAGCGGTAGTAAGTATTGAATTTGGATTCGACTTGAATATTTGTTGGAATGGTAATGTACAATTAGGTCTTGTTTGTGCAGGTAGAAACAGTTAGAATGTATCTTATTTTTCCATTTGGAAAAATTACATGCATTTACTTTTTTTCTTTAAAGTGTTTGTAAACACTGCAAAACAGTTTGTGAATTTTTTTTTATTACGTCAGTGCAAATCTAAAAACGATAAAATAGAAACTTTTTCGTAAAATTATGTATATACCTACGAGCATATTGAAGAGTAACATTTTTCATTGTACAATTTTTTTCTTACAAGTTTTTTATCGTTATCGTTATTCACTTTAATTATTTTGTTACCTCAATGACAGTTGAAACATCTCCAAATAATGTGTTATTTGTATAGCTATGCGTCCTCTCTCACTTGCAGACTGGTTATCACTATCTGCAGCAGTAAAAGAAGCCGAGGAAGAAGCCTTATATTAAGATTCATCGAGAATTCTGACTCATCTGGTAGCATTTCCCAAAGTGCTGATTTCAAGACATTTACACAATACATTTGACAGAAGATATACACAAAGATAATAGAACAAAATTGATTATAGATGCAGAAGTCTGGACATGAATTTTCTGGTGGGTGTTTGACTTGTCCAAGTCAATCGAGCCGCGATGGGTCATCGTAACCTACCAAGAACAAAATTCGTTTTTTCACGTCAGAAATAAAGAATAATTACATTCGCTCGGTAGGGAACACTTCATATTTCTTACAAGATGGCACTTTACGTGTTGATTAAGGGTCAAGAGGTTTTAGCCCACTATTTGACCAGATTTCTCATCCGTTGAAGTAACATGTGACATATGATAATCTCACAGCGGAAATTTCTTTCTAGTGTATAATCTAATTGTAGAACAATTTTGAACAGGAATACTCCCACGCCCACTGTTAACGATATTCTGTACAAGAGTTTATTCTGTTAACATATTATGCTCGTCAAAATACTTAGTCCTGACCTAATTCGGCTGTTCAAATAGATACGATTATTGCATAATGCGTATGCAGAGGGTTTCATTTGGTAAGCTTAATTCCAAATTTATCACTAAAGCTCGCTCATGAAGCTCTTAGCAGCAAACAGATATTAAATACATAACTCATGCAAATATTTCGGAGAGTGCTTTGAGCATTGAAAAAACCGGAAACATTAAATCGGATAAAACGCCCCAATCTGAAAATATATGGTTCCTCCAATATGCTTAAGGGCACATTTCTGTAAATTAATCCTTTCCTGTACAACATTTCGTTTGTAGACTTTTTCAAATTATATCACAATTTCTCTTATCTTTATTGTGCATCTAACAGAATTATTCTATTTTGTAGAGTTCGGAATTCTCATATAAGACACTCAGTTTCTTCTGTGAATACAAATGAAATGTCTCTCGATAGCTTGTAATTTGTCATCTTGGAAGACAAGCTTGTGCTCTGTTCTGTGGAAATTGATAAAAAAAAGAAATAGATGAGGAGAAAATGTAATTCAAAGTGGAAGACAAGACCAGCAAAAAACACAGCACGATGAAAATGATGAACTACATAATCCTTTTGTAATAACACTTTTTTGCAATAAAGTTGTGCTTATTAACACCAGAAATCTGAGCATTTCAAAAGCTAACAACAGCTAGATATAAAGGCATCTGGAGCAATTTAACCTGAGATTCTAATTAATCAAAACTGGAAGAAAATAGTGAGAAAATATTTCAATATTTAAATAAACTGACTCAAAAAAAGAAGATTTTGGAATAAATCAAGACAAAAATTACAGAAAAATGGTACCATAAGGCAAAAAACAATATAAACCATTTTACATAAGTCTCCGAAATACGTGTTTTTTTTATTTTTGACCTTATTATCTATTTCAAGTAATACTCAATGTTATCATTTTCGATGAATAATGATGATAATAATATTTATCAATTCCGGAACAATTAAATTACTTATATGAATAATTATGGAATTAAATATAAAGCTACCAATACTACTATCATATTTTTAAATTTTGCGAATAAGTAGCGGAAGAAATCCACATTACCATTAATACTGATTTCCAGTCTTTAGTACACCGTTTATGGGAGAGTTTCTACTCTAATAGACACATTTGTTTACATATACAGGATGTTCCATCTCAGACGAGCCACCCCGTATATTTCTTATCCCATAGTGAGTGGGAAAATCTCCCGAAACATGTCGAGTGATTTTGTTTGAGGGACATCTTTTGACGTATATTTTAGGCTTGAACGAGCAACCCCCTAATAGGGGGCGCTTCAACCCCTCGAAATTGAATAGGGGAGAGTGGTTGAGTGATACTTCATTTGAAAGGTCTTGGGAGCCTCTTTACAACGGTGTATGAAAAACGTAAATTTGATGAACCGTTTTCGACAAAAATTAATTTTGTTGCTCGAATGCGCCACCTTGATTATTTTGGTTATTTGTACAATGCACAAGCTCATTTTTATTAAGCCTTTTTTACAAACTTGAACAATGTTCTGAAGATCACATTCGTAAAAAAATTGAATTGTGTTGTCATGCTTACAATGAAAAAAATTAAATCTGCGTGTTTAAATCAAATGTTCAAATTGCCCTCCATTGACTTCCATACAATAATACAATCTTGACTGAAAACCGTCTCTAACATGGTTCAGCATAATTGGAGTATTTGACGACACTCATTTACAATTCGTTGGCATAGTTCGTCCAAATTTTCAGGCTGAGTCACAAAAATCTTGAACTTAAGATGTCCCCACAAGAAGAAGTCCAGAGGGTTCAGGTCAGGAGATCGGGCAGACCACTCCATAGGATCTCTTCTTCCAATCCAACGACCGGGGTATTGCAAATGGAGGTATTGGTGAACTGGTGCGGCATAGTGAGGAGGAGCTCCGTCTTGTTGGAAATGCAATTGTTGTTCAAGTAGTAGAGGATCGTTTTCTAATTGTTCAGTTATTAACGGATCAATTGCATTTTCCAACATTTCAAGATAAATTTCGCCATTTAAATCACCAGGAATAAATAGAGGTCCAATTAGGTGGTCTTTCAAAATTCCTACCCAAACGTTTAGCTTTTCCCGATGTTGAGTATGAGCTTCTCGAAATACATGAGGATTTGTATCGCTCCAAATTCTATAGTTATGCCTAAACACCTTCTAAGAACAAAAAATGGAGGCAACATAAGGAAACGTTATGCTGTTTTTTTATTTATTAGTTTGAGAGAATGTATTATTGTATGGAAGTCATTGGAGAACAATTTGAACATTTGATTTAAACACGCAGATTAAATTTTTTCCATTGTAAGCATGACAACACAATTCAATTTTTTTACAAATGTGATTTTATGAAGATTGCTTAAGTTTGTAAAAATGGCTTGATAAAAATGAGCTTGTACATTGTACAAATAACCAAAATATTCAAGGTGGCGCATTCGAACAACAAAATTAAATTTTGACGAAAACGGCTCTACAAATTTACGTTTTTCATACATCGTTGTAAAGAGGCTTCCAAGATCTTTCAAATGACGTATCACTCAACCCCTCTCCCCTATTCAATTTTGAGGAGTTGAAGCGCCCTCGTTCAAGCCTCAAATATACGTCAAAAGATGTCCCCCAAACAAAATCATTCGACGTGTTTCGGGAGATTTTTCCACTCACTATGGGATAAGAAATATACGGGGTGGCTCGTCTGAGATGAAACATCCTGTATAACAATCTGTGAAGTAATGGCAATGGAAACGCCATATAATATCCCGTGATTGCCAGGAGCCAGATTCTATAGAGATTGTATTGATGGTGGTGTGGTAAGATGTAAATTATACCATCGTACCTTTTATCGGTTTATTGGAAAACACTTACACATACAGATAACGGTTAACAACTAAGAACTAATTAATCACTAGTTGATCATGATTTATAATATCTTAACTTCTATTAACTAATTCTGATTGCTTATGATATCTCTACATAATCTATAAATACATCTTTCCTGAAGATTACATAGTTGATATTTATACGTCATTCCATATTATTGATTCATATCGATGTTGACATGAATGACGTATCAACAATATGGTAACCTTGCTCATGTTGCATTATAACACGTATGGTTTACTTTGTATGTTTTATCAAGTTTTTGATATAACATGGAAACAATTAAACAATGGAGTAATGTTGAGCTAGTTGACCGCAAAAATTGCTTTGGTAACATATAGCCAATTATATGGCTGTTTATATATTCATTGATTCATAACATAATTGGTTATGTGCCTTCCAATATGAAACATATTTGGATTACGTAAAGTATAATTAAATATTTTGAACTTTATTAAAATATTAAATCTTTGATATTTATACTGGTATTTATCAATTTTTCAACTATTTAAAAGAATGCATTCCCCTTTCTCTTTAAAATAACACACATAGCATTTTGAACACGAGTCACAATCGATTTTGTAAATCACTGATTTGTCGAAGTTGGAAAATTTATCATAGGTGTTGCCGAAACCATTTTTTAGCTAGTTCTCACATCTATGAACGGGTTTTATTGCAAATTTATAAAACATTATGGAATTTATTAATTGCTGAAACTGCTGAAAGATGATAAGTGAAACTTCTGAACAATTTGAAGGTAGTGGCTCCATGAGTCGTATTCAAAATGCTATGTGGGTCAAACTAGGAGGAATACTGATCCAATATTTGTTAGTTAAATTATGGGTAGATAATTTGTAAATATTCTTCGTATAGTTTGTCTGGGACCTTAGCTTGAGATAAAATTTGCTACTTGAGATTTTTCTTCTATATATAATATATATATCCTCCTCTTTGTGTAGTCTTTTATCATAGTACTCATTTGATTGGACATCTGGAGAAGAATAGTCGAAAGAATTTCTTTACCTGTGATTTTGAGATTAATTTTTTTTCGGCCTATGACCATTTTTCCTGAATACACAGATATTGCATGTGTGAATAAAGTAATTTTTAATTCTCTCATTTCCAGATACAAAGATCACTTGAAGATTCATACTGATGGAACCAAATCTGAAGAAGGTGTTGGATCAGTTTATAATATCTCCCCGAACACATTTGGAACTCTAAAACTAAGCCCTCGCGCATTCGTTTTCACTGCGGAAACTTGGGCAATATTCCGTGCTCTAATCATATCGGACTCTCAATCATGTTTTCATTCTATTTCCAATTTTAATTCGAAATCTTCACCATTGATTAGTAAAATACTAAATATTATCATTGAATTAAAATCCAAGAATTTTGACATTTCCTTCATGTGGGCGAAGGCTCACTGTGGGCTTGGTTTTAATGAGGGAGTTTATTCACTACTCTTCTCGGATTTGATGTCTATGCTTAGAAAGCACATCTTCTCACAATGGAATAGTGAATCTATATCCACATATAATACCAAGCCAACAAATTACTACACAATATGCCCCACGGCTACTATGAACAAACCTTACATCAAACTTGGCAGAGTGTTCACAACTATATGATATTTCGACTTAAAACAACACATGGTTGCTATCCAGCACATCTACATAAAATTAGTATAATACGCTATTGAAGATCTAATTCATATATTCTTCGCCTGCAACCAATTCGACAATCACCGTGCTCTTCTTTTTTCTGATCTTTCTAATCCAAGTAAATACCCCATTGCATCTCAATTTTTTACTGTCTCTGAACTCTTTTGTGGTATATATGATTCTATGCAAATTTCTCGTTAATTGTAAATTACGAATATAACTGAAAAATTTTGCTTCATTAGCCTACGGTTAGATTTGTTCAATTACCCATTTGTGTTGAACTTAAAATTATTTTCCTTGGTCTTTTCTGTGTTAGTCACCATGACGGACCACTTGGTGTGAAATATATTTTTCTTTTCTCCTATCCTATTGCTTTTTTTTCTATTGTATCGAACTAGGTTTCCTTTTTGATGTGATGGTGATATCTCTGCTACCATTTTGTAGCTGAATGAAAAATGAAAAAAAAAAAACAAGAAGGAATATTATAACTCAGTGTAAATAACATTTTGCACATATAAAGAAAAATAATGATGACGAATCGGCGTTACCCGAACATATTTGAAATACATACAGGTCACATCATTTCTCAAGATAGTTTATTACTCTTGAAACACAGTAATAACAAATATCTAGGTTGATTTTGAAGAACAAATTAAAGAATTAAGATTTATCCCCAACTGGGGATAAATCTTAATTCTTCAATTTACTAATTACAAATAGTATTTAAACAGGCACGTTTTGTTTTACTCTGATGATGACTACTTGGTAGCTGAAAGGTCCTTAGTATCTTAAGCGTATTTTTAGTGGTTAAGGGTGATTGTTTCTTTCTATAGTCTATATACCTCAAAGCAATAACGGATTTAGAGAGGGCTTTTCTATCTTTATTTCGAATTCATCATAGCATGTTTTGTTCATTTACTTAAGGCCAGGTTAAGGTTGAAACTAAATCTGGTCGGGTGAATTGTGACTATTCTTGGATATTAAGACTGTTCAATCAGTTGATAAACCTCTCAAAATTCTATAAAAGATATGAACGGTATTTAATTTTCAGTCGAGAATGTTTCCCTTTCATCTTACCAGGTCCCATGTTCACCAACCGCTCATGAAATCCTAGCTCCCTTCAACCATAAATCAGACAGAAAAGGATAACCAGATGTTTCCTTCACTACAAAATGTAGTGTTATTATATTTATAGTTTATCAGTTATATATTAGAATAACTTTTGTTGTAAGTTGGTACTTGGTGATATGTGTTTCAAAAAGTTACGGTGTTACATTTACAATTATTTCTTAAATTAGTGAAAATCAAACTATCAATAATTGTTTTATTTACACCCCAATTTGGTATATTTCCTTTAACATAATTAAGAATCTCACATTTTTGTCAACGCCTATTTCCAACATAAGCTCTCTATAATTAACAAATGGATCTTTCCAAAGATTAATAAACCACCAATTACAAATAAAAAGACTTCGTAGCAGTATTTTGAAGATTTCTTCTAGTATCGCAGTTAACGTGGCAAATGGCAGGGGAGTCAGATACGTTGCACGTTTCTTTGTACATTCCCCTAGCGCCACTTGCGAACATTGTTGTAACCGATGTCTCCCTCGACGTAAGTGAACAGAATAATTCGAAGAAGTGTCAAAGGCCGGACTTCAGCTCATCTTTTCCGGGCTGGCTGACCGAGAAGCTCGTATTTATATGAGAACGTGAGTCAGGCTATCACGCCTCGTTGCTTTTCAACGTTTGCCACATCTGATATTAGATGGATCCCAGCACACGTGTGATGATATACTTTTCGATCGTGCCATAAATTGAGATTGAGTTTTTCAACTTTTCAAATTCTTGCAGTGTTTCCGAGATTATATAACATTTTATGCTCTTACTTACATGAAGGAATCATAATTTTTAGATGCATCAAAATTGACTTAAATATTTACAAAAATGTTTCTCTTTAAATTTACAGGGTGGGTGTACTTGGACATTTAAAAACGACAGTATCACTATTCCTCGTTTCATAATTCTTATTTCAGCAAAACTTCAGCCAGTAAGCTAATAACTAATTATTCTCTTTCAGATTTCAATATTGTAATGTGATAAATTGTTATTCTCTGCTTACAAATTTCCTGCAATTCATTTATTCTCTTCAAGACTTTAACTTTTGGGTAGATAACATAATCAACTGTGGGATTATTTTGTTAGTTCCTGCTGTTTTAGTTATTTGTCCCTCGATCTTGAGGCCAAGATACTGCTCGCATTGTCTATATTTCAGGGTTTCAACAATCGAGACGTCTTGTTCCCTTTTCCCGTGTCTTGTAGCAGAAGGAATTCCTGGTAGAGAGCTTAGATTCAACTCCACAACGCTCATCCAAGTTGCAAGGACGCTAACATTTTTTTATGGAAATAACCAAACTGTTTGTGATCTCTGCCAAAAATTATTGTTTTTAACTAAAAATTAGATTTCTAATAATTTGATTAAAAAATGGAACTCACAGGTTTAATTTTAACAAATTATTAGAACTTTTTCCATTATTCATTTTCTCTAAGTATTATTCTTAGTTAATTTATTGAATTGAGTTTGTTTGTAAATCAAGATAATTTTGTTCTTGATTATAATTCCATATCATATGAATTAAATTGTTAGGTTAAAACTTGTTTTATTTCCTCTAATATAATCATCGACATTTATCCCCCTCATAATGCTGGAAATTCTTGTTTGAGAACTCTCAAAAAAGGCAGTCCTATTTAATCAAGAATAGGAGGATACATTTCATCACGACCCTTGAGATTGACCATTACCTTGAGCTAGTTGTGATCATAAGAGGCACAAAAGGTTTCTTCGAAACCTTAGAGCCCCACGTTGGGTGCCACTGTTATGCGATTATTGTGTCAATTTCTAGGTATCAGTTTGAAATTTGGTAGATACACTTTTTATGATCAACCATATCCGCAGACGTATTATTACAAAATCTTACAAAACAATTGTATAAACTGGGTGTAGGAATTATTTTGTCCCCTCATTCATGGTGACTTTCGACAACGGACGTTTTCCTTCAAATATGGTGAAGTAAAATTTTATTTAGAATGTTATTACTAATGGTGCATTGGCAGTACAGTCGACACATCAAAGGACTGTCTTGTAAATATGGTAAGATAATATGGAGCAATAGGCACTAATCACGTTTGTGCGAGTCCATGATGGAAGATCTGGTACCAGTTCAAATTCAGATAACTAAAAAGGGTTAGGAAAATGACATAGCAATTTAAGATCTAGATTGTAGTAGATATAGGGAGGCGGACGAAACTGCCTCTCACACCCTAGCAGAATGTCCAGCACTGGCTTCTCTTAGGCTACAATACCTCGGCAGCCCACATATACCGTTTGAAGCTATAAGAGATATCAGTCCATGCAAAATCTCAGCCTTCGACACTGCCTTAGGACTGCTGGACTGATTCGTGTATCAAGGGGCGCAGAATGAAGCCAGTCAAGCGGTCTAAGTCCTCCAAAGCACTCCTTCTTCTTTTCGGCTCACTCACTCCCCACGTTTTAACCCTTTGGGCATATGCTCAGCGTACTGACCGATCTCCTAGCTTTCGTTATAAATCTAAAATAGTTGTACTCGATATCTGAAGAGTATCATTATTACTATTATTATACTGACGAATCTACAGCAACCTGCAACATTTGAAATGCGCGAATGACGCACATGTGCAGTGGCAGCCCACTCTATAGTTAGTGTCTATCTTAACTTGCCGCAGTTCTTTTACAGGCGAAAACAGGTCACTAGCAATACAGGAGTATTAATATCAATAATTGATGGAGCGGGCGGAGGGGGGTCATTGCGGTCACTTAATGTTTGGACCGAAGCACTTTGCACTTCGTGTTATGTGTCAGCTAGTGGAACTCTTCCCACCCACGAGTGTTCACCTATCTACCAGAGGGGAGGTCGCCCCAAGGGTGTTCACCATTCTCCCCCAGGTGATGAGGTTAACACTAACTTTGTGATATATAATTTGAATGTTGACCTAGTTGAGCAGTTTCTAATAGAGGGTGTTCACCTGGCTTCAGAGGTAGGCGAAATCGGTTCCCTCTCCAAAGTGTTCACCAGGTGCCCGAAGTGGACCATCTTCGTATCTAGTTTCTGGGTCTCCTTAGTGTCGCATAGCTTCACCGAGAGTGCTCTGCGTCTTGGTGGATCAGTGTTACGCATCTGCACAGAATGTGCAATGATGTTTCGTTTTTCCGTTGGCTCCACCTGCACAAAGGCGAATCGCTAAGATTCATCTTGTGGAGGTGGCAGTTAAACGGTCCGTGGCCTGTCAGTGTCTATGTCAGCAGTTTGGTATCGGTTTTAACCATGTTCCACACTTGCTGAGACACGTTTTCCCTATTGTGCGGTCCAATCAGTGCTTTCGACTGCCTACAATCGTTCACTAATTTCCACTGTTCCGAGTGTTGTATTCGCCTCAGCAGTGGATTGTCTCTTTGATGTTACTCTTCCAGATAGCCACCGCTGGTTCGGGGCCTATTAGGGGTTCCATAGCAAGGGCTGCCTTGCTGTCTGTGCATATACTGATGTGGGTAATATAAGAGTAAGTATTATATAATATGTTGTTGCTTTGTATTATAAATAATGAGCTCGGAAGCTAAAATGAAGAGAATAGAAATCTTCAATGAAACCGACTGAGCACGCTGATAACAACTAGTACCTAAGTTATAAGAAGCAGGCAGTACAGATTAAAAGAAGCTCAGAAAATCCTCTACGGGATTATTTCATTCCGTCAAATAATGAAAGATGTATATCGAATATTGCGGAAGAGGAAAAAATTCGGAACAAAAGCTATCATAAATGTGAATAATGGAAACTATTTGAAATTGATTTCAGTCTGAATTACTCTCTACGTTGAGAAATTCCATTTGTACCGTTACCGGTACGGATGTACTACAATAAGAATGCATTTCTGTAGACTTATATCATGTTTTAGAATTTACTGAAAATATCGCGTGAGTTGGTATATCAATCTTGTCGCATTGCATTGATAACTGTAAAGCCGGCAGGAGAATTGATTGGACTATAATACACACAGTTGATGGACTACCTGAAGCACAATACGCCACAGTATAAATCTTACCAATATCACTACGGATAATTTTCCCAATACTTAACGATTTCCCATTAGAAGAGCAATAACTCAAGTCACGTTCTATCAGAACTAATAGAGGAAATGATCTATTACCGTTCAATATACATTTAGCTCAGCGCGCAAAGACAGAATAATGCTTCGTCAAAACAGTCCATCCAAACATATGCCTCTGATTGAGAAAGTCTCCTATACATAACATCATGATGGTAATTAAAACTTGATGAGTGATCGATGGTTTCCGAAAAATGAAAATTTCTTTTTGTAACGTAATTAGTTACAATGACAATTTTTTGACAATTCTAACAACCATTCAAATTTTGTCATTTTTTGTCATATGAAACAATTTCACCCAATCATGTCAACATTACACTGATAATTGCATTCAGTGCAATTATCAATCACTATGAAAACACATTTGAGTTTGACAACTTCATTCCAAATAAATTTCAAAATGTCACGTTTTCAATGCGAATGTTCAAAGTATAAATACGCTAATCAAAGAAAAAATTCCCAGAAATACAACCTACAGTTACAAATATATTTGGGGAATATTTATGGAATTTTCCTGCGAACGAGAATATGAATTAAATGAACATAGAAGCTTAGAACAATTGGCGTTGATACTAAAAGATTGGGCGGTCAATATGAGAAAGAAAGACGGGGCCGAATTTAAAGAAGCAACAGTGAAGACAATGTGGAATGTTTCGTGTAAACTTTTGCAAGAAAAGTACTATAATGACTATAATATTATGATTGACCCATTTAACATTATAGTATTTAAACCAGCCCGAGATGGCCGAGATGCAATCAGGAAGAAACTACAAGCAGATTCATGTAAACGTAAGTCCGGTTCCGTTTCGTTAACAAAATAATATTGCTATGGGATGAAAATACTCTTGAAGGTCTTATGCGTAAACTTTACCATATTGCTGCTGTAGAATTAGTGTGGCGAGGAGGAGAGGCAGTTGCTTGTCTGGTGGATTTTTTTCAAATCTAGAAAATTAACAATGACTCCATGACTCCAACAAATCGCATTGAATACAATCCGGTGTTCAATAAAACGTGCGAAGGTGATTCTAAAAGATGTACAAGTAGTAAATGGTCGGTTTCCAATAGTGAAAGACAAAGCTGCCGTGTACGTCTTTTCATAAACTGATATCAAAACGAGGCGACAATATCACCTCAGCACGGCACTGCTGACAAATGGTACGATAAAGTACCTGTTGGGAGAAATACAATAAATAAATGGATTAAATCTGCTGCTGAAGCAATTGGCTTTAATATAAAGGACAAAAAGATGAATCACTGGAATAGATCAACTGCTGTTAGCGAATTGGCAGAAAATGGTGTAGAAGAACAACAATTGCTGAAAAGTACTGGTCATAGCAATCAAAATTCTATGAAACCGTACTTAAATCTAGATCAAGAACACCACAACAAGATCATAAATAATATTCCTGGTAATAGATCTTCTATAATAGAGAACAGCAACGAATCTAATTTTAAGTTAAATTTTAATAATTGTACTTTCACTAACTGTAACTTTTAATAAATAAATGTTTCGTTATGTTGAGTTATAAATTTTTTTTTAAGAAAAATTTCCACCGAATATTCCTCGGACATTGACAAATGCCTCATCATTTTATGACAAATTTATCAAGCTCGTTGCTTGGTAACAGCCCTCAGTCTTCGACTTCGGGCTGTAACCAAAGAACGAGCTTTCGATTGTCATAAAATTATCTCGTCTATTATCAATGTCCTAGTGATATTACTACTGATAATGTATCTAGTCCGGATCGATCAGTAACCTCACAGGCAGCTGTTTCGCTCTTCTCATAGATCTCATCAGCGGAACGAGCAAATTTGCAATGCTACCGAACGATCTCTATTGAAGGTAGTCACAACTGGCTAACAACATGGTAAAAAGATCGAAAATATCTCTCGCCAACTATAAATAGATGACAAACTGAGAAATCGAACAATACACCACATTGACTGTTAGATTTAGATAGATAGATAGTATTTATTTGTTCCATTTATACTGTTTCAACACAGTGAAGAACACGTCAAATAAGATAAATAAAATTTTTAGTGAGATACATATAAGTGACATAGTACATGGAAAATTTTACAATAGTTGAAATGTTTAAAATGAACAAAACGTAATAATTGACATAAGACAAGTTTTCTACAGTTTAAAATACAATTGTTCTCTTGGAGATATTGGTCCAATGTGTAATAGGCTTCTTTGATTAAGAAATTTGTCAACTTCCTCTTAATGTTATTCAATCGTTGCATTTTTATGTTTATGGGCAGTTTATTATATATCTTAATGATTGAGTACTGGACATTTTCTTGGAGATAAGTGTAATTAATTTTGTCACATAATAGATTTTGTCTCAAATGCGTCAAGTATGAATGCTGACTCTCATAATCCCTGAATAATGTCTTACGTTCACAACAATATTGCTTCGTATTTATATACAGGTTGTTTCAGTTTGTTCGTTCATAAACGATAGAAGTTTCAATATAATAAGGGTCTTTCATTTAAAATTTTTCTCTAAATCACTTCGTTTCCGAGATACATGGTGTTGAAGTTTGAAAAATTATTACACTTTCTTCATTATCTTCTAAACAAATGGAGATTTTTAGTTCAAACTTCGTAAACTCTAGTTTTACCGGATGAGACATTTTTTTGATGAAGAAATGTTCTTGGGACTAGTACAGTAGCGTAGTTATGGAGTTTTGCACACATTTAAACGCCTTAAACTTCTACGCCAATGGTCGGAAATTATTATTGTATACAAATTTGAGAACTTTGATTCATTTTCTACAAGAAAGTATCTTCATAAATTTCTTCATAAATTTCACTTGGAGGCTTCCTGTTTGAGTTATTTTGATTTTTCTAATCAAGGTTATCTTATGTAATTTTGTTCTAAAGGCTATTTAAAAAGTAAAAAAATGTCTAAATACCTATTTACTGGTAACGATAAAAAATAATTCATAATAAATGCTCACAACGACCTTCTTGTTCGAATTAACATTTCATTATTTATTTAACCACAAGCTGTTCCAATACGATTCAGTTGATCTTCTCTATTATGAACCGACGTGGCATAAACTTTAACTTTCAAATAACCCCAAGCAAAAAAGTCCGGAAGATTAAGATCAGGTGATCGAGGAGACCATACAACTGGACCACCTCTAACAAGCCATCTTTCATCGTACTTCCTATTTAGCCATTCTCGTACTTGTTTTCCAAATGGTAAAGAAAGTCATCCAATTGTATCCATGCATTTGTTCCCTCATTGAGAGGTGTTTCCCCCCACATGTCTTCGTGATTAATTTCCAAAAATTCGAAAAATGGAGCGGCCGTTAATCTGTCTGGTAAAACGTATAAGCCAAAAATGTTGTTTTTGTAAATGCCAAGCCAGACGTTGACACTGCATTTTTCTTGGAAATTCCTAGATCTTGTACCATGTTTCGTTTGCCCGTAAACGTAAGAATTTTCATTTCTCGTATTGGATTTACAAATTTCAGTTCAAGACACACATACTTCTTTCCAATATGAATCTGTTGAACTCCAACTTCCAGAAATTATACATGAACAATATGAAATTGTAACATCAAAACATCTATATGTTACCCAAGTATGGGGAAACACATTTAATTGTCATGTCACATGGGAACATTAATCATTTTGATTCATTGAAGTCGAATTTGCATGTATATCTTTGAAACAGGAACAAATGAATTCTACATCATCAATAGATGAATGAATGAATGCATGAGGCGAATTAGATAGTCATTTGAATCAATTTATTAATTAAATATTCATAACAATAATTATATCCTCATTAATTATTTTTCATGCTCGTTGTATGATTAATATAAATTCATTCAGTTGTTGCTTAGAAACATTAAATTAAAGACAGGGAATATAATCATTACTGTAGAATTAATAACAATTTGCTATAACTTGTTGCTGCAAGGGAACGTGTAAAATAAGTAGATTTATATATCTATGGTTTCGGCGTTTACGTAGTGTAAATTCATAATACTTCAGAAGTTGGAGAATAAAACTCAAATTTTACACAAAACTTTTAACATTTAATTTAAAAATGCTGACAAATTGTTTCACCACACTGTGGCATTATCAAAGCGAGGAGTTATCAACTAAAGCTAAATCTAAAAATATGTCCTTAAATATCAGGGATCAGAATGTGGTGCAAATTGAGGGATGGGGGTGGATAATGGTGGGAGTGTGTTTACAAAATTGTTAACAAGCGGTGAATTATATGTGTCGATTTGATCATTTAATATTACATTATTATTGTTTTTTGCGTGTTTCAAAATTTCTATGGATTCTAATATATTAAGTTTATGTCCTTTTTCCTGAATATGTAGAATATCAGGATTAAGGGTGAAATTGTGGTTATGTTCTAACAGGTGATTTGCGTAATTAGAGTCTTCTTTTTTGAGCCTGTAACTTCTCAAATGTTCATTGAACCTTACGCTGAAACTGCGTCCAGTTTGTCCTATGTACAAAGCACTACAGTCATCACATCTCAGTCTGTAAACTCCAGATTTCTTTAAGTTATCTTTTTTAGATTTCGAGTTATTAATATACGAGCATAGGTTATTTGTTGTTTTAAAGGCGACGTTTTTATTCTGTTTTTTAAGGAATTGAGATATTTTTAGTGAATGTTTACCTAAATATGTTAGACATGTGAAATTTGATTTTGTATTATTATTAATTTGCGGATAAATTATGCTTAAGGCTTTTTTATTGAGTTTATTTTGGAGTATTTTATTGATTATCTTGACATTATAACCGTTATTTTTGGCAATATCTACGATTCTGTTTAATTCTAAATGGAAATTATCTTTACTTAATGGGACATTAATTAATCTATGTATCATACAATTATATGCTGCTAGCTTATGTGATTGTGGATGTAAAGAAGTGTTGTGTATTGTGGTATCTGTGTGGGTGGGCTTGTGATAAATAATAATTACTTTTCTTTCGCTATTTATCACAAGCCCACCCACACAGATACCACAATACACAACACTTCTTTACATCCACAATCACATAAGCTAGCAGCATATAATTGTATGATACATAGATTAATTAATGTCCCATTAAGTAAAGATAATTTCCATTTAGAATTAAACAGAATCGTAGATATTGCCAAAAATAACGGTTATAATGTCAAGATAATCAATAAAATACTCCAAAATAAACTCAATAAAAAAGCCTTAAGCATAATTTATCCGCAAATTAATAATAATACAAAATCAAATTTCACATGTCTAACATATTTAGGTAAACATTCACTAAAAATATCTCAATTCCTTAAAAAACAGAATAAAAACGTCGCCTTTAAAACAACAAATAACCTATGCTCGTATATTAATAACTCGAAATCTAAAAAAGATAACTTAAAGAAATCTGGAGTTTACAGACTGAGATGTGATGACTGTAGTGCTTTGTACATAGGACAAACTGGACGCAGTTTCAGCGTAAGGTTCAATGAACATTTGAGAAGTTACAGGCTCAAAAAAGAAGACTCTAATTACGCAAATCACCTGTTAGAACATAACCACAATTTCACCCTTAATCCTGATATTCTACATATTCAGGAAAAAGGACATAAACTTAATATATTAGAATCCATAGAAATTTTGAAACACGCAAAAAACAATAATAATGTAATATTAAATGATCAAATCGACACATATAATTCACCGCTTGTTAACAATTTTGTAAACACACTCCCACCATTATCCACCCCCATCCCTCAATTTGCACCACATTCTGATCCCTGATATTTAAGGACATATTTTTAGATTTAGCTTTAGTTGATAACTCCTCGCTTTGATAATGCCACAGTGTGGTGAAACAATTTGTCAGCATTTTTAAATTAAATGTTAAAAGTTTTGTGTAAAATTTGAGTTTTATTCTCCAATTCCTAAGTAGATTTAATTATGTCCTTCAATAGCAAAGGGACAATAATAATATACGTGATTTTCAGTTTTCCCTAGACATAAACAAGAACTCTATAGCGTTCTCTGCGAGTGCTACGATTAAAATCAATAATAAACGACCGAGACCAACTGTTGGAGACTTCCCTTGATGTCATTTATGCCGGCTGAATGTTATCCAGGATTACCCAGTCAAATTATGTTAACTAGCTTGTAAGGAACGTATTGCAACGTTGCAGCGCTGGTGATTAACGCAGTTAACATAGTTCGCCTTCGCCTTGCCATCGAGGCTCTCAGTCAGTACTACTGTTTCGGTTGAATTGCTTGTCTACCTTCGGTGATTACGACATTAGTAGTTCATTTACTAAGACCATTGCATATAATGTAATTGACTCCGATAATGTTACGTCACAACCCCACTTTTCACTGTGGTAGATTCAAATAGCAACTAGTTGCAAAAAAACACGTCATTTCGCTTCGTGTTTTATATAAGATTTTTTATAATTCAGTTGCTACGAAAAAAATAATTGCAATACGTTTCATTTTCAGTTAAGTAGTATCAAAGCCAATTCATGTTTGTTTCTATGGACATAATAATGTAAAAATATTGATATAAGGGTTACCATGGAAAAGCGTCAATGTCAAGACATATTTGTCAACATAACCACATTTATATCCTAATTGTTGTGTTTAAAAATGAGCGAATCTGAGCAGTCCCTACCTTCGAACGTTGAAGAAGTTAACACTCAGTGTTGAAAGGAACCAGGAACGTAGGAATTTGCGAGTGTTTAACTAGTTAAATTTGTATAAATTTGACTCACTGACTATACATCAATTCTACTATTTACCGACTTATTATCACGTTTTATGTGAATCATCTCCAGGATAGATCTTTTATAATAATTGGTTTCTTTATATCTAAGAAATTTATGTTTTTATTTATTTCTATTTCACACAAATTGAAGTTTATAGTGGAAATTGTTTTTTAAATACCGAATTTCATCCTTGGGAACACACATTAGGCAATCATCTATATACCGTTTGAAGAATACGGGTTGAAAATCTAGTGAATTTATTACAGATTTCTCTAGTCATTCCATAACTAGGTCAGCGATAGTAGCTGAAATAGTTGATCCCACTGCTGTGCCGAATATTCGTCCAAAATATTGCATATTGAAAATAAGTGCATCCTGAACAAAAATCCACTGCATTTAAGAATTCACACTGATCTAGAGATGTGTGGTCTTTTATCTCTGCCTGACGTTTTTTCATGCTATCAATGATTATTCGATAGATGTATTATTTCGTGAATTATGTGAATTCTTAGGAAATAGGTCACATTAACACATTTGTTTCATACATTTTTGTCTTTACGTGGGTTTCGCTCTCACGACCATCGTCAGAAGGCGTATCAAAAATAACCACTATCTAAAACGTAAAACGAACGTAAAGACGAACATATATCAATCAGATGAGTTAATGTGACCTACTTCGACAGAATTTACATATAATTCATACCTGGGTCAAGTATCATTCAATTATATTTGTCAATGAAATACACAACATCTAAGAAAATTAATTGATGATCTGTGGTACTGATGGTTTTTTTATAAGCTCATTGAAATGACATTAGTCGTTTACATAAAATTAAATTTTTTCCATTATATTATTAATAGATTTCGATAAATATTTCGACAGATTATAGGTAGGCTCACCAATATTGCTTACAATGGGTTTTGAAGATATATCAGTTTTATGCAATTTTGAAATCCCATAGATATATGGTGCTTGTCCATTATGGCTTATCAATTCATTTTTCATGTCAATAGAGGGCTTAACTCATTTTTGTACCATTTATTTATTAATTTGTTCATTTGTTCTCTTTATAAAATGCAGCCACTTTCGCTTCAAATCGGCGTCGAATCGATCCAACAGTTCTGCATAAGACTATACCGTGTGCATCCCAAAAAACTGTCGCCATAACTTTGTTGGCCGAAACCAACTTTGGCCGTTTTCGGCTTTGATTCGCCAGGACAACTGTTTCGACTGTTCTTTGGTCTCTGATGTGTTGTAATGGATCCATGTTTCGTCCATGGTTACGAAACGGCGCAAGTCCTTCTTATCGCGCTTCAACATCGCCAAACGCTTGTAGTCAATAGAGAGCAAATGCGGCACACACATCTGGCAGATTGCTTTCTCATATTCAAAAACTTATGCAAAATGTTCCGTACCCGTTCGGTTGAGATATCGATTGCCTCAGCAATCTCTGGCACTCCAATCGTCCAATATTATACCATGGATGTTATTGACGATTTCTGACTTTGTACTACTACAACGAAAATCAGTAAACCAGTTGTGAATCGTTCCAATCAATGGTGAGGAGTCCCCATAATGTTGAACAAGCGATGCTTTGGTTTGCGTAATGTTTTTTACACGCAAGAAATAATGTTTAATCAAGACGCGAAATTCACTTTTTTCCATGTTTACAAACATCTTCAAGGTTGTTTGCTTTCGATCGCTGTCAAAACCTAACTGAATGACATATCAGTAGGAAAAATTTAATGCGATCTAGTTGAAGTTGTAGCAAAGCTCTGAAATCTTGAATAATTATTTAATGAGAAACACGTGGATTAGTAGTACATTTCAGATTTCGTTTATATTAGTATTTCGAATCGATAATTCCGAATAATTATATTTTTGTACAGGAAGATACATAGTACCGGGCATTGACATCCGTGTAGTTTAAGTGTCAGATTTGCATATGGTTCCATTCATAAGTCGCGTATATTTTGATTCCATTCAGAAACGTGTATTTTTCGTGTCAACAAAAGATATCGGAACAGGTAACCATAAAAACGGCACAACATCGAGGAACTGGTGGACCATCATGAGCGCGAAATGAGCAAAAAAGGGCTCGGCTGGAGCTGGTGGTGACTTGACCAGCACCTCGGTTGGTATAAAAGAACGCCTCGCAAGTGTTGAGGATCATGGTTATTAGAATTATTACGAATACAGTCAGTCAGTGAACTGAAGTGTGAGTGAACCATTCAAACCGCCGAAATCAAAAAGTAAGGGTTCCACCAGTTACCATTAAAGTATTAGTGCAAAAATAGCCATTATTAATAATACTCACATGACTATTTGTTGGCAAGGCTATAATGAAGAAAATAGCCTGTTTGGATCACTTTCTCAACAATTATTGTTTCTGAGCTTCCTTGTGCTTCCCCCGGGTCGGGATAAATAATTATTATACAGAGAGAGTCGATTATTTATTTATGTTCAAGCTATAAGTAATCTTATTATTGGGAAGTTCCGTGTTTATCTAAATTGACTTTCTGCAACAGCATTCAAGTAGTCAAGAAAAGACCAAGTATTAATTGCAATTAAAGCCTGCAATTCTAATACTATTCAGTCTGCCCTGTTGACCCCTGGTTACTTACTGAGACCCTGGGACAAGGCTATCCATAGATGGCACAGTGATACGCTTTGTGGTAAGGGCCCTCAACGAGGAGTAAACCTTGACAAAAATCTGCGCCCGAGAAACGAACATAAAAGTCGATCGGATTCATATCTGGGAGACTTAAAGGAATATTGAAGCCGTAGTAAGAAAAAATCGCCAAAAAGTAGCAAGGAACGTCATAAAGTTGGTACATCACGAAAGTCATTTGTGTGATTTTCGATTGTGGCGCCATCTGTTTTATTTTTCAGGGATTTTTCACCTTGCCCTCGTACTTCTATAACAGTTTGGGTGCTTCGATTTTATTTCTACTTTAGTAAAACTAGCAAAACACCTATTTGAACAATCCTCAATGGATCTCATAAATAATAAATAATCAACCTTATACACAACAAAATAATGTTAAACGAGTGAGGACCTTTCGGCCATTATCAAAGGAAGATAAATTAGAAATCGAAATGTGCTTGTTTAAATGCTATTTGGGGATAATAATGCAAACAAGGGATGATACCCCCAGCTTGAGATAAAATATTGCAAATTTAGAGAATGAATTATGGAATTTATTAATTACTGAAGGATGGTAAGTGAAACTTCTGAATTTTATCGAACGATTTGAAGGTAGTAACTCCTATTTGGTTAGATGTTTGCGTTCCAATTTCATTTTTCGTTTAGAAATTAAATTATTGATCAAAGATTTGTTATAAACATTGTCCAACGCAATTTGCTGAAGTTTCTCAACTTCCACCATCTTTTATAATGTTAATATCAAGGAAAGGAAATCTGCTTATCTGTTTCTATTTCGACAGTTTATCAAATTTGCTATTAAGCGTGTTCAAGAAGCCATGTAAATCAAAATCTTTACTTATAATCGCGAAATTATACTTAATGGGTCTTGTTGTTGTAACATGCTTTAAAATACAGCACACGGTCTGATGCACAACGCAAAAGACTATTATTTACGAAAACGTTGGTTTAAAAGTGCAATAAATCTTTCAGGATTCACGTCACCGTTACAGTGACAGAGGACCTTACCTGATCCCACACAATCGTTCTCAAAGAATACCTCGCCTCACCTGTTCCTGATACGAACAACTCTCTTCCATATATCTTTCCAATCCCCAGAGTGGCCTATACAATTTATTCACTAACATGTAGTAAATGATCCTGTCTGGTCGGAACATTGCGTTGGTAGATTATTAAACTTTTTTATTGAAGTCTGTGTTCGAATTTCATCGTTCTAAAAAACCGCTCTAGTTCAGTAGATTATTTTAATTACTGCCTGTTTTAGCGCATAACTTATTAATTTCGTTCGACGTTCAAACAATTTCGGAGCTGCAACTGACAGAATTCATCTAGAAACGAGAACGGCTTTCCTCCGATTTACTATAAGCACTAAGTTCGAGTTTAATGAGGAAACATTATATGCTGTTAGGACGTACCGTCCACTTTTTGCTCCTGTTCTGGCCGCCTCTATTCAAATGAGGATTTCGCAGATTTCAATTAAATTGGTCCACACTCTGAGTACTCTCTACACCAATATATAACATTATTCCTGCTACCTTCTCCTTGATTTCCCTCACTATACTTGGTGTAAGGGAAGTATTGATCGGGACAAAAACGAAAATCCGGATTTTCCCGCAAATATTCATTTTGAGTCTTTCTGAATCCCTCTAGACCAGTGATTCTCAACCTGTGATACGCGTCCACCTAGGGGCCCAAACCTGAACAGTGATTTATTACTAAATTGTCTTTTGATTTCACCACTTGCTGTCTTCAAAGATTTGTTATTCGGCAGTTGAGAGACCTTCGGGAGTATTTTGAGTCCCTAATCCACTCGTAGCTTGCTTTTCAATGATTACCAACACAACTTCCACATGTTGTTTTCAATCTTGTAAGTTTTAGCACATTCATCCACATTTGCAAACATTTCTGGGTTTTTTTATTTCACATTTCTACTCCACAATTCTTTTTTTAAAAGCAATAGCTTTATCACTCGTATCCAACCTATTTGTGTTTGCTCCTTAAAGTTGAAGAGTCAAGTTATTTAATTTTTCGAATATGTCTACAAGTAGCTCAATTTATCTTGAATAGTAGACTTCTGCGGCTAGCTAATCTTGAAAAATCTTGGCTTCCGGATGGATTCCGCCTCACAATAACACGACTTAATACCGACGTTTCGCCAACCATTACAGGTGGCATCTTCAGGGCAGGCTTGAGGCTTGAACTGGAACTGATTCATCTGGTTTCTGCAGCCGTATTTACTGTAGGAAAAAAATCCTTCACGCTAACCAGTTCACTGCCTTTATTCCGGTGGTTAACTCCGTTCTGGCACTTGACCCTGCCGTTGTGTGATCATGTGGGCAGTGGAATTCTCGAGGATGGGTTTCCAAATGTAGGGAAGCTAATATCCCGAGTCACGGTTTAGATTATTTGGATGTTTTAGGATTTCTTTAGCTTCAAGGATTTTTCGCTGATAGAAATGTGGGGCTTGGGCTAGGATTTTAGTATTTTCGAAAAGGATTAGATGATAAGTGTCAAACTTTTGTTTAGCAAGTGCGGATCTACTGGTATCATGGGCCTTATACAGCGCTCATGTTTTTTCACACGAGTAGCTACTGTACGACTTGTTTAACTGATGTAGACCTTACCGCAAGAACAGGGAATGTGAGAGAGGAAGATAGGTATCTTTGATAGTTTTCAAAAACTGAGATAGTTGTGGAAAACCGAGTAGAAATATTAAGTTTTGTAAGGACTTTGGAAATTCTTTCTGTTATATTTTCAATATATGGAAGATAGACAGTGAATGAAGCAGAGGGGGGGGGGGTTGTGCCTCAGGTTGATTTGAAATTTTAGACAAAGTGTATTTCTTTATGGCTTTTTGAACGTTGTAATAGCTCAATTTAATCAAAAATATATCATCTCGAAACTTCTCGGCTTTCGGTCGGTTTTCCTCTTGTAGAAAAAATGTCGTTTTCATCTCTTAATTCGTAAACACGTTTCAAAAATCTCCCACGTGATAACCATCTCGCCTCGCAATAACATAGTAATGCTGAATGTACTGCACCTATGACGTTACAAAGTGCAGAAAAGATTCTTGATTTTAGTGTCTATGATTTACTACGGTTACTACCGTCGTTAGTGCAATATTCAGTCCAGAATTCATTTCTTTGGAAGCCAGAGCTTCTCTATGGATCATGCAATTTGTCCAGATACACTGTGAGGATTTCTGTTTCACAAGTGCATGTTTACTTTGGAATCTTCCAGACATTATACGAGCACTATAAGTGCATATTCCGAAACAATTATTCCACTCTGTATTTACCTCGTTTAGAATATCATTTAAGATATCAAATAATGCAACTGGAAGGACAAGGTGGGATGAGACAAGGGTGTGCTACAAGAAGGTTTATTTTCCGACCATTCTGCGCATGACGTCCCTCTCGACTCAAGACCTGATCTAACGGAAAAATTCGTCTATCTCCTCTCCCAATATTCCACCTCTGGCTCACACGATGTTCGTCGAACATTATAGGTTTTCTTATGTTTCACGTAGTCAAAGCATAGAAAAAAAATCAACCGATGACTTTATGTCATTGTTCACAAAGTCGTTATAATCTGTTCAGATTACGCTGCCTCAAAGGGTATTTGATCAAAATTGTGAATATTTCAAGACCTTTAATATGACCTAATCACATCCTGATTAGCATATATATCCAACACGGCACCTCATTCAATATTGTTCAACGACCGCCTGAAATAGTACACGGATCACGGAGTCCAATACCAATGTTCATGTTTCGAAAGCCCGCTTTTTTATGATAATTTACTTCATGTATCCTCCTTAGTGTAGGTAACGTCGTTGAAAATAGCTCTCATCTTACCACAAGGTTCTCCCGTATACTGGCACGAAATGCCCACTGACATTTATTTAGCGAAGGATGATGTTCTCATAAATTTGTCACTCTCCACCGCCCCCGCTTCAACGATATTAGGGATCCTTTTCAGCGTTACGTATATCTTCTGAAGCAACTATACGCATCAAAGTTTCCCTCATAGGCTTTTGGCTTATTTCATTAAATCCTACATTTCGTTAGGTTCTCGTCTGTACATATTTCCCTTCATACAGATATTTACGAAGATATGGCCTTATTAATATGAACATATATTTAGATACGTCTTTTCTTATTTGCATCTGAAATACGTGTACGTGGTAAATAATAATCTTACTACTAAAAGACCAATGCGTTCACTGATATCATTATATTCATCGCGTATTTATTACAAAATTGTAGAAATAAATACGTGATCAGAATTATTATATTATTAGGTATAGTATAGTTCATATTGTACCGTTAACCCTTACTGCAATAAACTAACTAGCTGATTAAACCTTATTGCGTTGGATCCAACATGTTTAAACCGCAAGAAATGGGTAATCTGCACCCATTTCTTGCTGTTTGAACATGTTGGGACCAACGTTTAATCAGCTAGTGGCTTGAAAATACACCTAAAGAGCATTTTACACTAAAGGGAAATGATGATCAATTAAAAATAACATTCTATTTTATTACTTAAAATAAAATAAAACTATGCGTGCGCTGCATTTTTGTGTGAAAGTTTCGTAGAATAAGCTTTGTCTGTTACATTCACGTGTACCTGTACAGCCCTACGCGTTGACCCGTTTTTAACATGTTCCACTCATTTTGCAAGGCCCAAAATTAAAGAACTGCTTGACAGTAGTTTCAACAATACACTGCCTGACAAAAATACTATAACATCAGTGGCGCACCTTCTTTCTTCTGATAGACTGCGCCTTCCCTATTCTACGTATAGCAATATCAGTGTCAGTCATATCCACAGACAACATAGACTACGCATATCGCAGAAATAGCATGAAAACCAGTGAAGCCAGTTGGCGTGGATTACGGGTTACGAGCGGAAGAGCTTTCAGATATATTCGGGACACGTTCTGGTTGTTTACTGAATTGACAGAACAGGAGCGTATTGAGTTTAATAATAAAATAAAAACTACTATAGGTTCAACACCGAAATGCTGTTAGCAAACATATACAAAACTACTTAATCGTACTATGTTTTTTAAAATAGAATACGTTTTTAAGGAGGACCTAATTGATGGAAAGCGTTACGCGACAGCCGTTACGTGAATTCGTAACAGGTCTGATTGGTCGAGACCAATAGGCTCCTCCTTCTTTTATACCAGCGCCAAAGGAGCGCGAAAACAACCGAGCGTAGAGGAGTGTATACGTGCGCTTTCCTATGCTTAATACACTACTTGTCTACTCTATATACAGAACTCTTTGCATATAAGACAGTCTACTAAGTACGCACACCTTGTTCAGAATTATCAATTTATTCTTCTTTATTTGTTGAGAAGAGAGAACATTAAACATATTCTATGTTATTCGTTTTTATCTAATAAAAACTGTACATTTTTTTATTAATCACACTACAGATATATTTAATGTGGGGGAAATATTATTCCTTCTAATATTCAATTTGACTTCTATTCCAGTCTATAAGCTGGGGATTTTGATCGACTTTTAAAAAAAAAACAAGAGGTCGCTTCAAAAAACTCCTTTTTGCATAATGTTCTGTGGCCGATTTGAATCATTCGTAAGGGTTGATCTAAGTGGACACGGCCTCCCATTCCTTTACGCTAAATTAACCTTATTTTCACCCTCTTTTTTGAGATAACTTCGAATTTATTTAAAAAATGTTTTTTTTGGGTCGCTGAACATGAATCCGAGGTCTTTTTCCCGGAAAACTCATTCAATGGACTGAAAATCAGAGAAATTTCGTCATTTACAAACAAATTTGCTCATTTTTCACGCGATTATCGTTTTATACATAAAAGATGTTGGCAGTCGCGTATTTCAATCCAAAGTAGACCAAAACTATGAAAATTTGTGGAAAACTGGAAAACCTGAAAAGAAAAACCTTTCCACGTCATTGAAATTATCGTGTGACAAGTCGCTATAGGGTTTTTTTGTGGTCACGAATTTTATAACTAAAGAATTGAAAAATATCATTTTCCGGAAAAACGAAGAAAATTTTTTTATGAAATCTTAATTTTTTGAGTGTCGTGTTGATTAGTATTTGTGTTTTCTATGCATTTTAAATTACAAAAATTAGAAGTAATGTCAAAAAAACAATTGTTTGAAAATTCCAGAAAATCGAAGTAAATTACAAATTTCAATATTGTAGTATTCAACAAACAGTTAGAAACTTGTATGAATTAAAACAAAGATGCTTGTATTTTTTTAATGTTCCTTCATTTTCCACATAATCATAATGTTATTTTCAAACGTTTTTGATGTCAAATTCGAAATTATCGACCACAAAAACCCCTATAGCAACTTATCACATGTTAATTTCAATGACGTGGAAACATTTTATTTTCAGGTTTCGACAGTTTTCCGCAAATTTTCCTAGTTTTGATCTATTTTGGATCGAAATACGCGACTGCCAACATCCTCTATGTATAAAACAATAATCGCCTGAAAAATGCGCAATTTTGTATGAAAATTACGAAATAACCCTGCCCATTGAATGAGTTTTCCGGAAAAATGACCTCGGATTCATGTTCAGCGACCCAAAAAACCATTTTTTTATAAATTCAAAGTTATCTTGAATGAAAGGATGAAAATAGGGTTATATTTGGCGTTTAGGGGAGAATGGGAGGGCGTGTCCACTTAGCTCAACCCTTACGAATGATTCAAATCAGCCACAGAAGAACATTATGCAAAAAGAATTTTTTGATACGACCTCTTGCTTTTTTTCAGAAAGTTCCCTAGCTTATTGACTGAATTATTCGTACGATATTAGATTAAATACACAATAGTAAGGGAGAAGACTCAACACTGTATGTCCATTTTCTGTTGCTTTATTAATTTTGAAAACCCTAAGACTTCTTAAAAATTCCGTAAGTTTCTTCAATATATATATTATTAATCATTACGTATGCACTCTCAACTCTGGTGAGTCAAAAAACTAGATAGTACTTCACATGATGTTCCATTTAAGCAATTGTTATTTCGTTGAAATACTCAAAACGCGATGTACAATTGTTTTTACCGATTTCACCATTGCAATTAGCGACAAAAATCCTACTATTTTGGTAACTGGGCCGACACCGTAGGTATAAAAATAAAGAAGTTATCATTGGTGCGCACTAAAGCTGGGTCATCCTGTGTATACTTCATGGTAAGTGGTTACTATGGCAATTTCACTCGAGGTTGAAGTATGAAATAATAAAAAGAAAAGTTTGTGCTGAGAATAAAAGGGAAAGAATAAAATATGAATTAATAAAACCAGAAAGGAAGATAATATCAAGGCTTAGACATGTCAGAGAAGGGCTTAGTTAAACTTTCAAATCCGTCCTTAGTTTCCTGAAGCATTGTGAGCATTAGAGGAAAGTCCTGTAATTTACTTACAGTTTCTAGATTCTTAGAGGAAGGGTAAAATAAGTCCTCATGATCTAGTGCCTCACGAAGTCAGTTGAGTTAAAATCACTTCCAGATCTTCGATGATTTCGTTGCCGTGGAACTACGAGAACATTTTATGCTACAACTAAATTCAACAACCATATGAATGAATCTTCTTCCGGAAATTATAATCAGAATTGTCATTAGCATCCGAGTTTAGAGAATATTTCAAAATATGTAGTTTTTCATAAATAATTTTACATCTTTTAATAAATAGTTTTCATTGAAAAAAATAATTTTTTTGCTAAGTTTTTGTTTAACTTAACGGAGTATATTTTGCCGCACCTTATACAAGATCCTATTTGAAACGGGTTGCAAAACGTGAACTGGGTACTTAGTTTTACACTATTTTCTTTTTTAATGTGAAAAATTTCTTTTCTAATGGATATCTTTGAAATTTTCCTAACAATACTTTTTGGCGATTGCTTCTTACAACGGCTTCAACACTCCTTTAAGTCTATCAGATCTGATTCTAATTGACTTTATGTTGATTTCTCGGGCACCAGATTTTTGCTAAGGTCTACTCCTTGTTGAAGGCTTCTGCTGGGGCCGTCAGCACAAAACGTATCACAAGGCTATCTATGGATAGCTTGTCCCATGGTAGTTTCAGTGGAGTAGGTAACCAGGGTCCAATAGCACAGACTGAATACTATTGAAATTGCAGTGTTTAATTGGAATTAATACTTGGTTACTTCTCGCTTACTTAAATGATATTCCAGAAGGTCATGTTAAACAAACACGAAACTTCCCAATAATAAGTTTATTTATGCAGAAAGTTTTAACATTGATAAATATTTGACTCTGTCGATGTGATAAGAAATTCATCCCGACCTGGGGGAAGCACAAGGAAGCTCAGAAACAATAATTGCAAAGAAAGCGGTTCAAGCTCGCTATTTCCTCATTATAACCTTGAAAACAAATAGCCATGCGGGTATTATTAAAAACGGCTATTCATACACTAATTACTATCATCAAATTGCTAATCGTGCATGGGATACTCAAGCAGAGCAAGGGGAAGCAGGTATTTGAGTTGTAGTGGTTCCACCGCAATACCCCCACTACGTCCTCGTAATATCAGTAATCTTTTTGTTACATTTCAATTATGGTGAATACTGAGATTTATTTATCCTGCACTTCTTTCAGGTTAGTAAGCGCAGATTCTCGACAACGGACTCACCGGTAATTATACGACAGTGCGAGGCACTTATATACTACCCTCACATGATTTTGGCAATTGTAACTCTTACTCCCGGGTAGTCGCAGCGTGTTAGAATTATAATCACCTCGTCAGTATACCACTTTACTTTCGGGTAGACACAGCGTGTTTCAGTGGATATTACGACTATCGAACATACATCCCCCTTCAAAGTCTACTTCCGGGTAGTCACAGCGTGTAGACCATGGCGGTGGACTATCCACGACGCACCCTTATTTCCGTTTGGACACAGTGTATATTGGTTAGTCGTGATTCACTTTCATTGAATTCCCCTTTCAAAATCTACTTCCAGGTAGTCACAGAGTGTAGACCCTGGCGGTGAACTGTCTACGACACACTCTTATTTCCGGGTAGACACAGTGTAAATTGGTGTGTCGTGATCCCCTTTCACTCTAATCATTCACACCTTCTGGCACAATATAATTACTTAATAAATTCAATTACACGTTTATCGGTATAGAAGACAATAAATTAGTTTTATCTGAATAGGATAAACTTATCAGGTACAACACAACAATTACAATTACCAATTAAACGATATTTGATATTACAGGCCGCCGTACCGCGAGTAAAACAATGTAACTCAAAGTACCAACTCAATTAGCAAAATTAATATTCACCTGATGTAAATAAATAATTAATAATAATAAAATTCAATGGTAACTGGAAGAACACTCATTTTTCGATTTTGGCGGTACAAATGATTGTTTCCACTCACTCACTTGCTTTCTAAGGCTGTCTAACTAACTGACTATATCTCACACCACTTGCGAGTCGTTCTTTTATACTAATCGAAGTGCTGGTCAAGTTACCTCCACCAGTTCGTACAGACACTTTTTTACTCATTTCGCGTGAATGATGATCCACCAATTCCTAAATTCTGTGCCGCGGGTTTATGCTTACATCTTTTCATCATCTTATGTTGACATGAAATATGCACGGTTTTGAATGAAGTCAAACATTCACGGTTTATGAATTGAAATAAATGCCAATCTGACCCTTATACTACACGGGTGTCTAGACTCGGTACTATCTATATTCCTATACAACAATATATTTATTCAGAATTATGAATTCTATATACTAATATAGCGGAATATTTCAAAATTCATGACCAATGTACGTGTTTCCCATTAAATAATTATTCAATATTTTTGAGCTTCGTTACAGTATCTAACCAGTATATGCCAATTCTTTCGGCACACCATCTCACTCCGTTTTAACTTTTTAGGCATATGCGCAGCATACTGACAGACCTTCTAGTTAAATTGTCCTCATTGCGAAATACACAGGTCATTTTCAACATATTTGAACCGTCAAATTATTGATTAGCAATTCTGAGTACACTTTTTCAAGGTCCGAATTCAATTGAAAAGCATTAAAGTATATTATCAAATTATCAGATCAATTTTTTGGTTTATATTTACTAACTAAACTTGATTATATGTGTAAGCTTCTTCTTAATGACTATGTGTTATTCTGTGTCTATGTTATCAGAGAACAGGTATTGTTCCCTAGAATGTCGACCGACACTCGTAAAATGATATTGCCTCATCAACAGAAAATAGCCTCTTACGGATAACATTTGTAAAGGTTGGGTTAGTGGTTGAAATTCAAAGTATCAGGAATTAATTCTACTCCCCAGTCGTTAATCTTGGTATGGTGAAGAAGGAGAGTAAAAGTTTGGAGAAATAAGTCGTTGGAAATTAAATTACATAAAGACTAATCGTGAGTTGAAATCCTTTGAGACGTATTAGAGTTATACCTAGATAAATCTTTCTTCAGAATCACTATGCTGCTTACCGTTCTAGAAGCGACGATACAAACCAGATATAAGTAAAACGCGTGACTACCATATTATATGTAATAATATGGTAACTACTAACTAATTCGAAATGGATTTCATCATTACGCATAGTATTTATTTTGTTCACTAGAACATTAGAACATTGAAGTTTATTTCCATAGAGATAAACGTTAATTTTTATTTTATACTCGTAATTAACACGATTGGCATTATTGATAAGAGATAATCACCTTTATCCACTAAAAATACTATTAAAGTGCTGATGACGTTTCGGCTACCAAGTAGCAAAATTCAGAGAAAGCTTGCTTGCTTCTTATCAATAGTGTCATAATAATATATCCACAGTGTGAACTCTTTCATAGTTTATTAGTGATGATTGGCACGTTTTTAGTTGAGATGGTAATTTGATACCCCACTGCCCTACAGAATCCTAAGATCTGTTTTACGCTTAAATCCTTTATGCCATGACCCGTGATGATCCCCGAACCTAGCCAGGTAAGCCTGGTCCGAATGAGCGCAGAACATTCGCAAAGAAAGTGGGTTGACGACTCCACTTTGTTTCCCTCGCATCTCAGCGAGAGTATCTCGCTTGCCCTTAGGTGTACCTCATTGCCAAGCAATGCTTTGGCAGATCGGCAGCACGTTCAGTTTTTTATAACGAATATTATTTTGCTGGTTGAGGATTTACTCAGATCTTCTGGTAGGAGGCATGTCTTAACGAACATCTCAGATTTTTTTTCCAGCTGGGTATTCACATAGAACGTGTTCCGCCTTTTCATCGTAAGCCAAGCCAGGTAGCTCAGTGGTAGAAAAATCGATATTCTAATCACTGTGGATGCTGGTCGCGGGTTCGAATCCTGCGACTGCGGAATTTTTCCGATGGCCCGAGAAAGTGGTGCGGCAAGATACAATGGGCTGTCAAGTCCAAGTGTCATCGAGACTGTCCTGGTTGCAGGATCGAGCGTACCACTCGAGGTGGAGTATTTAGTGGGTATATCTGAGGTGATTAAGTTCGGGACTCAGTGACTCCCGCACTACCTTATGGGATGTAACAGGACCATAAGGTGCCCATAAAGGATTTCAAGCACCTCCCAAAGAAAAAAAAACCAAGCCTTCGTGAGTGGTGTTTTAAATGGCCATTTCCTGTGGCTAGATCGATTAGAGTACATCGGTTTATAACCTGCTTTGCTCTAGGAGTATCTTAGCTCTTGCTCCGGAAGGGTTTGTAATGAACGCTTCAGAGATAATGTCTGCCAGTACTGCAGTATTCTACTTTCAGTCCAGGGTGATATAGCTATTTCAGCTGTACTTGCAAATATGCCACACTGGCACAGCCTTCATAAACTACCAACCCATAAGTAAAAGCAGCGATAAATCTGCATGAAGGCTGTCTAGAGAACGCACAGCTGTGGCGTTTACTTGTTTACTATGCTTATAGGTTGTTAAACCATAGTTTTCCTGATTAATTTGCATGATATCCAACTAAAAGTTTATGTGAAGTGAGATATTAGTGATCATCAAAAAAGTAATTTGTCGATGCCTTCTGTCTGTTCACCTTGTCCCCGTCTGATGAGCCACAATCATAACAGGGGTACTTCCTGTAACATTATACGTTACTATGTCTAATAATTGCTTGAATAATCTTAATAACGGTTTCCGCTCGGAATAATATATGTTTAAACTTGGAAAGAGACTATGACTGACATCTATGTTTTAATAGAAAATTGATTATGCAACTTGCGCGAAGACTCGAAAGAGGTCTTACCACACGCTATGAGATAGGTGACTAAAAAACGGAAATGATCTTGGTTGTTAATTCTATCTCGGAGAGTCGTAATTTTATAGTTTATATTATTTGTTATTAATTCGCTTTATTGAAAGATTATTATCGACAGTGAACACGTAATTTGATGTCTAATTTTAACTAAACCTAGTTGTAGATGTGTATATTCTCTGATCAATGATATTTTTCTATAATATATGAATATCGACTCATCCACGAGTTCACACCAGATCACTTTTGCTTGCTCGAATCTTAATTATATAATCAATTACTGTATTCTTTCTCTCATCATTATTCAGAATCTAATTTGTCAAGTTAATAGTCAGAATGGTTTATGTCGTTATCTAAGCCTTGTTTTACCTAGCAACTATTCGCGTGGTTGCGTGGTATTCCGTATCTCCTTTCCTTAACCTTCCTCATATGAATTTGTAATGGATATGTCTTTCTAGGCTCGTCTAGTTGAGATAACGGGATAATTATTGATCTGGGTGAACTTAAATAAAGCCGAAATTCTCATTTACTGCTTTATGAGATCACCGAGTAAATCATCTGATATTGCTTGAACAGATTATTCATTTAGAATCTATGAGCACAATTTCAGTATACTGTTCTCTGTAAACTATTATCTAATTGTTCTCTTGCAAATTTCTAAATTAATTCACTCATATTTTTTGAGGCTACCATTTTTTTATATCATTTGTAGTATTAATTGTCATAGCTTCAATTGTATTTCACTAGTTCTCTTCAAGATTTCGATCCTTTTAATAATTTTGAATATACAATTTGGGAAGCATAATCAGTCCTTGTCGCCAAGGTATTGCTCGTATTGTTTGTATTATAGAGTATGAACGATCGAGATCCATCCTTTTTCCCGTGCCGTGTTGTAGCGGGAAATTCCTGGCGGAGCACTTCTTCCAAGCTCAACCAAGTTTCAAGGATGGTAACATTTTTCTTAGCTGGAATAATTAAATTTTCATAATCAATTGTTTATGTTCTCTAACCAAATTTGTTTCCATCTCCAATTTAATTTCTTAAATTTGAAACTTTGGTTCAAAAATTATATTCCTTATAAAACTCAATTCAATTAATCAAATTATCAAGTATTCTAGTTTGTTTCACTTTCAATTTTCCCAGTATTGAATTTCTAAAATAAGTCTGTTATTAATCAAACTAATTTTGTTCCAATTATAATTCCTTAGAGGATTAAAACCAAATTGTTAAGTTGAAACTGGTCTTTATTTCTCTCATATATCTAATCATCAAGATTTATTCACCTCGTAGTGCCGAAAATTCTTGATTGAGAATTCTATCTTAACTTTTTTTTGCTATAGCAGTTTGCGTTCTGGGTAATCCAATCAATCAAGAATCTAAGGACACATATCACTACGAGCCCTGAGTGTAACATATCCTAGTGAGCTAGTTGGGATCATTAAACACAAAAGGTCACTTCAAAACCTTACACTCCTCAATTAAAAATCCATACCCTTGCCTCAATTATCAGGCAGACCTCACGGAAATTGCCCAGCAGTCTCACACTCATAGAAAAAACTCGTAAAAGCAACCCTCTATGACAATGAGTTTGTTCCTTTCCAAAACTGGCTATTAATTACCAAGTTCCTCTTACCTTTTGTGATATCCAATTCACAGCGTCTATAAATGCCACAATCACCATCCAAAATGACGAATGATTTTCTTGATTCCAAAGGAGAGTAAGTCTCAGAATTCGGTATTAAAACATAAGTTTTACACAACCCCTCCCATTGGATATCCAAAAAAATATACAAACTTGACTTCCCTACGGCAAAGATCTAACGGAAGAGTGACCCCATTGACCGCCTCTCAATGTTCAGAGCACGTCCAGAACAACTTGGAAATATACGTGAGAATTGAAATCTTCCATCGACACAGAACTGGTTGTTCGCAGAGCATCGAACGTTCTGTGATGAATTCTATATTGGCAAAATGGGCCATAGAATAACTACTCGTATGAATGCAACCTGTTCTGCACTAGCAGAGATGATCGTCGTATCCTCTCCGAAGATACCAAAATCTCAAGTGAAATGGTAAAAGAAAAAGTTCCGAAAAGTTCGAACAACTTTTAGCCCTGACAATAGCCATATTTTCCATTGAAGGCATGACCTTCCTAGCCAATACAGATAAAAAACATATAATTGGTAAAAAAATCACCACGTGGTATTAGTAAGAACCTTGCGGTCACATTTCAAGTTATCGTGTTTCTGTATACCTTGCCGGAATAAAATTCTAACTAATTGATAGAAACACGACCTGAAATTAACGATGTTAATTGATTGTTCGTCAGGTTTACTTTACGTTGCACGTCTGTTCAAATATCAGACCAAGAAAGGAGACACCGCTTGTACGCCAGAGACAACGTTGGTTCAATATTTAGGTTAATTAAATTGAGGCTTAATTAGAATGCAAACACGTTACATAATTACGTATTACAGAGCGTTAGATATGTGAATGAGATGAGAGCTCTCAATTCATGCAAAATTCACCCTGGCGTGTGATACAGAGAATGAAGGTGTCGGAAAAAGTTTAGTATGTACATGAAGAGGAACATTGTCTATGTTATAGTATTACATATTATTATTATATTGTTCCTTCTTAAACATTGACATGAATATGTCGACAAGCACATATTATTATTCATTAGGGTAAGAGTTGAGGATAAAATCCTATGTGACTCAATTATACATAATGACATTTGTAGAAGCTAAATAACACCTATTTGAGAAAAGTACTAAATAATATCAATATTATAAAATACAACAGCAAATAGAAAAATTAATTTATGATAAGAACTACAATGCACTACATCAACTGCTGAATAGCAGAGAATCAATATGATATAATTTTTTTTAATGAGTTTACGGAAGGTGATTCAACAGTGTCAGAGTCCAATGCACCATACACTAAATACTCTACTGCAAATAATATGTTGCCTACAAGATGTTTTATACTTTTCATGTCTTAATTTGAAAGAGTGACCACGTAAACGCGGGTTCGCATTGATGTTAAATATGTCACCGAGATAAACAGAAAATGTATTTTAAAGGATTCTATACGTTGTGATTAGATAACCACACTTGAACCTATCTTCTGCTTTTGGGATTTTGAACAATTCCAAACGTTGCTGGTAATCCGGACGTATAGTCCCAGAAGGCATTCTCGTAGTTCTTCTCTGCACTGATTCGATTAAATTTCTATCGCGCTCAAGCACTGGACACCACACCAAGGCACCAAATTCAATCATAGGTCTCACATAGGTTTTATAAAGAAAGCATGATGTTTGCAATGACAGATTGGGAAAAACTTTGTTAAACAAAAATATAGGAGTATTCCCCCTGTTGCACAATTCTTCGAAGAAGTTATCAGAGACGGTATCACCGTCGTTGGATACATTAATTCTCATTTTTGAAAAACTCACATACTATGGATTGTAATGCTACAGAATTTGGCAAGGTAAGCTTTCTACGTTAAGGATACAAATTCCTTATTATACTCTTCGAGACGATGTTCATCGAATTTTAAGTAACTTTGAAAAAATCCGTGTATCTGTCTGTCTGTCTATATGGATGCATGTCACGAAACTATACGATAACTAAAAACGAAAGGTCCCATGATATTCAAATTTTGAGAAAAAATTGTTTACTATTAGATGACTAAACCTGTTATTTTTCAGGGAAATCGTGTAATAACCGCACCCTCTTCTGAAGGGTTGAAAATTTAACTCCCAAAGTATACACGAAATTTTGTCACGAAACGGGATTTTTTTAGGTCAACATGTTCCAGACATTGCCTACAACATTGCATTACCTATTATTAAATAGGTCAGATTCTCGACTTTCAACTGGATATTTTCTCCGCCGTTTTCCAAATACTTCATTACAGAGGCTGGAGTTAACATTTCCCAATTAAGAACCACCGTGGTCGGTAGTTCACTACGGCAGTGAAGGGCGACATCGAACACTTGTTAGAGAACAAAAGAGAAATGCGTGCAAAGCTCTCCTCACCAGAATCATTGTTTCCGAGCCTGGTGCAGAGCTAGATTCAATCGCCAATGAAACTACCTCTCTGCAACGAGAAGCTGTCTTTAATTGTGCCAATTAATTTACGATATGTATTAAAACTAATTTAATTTGTAAATATTCGAAAGTACCAATTAGAGGAAAAAGGAAAAGAGCTACCTATTCAGTTCAATAACAATTGCTAACATTTTGTCTCGTCATAATCTTAACATCCATTTTGAACCACAAACTAAACTGTGCCATCTTATATACAGGGTGTCCCAGGTTTTAGTAGCAGAACTTCAACAGTCGATAGAAAATTTGATTTTGAGAAAAAAAGTTCCTATTAACATATATGTACAGACGCTTAGTTTTTGATATACAGGGTGTTGAAATTGAAAAAAAAAATTTGTTTTTTGCTAATATCTCCGGAACCGTTCATCGTACAGGAAACAGCTTTTGCGAGCATTTTCTACTCATAGCAAGCTATGTTCTGTGCGATGAAAATTTTTTTTTTAGTCATAATTGGTGAAGATTTTGAAGGGGTAGTGGGTGTTTTTCTCCCCAACTTCTACGCCACTAGGAAAAGTACGGTTTTGAGACAACCATTTTAACCGCCAATGTTTTCTTCACAAAAAAACTACTCCTGGCCATAAGCTCTAAAGTTGACCGTTTTCGATAAAAATTAACTTTTATGTTGAAAAGCATGGTCAATTCTTTGAAATAAAATTTATTTTTTACTAATTAAACAAAATTCATTCAAACGTTAGAACAAGTAACAAAACCAAACAACTCTCAAAAACTAAGCGTCTGTGCATATATGTTAATAGGAACTTTTTTTCTCAAAATCAAATTTTCTATCGACTGTTGAAGTTCTGCTACTAAAACCTGGGACACCCTATATAATTCTAAAGACAAAACCAATAAATATAGTAAACCTGGACTGTGATAACTTTTATATAGGTAGAGCTTGTCGTAATTTTAACCTTAGATACCAAGAACATGTTCGTTGTTTCAGACTCAACAAAACAGATTCAACTTTTGCTAACCATTTTTTACAAACAGGTCATACCTTTCCTAATTTAGTTAACTTAAGCATTCCACATAACCAAACCAAAGGTTTCAAATTAAATGAAATAGAATAGAGATTTATAAAGGTGTCAAAAACTCCTATTACAATATCCTGAATGATCAGTGAGACCTCTACCGAAGTGATCTTTTCCTTTGTCTTTCAAAGCACTCTTATTTTTTCTCAATTCACACTGTACTTTCCCGGGATCTACCTGTGTCGGAATTTCCAATGATCCTTCACTGTTAATTATGAGCTCAATTCTAGTATTTGCTAACTCTGCAGGTGATGACATCTTAGATTAAGTATCAATATATGGATTTCATTGAAAACAATAGAGATACTCCAGTTTGAAATGTCCTCTTTCACATCTCGAATTGATCGTGTGGTTTAGTAGGTGTTAAACTTTTCATTCTGCATGAGTTGATATTCACCAGTTCGTATTCAAACTTAGCTATTCAAGAATCGTTTATTTCATTCTCAGTTCTATCCAAGAAGCTTGACAATTTATATCAACGTTGCCATATTGGGGTTATCAAAGATTCAAGCGAAACGATCCCGAATCCAACACATAACTTCCAACGACCCACGAGATCGGCAATGCTAGTACATATAAATAAACACTAGTGCTTTGTGAGTAAATGGTGAAATATCAACTGGAATGTAACTTATCACCTAGTAGTAAATTGAGAAAACAAGCACGAAATATCGTTCGGTTGTGTAAAATTTACTTTCTATACGAAACGGTAACGTTGCCCATATTAATTACATGGGGAGAACGTTCTACTTGCGACGCCGCGACGGATCTAATTTTTTAATGAATTTGAGAAAGTAATATAATAATATATATCTCTTTCTTGGGTTTTCCTTACAATCAAGAACGAAAAACTGGGGAGAAATTAATAGCTTTTATTCATCCGTTCAGTTGTAGGTTTCTACGGAGAGTATACAACAGCGCTAAATAGATTTGATACAAAGATTCTAGTCAACATGACTAGGAGTTCCAAATAAATATTATGGATTCTATTAGTAGAGGAAATAAAACACAAAAATGACCTCCAGCTAGAAAATTTTTGTTCCAAAGTGGATCGAGATGCGATTTTTTGCATTATATTCTGGAACGTATCAGGAAACTTTGTCCGCTTTTTGTTCTTAGTAGAAATGTTGAGTTGCATTTTCAAGTGCAAAAATGCATTTTTTTCAATGCACCTTTTTTACGTACGATAATATTCAATAAATATCCACTAAAATTAGTCCAAATCGGTTACTCGGCGTTTTTTGGGGTCGCTGATCACGATTCCATGTCTGAATAGTGCCGGAATACATTTGGGGCCCCATGCAACAATGGTGTCAGGTCATCCTCAGGGAATGCTCATCAATTCTCTCTAAAATGAAATAAAACTTCTTATCCGGGGGTTTTTCGTATCTCTGATCACATGTGTTTCATTGAAATTATACCTGGAGTTCAGGATATCCTTGTTACCCAGGTCATCTTCAGGACACTTCCTTAAAATTGTTTAAAGATGCAATTTCACTTATTATCTGGGAGTCTTTGGAATCGCGGATCAAGATTCTGATGTCTAAATAATACTATAATTCCCCTGGGGAACAGCATAACACACACACAGAATTTACGGTATAATTCGCTCTAAAGTGGAATTAAATTTAAAAAACAATTGTAACAAACCGTAATAAAATGCACCTTGACTAATAAAACGCCTAAGCTATAATTTTATTTCTTCCCACAAAATAAAAATAGAAATAATAAAAATAATTTATTGATATTTTAAAACAAATGAAATGAAAATAATTCAGACTTGATTTTTACTGACAGCTACTTATTAGTAACGGTAAAACAAAAGGACAGGTAAATCACACATGAAAATAGGACCCATCATGTGACACCACCCCAAAAATTATCATTTTATCTCACACTTTCGAAAATTTTCATTGTCTCTTTGACTGCTGTCTGTTGATGATAATTGAGAATTCACGATAGAGGGTGGGTATCCAGAAATTATATTTTTTTTGTTTCCAAATTCCCCATTTCAGTATGATGAAAATAATATTGATCATAATTTAGTAGATTCATTTGAAAATAATGATGATCATTGTATATAATTGTTTTTATCATTTGTAAATAAAAAATCGTCACAATAGGTTAAAATTAACATATTAAAAGTATAAATTTATTTTACCAATTTCCTCCAATCAATTATTTTTTATGCTTTTCATATTTAAACTCAAAGATCATTATTACAATATTTTCATTTTTAAAAGGGAAAAAATTAATCATTCCAACACCACTTGCTAACAATGAGTAATTATACTGTTCATACATTTTTTTTTTAAATGTATTATATTATTTTAATTTTGTAAAAAAAACGTATTATAAATCTACACAACTTGTGGATTACTACCTCCAAGAGCATTTCATTACGATTTCAAGAACAATATTGTGATCAGCGACCCTAACGATACCTAGGTTCTGGGTTTTATTTCATTCTAGAACAAATTATACCATAAATTCTTCAGCGATGAGGTAACAAGCAAGTCATGCTGTTCCCCAGGTGAATTATAGCCTTATTTAGACATCAGAATCGTGATCAGCGATCACAAAAACCCCCGAGTAACTGATTTGGACTAATTTTAGTGGATATTTATTAAATATTATATTTCTTATATTTATTGATTTCAAGTGATTCAAGTAGATTTTTTGTTGTGAGTATGTAGAATCTCGAAATTATCATTAAAGTTGTGGTTTTCCATAATTAAGTGTTCAGCAAAAGTTGAGTCTCATTTATTGTTAATGAAATTACTCCTATGCTCTTTGATTCTTTTGATCCAAATTTATTAAAAATAATCAATTTATTTTGGGAATTTCATCCAAATTCGTATGATTTCACCAGTATCATCTCTTTCTACATAACACAATTTTCCGACAGTGCCATTGGACAATTCATCCCCAACATCTATGTTATTAGTTATCATGTATGGTCGGTTAAGAACTAAAATTAACTCGTATAGTAATCCACCCGTATCATCGGTTCTCATTTTATGCAACTTCTGCCTGACGAAATGTTGTTGCTCAGCATTAAGACAACCAACGAAGACATCCGATGCCACAGATATAGTCCAGTAAATGAAGGTATTTTATATTTAAATTTTTTTGTTATTAGCCGATTTCGATCTGTGAGTGCTCATTTTCTTCGTAATGATGTCTAGAACAAGGTGCGGGGGTTTATTTTTCTGACTAATTGTTTATATTGTTAATAAACTATAATTAGTGTTAAACAAATGATTGTGTCTCAGAGCATTATAAGAAAAAATTAAAAAGTACAAGTTTTAAGCAAGTAATTGAATATTTTCAAGTGTTAAAGTAATAAACAAAGGTTCATGAAGCTTACTCAATGTTCATAAAATTTGTTAATGAATCATTTGTTAATAAACAATTTGTTAATCTGGTCTGGTTATGCGATTTTGGACTCGATTTCGGATATTTTCAACTCGATGAAAACGAATTTGTTGATATAATTGCAATAAATTGATTATTTCATTTGTTAATAAACAATTTGTTGATTAACAAATAAACGAAAAAATTAAATTAGGTCTGGTTATGCGATTTTGGACTCGATTTCGGATATTTTCAACTCGATGAACACGAATTTGTTGATATAGTTGCAATAAATTGTTTATTTCATTTGTTAATAAACAATTTGTTAATTAACAAATAAACGAAAAAATTAAATTAGGTCTGGTTATGCGATTTTGGACTCGATTTCGGATATTTTCAACTCGGTGAACACGAACACAAATACCATTTGTTTATTAACACAGGGGGCCCAAATACCATTTCTTTATTAACATATAGAATAAACAATTTATTGCAGTTAAGAAATCACCAAATTCGTGTTCATCAAGTTGAAAATGTCCGAAATCGATTCCAGTATCGCATAACCAGATCTAATTTCATTAATTAACAAATTGTTTATGAACATTGAGTAAGCTTTGTGAACCTTTGTTTAATACTTTAACACTTGAAAATATTCAATTACTTGCTTAAAACCTGTACTTTTCAATTTTTTCTTATAATGCTCTGAGACACGCATTTGTTTAACACTAATTATTGTTTATTAACAATATAAACAATTAGTCAGAAAAATAAACACCCGCACTTTGTTCTAGACATCATTACGAAGAAAATGAGCCCTCACAGATCAAAATGGGCTCATAACAAAAAAATTTAAATATTCATGTCGATTTTGGACTTCATTTACTGGACTAATACTATTGTCTACGGAGTTTAGTATGGAGTTGTTCTACTCGTTGTAGCACCCGAAATTACAATTTTATTATTTTTAAATGAAAATTAATATAATTAATTTTTCTTTAGTTGTCACAACTGTCAGCATTTCAATCAACAATTTTATATTTAATAATAAAAAACGTATAATGGGCGGTACAATTCCTGTAAAGAGTATGAATGTAACCCGATAGTCACTGTAATAAATACACATTATTTTATTTTCAAAACATATTATTTGTTGATATTTACATCGATGTAAATGAATGTAATGTTAAACAGCACGAGGACCAAGGATTAAGTAAATGAATAACGTCGAGTATTCGACTCAGATATAAACACGTGTGTAAGCGTATAGAGAGACTGCCTGATACCCAAGTAGTTGCGCTGGCGGCAGTATACATAATACCTGATATATATAGCTACAGCGTGATATCACGGACTCATGGTTTTACCATGAAATAGCTCAACGTGCCTAAAGAAGTTTTCACTTCAATAATAACCATGTATCACCTAAGGATGACAAATGTGGTGTGTACAATCTTACATGTGGGTCATGCACTATGATATACATTGGTCAGACAGGAAGGACCGTCAAGAAAAGTTATAAATTAAATCTACTTGAATCACTTGAATCGATAAATATAGATAGATAGATAGATCGTTTATTCGTTCAACTTTACAGATCTGCCCTCAAGTGGCGTAGAACACGTAAGATAACAGGTAAAAATTTATCGGAAATCCTATTAAATGACCAACAAAGACTTAATGATTCCCCCTTGTTGAACTTGTATAATTAGATTTTCTGCTTACAACCAGTGTAATCCCTCAATGGGGTAAACCCAACTAGGTAATATTTCCAATAACTATCTACTCTGTGATTAGCATTAAAGTATATATTAGTTTAGCTATTGCAGTTATCTGTTAGTACTTTGTAATACGTTTGTAGAAGCTACGGTGGTAGTGAAACTATATTCACACACACACACACACAATGAACTTGTGAAAATCGAGGTTGTAATAGTTGTTTTATTTAAAGTAGATACAAAATTATAATTTTGAATCTGTTTGAAAATAGCACTTCTGTGTTGAAAGTATAGTAACGTTTTCATGATATTATTAAAAGTGGTATAAAAAATGTTAATAATTGGTGGATAGACTTAGTATATCGAGAAAACACCAACTATAGGAAGTATTTGAGATTAGATTAAATTAAAATCGATGATAGTCGTGTCAATTCCTTTAATTGCCCGCTATACTTCAAGAAGTTGCCGATGCAGCAAAAACAACCAGCGTGAGGTAAAATAGTTATCCTCAAGTTGCCGGACGAAGGACCAATTCCGAAAATTAAATGTTGGAATAAAACATTGGTTTCTGAGAGAAAATGGAAAACTCATTTACACTCCAACGGATAGCGTGAGAAATTGTTTATCATGGCAATTCAATAACTTAACTGAATGCGCATAGTATTTAAAATTATGCGATATTTCTGCTTGGGTTTGTTCGTACAAAGGCAAAATAAATGGCCGCGATTGTACATAATTGCTAGCAATCTCCTGTGGAAAAATATGCAATCTATCCTGGAATCAGACTTTGGAGAGTCCTCTTCTTCTTGTTGAGCCCATAAACGTTAAAAATAAAAGAAAATCAACAGAGACAAGGCGCTGATAAAATCAAAGCAATTCTAGCGACTTGCCATCAACCTGCTAATTATCTTGTTTACTTCCTCCAACTACAGAGGATTTTTGTTATTGAAGTGTCGAAGTGACAGATTCTTTCGAATTCGTTTGATCTATAATGACGTATATTTTTATGCATACATCAAATTCAAATTGCCTTAAACATTTTCTTCCAATTTCAATAATTGCTGACTCATTCAGGACTACCATTGTTCTTGTGAATACTTAGTTCCAAGCAGTTATATTTATACCGCCTGACAACAAGATAACGAAACAATTTAGCTTGCATATTTTTGAGAAAATTGCTGTTGAATACTTCACAATTCCATGAATAGTAAAGTATGCATGTGTGTTCAACTGTACATAATGATTTACGGATATTCATGCAATTTTTCCAGAAACTAAGCTTTTCCGTGCAAATCAAGATGAAGAAACGGAAACTGCGAAGTTTATTTTTCATTTTTCGTGATGATATAGGTATTGAAGTATCCATTAACCGTGATGGTCTTAGCATTGGCTTTAGAAAATACTTTATCATAATTTTCTGAATTTATAATATCTTTTATTCATTACTTCGCAAATACACTACCCAACACAAATTTTGTTCTGCATCGTGGATTATGATTATCATAAACATTGTAAACACCCAGTTTAGTACATCTCAGATGTTCAATAAGGTGTCAGTATCACTCCAATAAAAAATACGATAAATAAAATTGTTATAAACGAACCAATTATTAAGCAATGGAAATAATGTTGATTTGTGAATAAGCGATAATTTCTTTTGTCCAGGTATTGTAAGTACTTCGAATGTCATCGAAGTACTAATTTTTGTTTGAATAGTGTACGTTCGCGCAAATACCCTATCCAACACAAATTTTGTTTTGCATCGTCAATTAGGATTATCATAAACATTATCTCTATGGTACTATAAAAAGAAACAAAACAAAAAGCCTGTCAGCTACCAAGTACCAAGATCATCATTACTATAACAGAATTTTTACTTGATAAGGGTGATTGTTCCTTTTTTCAGTGCTATAGTGTATCCACAGTATGAATTCTATTATAGTTGAAACTGAAATAAAACACACAAAAATTTGAGTTGTATCCAATAGTCACAGTACATTTGTTAAGCTTTCGAGATAATCTTGTGTGTTTAGCTTTTATAAGAGTATTCCAGGTCTATATGTTCATCATTTGAGGGACAACTTAATTGGGCCCATTGTGCGCCCCGTGGTCAGATGACTATTCTATTCTAGCAAGTTTGTGGTCCGCCAGGAACCCAGAACATTGCCACCGCTGGCTTCCATAAGTTCTTCTGGGAGCAGTTTTGATTCTCCGGAGTGACGCTGCCTGAGGAATGTCAATGCAGGGCATTCCAACAAGATGTGAAAGGCAGTTTCTTCCCCCTCTCTGCATTTCCTACAAATAGGATCATTCAAGGTGTTTGTTAAGACGACAGTGGCCGGTTAGGATTCCAGTTATCTCTCCCTCATGTTCAGAGAAATAAGTTTCTTTTAGAGCCTAGGCACAGGCTCTTTGATGAAGAGCTTGGCCTGCCTCATGCGTGGTGATTCTCGCCACAGTTCAGATTACTCTTTGTTCAGTTGGCCCAGAAGGGCGAGACCAACACGAAATTTGGTAAAGCGACCGTTAGCTCCGGTTCGACAGGGGCCCCGGACAACCCCCGCCTGGCCAGGGAGTCGGACAGTTCATTTTCTTCAACTCCACTGTGTCCAGGTACCCAGATGAGTTGAACTTTATTTCTCCGGACTAGCTCAGCTAGTGTATCTCTGCATCCTTTGACAAGCCTTGGTGTGACTCTGTGTTACTTTAGAGCTCTCAGGGCCAACCGGCTGACTGCGCTAAAATATCTGCGCCTATTTACATGGTTGCTTCGCAGGTTTTTCATGACGCAAGTCAATATTGCGTAGACACCGCCTGAAAAAACCATGCAGTAAGTGCCTACTGAGATAGTGACCTATGGCTTTTTAGGTACACTCCCGTCCCAGAAGTCTGGCTTTCCTTGGACCCGCCTGTGAACCATACGAGCCCACCTGGTGGCAATAGAGTGACAGTTTCGTTACTCCAATCTCCACTATCCCGGATGGGGATTTTGGAAGAAGTGAGACATATAGCTGGGATCATGCCATCTTGTTTCATTTTTAGTATGGGGCATCTAGAGATTGCCTCTCTTGAAATCGCTGAGTCTCCTGGAGAGTAGTACATTTTGGTTCAGTGATCTACGCCCTTTAACCTATACGCCGTTCTCATGGCCTCAGTTTTTATATATAAGTGTAGAGGTGGTAATCCTGCGAGAGCTTCAAGGGCTCTCGTTGGAGCTGACCACATACCGCTCAAAATACCCAGCATAGATGACCATGTGCTGTGTAAATCCAATACAGAATTTTTGTCTGTAGTCCGCATGTGCTGCTGAAAGCTCTTCAGCACGCACAAAATGACGCAGTGGCCTTCCTCACTCGATATTCGAGGTGTTCGCACCAGATCAGTTTAGAGTCTAGGATTACTCCCAGAAACTTCACCGACCCTTTGAGTTGCAGAACCTTGCCAGAGAAGATAATCCCTGGCAGTGTGCCCAGCTTAAGTATTCCCTGGTAAACAGTACAATTTCCGTTTTGTCAGGGTTGACCCTGAGCACCTCCGTGCGGCATCTGCCATCCACTATGCTGCGCAGCGTGTTTCGCAGACCCAACTACTTGATCTCGTTTTTCATAGGTCCGTTATTGATCTTGAACAGGGACACAGATATTTGGACAGATTCACTAGGAAGTATTTACTTCAATAATTATTCATTATAAACATGAGAAGTTTGGAATGGATATTCATTACGTAATGGCTGATTCTATTCAATTATCCATAAAGTCGCACAGATTTGGAACAGGTTAAGAGGTGTTGAATGTAATCTGAAGATATTATAGGATTTAGGTTAGAGCAAGGGCGAATGTACGAGGGGTGTTCTCACCGCCTACCCATACGGACTCTTGAAAGTTACTTTGATGTAATATAAGTACGATAATGATTATCATCAATAATAGCTTCAACCCCTCTTGACAAAATCCTGGATCCGATACATTATTATTACAGTGTAGACTGCTGGAGTAAAGATCAAAGTATTGTTGTTGGTTGAGATATTCCCACTAAACAAAATGATGAATGGGCCAAGAATAATTCTATGTGGAATCCCACATAAAAGAACATGATAATTTCCAGTTTTGATTTAAGAATATCTCTGCTTTAAATAGGATTTTAATAAGCGGTAAATCTGATCTGGTGAAGTCAATTTCCATTTGTAAAGGAAGCCTTGGTGTCATAACTTGTCAAATAGTCCAGTCAAAAGTGTGAAAAAATAGGGGTCATTGATACAATTTTATAGACCGCACGCAAATGCAAAATTCTTTTTGCATCGTGTACAGGATGGCTTACACATCGTGATTATTACTATTATTAATAAACAATGAAAAACCATTTTCAATTAAGAAATGGAATGTCTTTTATAACAAATGGAATATCTCGGGCTTCTAAAACATCTGTTTTTTTTTTACCTGCTTTGAAAGAGGTACTGTACATATCATAATAAAAGATACTTGAAATTATTTATCATAATAATTGTCTAAAATTTTACTAAAAACAAAATAACAATTTTCATTATTCGGAGCTTAGACTACAGTTGCTTTTGATTTTATAACCATAAAATAATATCCAGCGGCCACAAAAACCTATAATCTGACTCGTTGAACCGAGACAGGAATATGAAGGAAAACGACGCAATTTTCCAGAATTTTCTTTCTTTTAGTGATATTTGTACCGAGAACCATCACGGTACCTTATTATTCCAATAACAATGACTAAAATTTTTCGGAAAACAAAATAATTACAGTTTGTCGTGTAGAAATGGTAGATTTTCCTTTTTTGGAGATTTCCGGAAAAGATTTGGTGAAATTTCCCGGGTTTTCAGCAATTATTTCCCATTTTTCGACTTCAGATTCCGGTTAAGCGGACCAAAATACCCACTAATACCAAATTTCAGAAAATTTGGATTGAAAGAGCCCGAGATATTCCATTTGTCCATTAATTGCAAATGATTTTTCATTGTTTATTATTAGTAACAATCACGAGCCCCCCTATTTTTGGCTAACGATGTGTAAGCCATCCTGAACACGATGCAAAAAGGATTCTCTTCGGCTCATAAGTCTAGAAAGATCGACTTATGCCAAAGCATGAGACGATCCTTCCGGTACACACTCCGTCTTAACCCTTCAGCCATATGCACGCGTACTGACCACCTTCTAGTGGTATTATCTAATTCGTTAAAGAAATGACAAATTTCGTGTTCCAAGTTTGATGTAAGTTCAGCGAAACGTTGTAACAGCTGAACTTTCTGTAAAATAGCAATATTGCATTACATTAAACTACTATCACGTTACTGTTTATGACATAATTGATTTATAGATATTGATAACACTGCATTCGATGAGTGTATTAGCAAATTTTATTACTTATGGGTGTGAAATGGATAATGGTATGTGATTCGGTACTAAAATAAAGTATTGATTGGAACAATAAACTTCATCAGCATGTGCATAATAACAAGTAAACACTACAGCGATTACCATCTTGTACTCAAATACGAATGGTTTAAATTCCCTTAAGTGTCTTGAACAAATATGTTTGGTGCGTTTAATACTTATTTAATGTATGACCAATTGTATTTCCTTTCTGGTCGTGAGGAATTGTGCTTTTAACAAGGTAAATATTAAATATCCTGGTTGACTATTGTGAACACCTAGATGAAAATGATGAAGATACTATTCACGTGAGCTTTCTATTGTTCCAATGAAATATGTTTGATTTTTATTCAAATTTGAGGTAATAGAATCCGATTTTCAACTTCGTCCATTACCACTAACAAGCAGATATATACGAGGGCAACACTCCTTTAATGTTGTCACCCGGTCGCGCTTGTTGTTAATAGTGATGTACTCAAAATATCTCGAGGAAACATGAATCTTCAAAGATGGTACTGTACGTCATTCATGACAAGATTCTAGCACTAAAAACGTGAAAACGATGATACTTGGTGGCAGCAGGTTTTGTTCCTGTTGCCGAACTAATAGTTTCTTCGAAAACAAAGGATGTCGATCAACATGGTAAAATGAATCAGAACAACTTCCTGCATTTGTTTGAATTTCAACTTTTTGTGGATTTAGAAGAACCCTTCACTATAGTTATGGATAATTATAGTTAATAAATTACTGTAATGAATAAAGTGTCAATAATAGCCTCCACGAAATGTGATATAGAAGAATGATTAAGTAGAAATACTGATAAACAAAATATGATAGTACCTTCTTGAAACAGTTGTTCCACTTGGTGCAAATGAATAAGCCACAACCAGTATATGTTGCTGATATTTTAGCTTTTTAACTCAATTGAACGCATCTGGGGTGTATCTAAAAGCTACTACAGGGATCAGGGATCACGTTGAAAGAGATGTCAGTGTCTATGACTATGGGCAACGACTAGTATGACAAATTGATAATGATAAGGGAACCGTGGGCTAATTGAGTTTTGAATTACATTCTCACCAGTTTTGAATATCGATAAACCTGAAATTTGAAATCAATATTTCTAACAAAAGTGTTTATTTTAATATTTTGGAAGTGGATATGCAAATACCATATTTGAAATTCAAAACTAATTAATAATTCAGACCAGGGTTCTTCGAACTACGGCACGGTCCAAATCCGATACGCCAGTGTCATAAATTCGGACCGCGACAGCTGATGGCTTATTGTTATTGTGATAAGTTGAATAAAAAGACACAGAATGACAATAACTATTATTATATTATTTACTGGCTAGGGATAGCTTAGTGACAAGTATAATAAGCAGAAAATTTAACTTAAGCATAATAACTAAAAACTCATTTTCATGTTTAAAAAATTGTCAAGGTTGCTTGCTTTCGATGGGTGTCAAAACAAAACTGAATGATGAATCAGTCTGAAAATTTTAATGCGTTCTAGTTAAAGATGGTACATCACAAATGTCATATGAAATTTTCGATTGTAGCGCCATCTGTTCTATTTTTTTGGGACTTTCTTGCCCTCGTAAACAAGTAAATAATAAGCATTTTATATATCAATAGTTGTAACCCGCGGGCTAAATGCACTATGTGAATGGTGCAGAGAAAAAAGGTTGAAGAGGGAAGTACAAGATAGTACCTATTAGAGGACTGACTCTAGTAGGTTGGGTTATTAACCAAGCCAAATACCTAGGAGTCATCTTAGACAAGAAACTGGTTGTTCAGGAGTGTCATTGACCATAATTGAGCCGTCAGTTCAAATACAAAAACGTGGATTTCCGAAGTCATATCAAACCCAGGTTGTCGAAAAGAACAGAGCTCAAAACGATCGAATTAGGCCTGGAGCATCTGACAAAGCTCATCTTACGTGCAGGCACGGGAGCTATGAAAAGTATTTCTGCGGCTGCACTTGGAGCTCTGATGAGGGAGGAATCATTTCACATGACTATACAATGAACGGCAACAAGTGCTGCCCATAGACTTATGTCATTAGGACTGCGGAAGGTAAAAGGTAGGCGCACCTCACTACCAATCAGGGGAGAAACATCTCATTTACTCAGTGAGAACGGATCAGAAGTATAAGTATACCCTCAAAAGAAGATTGGTTCAACAACAATCAAGCAGCCCTATCAACCAATGACTGATGAAATCTGATTCCCTGATGGAGCCAGAAACCATGAACACGCAGGAGCACAAATATACCACACCAGATGAAGATATTACTATACTTCTCGGCAAACACATCACTATCCTCCAAGCGAAATAACTGGTTATAACGCGCTGGGCCCAAACAATGCTTGAAGGAAGAACCCAAACCTTCACCAGCATATGCACAGACAGCAAAGTAGCCTTTGCTGTACTGGGTAGCATGAAGAGAGATGAACACCAATCTTTAGACCGTTGCGAGATAAAATAAGATAATAGTCCGCTATCAGAAAAAAAAACATGAACAATTTGCTTGTTACATTTTATTTCATAAATATAATTAGGTTTCTCTGAATCAATCAGAAACACTATGCTAATACACTATAAATAAAAAATAATCTATCCATTAAATATACTGTTAAAGTACTGAGGACCTTTCAACTACCCTCAGCTGGAGATGTAATAAATTACTAAGTACTTTCTGAAGAATTAAATCCTGCATATTTCTTACCTTGTAAATCTGGGATTGTTTTTGCTTCAAACTAGACAAGAGTCATTACTTCTACGTGAAAAACATACTCTTGGTCAATATTAATAACTCAAGCCATTTGCGAGATATTCGTTTTTGAAAAAAAAATTACCGAAACAATTTCTCGCAAATACAACGAAATTTATTCAAAATACATTTTTCAAAAATTTAATCAAAAAGGTGTTGAAAGTGTGCACCGTTTATCTCAATACTCTTTATGCTCTTTATTAAGTCGCCCCTCACATTCGGGAAGGTATTTTCGGCATTTTGAATGATAATGGCGAGGCTTGTTGAATTTTTTGTAAAAGTTCGTCTCGTGTATTGATTCCATCATTTTATACTAAAGACTTCATGTAAGCTCACAGATTTCGTCTCAACTTCTGCATTTTCATGCGGCATAGAAAACCGAACTAAAATGGAAACTTTTTCGGGTCATTTTATCAAATCTAGTACATGGAATTGCCTAGGGAGCTTTATCGAATCGTTTCAATAGTAAATCCAGTAGATGAACAGAGCAATTCGATCGAAGCCCCATGTGTCACAAACATTTTAATGAATTTAACAACCGTCCCTAATGGTGTACTGTGTTCATATCACTTCCGTTAATTTAGATTTATGCACGAAGCATTGATGTTAATTTAAATAGAATTAATAATGTCACTCCGAAAATGAAACATATAATTCGTTGATGTAATTTTTAACTTCTTGATCGATCGAACATCAACCAAATCTGGTTAACGTATGAATTAAGCGTATGAACAGTGGCGGCTCCACCGGAAATAGGCAGGAGAGGCAGGGACTCACCATACAAATCAAACCCGCGAATAGAAAATAAGTATTAATATTCAATTGCACTTAATTTAACAAAATTCACATATTGAAGAGCATTGCGTGATAGGTCTGAATATACATCATGTATTCAAAGGGTAGCCAAAGCCATGGAATCCATCTCAATATTTCACTTTGGGCAGATGGAATATATGCCTCAGCCATGAAACCATACCTCAGCCATGAATTAGTAGATAGTAGTAAATAGTAAATTTATTTATTAGTTCATATATACAAATACAAAACAAGTAAAACATAAAATGCTCATATAAGTATACACCACGGTCGTATATACAGGTCTGGAAACTCGAGGCTGTTTTCTATGTGAGAAGTGAGTCCGCTAACCGTCATCTGTTGCGTAGTACCAAAAGGGTGGCGCATGAATCGAGGGATGTTCTCTGGCACGTATACGACCGTGTTTGAACGATATGGCGCCTAATCCTGACATCCTGACAACATACTTCGATCCATGCGCCAGCTGGTGGCTGAGCGAGGGACTACGAGTTTGGCGACATGTAAGAGACTCATGTCAAACATAGAGTTTCCAGACCTGTATATACGACCGTGGTATACACAAATGCCCGTTCGGGCGTAGTACAACGTCAAACAATCAATAAGGCCTACATACAATTATTAATAAATACTAGTACATTATTACACTGTTACAAATAAAATATTCCAAAATATCGTTCGATAGTTTAAATTAAAAGTACTTCATCGTTGAAATAATCCTGTAGTGAATAGAAGGCTTTTGAAATCAAAAATCTTTTCAGCTTTGCTTTCAATATTTCTTTTGGTAGGCATCTACTTATAGGTGGTATTTTATTATAAATTTTAATTATTATGTATTTTACGTTCTTTTGCAAATACGAATAATTAAATTTTTCAACAACGATATTATTTTTATATCTAGTATGGTATCCATGATCGTTATCATGTTCCTCAAACAAACGTTTACTATCAATCACAAACTTAACCGAATCTAAGGTGAGTATTTTTTGATCCACAAAATGTTGTCTACAACTTTCAGTTTGCTTTATTTTTACTTCTAAGGCACTTTTTTTGTAGAATGAAAATGCGTGAAGCTTCATTAGAATTGGCCCAGAAAATCAGTCCATATCTCAATCTGGATTGAACATGTGCATGGTAAGCTGTTAAAGCTGTTATGTAATCAATTTGATTTGTTATTACTTTCAGATCAAAAACATCGAGTGATATTTTATGCCACTTCATTGACATGACGTCTCCAATCTAATCGACAGTCTATATAAATTTCCAGAAATTTTACACTATCAAGACAATGCAGTGTCTGACTGTTATGAGTAACTACTATTTTATCATTATTTGTCTGAAAATTGAAATGTAGCAGTTGAGTTTTTTCAATATTCAGGACTAAATTATTATTCCTGCACCATTTTAAGACTGGTAGGTCATTTATATATAGTATGAATAGCACTGGTCCTAATATGGAGCCCTGTGATACACCACGTTTTATGAACTGATCAGGAGAAGTTTGTACAATTCCGTTGTTATGTTTTTCTACTGCCATTTGCTGTCTGCACGTCAAATAGGATTCAATGAGCTTTAGAGAATCGCCAATAATGCCATAGCGATCCATTTTTGTCAGCAATATGTCATATCTTACACTATCGTATGCTTTCGATAAGTCTAAGCACATAATCAGTGTACTATTATTTTCATTTAAAGATGTTATTACATTGTCTAGAAGCTGATACGCGGCAACGATTGTAGATTTATTTTTCCTACCCCCATTTTGACATTCATATAAGATGCTGGGGGTTTACTCCAATGCCTTGCCAAAAATTTGAGCAGTTAAAAAAATGAGTACAAGTGACAATATTGGCTTGAAAAAGTTCACTCGGGGGTTTTTGAGGTCGCTGATCACGATTATGACATTTAAAACGTCTCAGGACTCATAATCGTGATCAGAGACCCCAAAAATCCCCGAGTGAACTTTTTCAAGCATATATTGTCACTTGTACTCATTTTGCGAATTTTTTTTCAACTGCCCCAATTTTTGACAAGACATTGGGGTAAACCCCTCCCCCCCCCAAAAAACTTTCATCCAGGCATTGATTTTAGTGGTGCCGAATGATCCCGAGGATCCACAGAACCCATTGTAACAAGAATTTTCTCTATCCGAGCTGTCTCCTCGTTTTTCCATATTATACACTTTTTCCCGGCTTATTTACTGGACTATAGGTGGAAATTCCCTGGGAAATGAAACAAGAAATGATTTATTTGGTCCAACGTTTTTTTAATTTTTCGATCCCTCCCAAATAATACTATTTCGTGAATCTTTCAAAATACGAAACGGCGCAAAAGTCCTTCATATCGCGCTTGAACATCGCCAAACACTCCTTTGAAGTTGGCACATGGTTACGCTTGTTGTCAACAGAGAGCAAATGCGGCACCAATCTGGCAGATAGCTTTCTCATATTCAAAAATTTATGCAAAATGTTCGGAACCTGTTCGGTTGAGATGCCCATAACTTCAGCACTCGTGCACTATAACTCGCCGATCGTCCAATATCATATGGATTTTATCGACGATTTCTGGCGTTGTAACCTCAATTGGACGACCAAAACGTTCAGGGTCCCTTGTGGTCATATCCTACTACTACATCGAAAATCAGTAAATCACTTGTGCATCGTTCCAATCGATGGTGAAGAGTCCCATAATGTTTAACAAGCGATGCTTTGGGTTGCCTAATGTTTTTTCCACGCAAGAAATAATGTCAAATCAAGACGCCAAATAATATTTCAAGTAAATTAGTCAAAACTTGCAGTTAATTTATAAGCCGCTGATTTAGTTGAAATTGAGGTTTCTATCATCTATCAAAATAGGCCAACGGTTTGGTTGGTTTATAAACTATCCAGCTAGTTTTTAAACAAGCCAACTTTGCACATTAGCCATAACATATTTAAAGTTGAACCAATATTAGCACGGTCACGACAAACTCTTACTGCCCCGACCCCTTCCTCAGATTCTGATAATAGACGATTGTAACGGAAATACAAACTTATATCTACTGAAATCAATACGAGTTTAATATTTTATTTTCATGGCAGCTATTTTCATCAACAACGTCGATAAAGTCAAGTCATGTGTAATCTCACCGATTCAGAAGTTCCCACAACAATGAATGCTGATCCAGCGGAATATGATCCGCCTAGATCAACGGTCTTAAGTTTATATGATGTTTTAATGTATTATTCCTTGTAAGAAAGATTTCAGTCAGTTATAATTATTCATATGATATACATCTTTTTTCTGTAAAGCTCCTAATAAAGTTTTTAAAAAGCGATTTCCGTTTATCGAAAATATTATTGGCGCAGTCGTGTAGGATATCCGAAATTGTGTCGTATCGAACGATCAATTTTCGTATCTACGATTTATCGGATATCGAACAGTGGAAAAGTTCTTGAAGGCGATCTGTACGGAGAGGCTCCTTAAACATCAGGACACCCAGTTCAACGAGGACCCGTAGAAACCCTTTGGACTCAACTCAAAGAGAAGTGGAACAGAATCGTTCATTTCTGCAAGGAATCCGCACCCGGTGAAGACAAGAATTGCTAACCCGGACGCAAACCTTATAGTTAAGAAGACGATGAACAAAATCGCTATATTACTAATGTAAGTACAATTTAATGTCTCTGGAGAATTTAACAGAAATTTTTGAAAGTTTAAAACTAAATATACCTTCAACTGACTCTAAAATCCCTGAACCGATAAAATCGGAAAATCCCATCAATACAAACAATTCTAACTTTGATTTAAATAACACCATAACTATGGAACAATTCAAACCAGAATATCTCAATTGCGTTCCACAATTTGACGGGAACCCAAACGAATTAAATAGATATTTAAGTACTTGTGAAAGTATAATTACTAACTTTTGTGACACCACAAATCCTAATAGCTTCAAAAATATTTACATACTTAATTCTTTAGTTGGTAAACTATCAGGCAATGCTAAACTAGTTGTAAATATTCAGAACGTATCTACATGGGAAGGACTTAAAACTACCCTGTACAATAACTTCGCCGACCAGCGAGACGAAGCTTGTTTAAATAGAGATCTCGTTATGTTAAAACAGACCAGTGAAAAACCACAACAATTTTATGACAAATGTTTAGGAATATTGAATTTACTATGTAGTTATGTCGATATGCATGAACAGAACGATGCAGCCAAATTATTAAAACGCGACTTGTACAATAAATTAACATTAAAAACATTTTTATCCGGCCTAAGAGAACCTCTAGGTACTACAATACGTTGTATGAGACCGACTAGCTTGAATGAAGCATTACAATTCGTTATTCAGGAAGATAATATGCACTATTTTCAAAATGCAAATAAAACTTTAAATTTTAAACCCCAAATAGGACGTCCCCTGACTCACAATCAAAGAATTTTCAACGCCATCCCTAGGCCTGTGGTTAATAATTCACAATCATTTAATCAACATCGACCTCAACAATTCCCTTCTCAACCCATTCAATTCCAACCAAGACCAAATTATCAACCCCAAAGATATTTTTCTAATTCACAAGTCTTTAAGCCAACTCCTAACAAAAACGTTTTTAAACCAAATACGAATTCTCATTTTCCTAGACCTACACCAATGAGTATTAATACTAAGAATACTCTAACTAATTCGCAGCAAAGACCTTCCACATCTAACTATCAACCACACCAGAGTAATTTTACTTCTGAAGAACTATATAACGTCGAAACGCAACAAACTTACGATGTAGACTCAACTGTCGCTATAAACGCTACGGACGATTGTTACGAACAGGAATACCATGAATGCGACTCACAACATTATAATGGAAATTACGAATTCGAAAATAACGAATTCAATTCAGATATTGAAAACACCGAAAATTTTCAAGTCGTGCCCCCTTTAACCGATCAGACGTAAACCCTAAAATCATATCGATCAACACAAATAATTCCAGTGAATTATCTTACATTGTGCTACCAGAACAAAATTTAAAATTTCTATTGGACTCCGGCTCCACCAAATCTTTTATAGATCCTAACTTAGCAAACAAATTTTATTCAAATTCTATAAAATATGACCCTTTTATAGTGTCTACTATTTTTCAGAAATCATCTCATAAGTTTAGCGCGACAATTCCTTCCTCAAAAATATTTAAATTACCAATCGCAAAGGACTTGAAATTTTATTTGTTCAAATTCCACGATATTTTTGATGGTCTTATAGGACTAGATAATTTAAAAATACTACAAGCTAACTTAGATTTTAATAACGGTTATTTAATCACCCCATTTACTCGAATCAAATTACTTTTTCATAAAACCAAAAATGAACTCAATCTAGTAACAATTTCACCACGAGCTGAACAAGTTATAAAAATTAAAACAACTATTCCGAACGGCGAAATAATAATACCGAATCAAAAGATTCATAATTGCGAGATACCGGAATGTATAACTATTGCAAACAACGGCAAAGCAATAACAACTATTTTAAATAATACAACTAATCCAATAACTTTAGATTTTTCCGAACCCATTTTAGTTGAAAGGTACATTAAACAAAACTACCAAGAAATAAATTGCAACAATTTCGATGAAAGCAATAAACCAGTATTAGACTTGACAAAATTCCGTTCAGAACATTTGAATAAAGAAGAAACGTCTAAAATTTTAAATTTGTGTAAAGAATATTCAGATATCTTCTACCAAGAACATATGCCCCTAACATTTACTAATAAAATAAAACACGCAATTAAAACAACAGATGAAATACCTATTTATTCAAAGTCTTATAAATACCCTTACGTACATAAAAACGAAGTTAAAAATCAAATTAATAAAATGCTTGAACAAAAAATAATCAGACCAAGTGAATCCCCCTGGTGCTCCCCAATATGGGTAGTTCCAAAAAAAATCGATGCTTCTGGTAAACAAAAGTGGAGAGTCGTAGTCGATTACCGAAATTTAAACGGAAAAACTATTGACGACAGATACCCATTACCGAACATCACAGACTTGTTAGACAAACTAGGCAAATGCCAATACTTTACGGTACTAGATTTAGCAAGTGGCTTCCACCAAATTGAAATGGAAGAAAGTGATATACAAAAGACCGCATTTAACACTGAGAACGGTCACTATGAGTATCTACGGATGCCATTTGGCCTGAAGAACGCTCCTGCAACGTTCCAAAGAATGATGGACAACATCCTCCGCGGCATTCAGAATGAGTATTGCCTAGTCTATTTAGACGACATAATTATTTTTTCAACTTCCCTACAAGAGCACATAGAACAACTTAAGTGCGTATTTCAAAGATTGAGAAATTCCAACTTCAAAATCCAATTAGATAAATCGGAATTTCTTCGCAAAGAAGTTGCATACCTAGGCCATATAGTTACCCCGGAAGGTGTAAAACCCAACCCGGACAAAATTAACGCTATAAAGGAATATCCAATACCAAAAACAACGAAACAGATCAAGGGCTTCTTAGGACTATTAGGGTACTATAGACGATTCATTAATAATTTTTCTAAAATAACAAAACCTCTTACCAAGTGCCTGAAGAAAGGTGCAAAAATTGAGCATAACGATGAATTTATTTCATGCTTCGAAACTTGCAAGAATTTACTAATGAACGACCCCATCCTTCAATACCCCGATTTTTCAAAAACCTTCAATCTAACAACCGATGCCAGCAATGTGGCTTTAGGCGCTATTCTATCCCAAGGGCCCATTGGAAAAGACCTACCAGTGGCGTATGCGTCTAGAACATTAAACGACTCAGAACAAAATTATTCAGTAATCGAAAAGGAACTGTTAGCTATAGTTTGGGCAACAAAGTACTTTAGACCTTATATTTTCGGCCGTAAAATAAATATCATCACTGATCACAAACCCCTTCAGTGGTTGTTTTCATTGAAAGATCCAAACTCTAAACTATTAAGATGGCGCATAAAACTAGAAGAGTATGATTATAATATTACTTATAAAAAGGGATCATTAAATACAAACGCGGACGCACTATCCCGCATTGAACTACATACCAAAGAAACCAATGATATTTTTGAATACATTGACGAGTTTAATAACGAATTTTCAAACAACGCCCCAAACAAAAAATCAGACCTAGACGAAATCTCCATGATAGTCCAACCTGATGAAAATACCTCAAGTATCATTATCGATTTAACAAAAAATGATAACGACAATGACGACACAGTACATACTAACGCAGAACAAGATCTTATCGTTGATATTCCTATCTCTTCAACACCAATAAATTACGGTCAAAACCAAATAGTAATAAGTTCTGTACTCTACGCACCAGCAAAACCAAAAATTAACTTCTTATTTGACAAAAAACAACGTATCAGTCTTCAACTATCTCAGAACCAATTCGAGAACGACACTATACAATTTATAAAAGACTTCGTAAAACCTAATGTACAATACCATATATATTTCGAAACCCCGTCTACCTACGAACCTTTTTGTGAAATAATAAGAAGACATTTTAAATGGCCTTCTCTTAAATTCAAGCGATGCAAAATTAAACTAACCGATGTTACTAATAAAGATGATATTCAAGAAATAATCAAAAATTACCATGAAGGTAAAACCAATCATCGTGGCATAGAAGAAACGGAACAACGAATTAAAGATAAATTTTATTGGCCCCATTTGAAGAGTTCTGTACAAACATATATTAACGAATGCGAAATCTGCCAACAATGCAAATACGAGAGAAATCCCATAAAAATAAAAACGAACGTAACACCTACTGCGATTAAACCATTCGAAATCATTCACTTAGATACATTCACTTTAGAACGAGCAAAATTTTTAACTATTATCGACAGTTTTTCTAAATACGCCCAAGCATACCCGATAGAATCACTTGTTTCGACCGAGATTGTAAACAAATTAATTCAGTTCTTCTCCCATCATGGAATCGCAAAACAAATCATCGTAGATAACGGTACTGAATTTAAAAATTCAGTTATTACAGAACTACTCAATTTACACAAAATCCAAGTTCATTTCTGTTCCCCGAATCATCCCCAGTCAAACGGCGTTATAGAACGTTTTCATTCAACAGTAATCGAACACATTCGCTTACTTAACACTCGAGGATTCTTGAAAACACCAATTCAAATGAAAATAATTTATGCTATACTTGCCTATAATAACACCATTCACTCGACTATCAAAATGAAACCAATAGACGTTATCAGTGGTCACATTACTATTGAAAATCCGTTTAATATAGACATCGAACAGGCTTTAATCAATGACTATATTAATCAACACAAAGAAAGAACAAGATTATTATATATTAAAATTAATGAAGATCTAGTACAAGATAAACAAAAGATAACAGAAAAATTAAATAAAAATCGTGACGATCCGGAACTTTACAAACCACAACAACAGGTATTTATAAAAAAAACATATAAGACAAAAGAGCGCAAACAAATTCACTAAACCTACTATAATTAAGGAAGTAAATAACGAAAGAAAAACTATTTCAACTGAAACCCAAAACAAAATTCATATGGACAATCTAAAACGCCCGCTTCAAAAGTCTTATAATTTTAGTAATTAAACAAAATGTTTCAGGTTACCAATCGTCTTCGGACTTCCCGAAAAAATTACTTTAAGAAATTTAGAAAATAACCCAGGATTAATCCCCCTGAAGTTGGGAACAGCCAAAATTGAACAATACACGCACACATTAATTCATTATTACGATTTAAACCCAATCATCTTAGAAATCAATAAACTTAATGAAAAATATGACAGTCTGTCTAAATCTATTAACGAAAATGAAAAATATTTACTGGATACTTCCAACTATTTCAAGATCTTAACATTTGTTAAAGAAAAAGTAGAAACAAAACTTATTGAAATTCTACCACATCCCCAGAGAACAAAACGTGGTTTAATTAACGGACTAGGATCAATATTTAGAGCTATAACAGGGAACTTAGATTCTTCCGATGGAGAACGTTATGAAAAATTAATAAAAGAACTTCAAAACAATGAAAATAAACTTGCAACAAACATTCGCAACCAAAATACCATTTCCTTAAATATGATAAACAAATTCAATGCTACTGTTCACCAACTAAACCACAACGAGAAACTTTTAGAAACAAAAATAAATCAAATTGCCATAATTGTCGAACATCACGCAATGAAAGAAAATTCTATATTCATAAAAGATATTTTGGTCCAAATAATTAACATGTACGAAATAATTAATTCCATTTTACAAGACATTGAGAATTCCATTTCATTTTCTAAGTTAAAAATAATGCACCCTAGTATAATGAGAACCAATGATCTTTACAAAGAGTTACTGAGACTACAAAATAACTTGAAAGAAGATCAACTACCCTTCAAAATTACACTAGATAACACTCTACTATTTGAAAATTTAATAAAAATCGAATGTTACGTTTTAAATAATAGAATAACATATCTCTTGCACATTCCTATTTTACACACAACTGTTTTCAACTATTATCATCTGTATTCCATCCCTATCTTCACTCAGGGTCAGTTTAAGGCTATAATTTCACGAAGTAAATATCTGTTAAGAGATAAATTGTACTATACATTTCAAAAAGGTGACGCTTGCACGGAAATTGAATCACAATATTATATTTGTAAGAAACTAGACTTACAAGAAGTTACAGCAGAAAAGCCTTGCGAAATTCAACTTTTGAATACAAAAAACACGTCATCCTGTCAACAAATCCAAGTAAAAATCACCAGATCGATTATTAAAAGACTGGAAGAATCAAATAATTGGATTGGAATATTTCCATCTGAAGAAACATTGAAACTGAAGTGTGAAAATCAAGAAGAAATCTTAAAAGTGATGGGTACATACTTATTTGAAATCCCAGAACATTGTCAAATTATTACGAGTCAAGAAACAATTATCAATCAAGAGCAAGTAACATATTTCAACCAACCGATACTTTTTCCAGATTTGGATATAAGAACTATACCTAACTCGCATACTAATTTTACTCTGCATTTAGAAGAACCTAAATTGGATGGATTAGAAGAACTAAAATCTCGCATTATCGATAACACTCCCAGTTTATCATTTGATCAAATTTCGAACCTTCCCAGTGTTTGGACAATCATAATTTATATTTCCTTAATATTGTTAATCGTTTACCTCTGTTACAAGAAACTACTAACAAGATGTCGTACAGATAAGAAAACAGCGAAGAAATCAGATCCGGCCGTCAACCTATCAACTGTCCAACTTCCTCGTTAACCTGCGTAGTTGGATCTTCGAGGGGAGGTGTAATCTCACCGATTCAGAAGTTCCCACAACAATGAATGCTGATCCAGCGGAATATGATCCGCCTAGATCAACGGTCTTAAGTTTATATGATGTTTTAATGTATTATTCCTTGTAAGAAAGATTTCAGTCAGTTATAATTATTCATATGATATACATCTTTTTTCTGTAAAGCTCCTAATAAAGTTTTTAAAAAGCGATTTCCGTTTATCGAAAATATTATTCATGCATCATGTTTCATGCAAAGGGTTAACCAGATGAATAGAACACGTAGGCTTTGACTAATCAATCGTTAAAACATTATGAAATATTATAAATGTAAAATAAATCAATCAATTTTCAGTAAATCGTTTTCAAACATACGGAAACGAATCAATTGTTCTTCTACTGATTGAGATTAATGTGCCATTTATTCAACGTGATGATTCGTCCGAATTCGACATCAATTGAACTGGATCAGCAAACTAGATATTGGCTTCTTGAGGATTATCGGATATTCCCGGCCTCCTATTATACAAGTTGGTTCAAGAGGAGTTGACAGTTATCATTGCTCTGGATATAATGGGGACTGAAATACGAGTACAAGGATTCACTCTAAGTCAAATATTGATATTCCTGTAGAGTTGACGACAGTATATCAAGCATGATTAATAGAAAGAAAGAAATGTTTTCTGAACTGCTAAGCTACTGTTTCCGTCTGATCTGTGTCTTCGTTATATGAATCTATATTTCCGCGTGTGTGTGAGTTATTCTGCCATGCAAAAGGTCGTAACTGACCAAAAATTGGATTTCAAGATTTTTTCTAATTTCACATCTATTATAGAAGACTTTTTTAATCATATTGAATTTTTGGCTACAGCATTTTGCCATGAGGACATTGTTAACTAATAATTTATTTAGAACTTACGAAACCTAGGGGAAAACATGGATACATGGCCTAGGAGTCTATCAAGGCTCTTAATTCTTCATACACATACAGAACTAGACCACTGATAGACAGGGTGAATAACATAGGAGAGAACAATAGGATTTTAAAACAACGTTGACTCTATTTAACTAACAAAATCTTTTATACTGATAGGTTGGGAGATTTCTTGACATACATGAATTTGAGATAAGAATCCTTGATTGTTTACATCGTTTTAAGGATACTCCAGAATAATGTGAATAAGTGTTCCAACTTCACCACAGGAACATAAATCATTTTCAATAATTTGAATCTTATGAAGATAAACCGGAATTAAGACATGACCAGACCGTAATCTACTAATAATTCTTATAAAAGCTCTTGAAGTTGAATTATTAATCATCATGAACCATCGTTTGAAAGAGGAGTAAGGGTAAGACTTATCGGTACTGTAAATAAGAAACAATCACCATTATCCACTAAAATACTGTTAAAGTACTGGGAAGCTTTCAGCTACCAAGTATAGCCATCATCAAAGTGAACCAAAATAGAAATCAAAATGTGCCCGTTTAAATACTATTGAGGATAACAATGTAAACAAGGGATAAGCCTCAGCTGGCGTATTCGGAATATAATGAATTGCTTTTTCGTTTATACATTTCCATCCTTTCTAAATTATTCAAAATATGTTTGGCTAACGCTGATTTTTCACCATTATTTTTCTTTATATGGACAAAATATTCCTTATAAAGAGTTAGAATGTCCCTTCTAGTTTGACCCACATAGCAAACTAGAAGGAACATTTTAACTCAGTATAAATAAAATTTTGTATAAAGAAAAATAATGCGTTAGCCGAACATATTTTGAATACAGGTCACACCATTTTTGAAGAAAGTTTATCACTTTTAAAACACAATACCGACAAATATCTAGATTATTTAGAATGGATGGAAATGTATAAGAGAAAAAGCAATTTATTAAATTCAGATTTATCTCTAGCTGAAGGTGACCCCTTTTTGCATTATTAACCCAAATAGTAATATATATAAGTTATCGGGAAATAGGTCGCACTAACACATATGCTCATTATTTTCGCTTTTACGTACGTTTCAGTCTCATGACCATCGTCAGAAGACGTATCAATGTTTGAAACGGGAATTGTTAAAATTGTATTAGCACAAAACGTCCTCATCGCACCAATGTCAATTAAAAATGCCCACGTCGTCAAAACGAACAGAAACACGAGTAATTGGAATTGTAACTCATTAATGTTTTATATGAATATGTATCAAGAATCCAGTGCTTAGCAATTTTCTTAAAAAGTACGAAGTCATGTCAAACCAATCCACTTTCGAACCAGATATTAAAGATTTATGAGGTAATAGGACCTTATTAGAAATATTGCTATTTGAGCATTATAGCTAAAATATACTTTTAACATTCTAAAGACGCATGTAGGAATTCGCACGGGTTTTAATTAATTAAATTAATATAAATCTGAAGTAATGATTGAATGTCTGCCCTATGATTTACAGACTTGGAGTCACGTTTTATGTGAATTATCTCCAGAATAGATCTTTTAAAATATTTGGTTTCCTTAGTTAACATTTTTGTAATCCAATTGATGGTTATAATCAAAACAGTGTTTAGCAAGGGCGGTAGAAGTTTTTGTTTCTAGTACTATACTTATTGCCATACATTCTTCTTTGTAAATATTGTTTAAAGATTCCTGTATAAGCAATTTAATTTGTATACTATGTGGGATAGTTTATCTTGGGGTATTAAAGGTTTTACATTTGAAAAATATTCCTCAACACAGTTAGTTGGTTTATGCGTAACATTTATATCATACTTTCTTAAGTATTTCGTATTTCTCTGAGGTCTCTGGAATGTATGGTAATGTTATAAAATTATCTGCATTACCGTTTGTGTTATTTATATATGACGTTCCATTATTGATTTTGTTTATTCTGTCTTTAATGATGAGATTGAAAAATATCTTTGGGTAGCCATTCATTTCCAGTGTTGCAACTGAATTAAAGTGAAGATATCGTTGAGACCAAACTTCTTTAGTTAACCACGAAGTTTTTATTTTTCTGTCTGAATCATGCCTAATGTTCATATCTAGGAAATTGATGTTTTTGTTCACTCCTATTTCACAAGTAAATTGGAGTTGGAATTGTTAAATTAATCACGTATTGAATTTTATCATTGGGAACACACATTAGGCAATCATCTACATACCGTTTAAAGAATACTGTCTGAATAGTTGAAAGGAAATTTCAAACTAACAATAAAACCATAACGGTATTTCTATACTTACAGAAGGCCTTCGACACTGTTTCGCAGGATGAATTACTGGCAAAATTAAACGAGATTGGAGTAAGGGGTAATGTATCAAATCTTTCCAAATCTTATGTCTATGATAGAAACCAGCAAGTAGAGGTTGGAGATGACATTAGTAATATTAAAACAATAAAGACGGGTGTACTCCAAGGCGCAATTGTAGGTCCAACGCTATGTCTGATATTTATTAATAAACTGTTGAATTGTAACCAACACTCCATAATTCTTTCATACGCAGATGATATGCTCTGGAAGGTCTTGGAATCGAGTATGGCAAATATCGCAAGAAGCTATTAATATTGTGAAATCTTGTTTACACGTATACCTATTGAAGCTAAATGTTCCCAAAACGTTTTTTCTCGAACCGATACTGATCTACCGAATAACTAAGAACCTCGAATTTTAAATGACACCACTGATATTGTACAAATACCCCTATAATAAAATATTTGGGCATTTATATAGATCAACATCTCAAGTGGTCTACTCATGTTGATTACTTAAACAAAAAAATCAGAAGATTAATATATAAATTTTATGTACTACGAAATATTTTAAACGAGAAAATTCTATTGATGACTTACAATAGTTTGGTTGCATCCCTTTTTAGATATGGGATAAGCATTTGGGGCTCAGCTTATTATAAAGTCTTAAAGCCTCTACAAATAACTCAGAATTATATATTGCGAGTAATTTTTCCAAAAGAGAGCACAAAAAGTGCAAAACTTTTTTCATTGAAAATAATATATTAAACATAAAAGGCATGTACATGCTGTCAGTATTGTCCATTTTTCCAAATTTGAATTTAATCTTTATTAATTTATTACAGATTCCTCTAGGCATTCCATAACTAAATTAGCAATATTATCTAAAAAAAATAGGAGATCCCATTGGCCCATTGCTGTGCCGAATATTTGTCCAAAATACCGTATTGAGAATAAGTGCATTCTAAACAAAACTTTACTGCATTTATAAATTCAGATTGATCTAGATTCATAATTTCCGATTGAATGCTTAAATAGCAATATTTCTAATAAGGTCGGACAACCTTTTTCTATTACCTCATAAATCTTTAACATCTGGTTCAAAAGTGGATACTTGAGCCTTATATTTTTTGGTTTCAGTCGTATGTAAACACTGCTTGACATGACTTCAATACCTATAAGAAAATTGCTAAGCAGTGGATTCTTGATACATATTAATATACTTGAAACATTGGTGTGTTACAATTTCGATTACTCGTGTTTCTGTTCGTTTCGGCGACGTGGGCATTTTTAATTGGAATTGGTGCGATAAGGACGCTTTGTGCTACCACAATTAGTTTTAAGAAATCCCGTTTTAGACATTGATACGTCTTCTGATGATGGTCGTGAGACCGAAACGTTAGTAAAGACGAAAATAATAAGCATATATGCTAGTGTTACCTATTTCCCGAGAATTTATATATAATTCATTCCTGGGTCAAGAATCAATACCAAATAGTATTTCAACAGGTACATTTTGAATTCTAATTTAGTTTACTCTGATGATGGCTACTTGGTGGCTGATAGGTCCTCGGTACTTCAACAATATTTTTAGTGGATCAGGGGGATTGTTTCGTTCCCTGCTCATTATGAGTATGAAACATAGGATTGTAAAGCATATTTCTTGTTCGAATAATATCGTAATATTTTGGAATATACACACCAAGCCAATGGGCTCTCTGGAATATTTCTTGAGGTGCAACAGGCCCCTTCGCACCCAGGCTTTCACCACCCCTGTCCTAGCCGGATGAAACCTATATCATATCAGTCCGATGCGAACATCAACATTATGGTAATTCACGTCTATGTAGGACACTATTGTTTGAATGAATGATGACAACCCATTTAAATCTGGTTATTAGAATTTCCCTTTATTACGATTCGTTATGCAAAACACCACTTTTATTATGCAAAATTCCTTATAAAACTTGAGTACAAAGAGACCGCACCGGTAATTTCGCTATCCTGAAACATTCATTAAATTATAAAATAAACAAATGCGGTAAAACTGAATGATAATCATGTTGAAAACTTTTATGTCCCACCGCTAATTGGCTCCATCAATGTGGCTGTCGAAGATGTGTATATAACCGAGCTAACCAGAGTCTTATCTCTTCGCCTATTGCGTCCTATCAAAAGATTTTAGCTCGTATATTGAGCGATATACATAGAATGTAAAAAATGATTTAGATTTTAGGTTTGTATTATAAGGGCTGGGGCTCTAGACTTCTAGAGGATATTGGTTGGAGTGGAACTTAATAATTATGTTACGGAATATGGTTTTTGATAAAGAATAGTTTCTGTATGATTATCTGTATTTAAATAATATTTTATGATTATAGCTTACAATTTATTACTTTTGCGTATTAGGAATATTGAAAACTACAAAAATTTTTCAATGCAATGTAAGACGCTTATAATTGACAACTATATTACATTTATGAAACTAATTGATTAATTTACTTTACTTTGTATTTATAATTATAAATAATAAATAAAACTCTATGATAAATACGTTCTGCACAAAACAAGTGAAAAACGTCGAGTATCCGACTCAGATATGCACACGTGTGTAAGCGTATAGAGAGACTGCCTGACGTCTGACCCAAGTAATTGTGCAGGCGGCAGTATACATAATACCTAATACCGGGATACCAGAAATTATCTTGGTCAAGGGTGGTTGTGGAATCTCAAACGTGTGTCTTACTTTACTTTTGAAATAATTATGTCATAATTAATTTGAAGTTTCCAAAAGTGCGAAATTTCGCAATTCCGTACGAATATTGTAACACTCAGAAGTCTTTAGCGCTTTGGACTCCGAAATTTTCACGTGGCCTATCGAAATTAGAAGGTTCGAATTATCTAAAAACATAATTGCATGAACGCCAGACGTCCTATGTAATTAGCTACGAACGAAATCATTTTGACATATGTCTCGAGGAGCTCGCTGCGCTTATGTTAGAGTTTATACATTTTACCTCGGTCTTGTTAATTTGGGGCCGTTTCTTGCCCCGTGCGACCGGCGCCAGTTGTAATAAAGTGTTTTTGGCTATGGGCGGCTAGCTTTTACCCGCTTCGTGTATATTTTAGTCGCGGGAAAATTCCCTTTGGTACGTCGCACGTTAGACGTGCGTAGCTGAGATCTGAGAATAGCTCAAACTGTTTTAATTAAATTTTCCTATTTAATGGAGATTTATCGAAAAAACAAGGGCCGTCGGGCACGGTCCGATACTAAATCTAACTACATGGAGCGAAAACGGCACGCGAAAAGTCGTCGTAAAGCCGTATTAGGTACAACCAGTTTGCACTTTTCTAACTCGCGTGCTACGGGCTTCTCACGTGAACGTCATTCGATTTACGGAAAATTAACTATTTCAAAACAGTTTTTGACCCGGATTGTGGCTATCACGACCTCTGAAAAGGTTCAAAGTTCACATAATTATTTCATAATTTGTAGTTCATTACTGTTTTACAACTGAAATAAATAGGTATGAAATTTGTAGGTTATTGATGATGTCAGTGTGACAGTGACATAATTATTTCAAACGTGAAGTTAAGTAAGACACACGTTTTAGATTCCACAACCACCCTTGACCAACATAATTTTTGATATCCCGGTATATATAGCTACAGCGTGACGGCACGTGACGGACTCATGGTTTTACCCCCATCTGAAATAGTTCAACGCATCTTAAAAATACTTGTATGATTACTAATGTTCAACCCCTAATAATAAATTTTAGATGAAGAAAACAGTGCGGCCAACACAATGGGGTTTAATCAGTTAGTTGGTTTAATGCAATAAAAGTTTACGATATAATATGAACTTACCTATGCGTGAACATAATAAGATTTACAAGTCCTTTTAAAAATATGTTGAGAGTGTGAGAGGAATACATAGATCCGCTGCTTAAAATTCGACTAAAATATATATCAAACCAATACGAGTACCGATATATTTCAACATCAAAATTGTGATTAATAAACCATACGATAATATTTATGAAATTTTCAGTCAAATACGAGCGCTGTATTCAAATAGAATAATAGATGATTTTCCTATTATGGAATATTACATGTTTATACTGAAAACTGATGAATCATAAATAAAGAATGCTGGAATTCGCGTGATTTAGAAACCATGTTCCGATATTTCAAATATCAATATTATGGTCATCAATATACGTTAATGTTCAATGAAACTTAATACTTATCTGCAACGTTTATACTAATATTACGTTAATATAAATCTTGCACCTTGAAGTGCAGTAGTAAGTAAGTAGAATATAAATCATTCAGTATACTTGAAAATATGTGACTAGTAATTTTCAGACATATAGGTACCACTAAAGATAAAAGCATAAGTTGCCTCTTCATAAAAGTTCTATTTTGTGGTGATGACTGATAGCTCATTGATTCCATTGATAATGTGGATCAATTAGAAGAATGCATAAGATTTTATTATCAAAGTATCAAAATAAAATGAGTATATAAAAATTCTCGGGAAATAGGTCACAATAACACTTTGTTTTAACTATTCGTCTTTACGTACGTTTCGGTCTCACGACCATCATCAGAAGACTCACTATGTCTAAAAAGGGGGTTTATTAAAACTAATTATAACACAAGCGTCCAAATCGCACAATTTAATTTCAATAGTTAAAACAAAGTGTTATTGTGACCTATTTCCCGAGAATTTTTATATATAATTCATACTGGGTCAAGAATCTTATTAATAAAATGAGTTACATTGAAATTTTAAGTTGCAGAAATTCATGATTTTCTGAAAATGTTCCACAGTTCTAAGTTTATTGTGAAAAACACCGTTATCATAAAAGTGACATTCTGTATTATATTTAGTTGCAAACTATAATTTAACTAATTATTGAGCGTGAAAAAAGTTTTACAATATAAGTTAATATAAATGAAGTGTAATCAAACTATTATCAGGTTAGTTTCAAATGAACTGGACAATTATATTCATATTTATTAGTTATAAAATAAAATACAATTAATTAAAACTCCCCAAAATAGTGATGAAATTAAGAATGGAAATATTGCTGTTGACCAATGAATTTACTCATTATTCCAATTCAAGGCCTCCTTGTGGTGAAACAAAAGTCATATTTTAAAATACAATAAAAGTGAGGTTTTAAGTAAAACTACTTCTAACTGAGACTGAAAATGTTTATTCAATTCTGGAAGACCGTACTTAAATAAAAAAAATAAACATGACAATCTTAAGATGTTCATCTAGGCAAAAATCCTAGTTCTACATATTATTACGATTGAACTAAGCATTCAGTCGTTCAATTAATCCCAACCACTACTAATAATACCAACTATATAACGAAAGGAAAACTTAGTAACCTGTTCCAAATAATCTGCTATTTAATTTCACGCAAGACTAGTGGCCGAGATGCGCACGTAAAGTTAAATTAAATGCCCATTGAGGATGGGATGGGAATACGTAATTATGAAACTTTGTTTGTACATCCAAACGTAACTGAAAACAACAAAACCTTCACTGATTTATGAATGGATGCATACCTTTTATTTCACGAATGTTTATGGGAATTGTTTGCAAAAGCTTCCTTCATGTCTACTACTGAATCAGTTCTGTAATGAAATCAGTTTCGTAACTCGAATCTACGAAATTCTTTTATACCAACTCGATACTTATAGTTTCGGGCCTAGCTAAATAATATTGTTACGGGATATTTCACATAGACACTTTGTTATTGCCAATTAGGACTAGTAATTAATGACACTGGAAAATCGAAGGCAAAAAATCAATGTATAACCGTGCTTCTATTGAGAGTTACTGTCGTAAGGGAAGTGAGAATTAGTCGGCTTGCCCGCATCGCATATTGTTAGATATAACCCACTATAACGCTTTACTGACTCGCCCTAACTCACAAGACCCTTATACAATGCTGATTCGCTGATTCAAACTCAATCTGTATTATTGATCAACCGTGTACTATTACTAATTCTGATGTTCCTTTATTCCTAAAGATTCCAGTATATTCAGCTTATGGAATTTTGTTTTAATGTGCAAAATATCGGCAGCATGATTTGAGTTCTGTTTAGTGACCGGAGACATCTAAGGTCTTCTTGAAAACTTAGATGGAAGTTCCGTCCCGTCTGTGGAATGTATTAGTCGAGTCAAATAGGTATTTCATTACGAAAATCATTAGATATGGACCGATTTTGATGAAACAAAGTGCATTCGATTTGGGATGACGTCTAGAGAAAAGCTTACCGGTTAGTTTTTTGTGTAAATTTGTTATTATTTCTTTAAACAAAAAATTTACCAATTTTCCGGCTAATTATTGGGAAAATTTAGTCGGGGGTTCGCGGGGTCGCTGATTACGATTCTGAACTCAGATTGGCCAAAATCGAACTCCCCAGCTGGTAATTGGCCACTTTAATTGGACAAAGTCACCATTTTTTTTAATTTCATCAAAAATAGCCAGGAAAAATCACTCGGGGGTTTTTGGGGTCGCTGATTACGATTCTGAACTCAGATTGGCCAAAATCGATCTTCCCAGCTAGTAATTGGCCAGTTTAATTGGACAAAATTGTTCATTTTTTCTTAATTTCATCGCAAATAGACAGGAAAAATTATTCGGGGGTTTTCGGAGTCGGTGAGTACGATTGTGAAGTCAAATTGTCCAAAATCGAACTCCTCAGCTGGTAATTGGCAGCATATACATATTTACAATATTTTTAATCAATTGAATATTATTTACAAAATGCATATTTCAGTAAGTACAAGTAAAATCAATCTTCATCGTCACTATCATAATCATAATAATTGTCATTGCGTGTTTGAATATTTTCAATGCCTTCTTCTTCATTGGTATTATCTACTTCATCATCGTCATCGTCTTCGTCGTCATCTCCAGGTGAAATTGGATTGATCAGACTGAAATTGTTACTACAATTTCCTATGCAATTTGCACAAGCAACAGTACAGTTCATATTTTTTTTGCGACATCCACATCTGCTTGACGCGCATTTCTTTTTGCATGAGCATGATACTGTATTTAAAAGCTCTTCAGGAACTGGATCCAAGTTCAATTTTACAGGATGTAAGACTCCGTCTACTTTTTTCCATCTCCACTCTTCTGGATTTAATACTAATACACCAATTCAACTTTGAACTTGAAAATAAACCCTTTTCAAATGTTCCATAAACGCATCCAGTGTTGGTGGTAAGGACGATAAGTCGACAATTTCTTCTTTAGCATTTTTTTTTTACTTTTTACAAATTTGTATTTTGAAAATACAAAGTTTAGTTAAATAATTTAAGTAATGGAAATAATATTTATTCAAAAATGTGTTGTTTTATTTATAGGTGTACTCTCTTCCAATTTCTTAGGATGATAACAGCAATTTTAAGATCAAAATATTAAATGGAGGTATATGTCCATAGTATACGTAAAAGATACTGTGTGGAATATAAAAAGACTGAGTAGAGAAGATAGAAAAAAATTTTAGATGAGAGGGAATTTATTTCAAATTAAAAAATTTAAAAATTAGAATTCGATTATGTTTCTGATTTAAATCAGTAACAACCCCCTTTTAACAAATTTTTAAACATTTAACATAAAACAACAACCTCCACAACCCCTGACTGAGGATTTCTGGTTAGTGTTGATGAAATTTTGGAAATGGTCAATTTTGTCCAATTAAACCTGCCAATTACCAGCTGAGGAGTTCGATTTTGGACAATTTGACTTCAGAATCGTACTCAGCGTCTACGAAAACCCCCGAGTAATTTTTTCTGTCTATTTGCGATGAAATTAAGAAAAAATGAACAATTTTGTGCAATTAAACTGGCCAATTACTAGCTGGGAAGATCGATTTTGGCCAATCTGAGTTCAGAATCGTAATCAGCGACCCCAAAAATCCCCGAGTGATGTTTCCTGGCTATTTTTGATGAAATTTTAAAAAATGGTCACTTTGTCCAATTAAAGTGGCCAATTACCAGCTGGGGAGTTCGATTTTGGCCAATCTGAGTTCAGAATCGTAATCAGCGACCCCAAAAACCCCCGACTAAATTGTCCCAATAATTAGCCAGAAAATTGGTCAATTTTTAGAATTAATAACAAATTTACACATAAAAGTAACCAGTAAGCTTTTTTCTAGACATCATCCCGAATCGAATGCACTTTGTTTTATCAAAATCGGTCCATATCTAACGATTTTCGTAAGTCGGCCTGTTTTAATACCTATTTGACTCGACTATATAACTAAGCTTATAGACCCAAAATTTTGGAATGTATCCTTTTTGATTTATCTGATTTCATTTCGCTAGCATGGATTAGAATAATGTGCTAACTGATTTATTATGAAACTATTCATATCCTACAAGTAAGTCAGCTATTAAATCTAGATTACGCTAGGAATATATAAAGCTTTTGAAACGTTTTGCATGGTGACCAAGAACGTTAGGGTCAGAATAAGTATATACTGATGTTGGAAGCGTGTCAAGATAATGACAATAATATGTTTGCGAAAGGAAACGGTACAACACACAGTAAGGATGAATACCTACACGCCACGTTCTGGTATGTTCCATTACATTTATAATAGAAGCTACTTGTTTAAATCCATTATCACTCTACACACCAACACTTCTTGTTCCAACATTAATATGTGGTGACGCACCTTTTTGGAAACGTGATGTCCATTCCGTATTGTTTTCCGGATACGGTTTATTGTGCATACTATTCTGTTTGAATAATCGTCCTAAGACGTTATTGTTAAGCTCAGCGGATTAATAACCTCTACTAGTATGAGAGGTATTAAATTTCTTACAAACGGGTTTTTAACATTGGTTTAGTAATTAAAAAAATTTATAGATCAAACAGATCGTTATTACAGTAACTGTTGCAGACTAAAATAAACAGGATGTTCCAGAAATAGTTGCGGAAAATGAAATTGGGGATTCTGGTGTTAATTTCAGGGGTTGTTTTGATCAGGCCATTCCTTGAGAAGTTACCTTGAACATTGAAGTTGAAATGCGTTTTTTCACTTTTTCCCAAAATTATTCAAATTTAAAATAAAATACTCTTTTCAATAATAGTACTTAAAAATACTACTATTTAGACCTATTGCGGGTCTAACTTCTTTGTAGTAAAGAAGTGGAATAAGATACCTCTTCTACATCTATCATCAGAACTTTTATATTAATGAAAATTCTGCTTTAAGAAATATTTCCGGTAACCCATTCCATATGAGAACTTTTTTATCTCTACAAACTCCGATATCTTGTTTAGTTTAAATGCTAAAAATTGTATCTCTGCATCACAATCCTTTTGTAGGGGGGAAATATTTTTCTCATAATTGTTGCACTAGCTACCAGTCATTCGATATGTCATCTGCCAAAGAAATAAGAAATAGCCTCATCAAGACGATTTAATGTGCCTAGGGAAAATATATCCTCTAATTAAGGCAAGACAGAATATGCCGAAATACCTTTCATTTATGGCGAAGCAAGATGTAATGCAGATTGGTCCCGAAGAATGTATATGGAAAGATACTCGGCAAATTCACAAAGCGCATACTTTCGTAAAGCTTCACAGAAGGTTAGTGGAAAGTGGAAATTGTCAAACTATAAGGCAAGATGCAAGAAGGGATGAAAGAGGAGTTTTAAATGAAGGAGAAATTTCGGAGCATTCTGAGATCCATCCGCGACAGAGTGTTAGGGAAGCGTCAAGGGATTTTCATGTACAGGCTGGGCCAATTTCGATGATTGTATAAGGTAGCTCGGTAACTATAGGAGATACAAAAAAATGGAGATTATATATAAAATTTTCGGGGAATTGGTCACACTTTCACATATACTTATTCTTTTCGTCTTTACGTACGTTTCGGTCTCACAACCAGCATCAGAAGACGTATCACTATATAAAACGTGATTTTTTAAAACTAATTGTATCACCACAAGGCATCCTTATCGCACTAATTTCAATTAAAAATTCCCACGTCGCCGAAACGAACAGAAGCACGAGCAATCGAAATTATAACACATTCATGTTTCGAGTATATAAATTAAGAACCCGCTATATAAACGTGAAATGCTTGCTTGAAGGACCACCCTTTCGGGAACGTTAATGATTAAAATTCGAGGTGAACTGTAATATAAAATTTATTGATGCTTTCTTTTTATTATGACATTTCTATCTCAATATAAACAAACTAACAAAACAATAACAATATGCAGTCAGAGAAGAGCGACCACAGAACAAGTACAGATCGACTCGATCCATGCTGTCAACAATGGCCACATTGGTTTTTGTCAAATGACAATGTCAATACTCATTGCAATATAAATATAATTGACTATTGTCCATAAGCCGCCCACCTTGAATGATTTGCTTTCAATAATCAAAACTCCTCAGTAGTACATCTAATATAAATTGAAATTGACAAAAAAAGCTTGAACATGTTAAATTTTCGAATTTGTTAATGTTCTACATAGTACCATACAATTTAAGTATGACATTCCAATGGTAGAAAACAAATTTTATTTACTGAACGCCTAAAAATGCTTCCACTAGACACCTTCACAGACACTACACGTGTTACTTTATCAGCTCCTGGGTAAATATTCAACAATGCTAGCCATAGGCCAGCGTAGTGGTGGAATATTGTCCTCCTTCAAAATAACCAAATCGCCTATCTTGGGATCAGCCGAAGCGGTTTGCCATTTGCCTCTCTGCTGCAATTGTGTGAGATAGTCTCTAGACCAACGAGACCAAAAATGTTGAAATAACTGTTGTATTCTCTAATATCTGGATAACCTGTTCATGTTGTAATCCTGTACGTCTCTCTGTGGTGCAGTAGCCATTGTATCTCCAATTAAGAAGTGAGCAGGAGTGAGAGGTTAATAGTCATTAGGGTCAGAAGAAAGGGGAGAAAGGGGTCTAGAGTTGAGGCAAGACTCAATCTGCGTCAACACCGTATACATTTCTTCATATGTAACTGAAGCGAGCCCTAAAATACGTTTCATGTGGAATTTAGTGAATTTCACAGCCGCTTCCCAAATACCTCCCATGTGTGGGGATTTGGAAGGAATGAACGACCATTTTATACCGTCTGAAGCTAGAAAATTTTCAATTTTTTCCTTGTGACCTTCGTTTAATAATAAATTACGTAATTCATTGAAATAATTATTTGCACCCACAAAATTAGAACCGTTATCTGAAAACAATTCTGAGGGTTTGCCCCTTCTAGATACGCAACGTTTCAGCGCATTGAGGAAACTATCTGTACTCAAATCTTTCACAAGAAGAAACAAAAACTAGAATGCTCTAATAGCGATATTTCTAATAAGGTCTGACAACCTTTTTCTATTACCTCATAAATCTTCAACATCGGGTTTGAAAGTGGATCCTCGAACGTTATATTTTTAGTTCAGCCCTTTAGTCGTATTACATATCGTGATTCGATATGACTGTAGAGTTTATAAGAATAATGCTAAGCAGCGGATGCCTAATTCATATACTTGAAACATTAATGTGTTATAATTTCCATTGCTCGTGTTTCTGTTCATTTCGGCGACGTGTGCATTTTTAATTGAAATTAGTGCGATGAGGACGCCTTGTGGTGATACAATTAGTTTTAAGAAATCACGTTTTGTACAGTGATACGTCTTCTGATGATGGTCGTGAGACCGAAACGTACGTAAAGACGAAAATAATAAACGTATGTGTTAGTGTGACCCATTTCTCGAGAATTCATTCACAATTCATACCTGGGTCATTATGAAGTCTTTTGTTGTCGAGTTACAAAGAAAAGTTTCAATTTTTCGACTAGACACATGTAACTATTGTGGTTGTATTGTGTAAAGTTAGGAGAAAATAACTTCCACATTCTTGAAGCACTTTTTTCTGTATAATCCAGTGGTTTCGAGAAAATTTTAAAAAAGATGCAATTCCGAGTTATGACCTAAAGTTGTATTTTTTCAAATGGGAATCATACTTGGCTGTGATTTTGAGGTGTAAGTCTTTAATAGCGAAAATAATATTTTAGTATATTATTTTTTGCGTTTTTTTATATTTATTCCAAGCAGGCGGGAGTCATCTATGACAGTATTTATCCGTTTGGCAGTAAATTGTATATTAACGGTTTTGTTTCCGTCATAATAACAATTAACTCATTTAATCGTAAAAGTGAATATGGTATGTTAGGAAGCTTTATTCAAAATAATAATAATTGTGAAATTGCATCTGAAAGATATTTTAATTACTATCCAGAAAGAAGACAACTTAATAGAGATATCTTCAAGAGGTTAAAAACATCAACGAGCCAAGACTAAAAATTCAGATATTTCATATCTAATTTTATAATACATTACAACTACAAAATAGAAATACAAATTAAAGTAAATATTCAAACTGTTATGTTCGATACAAAACTACATCTCGTCATAACACTCTGAACTCCATTATACACGAAATACACCCAGCCTATAAAATTTTGTTTGAGTTTATTTTTGTCGTTACAGGTTTTCTTGTATAATTTTCCTTTAATGTATCCCCAAAAGAAAAAATCCGTTAGTTCCCATGTAGTTATTCCCAAAAGTGGTATTCAATAATTCTGAAACGATCCTGATATTATGATTAATAAGATTTTCTTGAAAAGAAATTTTATTTGTTGTTAAATTTTATAAATCATGTGCAATAAAATTGTTTATATTTATTTATATACTTATATAGCTCGTTATTTTATGTTTCCCCACCCTACGAAAAATTGTGCGGGCACCTATGATAGAGCCATGAGGCAGAATCTGGTGCGAGACATAATCAAAAGCCTTTGTACGGTCTAAAAATAATGAATGATAATGAGTAAAGACCAACTTCGAAACACTTCAGAGTATGGAATGCGAGATCGCATAAGTGATGCCTTTGTTTTCGCTGAATCCAAATTGAAATTTAAAGAAAAAAAAAATTTCTTCTGAATTATGTAATATTTGCTGGCTCGATATATTTAATACATGTCTGACATCTAGTTTTACTGTTACAAGTGAACCCGCATGCATCATAAACGCAATAATCATAAACTGGTTAAAATAACCGTAAGAACGTTGGATGGAAATGAGAACATTTATTTTGTCAAATGGTGCGACATTTTGAGGTGGACCATCACATTATGAAATCCGTTCAGGTGCTGTTAACCTCCTACAGATTTCTAACTCTGAATCACGCTGTCAGTTCATCTTTTCTCGGTTATGTAATCGTTCGAGATAAGATCTTGGGAAACTTTCACTGTGAAAATCGCAAGTAACTACACCTAATTTGCAATTCATATGATCAGAGGCGGTGCGTTACAGAAGTAGAATGATAAAATTTGAATAGAACACGAATGTACAACTTCATAATAATTATATTGCCAAGTATTTACCACACGGCGGCATTAATAAATTATTAACTGATAAAAAAAAAATCTGAATTCATTAAATTGCTTTTTCGCATACAAAAGCAAATTAATTAATTCAAATTCATCTCCAGCTGAGGGTAATCTCTTATATACCCTATTAATCACCCCACCAGTATTTAAACAGGCACAATTTGATTTATAATTTACTTTACTCTGATGATGGCTATTTGGTAGCTAAACAAACAGTATTTTTAGTGGGTAAGGATGATTGTTTCTTATTTATAGTGCTATAGTGTATCCACAGTATGAACCTTGTATGAATGCATAAACAATAAAAATTATTTCAATTGCTTTATATTTTGGTTTAACCCGAGCTTTTGATTCAGTTAATCATAAGTTATTACTGAATAAACTGTACTTCTATGGTTTAAGAGGTGTTCCCAATGCCTGGATTGAATCCTACTTAATAGATAGGCAACAAATTGTAGTATATGACCCATATGAGTCTAATCCATCGGAGATAAATTAGGTGTGACACAAGGGTCAATATTGGGCCTAATATTGTTTATAGTTTGTATTTCTGATTTAGAGCAGTCATGTGGTGATGCATACAGAATTATACTATATGCCGACCATACAAACCAAATTACTGCCGAAGTAAAATTGAACAGGTCCATAGCGAAAACAAATAGCTGTGCTAATAGTTTCTATCGCTGGTGTCTGAACAATGGATTAACATTTAATGAAAAGAAAACCTTTTCATGTTATTCAAACAGAAGAACATAAACTATAATTTAAGTCCACTTATCAGGATAAATCATACAACATTTGAAATGATAAATGGAATTAAATTCCTTGGAACGATTATAGAGCATAAATTCCCATGGGAAGCAAACTGTTATATGTTAAGAATGCTAAGAAACACGGTCACTTCGAAAGTGTTGAATATGTTATACTACGGTCTCATTCATTCCGTTTTAAATTACGGTCTTCTATTCTGGGGTAATCCTTCCCACATGAGCAGGGTATTCATTGCTCAGAAGAATATTGTCCGATGTATGTTGAATGCTAAATCAAATTGTCATTGTGAACTTCAATTTTTTACTCTTCCTTGTCCTATCAACTGGTGCTGAATATTAAAAACCAGGAACACACTCACATTAGAAATAATATATTTCACAGATATGGAACCCGTATAAATGATAATATTCATGTACCATTCTCACGTTAATCGGTTGGACAAAGTTGTCATATTTATCAAGGTATAATTAACTATAATTATTTTAGAATAAATATGGCATCATCCATTGAAAGTATATAATATTTGATAAATGTTTTGATGTTACACTTCTTGCATGGGTCAGTTTGATGGTAGTTGGCTGAAGAAATAGTAATTGATGATTTTAACCTATTTATTCACAAAGTTGTAATTCTGTAGGCTAACGTTTTCATTCACAATTTTGATAATATGATGAATGTTAGGTTAATCGTTTGGATGCTTTCGTAATGATTGTTATTCATGAAGTGCTCCTAGGAATTGTTATTCCTTTGAATAATATCGTCGTAATGATTGTTCCTTTTTCTCTCGTCTTTTACATTACGCAAATTTAAGAACAATCAGGGTACAAGTACAGAATTATGCTAACTCACCGATAACAGTTCGTTGGATAATTTAAAAACTAGAATAGCTGTTATTTCTCTTGAAGAACTACACCTGTCAATGTTGTTTTTATTGCACAGGCACAATAAACAAATATAAATTCTGTTTTATTTTCATCATTCGAATGTTACTCGTATTGTAAACACCATCATGACTGAAGTTTTATCAAATCGAGAACGACCTGAACTTGCGTTTGAAGGCCACTTGTTCAGCTTTCATAAGACCAATGGAACAGTTAAATGTTGGCGGTGTGACAAGCGTCACTCCGACAATTGCAAATCGAGACCACATAAATCCCTCAGGGATGAAAAATCGAAACTATTGGATGAACACACATATGGAAGCAATCCAGCAGCAATAGAAATAGCGAAAATTAAGACTAAAGTTAAGAAAAGGGTCATAGATTCACAAGATCCCCCGGTAGAAATGAAGCAACGACAAATGCTACGGTTTCTACAAGAGGTCAACTTCCATCATCTTCCACATTGGAGAAGCTTATAATAAGAAAAAGAAACAGGGTTAAGGCAGCTCCAATTCTACCTGCCAATCTCGCTGCTATATATATTCCAGTCGATTACACATACTACGAATATCAGCCCGGGCGAAGAGAAAAGTTTTTACTATACGCCTCAGGTAATGGAGACATGCAAAGAGTTTTAATTTTTGGATGTGCGTCACATGAAACCTGGTCTGGAAAAATTTAAAAAATCATATGTTGACGGAACCTTTCGAACTGCACCAAATTTTTTTTCACAAATATACATCGTAATGACTGAAAGAAGAGGTTTTGTATTCCCGATACTTTTTTGCCTACTCCAGACAAGCAAGAGACGACTTACCAGAAGATGTGGATAGCAATAAAGAACAATATCACAATCAAAAACTGTGTTCACAGTTCACTATCCTCACCTGAATCAGTCGGGATCGAAACAGCTGAAACCGAAATTGGCCAGGACTGAAATGACGGAACCGAAATGTCCTGCTCCGCTATTTTTCAACTTTATTATTATTGCTTTTGGTCACATCAGTATACAGTTATAAAATGTAGGAACTTCATCTTCGGTGATGAACTTTATCAGATCATTGGGCAATCCATATCTTTCTTAAGATCTTTTGTTCTTCTTTGTTATAGCATACCCTCAATTCACGATATCACCTATCGTTCTATTTATTCAATATATACTGTTACATTCCCTTTTTTAATTGCTTGGAACATTAGAATTAGAGTTTGTATATTTCCCCAAGTAGATTCAGTGAACAAAACATAAACAACACCGCATTTACAATCAAATTTTATGTTAGTTTCCCCACTGATGGACGTTCTAAAAGTTACAAAACACGTATCGAATTAACGAATAAAAATGTTGTACCGGCGGGTGCACACAATTAGTTTAAATCTCTTTAAATGTTGATAACTACGGCTGAATAATTCTAGTGCACAATGCATAATATATCTTACGATGTGAAAACGCCAACTGCGTTTAATTAATTTAAACCGTGATGTCGGAGGAAAACGTTTCGTAATTAAAGTTCTTCTACCGTAAATGCAAGGGGATGCGGTTGTTATGCTATGAAGCAAGCTTATACATATCCTCATTACACGTACATGAAGTACGAGGCAACGTTTTGTAAGTGACATATCCGGAATATACCGTATTTATTCTCCCAAAGTATGTATCTATTCGATTTAATGCACACTTGTGTTTTGGACTTTTTGTAATGTTTCAAACTATTTATGTTGTAAGATGGTAGTATTCTAGACTCATCTTACATATGCAATGAAACTGTCTACTGCACACTGTAGGCTGTAATCACCATGTGTCTGCACTACGATATAATTATCTCAGTCAAAACTTCCCCAGAAATCTTGGATTGTAGATGAACTCAGCACAGTCTATTTCTTAATGACTTTTTGAAGGTTATAATTATTTGATGGTGGATTCATTTTGATTTCAAAGTTTGGGGTTGGGATAAGTTAACTGCTCTGTGGATCAAGGAGTTTATGACAGACTTCTTTTGGGCAAGGTGGTAATTTCTGGCGTTGTAACCTCTATTGGACGACCAGAACGTTCAGCGTCCTTTGTGGTCATACTATCACAACGAAAATCAGTAAACCACTTGTGAATCGTTCCAATCGATGATGAAGAGTCTCCATAATATTTAACAAGCGATGCTTTGGTTTGTGTGATGTTTTTTCCACGCAAAAAATAATGTTTAACCAAGACACGAAATTCACTTTTTTCCATGTTTGCAAAATTCTTCAAGGTTGCTTTCGATGGGTGTCAATACAGTCTGAAAATTTTAAGGCGTTCTAGTTAAAGTACATCACAAATGTCACATGGCTTTTTCGATTGTGGCGCCATTTATTTTATTTTCCAGGGACTTTTCACTTTGCCCTCGTATTGTCATCATTTGCACTAAAATGAAGTAATGAAGGGAAGGGATTCAAACTAGGATAGTATATATGGTATAAATCTAATAGCATCAACATAATGGTGTTCAGACCAAAAATCCGCCAGTTGCTCCAAGTAGCTACACTAGGATCTTGTTGCTGAGATTAATTTGGAATTATACTCCCAAATACTAAAATTCATTTCATTCTTGATCGAGGATCTTTGTGTACGTTACAATCACCATCTGCTAGGGTTAACATAGAGATATTTGTCTTGCTTCTGTGCTCTCATTATGAATACAACTTCATATTTCACATTGTAATCTGCATAATCAAACCATACTTGATTGCTAACAGCTATTCTTGGAAGATACATTCGCTGGCAAACACAATAACCGATTTTCAACCCCGTCCAGTTGTCATCTTACTGCAATCTAACAAAAACCTGATTCATTGAACGGTTAAAAGTGCAATAACTCTTGAAGTGCACTAGTGCAGCATTGTGATTTGGCTCTGATATTACAGATAAACCGAACTCTGTCTACGGAAGACTTGAAGGGTCTTCATACTCACGTAAGAATCGTTTTCTAACCAAATTTAAATATCGACTACGCAAGAGTCTCATTATCTCGCTTCTTGACTACAGAGACATAGTTGAAAACTCATTTAAAACTCGTTCATAATGGATAAAAAGTTCAAACTTCATGTATGCATTCTAGTTGAATTATTTCCTGAAGAAGTGACATTACTTTAGCTCCAGTTTAGACCCAAAGGAATATTTTCAGCTTCCGACGATGCATCTAGTACGTAAATCAGGTATACATTTGTAGCAAAGCTGCCTTATTAATTATCAATTAGAATTCATTCAGATATCAAACAAGTTGCTCAAATTCAAGCTGATTCTAAGAACACCCAGAACATAAATATAAATAATATATTCTTTGTTATCTTTTATTACGGATAAGTCAAGTACATGAATTCATTTCTTAGTACGACCGTCCCGTCATAAATTAATACAGTTTGTTCTTTTTATCTGTGGGACGGAAACGAAATGTATAATCTCTGAATCCTTGTCAAGGAAGGGTCATTACAATTTGTAAAATATCGACAAAGTCGAAGAGGTTCCTCGCAGTTTCAATAGAAAATCATAAATTACTAAGTTTACAGAAATGGTTTTGAAGAAAACAAATGCTTACAGTATATTGGTAGTTGAGACATATGTTTATGATCTAATTTGTAACGGTAGGTTGATCGGTTGCTAAAGTTTAAGCAAAGGTTTTTACCCTTTTCCTTTGAAGCTACAATATATTCACCTAACCATAACATACAGGGCCGGATTTAGAGGTCTGGAGGCCTCGGGCAACAAAGGAGTGGAGGCCTCCTGGCCCCAAATTATTTTCCTGATTGGAGTGAACAAATCAATGATTTCTGTTAATATTCAAGAACAATATAATCATGTTTGTACAAAGGTAAAGGTAAAGGTAAAACAGCGAGAAAAAAATATCAAAAAGTTGTTTACTAGTGTTAATACTTGGAATTTTGGCGCAATTCATATATTTATTAATGAATAATTTATTTATAACAATTCGAAAATTTATCTATACATTTAAGGACTATAATAAAAATAAAATCGTACTCAAGAGGCCAAAATTTGCTGAAAACAACTATCAATTCGACATTTTGGTCAATTCGTATATTTATTAATAAATTTAATTTGATTATAACAAATGAGCGGGTATACATCCGACCATATTTACGACAAAATCGAATTCTGAAGGCCAAAATTATTCGAAAACGATCCTAAACTCGTAGTTTTGGTCGAATTCGTATATTTGTTAATAAACAAATTGTTTATAACAAATGAAGTTAATTCAACTACTTTTTTAACAATTTTCATATGTTCACTGACCTGAAATAGTCTTTACCTGACCATTTTTCATGAATTTTTATGTAATCTCATAAATACGCTAATTAAATTGTTAATTTATTGTTTATAAGCAATGCAAATTTTTTGCACAACCTTAAACGAAGTAGACTTTGTTCCTGATAAAATTCCGAAGAGAATGCACTTTGTCCCATCAAAATCGGTCCATTTCCCAAGGATTTCGAGATTTGGCCTATTTTTATACCCATTTGACTGCATTAAAATGATATATCAGAATGAATTTGGTGAAATAGGTAAATTGATAACCTTTAGAAAACCAAGTAAGCCAGAGAAGGGCTCGTTATTACACATATATTACAAAAGAAATATGAATAATTGGAAAATATCGATAAAACTGTGGTGAATGTTTTAACTTGTGACCCTCACCAATATATCGATTCGTTGGTTCCGCCAGCTATTTAATTATAACCTGTGGATTCTTCAAGATGGAATCACGTACGAGTATAATCTATTATATGATTAAAGAACAACAACAGAAGCCCCAGCACTAAACGGATTGCCTAGAACTCAGCGTTCCAAAGGAACAATCCCTTGATTAACTTATTGATGGTATCTTGGCTGCAGGTTAATCAACTCAACCGATTCAGTATGAGAAAATTAACAAATAGTGAAAGTATTTGTCCGAATGTTTAACAATGATACAATTTCATAAGCAGGAGTATGTTACTTCGCTTTCTTACATATTAATTGGATGTCATACTGTTTTAATATTAGTCTTAGCATAATAATTCATCATTCAAGACCTGGGATAGAGAAGAAGAGAGTAATTTAAAACTCTAATCAACTTCTTTATTTATTTATTCATTTATTGATTTATCACATTTAACAGACACAGAGCCCAATTACAAAATGAGGAATAACACAAGATACGATATTCCAAAAAATATTATAACAGGCATTGAAATTAAACTGATAAAACATAACATTCTAAGAACAGAACATAATCATATAACTAGAACAAAAATCAAACAAAGGAGAGAGAAAATGCAATCTATATAGTGGAGGTATATGCGCTTTGATTTTAAAACACACCGACTTGATACTTACTAACTTAAATGAAAAAGATTGCTTAACTAACTTTTTTTATGTTTAATGTACTTCTAACAATTTTTATCTACTTAACAACTCTGTAGACACCCTCCAATCTGTGCGGTATTGTCCTTTTCTTGGTATTATCATTGATTCAAGACTTGACTGGTCCATGCAGATTGACAAGAGGTGGCGAAATTTCTATCAAGGCATTGTTTTGTCCTAAGAACTATTTGAGTACTAGTAAATATTAAAACCTCCGTGACTGCCTATCATGCTTATGTCCAGTCTACTCTGAAATATGGAATAGTTTCTTCTGGCAACTCGAGCGATGTTTACAGGGCGTTCGCTCTTAAAAAAAAATGTGTTGGATGTATATTTAAGTTGCCTCAGAGAGAAAGCTGTAAACAGTATTTTGTAGGGAGTGGAATACTTACCTTACATAGATTATATATTTATGAGGCAGTGATCTTTGTTTGCAAAAATATAGAAATATTCAGAGACTATTTACAGAAACACGATCATGGCACAAGATATAAAAACAACTATAAGTGCAATAAATTTTATATAATACGTATATACAAAAAAATCTGCAAGAACTGCCTACTCTAATCTTGAAAAACAAGCTAAAGAAAATACTCATTCATAAAGCATGATATACGCTTAATGATTACTTAACTGATTTCCATATAGATATTCTTTGAAATGTTTCTCATGTTCCATAAATTATGCTGTTGCATATCTGTAGAATAATTCTACTAATTTTAATTATTGAATATTTCATTTTATTGCAGTATGTTTTAACCATTTAATTGTTATCTGACGTGTTTCATCCTGACTCTCACAACTCACAGAAAGAAAGAAAGAAAGAAAGAAATAAAGAAAGAAAGTTTATTGACCACATTGCTGCATTCACATTTGGCATAATAGTCAGTCAATACAATGTAAATATAAGGTAAATATAAGTAAAACAATTAATTAAAAAATTACAACGTTACATAAATAAAACATAAAAGATTAAATAAACAAGATATATACTAGACGAGCAACTCACTCCACTCCTCAAAATTCAAAAATTCATTGATAGAGTAAAAACAATGAGCAGTGAGAAACATTTTAAGTTTGCTCTTGTATTTTCTGTGCTGCAGGTTTCTGAGACTGAGCGGGATTTTATTAAAGAGTTGGACCAGGAATTTTTCCGAGAGACCGTCAGGTTAAGTTCAAGGGGTCGCAGATTTTGTCCCAAACGAGTGGGATAATGATGTACGTTATCATTTGAAACGAATAAGTTGATATTTTTATGAATGTACAGAACATGATATAAAATAAACAGGTTAACAAGTGTCAGTATTTTAAATTTGACAAAAAAAGATCTACATGAATCCTTACTATTAATGCTAGCTATTTTTTGAAGAATTAGAATTTTGTTTGCATATACAGAGTTACCCCATAGATCCACCCCATAAGTAATATAGGACTGGAATAATGCGTGATATGCATTTAAAAGGCAGTCATGTGAAAGAATTATTTCAAGTCGTCGAAGAAGGAATAATTGCGAGTTTTTTTGATAAGGTGCTAATGTGGAACTTCCAATTTAACCCAGGATCGAGATGGAATCCTAAAATTCGTACAGGCTCGTCAGTTTGATGTATTGGATTTGCCGAAAAAGTGATATTTTGTGTCTTAGCCAGATTTAATTTTAGTTTATTTCTGGTGAACCAATTTTGTGCCGTATCTTCAATTTCCATCTTACATTCACTTAAGGTCTCCTGATTTGAGTGATATGTAACGGAGCTATCATCTGCAAATAAAGCCGATTTATGAGGTAAGAGAGCCGTAGGGAGATCGTTTATGTAAACTATGAAGAGAAGGGGACCAAGGACGGAGCCCTGCGGCACGCCCCACTCTAAAGTTGCAGGCTCAGAGAAATTTCCGCTGACATCTACAACAGCAAAACTGGCAATAAATATCTATCTATCTATCTGTCTATCTATCTTTACTAGTAGCATTTGATGAAGCCACATCTTTGACGAAACGAGTCACACAATTTTGTTTCATAATATTATGAAAATTCATTAACAGTTATTTTACTCTGCAATTCTCAATTCCTTCATTCAACTTTCATCACTTGAGAGCAGCAGGTCGTTGGAACAACCTCGCCATATTCAGGATTGGAATGAACCAAATCAAAAATAATCTACTACACTATGTTTCCTTGTGGAATAATCATTTACATAATGCATCATATTTTCGCCTCGTCGTACGCATCCAAGCGAAAGGACGTTTAACCCAACAACCAGTGAATGTAGATTGTACAGCAGACAATAACAATACAAAGTGTATATCGCATTGGAGCAACACGTAGGTTTATGATAGCACTTTGAATAAAATAAGGTCATCATTTGCCATGAACTGCACCGTTAACAAACCGGCAACTCAACCATAATAGCGAGGAGGACCGTCCGTGTTATAGCTGTCTGTGATTACGTAGAGTGTCTTCACTTGTATCCCTTTGTCATCATCAACACAGTACGGGGAGATCATTCAACGAAATTACTATCGTAAAAACAAGCTTTGGGGGAAAATATGAATATACTGCAATAATCCACAAGAATACAAAGTCATATCACGATCCTACAAATACTGGCTTATTCTCACCGTTGAAGAATCAGTTTAAATTTTGATTGTTGCCAACACAACATGAAAATATTTCTAATTCCTCTCGAAACAAAATAAAACAGTCGCATATAAAGCGTCTAATAAATTTCACAAATTCATAAATAATTCTAAAACAAATAGAGATAAATTTTAAAAATTTGAAGTTGTTGTGATGACTGTAATGCTTTGTATATTGGCCAAACAGGTCGCAGCTTTTACCAGAAATTTCAAGAACATATGAAAAGCCACAGATTGAAAAAGACCGATTCGATGTATGCTGATCATCTAATCGAACATAACCATAATTTCACTCCCAATCCCGAAATCTTACATATCTAACAGAAGGGCTTGAAATTGAATATATTAGAATCATTTGCAATTGTCAAAAATAATGTAGTTTTAAATGATCAATTGAACATTTATCATTCACCAATTATTAATCATTTCCTTAGTAGTTCTTCAAATGTAATGATGAGCAAATCATCAACGAAGACATCATCCGAGGAGGAACTCACACCTACTATCCAGACATAACATCTTTCGGCAACAGCGATGACATTGAGATAATAATTAATCAACAAGAGGTATTTGTTTATCGAGGGAGAATTCCTTTAACAAGCGACCGGTGAGGGTGTATATACTAATATAATATGACAGGGCACTTTCTGAACAAGCACCCTTAAAAGGGAAAATATTCTTCTTAGCGTTTCTTCTGTCTGTTTGCAATGGAAATGTAAGTTAGTAGTAGGCTGTTGGTGTGTCTAGAAAGGTAATCTGGAAATTACCCCATCGTTGTATTCGTACATTTTATAGAAATTCGGATTATAAGGTTCGAAAATGCTTGTCTTTTGCGTCAGAATAGCACGACATATTGCCGACGTTTCGCCAATCATTACAGGTAGAGAAATGAAGAGGAGGAAGAGGATCTTTAGATTTGTTAAACTGAGATAATTTTAGAAGTGTGGAAAATCGAGTTAAAGTATGTTGCTTCTTAAGGACTTTGGAAATTAGAATTAGTTATATTTTTAATATATGGAAGATAGGCAGTAGATAAAAGAGGGAGGGAGGGGGTTGTGGTTCAGGTTGATTTGAAATTTTAGGCAAAGTGTATCTGTTTATGATCTTTTGAATGTTATCATGGGGGAGATTATTTGATAATAAGCCAGATGGAAGATGTTTTAATTATGATTTTAAGGATGAGTTAACAGCTCTGTGGACTATAGATAAGAAATAAGCACATATATCCATTAAAAATACTGTTAAAATATTGAGGACCTTTCGACTACCAAGTAGTCATCATCAAAGTAAATTGGACCAGTGAGTTTATGATGGATTGCTTTTGGGCTACGTGATGGTGGGTAAGGCCATTGAGGTATATATCGGTGTGATTGGGTTTTCGATACACAGAATGTTTCCAAAGTATCGTCAGTCAGTCAACTAAATAATACATATAGGAACGGGCTTGAACCTTTCGAATCAACAAACAAATATTGGTATGTAATGAATTTAATTGATTGAGGAAGGGAACACGATTTTCGCGACCATGTTGCCAAATAACAAAAGTATCGTCGACATATCTAAACCAACATTTGGGCTTGAGAACAAATGTGTCAATAGCAACTTGCTCAAAAGTTTCCATGAAGATATTAGCAATGACCGAAGAAAGTGGGGAACTCATGACAGCTCCAGAGGACAACTCGTAAAACTCGCCATCGTACAAAAATATGTCGAAAATATACAAAAATCAATTAATGGTAGTAAGTCCATTGAAATGTTTTTGGCAGGTAACAGAAATTATGGAAATGGTGTCTGGAATGGGAACGTTGGTAAAGAGTAATTCGACGTCGAAGCTGACGAGCAAATCGCCTGGGTCAACTTTTAGCGTTTGGAGATTTTCAACGAACTGAAAGAAATTTAGTATAAAACTGTTGGAGTTATCTACAAGAGGTTTGAGAATAGATAACAGATATCGAGAAAGTTTATAATAGGAGGGGAAGGAGGGGGATCCGATAGTGCTGACAATTGGTCTTAGGGGAACTGAGGGCTTATAAATTTCAGGCAAACCATATAATCGGGGGCTTGTTGAACAGTGAAGGATAAGAAATGTCTCATTTGAATCAGGAAGGGAAGCATGACGGATGATTTGTGCAACTGAACGTTCTTTAGAGGGCTGGAATCTTTTGGTAAGAGTTTATAGTACTTAGTTCGGAGATGATGCAGGATTTTGTTATCCATAATCTGAAAGATTCATGATATAATGATGAGCATCGGTTAGGTTGATCGTGAGTGAAAAAATTTCATGTTTCTACGGTGGAGGTAAATGCGCTTTGATTTTAAAACACACTGACTTGATTATTACTACCGGAAAAAGTGGGGAAAACATGGCAGCTTCCGAGTACTGCTCATTAAACTTGCCATCATACAAAAAATATGTGGAAGATGGACAAAATAAAGTTCTATGCAAATATGCAATTATTTTAAACATATCGAAATGGATGCCAATGAAAGTACCATAACAGGATAAAATAAGAATACACAAGACCAAAAGAAGAATCTTCTGAAAACTACGACATCCATTGGTCTCTAAATAATTCTCGCTCGAAATCTTCGAACGATTTTAATACATATAAAACAGCAGAAGAGACCTACACAGAGAGCAATTAAGGAATGAAGGAACTCAGGGTGCTCGTACATAAACGTATTATTGAGCTATATAAATACTGAATATGCAGACGAACATGCTTAAACTAATCAGTAACAGAAGTGAAAAGCCTCTCATGGAGAATGTTGGAACCAAATAGGGTGAGATTATCTAATGGAACCTTCAAACCCTTGAATTCTACGTCAACCCTTTCAACATATCGCCTAGGTTTTGCTTTTTATGTATAGAGAAGATTTTGACATCACCTCACTGACTTAATCAACAGGACATGTTCCCCTCAGAGAGCTATGAATACAAATAATACAAAATACTGACAATACGGATGCAAACAGCTTGAGTAACGAATATAAATAGCTTTTTATATCGCTAGAGCTACAATAAAATACATCAACTATAGTACATCCTTATATTGCCATAACACGTACAAATCAGAATAGAGCGGTGAGCATAATAATGCATTTTTTCCACAACTAGACAGATAGAATGAATTTGTAGAATAAGTACGAGCAGATGAAACATGTAATTTGAGCTTAATCAACAAATGAATGAAATGCTTGAACAAATTACTTGTTAGATATCATCCACAAAGGTAATTAGGCTTATCTAGAACGACCAGTAACACTGCAGTGTTGTTTGGATAAATATGTAATTTATTCTTCGTTAATTACTTTCCTCACTATACATAGTATAAGGGAAGTATTGTAACCTGTTTGAAAAATGTTGGATTTGACGGAAACATCACGGCTTTCTAAATCAATCGAGACTATCTTCGAGATATGTGTGTGCGTATGTAGCCCAACCCACTGTTGAAACGATTGGGCCAATCCTATTGGTCGTACGAATTCGAAATTTTGCTTTAAATTGGTGAAAACAGAAACTACATTGTATGAGGGCGTTTTAGAGCATAATTTAACTCTTTCTAACCACGACAAGTGAGGAAAGTTAATGATATATGGATCACAGTTAATTTTTTAATTTTGTTGAACTTTTGATTTTCCTTTATTATTCAAGTGCCCAATTTTTCTACAATGCAGGCTCGTAGTTAAGAGTGTTTCCAAAATATCTTGATGGGGACTGAAACTGATTTCAAACGCAATTGAACCATCACATGAGATACATTAATGAATGTAAAATAAAAATAACTAAACAATTTGAATTCAATAAAACATAAACACAAAAACGTATGAAAGGTTTGAAGGAGTGTTCGTTATTATGGTCCATCTCTGACACTAGAAAAAAAAGGAATTAAGGAATTCGTTTTTTTTTTAATTACTTGAAGATCAATATTGATAATAGAAAATTTATACTTCGAATTTTTGAGAATTAAACTCAAATTTACACCAAACTTTAATTCAGCAGTCAATGGTGAAAGTCATTACTTTGTGATAATTTATCATAAATACGTATAATAAAATAAAACAATTTTACTTTTTGAAAATTCTTGACTTCCGCATGAATTCCGTGTCACAATAGCACGAGTTGATGCCGACGTTTCGCCAACCATTAAATGTCGCATCTTCAGGGCAGGATTGAGGTTTGCGAAACGTCGTCATCGAATCGTACTTTTGGCTTTTGTGACTCGGAATCCGTCCAGAAGCCAAGGCCCCCATGTGCGTCGTTGCTCCAATATTCAGAATTGTGAACAGTGACCCCCAAAAACCCCCGAGTAAGAAATTCTGGCCTATTTCGACTATATTTGGCCACTTTTCTTCACATTGAATTTTAGCTCCTGAATTTTCCTCTGTAGAAATGCTAAAATGCATGTTAACAAAGTACAAAATGGTAACTTTTTTTTAAATGAGTTTAAGAATCGATTTAAAAAAAACATCAAAATCGATTCAGCCGCTTTTTTATTCGACCTTTTTGGCTTTATTTTCTCGACTTTATCTATTACAGTTTCCGATATCCCCATGATGTACATTCTGATTTCGGACACACTGTATATAAACTAAAAGTTTGATGAATGTGCTAATTTCCCCTCATTAATTTGAGCTTGTTTAGAGACAATTTCAATGACATAATGTTTCTCCAATAGTTTACACATACACAATAGAAAAGTGTAATAGTGCATTTTCAAAATCATTGCGTTAATGTTAAATAGGGAAACGAATTCTATTGTTGGGAATCGCTCATGAGTGTATCAAAAGAATTTCGTTACAAACCATGTAGTCATGAAGTTATACACTTCAGTAATACGCCAGTTTTTGTTTATATTGACATTTACAGTTTCGTCTTGTAGTGAGGTAAATACCTGCTAGTATGGCCATTCAAGCGGCTTTCTCTTCTTGAAAGGAAGTGTCTGTTATGGTCATAATTACCAAAGACCCGAACATGTATATTAATGATTCGAATCGGACATTATTATATTGACTTAAGGCGGCTATTATACTTTCTCTCGATCAATCTACGCTACGTTGTAATTGATTTAATGCGTACAAAAGCCTTCGATAATCAAGCTTGATGGCCGTAAATCAATTCCCTTTACAACTTAGTTACAGCATGAAATCTTTACGTTACACATGAAAACACCCCCAAAACGATACAAACACAATCATTAACATCTATTATGTCCTACAATATATATGGTTTCATATATTTTCAGGATATTCTTCATATTATTAGGTTTGAAAAAAGGCAGAGGTTCCAAGAACCTATTAAGCCCACAATACAGAGTGCACAAAATGTGAACAGTATCTAATAATTCAATGCTGTACCTTAAACCATTTTCGAGTTATTGAGGGGTCGACGTAAATTAAGTCCGGCATCTAATAATTGCCTTTCTATGTAGGTAAATTCAGTCTAGGGTCTTTTTAAGGTGTACGTAAACAAGGTTCCGGTATGTACCAAGTTGTCAGATCAGATAATTAGCACGTTGCTGCCTAGGCCAACCTCTCTCCTGTAAGCAAGTATTTGCACAATAACCAATAATGATTGTTTATTGTGCCCCCTTTTTTCTAACCTAACCTAACATAATATATCCAAACCTAACTTTTTTGATATAGAATGTAAATATTGTAATCGGGCTAATCCTAACTATCTCATAATAATGATTGTTTATTGTACCCCCTTTATTTGTAACCTAACTTAACCTAACCTATATATATATATATTATTAAGATTATACTCTTATGAGTTGGTCTTTTGGTTTATATTGCCCCACGTTGTGGTGACAATTATTAACTAAACTCTTTTATGATTTTATTATTTAATTATGAATTATTATTAATTCTTCCGGCTAGCTTTTTATTTATTGATTATGAATAATAATGAACTTTCTCTTTTATTATTATTTTATGGAATTAAACACAATATTCTTTGAATGTTGAAAAATTTCTATATTTAAATCTCTATGACTCTATTTATCTCGGGTTTCTAATTTACAATTTTATTTTATGTTCTAAGCATAGAACTAGCTTTAACCTCAAAACTATTCAATATTAATAGTTGTTTACAAAATTACAAACGACAATCTTTCTTTCAGATTTACAAATAACACTACAATGGAATATAATAAACAAACTTACTTTTAGTTTATATCCAAAAGTGTGTTTAACTATGTTGGCAATTTTCAATTTAATTCTTTTATAATTTCGTTGATGATTCACTTTTACACAATACTATGCTTTTTCACAATAATCACAGGTAACTAATTTGGATTACTTCTTCTTGAGACTCAGGAACTGTTGATAATACTTTGTTTTATCCTTTTAGATAAAACATGAAACTTTTCGATGCTTTATTGAAATTATTGATGAATTGCAATCGTTGGAGATTTCTTCTTAATTGGAGGTTACTACAGCCTTTTTACTGGATTCAGATACTTAGAATTATCGTTGACTTTTAATAAAACTTATTAACTTTGGTTTCTTTGAACCTATCGGAGTTTGGAACACTTTCGTTCACTGGTTTTTTATAGGTTATAAAATTTTGGTGAGTTGCAGTAGTACTTTCACTCTACAGATGTAATGGCAAACTGAACTTCTTTACTTTCAGATTCGTTTTTATAGGCCTCCAAAACCGACGCTACTTTATGTCATAAACAACCTATGAGATGATTGCTTTTCAAATCAAGCATGCCAAGCTAATTGTTGTGAAACTGACACAAGTCTTCATTGTTACCAGATTGACATTGGAAATTCCTATTGACCAATCAGAATTTAGTATTCTTTACTTTTTGAATTATTTGAGATTTTCAACTTATTTTACTTGTTAGTGATTCCTTCTTTTTAAATTAATATTGCCTACATTTTTCCCCACACTTTGGTATAATATAACCTATGATTGGGTTATTATTAATATGATTATTCCCATATTTATGGTTTTCTTGACAGTTACTTATTCTTAAATCTAATACATACCATATTATATCAATAACATTCTTTTAACATTATATAACTCAAATTTACTAATCCTAACTTATATCTATAACATTATTCAATGTTTTGTACTATCTCATGATAGTTTTGTAATCACTTTACTTATGATTTATGATTTCGTTACACTGAACGTTTCTTCACTTTCACTGAAGTTCTTGTTTATCACTTCTTATTCTATTACATCGTTGTTTATTATGTTTTACATTGTTAATATTAATATCCTAACTATTATTTAGCTTTTATTATTGTTTTTAATTCCATAAAATATTTTTTATTTGATCTTTTCTGATTTTCAAAGTTCGGTAAGTTATTATTTTTAAATTTTTATTGTCTATGAAATGAAATCATAACAATATATATATATATATATATATATATATATATATATATATATATATATATATATATATATATATATATATATATATATATATATATATATATATATATATATATAACGTACCATTCATATAGAACGCAAATATTGTAATCGCGCTAATCTTAACACTCTCACAATAATGATTGTTTATTGTACCCCCTTTATTTGTAACCTAACCTAACCTAACCTGACCTACTAACTTAGCTTTGTTGATATAGTAACATTGTAATTGTGCTAATCTTAACACTCTCATAATAATTATTGCTTATTGTACCCCCATTATTTGTAACCTAACCTAACCTAACTTACTTACTTTGATTTGTTGATATGGTAACATTGTAATTGTGCTAATCTTAACACTTATATTAACCAATAATGATTGTTTATTATACCCCCTTTGTTGCTAACCTAACCTAACTTAACCTTGTTGATACGGAATGCAAATATTGTAATCCCGCTAATCTTAACACTCTCATAATAACCAATAATGATTGTTTATTGTACTTTCTTGGTCCGTAGCCTAACCTAACCTGACTTAACCTAACCTAACCTAAACTAACCTAACCTAGCCTAACCTAATCTAATCTACTAACTTTGTTGATACAGAATGCAAATATTGTAATTGCGCCAATCCTAACACTCTCATAATAATGATTGCTTATTGTACCCCCTTTATTTGCAACCTAACCAGTGGCGGCTCCTCGAAGGAGGCTAAGGAGGCTCAGCCTCCTCACCAATTTATCTTAATGATCATTCTCCATTTTATTTCCTGTTTCTCTGATAATTCTCTGAATTTTACAATTAATTCCCCGTTCTCAGTAGTTATTTTTGATCTGGCAACAGTGGCCAGAGGCTAGAATCTCTATATATCTCAAACGCTAAATACGTGTGGTCAACACAGTTGCCGTTTTCCAAGCAGTTCAATTGCCAGATAGGGTAAAAGAGCGAATATGGCAACACCCTATGTAGGCTAGCTTCTCGTACGGAATCGTCGGTCGAATGAAAAACGATTACTTGCTACCGCCTTTCCGCTAGAAGAATGCGACACGTGTCGTGTTCCGTTAGTTCTTGTTTTTATACCGCGAGGCGAAGTAAGGTTAAGTAGTTAAGTTATAATTTATCAAATCGGTGAACGTTAAAATGATGAGTGACTTAGTTGCTGGGTTCTTAGAAAATCCATTTAGTGGATTAACATATGATAGAAAAGTGTTTTGTTAAAAATAAACGGCCTTTACCGGATTTGAAAAGATTAGTGGTGACGATGACAGTTATGTTTCAAAATCGAAATACACAATAAATTATATTGCTTGCTATTTACATCTGATACAACTTCATGTTGGGGGCACTCGGGTTATAATGATTTGAAAAATTTAGCTCGTGGTATAGACAGACATGAAAAATCGCAGGAACATATTACATCGAGTATTAAGTTTAACCGGTAAACAGAATATTGTTAAAGGAGGAAAACATATAATTTGGTAGACAAGAAACTACATTAAAAACAACTTTTTTTATGAAATTTTAGATACTATTAAAGGTCAAATTGAGATTCGATTTTCCGATTTACATGAATTGAAGTTTTTCGACTTGACGAATAGAAGATTTTTCGAATCTTTTTCAAAAGAGTTTCCCAATACACTTTTAGATAACTTAGTTCTAAAATATAAATTTTTTGCTAAAATGGCACTGCACAATGAATTATGGGTTATATACCTACTCGGATAAAGATATTTTATATTTTAAGCCAGTACGACATTCACGCCGATATGATAAAATATATGATAGACAATGATTTGCAACAAGTTTTACCTCAGTTTTATAAACAACTTTGTTTGACATTCACCATTCCTGTCACGTCGGCATCGGTGGAGAGATCATTTTCTACTCTCAAACGAATTAAAACTTACATGCGAAATACAATGGGCCAAAATCGTTTATACAATGTTAGTTTGATATCTATTGAAAAATATTTAGTAAAACACTTAAAACAAAATGATACATTTTATGATAATATTATTGATCATTTTTCGCAAACTAAAGACCGTAGAATTCCGTTAATATATAAAAAAAGTTAATAAAAAAAAACAAAATATGAACAATTTCAAAAAAAAAATAAAAAATACCAAAATCCAAAGAAAAAAAAACGAACAAAAAAAATTTTTGCCAAGAGAAACTCTACACCTCCACGTTGGTTCTTGCTTGGCAACAATTAATTTTGTCACTGAAGTAGCTGGTACGGTCGCTGTGCCAGGGTTAAATTTATTGGCTGAACAGAGTATATTTTTACAAGAACGTTTTATGTCCAGCTTCCTCTCTTAAAAAGTTCACGAGCCGCCACTGAACCTAACCTAACCTTACCTAACCCAACCAAACCTACTAACTTAACTTTGTTGAAATAGAATTCAAATATTTTAATTGTGCTAATCTTAACACCAATAATAACCAATAATGATTGTTTATCATACCCCCTTTGTTTCTAACCAAACCTAACCTAACTTTGTTGATATGGAATGCAAATATTGTAATCACGCCAATCTTAACAATCTCATAATAACCAATAATGATTGTTTATCGTACCCCCTTTGTTTATAACCTAACCTAACCTACCCAACTTTTCATTTCTAAGAATATTCAGAGAATTATATTGAAACCCGGGATTCAAGTTTACGTAGTTTGGTTTCATTAGTGGAACTGAATTTACGTAAGAATACGGAAATGGAACTCAATTTACGTTTTCCGGTATTGAGGAGAGCAGTCCGTCAAAATACTCTATTCGCTTTGTTTCGTGCACTCTTCGGTGCTACAATCTGGCCGATTGTAATGAAAACAATCGAGATCACACAAATAGATAGGACTATGGCTCGTGCTTTTGATTGGCTCATCTACCTTGCAGCTCATATGGCATGTTGATTCCTACATAGTGGCCGAACGGTGACTCCGATTTACTGTACCTTTAGCAATTTTTTAGATACATATTTTTTTAAAAGCCCATCCATACCTTCCTAGTGCTAAAGAATCGAGCTCAAGAAACTAGACATACAACGGTTCGCGCTCGGCTTTTACGAAAGACGGAGTGAACGTAACGAACTAAGTCTTGCCTCATTTCGCGGCACAATCACCACTCCGTCATAACACTTCGGGTATATGTGCAGCATACTGACCGACCTCCTAGTTAATAGTTTACTTGAGAGAACTATTCACGTAACACATTTCATATTATAGTTCGCGTTTGCGCACCATCCGTGTCCTAGTATGAGATACATATTTCAAATTTTGTAGTTGATTATTCAGAATATTTCTCCGAATTGCCGACGCACAATGTAATATATGTAAATTCATAGCTGCCACACCTTTGATGTTTTCATGTGGGTAATATGCTAGAAGATTTGTCATGACAATTATCCAACGATTTTAATTTTCAACCTTGACCCGCAACTTGTATTGTTGCCATAATTTTATCGTTTACATCTTGCCGTATTCGACCCTGAGAGAAATTTCATTTAATTCCGCTTACGCTAAAATGAATTTTACCGTAGATTCTTCTCTTCTGTATCTCAAGCTGTTTCATACAAACGAAAATCATTGTTTCTTCAATAGAATATGTTTACGAATTCCTCAATGTTGATAGTGTTTAGAATGTTTGTCTGTCACGTTTGCGTCATTAATTATAGATTCCATCAACTATTTTGATACTTTGCCGCCAGTCATTCAAGAAACAATTTATCAGATGACAACAATGCAAATATAGTATTGATATAATAAAATAAACACTTTTACTTTGTTTTATATCACATATATTATAGAAACAAATAGTGACTATAGTTTCGACTCTTAGTCCAGGCAACGAAGCAGAAAATAAAAAAAAATATATAGTAAGCTAGAATGTCAATTTTTTTTTGCATTTTGTTCACAATACCCCATAGATCATTCATGACTATCAAGACCGCGGGGGTCGACATTTCTACCCCCCAAAACGGGATGTCAACCCCTCAGAGGAGCATTCTTATAAAAACAATCCAAAAGTGTAGAAAATTAATGAATTAAGAGCCGAAAATGACCCCAAGATTGTTTTTTGGGTCACTGATCACGATTCCGCAGTTAGTTTTCTCGGGAAACTCCCTCCAGATGGGAAATTTGCAAAATAATATATGATTTATAATTTTGTTGCAAAAATTACCTCCAGTAGGTTTTTTGGGTCGCTGATCACGAATCCGCTGTTAGTTTTCTCGGAAAACTCCCTCCAGATGAGAAATTTGGGATATTCCTGGCGTTTGGGAATAATAAAATATAATTTTGTTACAAAAATGATGATGCCTAGTAGGTTTTTTGGGTCGCTGATCACGATTTCGCTGTTGGTTTTCTCGGAAAACCTTCTGCACAGTGAAAAATCTTGAAAATTGTAATTTCCTTTGCAGTTTCGGGAAATAAAATGAAAAAAAGAGGTCATTTTTCGCAACAAAATTATACTTTATCATTCATAACGGTCTCAAGGGAAATCTCAAATTTCCCGAATTTTCCATCTAGAAAGAGTTTTTTGGGAAAAATAACAGCGGAATCGTGATCAACGACCCAAAAAACGTACTACAGGTAATTTTTGCAACAAAATTATACTTTATTATTCACAACCGTCTTAGTAAAATCTCAAATTTCCCGAATTTTCCATCTGGACAGTTTTTCGGAAAAAGTAACAGTGGAATCGTGATCAGCGAAAAAAAAAACTACTAGAGGTAATTTTTGCAACAAAATTATATATTATTTTCCAAATTTCCCATCTGGAGGGAGTTTCCCGAGAGAAACTAACAGCGGAATCGTGATCAACGACCCAAAAAATCTACTAGAGGTCATTTATTGCAACAAAATTATCCTTTATTATTCATAACCGTCTCAGGAAAACCGTCTTGGGAAAAATAACAGTGGAATCGCGATCAGCGACCCAAAAAAACTCACTAGAGGTAATTTTTGCAACAAAATTATAAATTTATATATTATTTTCCAGATTTCCCATCTGGAGGGAGTTTCCCGAGAAAACTAACTGCGGAATCGTGATCAGTGACCCAAAAAACATACTGAGGGTCATTTTCGGCTCTCAATTCATTAATTTTCTACACTTTTGGATTGTTTTTATAAGAATGCTCCTCTGAGGGGTTGAAACCCCGTTTTGGGGGAGTAGAAAGGTCGACCCCCGCGGTCTTGATAGTCATGAATGATCTATGGGGTATTAGGAACAAAATGCAAAAAAAATTTTGAAATTCTAGCTTACTATATATTTTTTTTTATTATGGTCTTTTTCCGTACTTATTGCCTGGACTATCTAGCGTGTCATCTTCAAACGATATTAATGTATGCAAATATGAATAATTTTGGCTATTTATGGTACAATATAAAACACAGGTAACAAGTGGGGTTCCGGTTGGGGAAATACATTGTTAGAATAGTATAATTGAAATTTGAGAATGAGGCAGAGTTAATTGTGATAAGGAAATTTTAATGCGGAAATATACTAGGCAGGCACAAGGGGATTATGGGAAATTTTACGTTATCAAGACATCAACAGAATTGCTCGTTTGAAATTTTATTGTCATTATTTTTAATACTTTTGAATATTTCTGTAGATGCTAGTGTGTTTAATTTAAAACCTCTACTCTGGTTATGTAAAATTTTAACTTCATCTGCATTTGGAAGTGTGCCTTGTTTTTAAAATATGGTTAGAGAAAGGTGAATCTGTTTTATTAAGTCTAAAAGATCTAAAATGTTCTTTATATCTAATTTCTATATCACCACTACCGATGTAAAAGTTATCATACACTGAACAGGTTAATTTATATACTCCAGGTTTATTGAACTCATTTGTTTTATCTTTAGCATTGAACAAAAAATAGGACAATTCATTTTGAGGTTGAAGCTAACTTTTAGATTATGTTTCGATAAAATGTTTGCAATTCTTTCACTTATGTTACCTAAATATGTGAGGGAAACGTATTTTGATGAAGAATCAGAATTTTTTGTAAAAGGATAGTTACTAATTTGGGTATAATTTGAGGTTGAAAACCATTGTTAATGGTTAGAACCTTAATTATATTCAAATCTTCATTCAGGTTTTCAGGAGAAAGAGGAACTTAAAAGGTTCTATGTATCATTGAGTTGAATGCTGCTAATTTCTTACTACGACGACTGACAGATGAATTGACAATAGTTGTATATGTGGATGTAAGTTTTCTAGTAACTTTGAAAGTAATGATAGTATTATGGTTCGTGAGGGTAAGGTCTAGGACATTTATTTCGTTATCCTCACATATTTAGGTACCGTAAGTGAAAGAATTGCAGACATTTTATCGAAACATAATCTAAAAGTCACCTTCAAAATCTCAAAATAAGTTGTCCTATTTTTTGTTCAATGCTAAAGATAAAACAAATAAGTAATGGCTTCCACCATTGAATTGTTGGCAAATATAGCCCTGTCTCACAGTTCGTTATTAAATGGGATTTTCTATATAGGCTGTCCATCTAGTGATAGATCCTCTTCAGTTGCTTAATATTCAGAGAATTATTATGATCTTTTGCTCCAAAAATAACGCCCTTTGGCCCATAATTTGAAAACTATCAAAGTACCTATTTAAAATTTTAGATGTATATGTACACATTAGATTTTCGTCCTTGTATATAATATATTATCAATCTGTATTTTTTAATTCAGGAAATTCATTGTACGAAACCAGCCCCTTTTTGAACAAAAAAGTCCCCTGCGACGGAAGGAGACTCGCTTGGCTCGCAGTGATTTGCACGTTTTGGGACCCGTAGAACTTATAAATCCTAGGGCCGGGAAAATTCATAAGACGGCACTGAATACAAATCAGGTGAGACACATCTCCTACCAGGAGATTTGAACAATACCTCGACTAGCCGAATCATCGGCTCTATGTAAAGAATAAAATTGGTGGGTGAACTATAGTTATTAGAAATATTGCGGTGGTGGAAGGATAGTCGTTTGGCCCACTCACTAGAAACCTTAACCTAACATCCTTCTGGGAACCTGATAACTTTTTCAACCTTGCTCCACCTTACAAATATGCTTGTAGAAAAAGAAATGCATCAATCGATTCTCTAAAGTTACTTCTCTCATATAACGAGCTAGACTACGCAAAATAGTCGAGCCGGGAATATAAAATTGTATTATCACACACAAGTTTACGAATAATATTTTTTGTACACCAGCGTACACTTACTTACATTGTCAATTCTTCCCGATATATCTATCCACCACGTGTATTTCGATGGCAGATCTAGCAAGCCAAACTACCGCCCCTTCGACCCCGAATTCTCCGACGAAGAAAACTAAAAATGCTTCGCTTCGCACGAAACCATCTCATCCACCAACATCCCAAATGGTGAAGAACGCGATAAATGGCTTAAAGAAAAGAGGTGGTTCCTCGTTACAAACTATCAAGAAATACGTCGCCACTAACTACAAAGCAGACGATGAAAAAATGGCCCTTTTCATCAAGAAATATTCAATATCAATCTGCCGTCGCTTGTGGATCTCTTGTACAAACGAAAGGTAAATGAGCTTCCGATTCTTTCAAACGCCCCAACGCCACATCGGCTGTATCGACTGAAAAGGGAGCTGCTGCGAAATTGAAGAAAGTGCTTTCGGAAAAGACGACAGCCGCGGCCAAATCGACCAAGAAAGCCACCGTTTCGAAAACCCTGGGAAACGCAAAAATACCGACTGCGGAAAAGAGGGCGGGTATAGCGAAGACTTCTTCGAAAGTTAAGAAATCGAACAAGTCGCCGACGAAGAAGACCAAAGCACCCAAACCGAAGACTGCCAAAGCTGTCACGACTTTTACGAAAGCAGCTTCACCGAAAAGGAAAAAGCAAACGACCGGTATTGTACTACTTCGTGAAAGCTACAACATGAATACTTCAAACGTACAGAAAAAAAAACAACAGCATTTGAAGAAGAAACAAATTTATCCCTTTTGGATGAAATTCTCGACTCGAGCTAAATTTTCCACGCATGTGAAAAATACGTACTTTTGAACTAGTTGCATGAATAACCAGAAAGGATGCCATTCACTTGAAGCCAATCTAATTGGAATAGTGGCGTTGCAGACTGAATAAAAATAAAATTAGTTTCAAGTAGTTAATGAATAAAATAAACGCAATTGCGGAAACAATGCTTTCAACACATATTTAGTCGATGTAGTACGTTAGTAGGTCCATCAATAAGATAAGAAAACGTTGAGGAAATAAAACGTGTAGAAATCCAAAGTTTCAATTTGAATTTCTATTCGTTCGCTTGGAACGTTGCTGACAGTTTCCTCTGAATCGAATTTATGTTATTAGTAAAATCTGTCTCAGTAAGTGACACTAACAACTCGAGTTGTAACACTGCCACGCCGGATTCTCCTATCGTTATTTCTGTAGTGTTTTGTCTGCTTTGTAGAGCAATAGATTCCGTTAATAGAAGCATTCAATTTTAGTTGAAACGATCCCCCTTTGGCCATTGTTTTAATTTACGAAACGATCTTTGTGACCTGAATTTTCGTTAATCTGCCTATTTCATGTTTCTACCCATCTGAATGAAGAAAAAATTGTTCTTATCTTAATTAATGTTCGTGGTAAATAATTGAATGGTATACCCGTAATTAAAATCATAATCATTGTTATGTAGCATGGCGCATAATATAGAATTTCTTCTTGAAAGAGAACTACAATCATACTTTTTACCCTCACTGTACGTAGTATGAGGGTAAGGTGATAAGTCACTGGAAAATTGAACAAGAAATAATTCATTTGGTCAAGACTTACTTTATTTCTCAACATAATTTCTTTATAGCCCGATACATTTTGTCCAACGTTTGTTTCAGCAACGACTCCATCGTTGGAGCCAAACCTCTTTTCGCCTAGGCATTTCTTCAAGTTTGGGAATAGATAAAAATCGCGGGGTGACAAATCTGGTGAATATCGTGGATCACGAACCAATTCGTAGCTCACTTTATGCAATTTTACCATTGCGACTGCGGACCTGTGCGCCGGTGCGTTGCCTTGGTGGAAGAACACTTATTTTTTTGCCAAATGTGGCCGCTTTTGCTTCAAATCGGCGTCGAATCGATCCAACAGCTTTGTATAATGTCACCATAAATTTGTTGGCGATAAGCCCACTTTGACCTTTTTCGTCTTCGATTCGCCAGGAAAAGTCCACTGTTCCAACTGTTCTTTGGTCTCTGGTGTGTTGTGATGGATACATGTTTCGTCCACGGTTACGATACGGCGCAAAAAGTACTTCTTATCGCCCTTGAACATCGCCAAACACTCCTTTGAAGTTGTCACACTGCCGCGCTTGTTGTCAACAAAGAGCAAATACGGAATCCATCTGGCAGCTCAATCATATTCAAAAAATTATTGGAAATGTTCCGTACCCGTTCGGTTGAGATGCCCATAGCCTCAGGAATCTCGTGCACTTTAACTCGCCGATCGTCCAATATCATACCATGTATTCTATCGACGATTTCTAGCGTTGTAACCTCAATTGGACGACCAGAACGGTCGCCGTCCTTTGTGGTCATACTACCATAACGAAAATCACCAAACCCCTTGTTCCAATCGATGGTGGAGGATCCCCATGATGTTTAATAAGCGATGCTTTGGTTTGCGTAGTGTTTTTTCCACGCAAGAAATAATGTTTTATCGAAACGCGAATTCACTTTTTTCCATCTTTCAAGGTTGCTTGCTTTCGATGGATGTCAAAACAGCACTGAATTACAATCAATCAGTCTGTTTTATTTTTCAGAGACTTTTCACCTTGCCCTCGTAAAAGGGGAGAGTATTTGTGGATACGATTACATCGTTTCAATTGGTCGTATAGATTATGAATTATGCAGATCACTTTAAAATGGTGAAAACTGTATTGTTTTTGGGTGTGGTAGCTCCGTTTTGAGTATAATTTTTGACACCCATCTCCAGTTTTTCAAATTGAATTAAAGTAATTTATTGAACGATGAGGACAACAGTATTTATTTTATGGTTATAAATAGCTATGACACGTATATATTTAAGCTGCAAAAGGGTCAGATATTCTCATTTCGAAATTCAAATCACGTGTTCGAAGTGTGAAGATGCAGTCTATTTTCTGTGGTCACACTGTGGTGCAATGGTGTAAATAATTGAACGTCAGTATAAATGAATGTTGAACCATAAGGACAACGGTATTTTTTTGGTTATAAATATATATCATATAACCTGCAAAAGTGTCCAATATTCTCATTTTAAGATTCAAATCACGTCTTCGAAGTGTGAAGATGCAGTTTATTTTCTGTGGTCACACTGTGGAGCAATGGTGTAAATAATTTAACTGTCAGTATGAATAAATTTTATAATAGTGTCAAGACAATAAAAAATATACACTGTTGATTTATAGGGTTCCTTTGAGAATTGGTGCATCAACAAAAAAAAATATTTTTTTTTTAATTTGACTACACGAGAGGGAAACCTATATATAATGTTCGAAGGATATCGTGTGAGCCAGCGGTGGGTGAGGAAATGCTTTCGAATTTTTTTTGAAGGGGTGGAGGTTTTAAGCATGAGGAAAGCCTCACAAAGTAAAGAGTTCCAGAAGTTCGCTGTTAGATATGAGAATGAAATAGGAAGAAGTTCGTCAGGTCTCGAGCTTCACAATGAAGGGGTGAATAGTTTGAGTCCGCCTATCTGGAATCTCTCTTGGTCTAACAACAGACGAGAGTTCTGATGAACACCGACCATGGAAATAGATCTCCCACTTGCTTGAGGTTTGATTACATTAAACTCTACTAGACTATCACATCTTTAATTGAGTCAACCTGTCTCTGTCTCGCTCTTCTGGCTTCATTGGTTGATGTAGGGGCTCTAGATGAGAAGCGGTATGAAGTGTACATCATCTGCAAACCTGTGGACGGAACAGGTTTTCACTTCCACCAGATCGTTTATATTGAGCAGAAACAAAGTTGGTGCCAAGACAGTTCCCTGTGGAACGAGAGTTAAAGCCATCGTTTTGGAGGATACTCTGTCAACCACGACATGGAGTGATCTGTCTGAGAGAAAACTTTAAAATGAGTGACAACGTTGAGTTAACTAACCATTTCCCTATGTTATACGTAAGACTATTAATGTTTGAAATGATTGGTCTCATGGAATTACCCGGTTTATGAATCTTAAGTAAGCAATATAATTTAGGAATTCTATGAGACCAATCATTTCAAACATTACGTATAATTTTGCAAAAATGGTTAGTTAAGAAATTCAGCAACTTCCGAGTCGCACCAAGTTTATCTGTGAAAAATACTTTGCAACTAATTGCAAAATTGAAAGATTTCAAACTTGAACCCGGTGTACAGTTCTTTCCATCGTTGAAACTATGTGTTTTCATGATCCGATTATAAGTCCTGGCAATGTAAAACAGTCAATGAAATGCCAGATTCAAAGGCGATTATCTCCGGTTCTGGGTAGTCAAAAAAAATGTTGTCTCACCGTTTTCTTCAAGAATGTTAACTTATAATTGGATGAAGCTGGTAAAAGGAAGCTCCCATACAAGACATCTACCTTAACGTTTCGTTCACATAATATAGCAATGAATATGATAGGCTTGCACAGATATAACAAGATCAAGGAAGATTGATGATAATAAATGATCCAATATTGCAATTTATTCTCCAATTTATTGTGTTACAGCGAGTAATTATTCTAGATACATTTACAGTATTTTGTTAAGAGTCGTAAAACGAGTACAGTTAGTAGAGGTTGGTAACAAACTCCAAGTTTATTAATTATAGTGATGAATCAACATCAATGTCTCCTAACGGTATGGCGTGAGCAAGACTTTAAGAATTTGCGTGTGGTGCTCGAGATATCGGAAGGTGGTAGTTTTGTTTCCGTTCCCAAAACACGCACTTCCATATTGTTACTACAATGAGCCTCTCGACGTGTATGGTTGAAAAATCAAGATTTTATCGACTTATTTATTCGTAAGATATTATTGTATGATTTATTTCAAACCACATAGAGTATGAAATCAATGGTGGTAGACGTTACACGTGTGATAATTTATCATATTGATAAAATAAAACACTTTCATATTGTTTTTAAATTACTTATATTATAGAATACTATCGTGAGTATATTATATATTTTTTATAATATATTTCATATTTTTATGAAATTGCGTACCTCAAGTTGGCTATGAAATTTCGAAGTTTTTTTTTCTACTTTCGACTACAGGAGAGGGAAACTTATAATGTTCGATGAACATCGTGCAAGGCCGGATTTAGGGGAGGGCAACCGGGGCCTCCACAAAAGAGAGGCCCCCATAATAGAATACGGAAAAAAAAAATCTTTTAAATTCCGACTAGTAAACACTAGTCTTAATAATAAGTTGGTTCAATTTGTGTCTTTGATCGACTCATACAGAAAGGACTTCGGAAAAGACCAATCTCCAGAACTATTTTACTACCAAATTCTCGAAGATAAAAATTGCAGAGCTACATTCCCAAACCTCGAAATTGCATTGAGAATGTATTTGGTTTTGATGGTATCAAATTGCACCGGCGAGCGCTCATTTTCGAAAATGAAAATTTAAAAAAATAGGCTTCGAACGACGATGGGACAAAACCGTCTATCAAAACTTTCTCTACTTCGGGAACTGGATTTTTCGGCGAAAAAAGCTCGGAAGGTTCCGTTCGTTAACGCAAAAATTTAATTTCAGATAATTCTTATTTCCGATTATATTTATATATGTTTGTTAAATACTAAAAGAATTTACTTGGTTTCACAATAAACTATTTGTTGAAAAACTCGACTGAAAAAATTGTTCATTTTATTTGGAAAATAATTTAGGGCCAGGGGGCCTCCACTCCTTTGTTGCCCCAAGGCCTCCAGACCTCTAAATCCGGCCCTGACATCGTGTGAGCCAGCTGTGGAATATTGGGAGATGAGATAGACATTCGTATTTCCATTGAAGGTTTGGAGGTTAAGGCATAGGGAAAGACTTCACTAGGTAAAGAGATCCACAACTTCGCTGTTCGATAAAAAATGAAGTCTGGTAGGAAAAAGTTCGGTGAATTGACATTGAAGTGGTGACTAGTTTGAGCTCGTCTAGTCCGCCTATCTGGAGTACCTCGTGGTGGAATAATGGACGAGATTTCTGATGAACACCGACCATGGAAATAACTATAGAAAAGGGAGAGATTTCCCACCTTTCTACGATGTTCTAGAGGGCTCAAATGAACTCGTAAGTGTGACATCATCAATCAAACGATTAGCTCTCTCCTGGATAGAATCCAGCGTACGTTTGAGAGCCGAACTCCAAACATGTGAACAGTACTCCGAGATAGGTCGAATCTCTGTGTTTTGTAGATTATGAGGAGCTGCTGGGATGTATAATTGCTCTTGGCACGGAACAGAGAACCAAGTTTTTGGTGATTGTCCCATGGGAGGGTGCTGTTGGTGGTGATCCCGAGCATTGTTATGGAAGACTTTATAGGAATAGTTGTACCTGAAATCACCATATTAGGCATTGTGGGATCTTCCTTCTTGGCGAAGACGCAAGCTTGAGTTTTTGTTGCATTAAACTCTACTAGATTATCACATCCACATTGCAAAATCTTTGCCAGATTTCCATTAATTATGTCTCTGTCTCGCTCATCTGGATTCACTGAATGGAATAGGGACTCTAGATGAGAAAGTGGTATGAAGTGTACCATCATCTGCAAAGCTGTGGACACTGCAGCAGATCTTTTATATGGAGCAGTTCCAGTTGATCCGAGTGTCTCTTTGAGTCAGGAAAATCATAGCAACCAAATTGGGAAATTGCAGCAGATAGCGACAGATAAGGGTTACGACAAATCCTTGATCAATAAGTTAATTTTTTACCAAAAACGCCAAATGGAATTAGATCCATCAATTTCCAACAATTCGATAAGATCCAAAAGTTTCAATCATGATCTTTCAATAACTAATAAATTTGCAATAACACTTGTCTATTGATGCAAGAACAAGGTCAAAATCCGTTTAGGCAATACAAATCTGGGATTTACATGTTCAAAAATAAATATTCTAACTCGGTATGAAGATTATTTTGATCACATAAGGGAAAACGAAATTGAAAAATCAACATTAGCATTTCTCAAGAAAGTTTATCAATTTCAAAATACAGTACTGCCTAAAATCTAAGTAATTTAGAAATGTAGAAAAGGTGCTAAAGCACATCCCTGTGGAACACCAGAGTCAATAGCCATTATATCGGAGGATACCACATGGATGTATCTGGGAGAAAACTCGATAGTAAGCGACAAAGTTGAGGCGGTAACCCATATGACGACAGTTTCCCAAGAAGGCTTTGGTGCCAAACTCGGTCAAATGCTTTGGAGATATCTAAATGATAGACCTAGAGATTCTCCATGTTTTCCAATAGATTTCTGCCATACATGTGTTACGTAGGCAAGCAGGTCTCCCATTGGTCTCTGCTGACGAAAGCCATATTGCTGGTTATTCACAATTTTGTAGCTCTATTTTGTAGTTCTAGAATCTTCATTAATTGAAAATCGATGTGACCAAATCTTTTCATAATCATTCTTTCTTGAAACGATAAAATGAGATTACTTTCGTCACAATGCTACTATCAACTGGTTCTATCATCGAAATATAAAAAAAAATGGTCCACACGAAAGACTGAATTTATGCTGAAATGCGAATTCTAAAACAATCAGTGAATTCCATTCTAAACATTCACGGTTTAGTTTCATTTTATGTGTTTGTGTATACTGATTAGGAATGTTTTGAAATCCGCGTTTAGTAATTAATGCTCGGTAATTCATGGAGTGAAAATCAATTCAAGTGGATTGAAATGAAATATTATGAAAAGATATAGAGATAAATGGACGTACGATAGACTTGTTCATGTTGAATAAAATATTGGCTAAAATTACCATTTCAGCCAATATTTTATTCAACATGAACTATTCGATTGAACACCATTGATTATTCTATATACTGTAATCACTGGTGAAGCAGTTAATTATTTTGTTTCAATCACTAATGAGAGTTCACCTATTGTCTAAGCGTTGCTATTGGAATTAATGTTGGAAAATGAGCTTCTAGCTAAACATCTATTATTTTTTTCCATCACTTTATGCTTTACGAAAAAATAGTATTGAGAGAGTTTCATTAGGCGTTTTGGTCTCCCTCTCATTGGGCCAATAGCGTCCTAATGAAACTATTTCTCTAATATGTTACAAAATGGTCTTATGAAAGGTGTAGACAAGCTTATACTTTCCAATTAAACGCGAAACATACATTCCATCGAGACTAACAACATTTACTAATGATTATCATAAATCATATGTTTATATGATGAATTGATTTATATTGCATTTATCCTATATTAATCATATTATTAATTACAGCAAACAATCATAACTTAGATAATCTCTATCAATTATTAAATTTTAAATATCTCTTCAAATAATGCTTTATTTAAACATTAGTATAAGACAGATGAAAACAAGAAATTTTACTTAGTTAAATATCACTTTATTTGAAAGAAAGTTGATTGCAATTTCGAACTTTACAGTTCATTATCAAAACATGCAATCAGAAAACACTGAAACATCATATAGTCTAGGGTGTAAGCTGGGGAAAAAGGCCGAATAAGTAACTTTTGTTTAGAAGGTAAAAATTGAAAAAAAAATGTGCATGATGTTTCATGGAACCCAAAGGTAATTCGTGATATCTCAGTCTTAGCTAGACATGGGTGCTCCAGTTGTTCGGAACACCGCTTAACTGTATGCAAGGTGTCATCATGAATAACCGAAGCCTCGCCATCGCAACCCTGAACCTTGTCCCCCTAGCAATTGAAACAACGAAACCCCAGTAAAAATATTGACAACGACCCCACCCTGACAGAAAACGCGTCCCACTAATCATTATACCTCTATCACGTCGGAGGTAGAACGAGTCTTTCAAAATGCGAAACTTAATCCGCGAGTGTCATCGGAAACGTCTTCCCTTCCCGAAATGATCTCGTCCACGACTACCCAAAGATCCGAATGGCAGTCATGGAGTTGAACCGGCGAAAGTTAAGGTACGAGCCCTGCAATGCCATAGTTGACAATCGGCGAAGAGTGAGTCGTTGGAGCCGTCGATAACGATATGCCCTTGCCCCCCCCCTCACCCCCAGAACGTCAAAGTTGGCACATTTCTACCCCTCCAATGTTAGACGTTATATGATTTATTCAAAAAATGAAAATTAGGCTCCGAAAATGGTATGTAGGAGGTTTTTTTGGTCGCTGATAACGAATCCGAGGTCGGTCACCCGGGAAACTCAACCGGATATCAGAAAACCGGGAAAATTTGAGTTTCTCGTTTTTCCGCCTTGTTGATGAATTTTCCACACTGATTCGTGATCAGTGAGCCGAAAAACCCACTAGAAGACATTCTTGAAGGCAAAAAGTACAAAGTTTGGGAAAATAAATGGAAAATAGCCAAATTTTTCCGATTTTCTGGTCTCCAGTTGAGTTTTCCGGGTAACCGACCTCGGGTTCGTGATCAGCGACCCAAAAAACCTCCTAGTTTTGAATAAATCATATAACGTCTAATATTGGAGGGGTAGAAATGAAAGGGGACTGAAGGCATATCGTTATCATATAACTAATTACCTTTGAGGTCCATAAAACATCATGCTAAAAAAAATTTCAGATTCCACCTTCTAAGCAAAAGTTTTTCCTTATTTTCCCAGCTAATAGCCTAGAAATTTACAATGAAGTGAATCTATTCTAAGAATTATTGGTACACATAGCTACTAAAGTTAATTATGTTGAGATAGTAAACGGAAACGAATTAAACTGTCGGTAATTACATTCTAAGGATTGTATTACAAGAAATTTAACAGGGTGAACAAAGTGGAACTTCCTAAATCTACTTGCTCGTTAAGTAGATTGATTGAAAAGTTATTGTATGTGATATATTTAGGTTTGCTAATGGAGGAAAACGGTGTTGGTTTCTATATAAAGAAAATGGTTTGAAAAATTTGAATTATTTTTATTGAAATGACTCAAAATGTTCCTTCTATCTAACTTCAAACGATCTACCTGTTTGACCAATGTATAGAGCATTAGATTTCTCACAAGTTAACTTATAAGCTCCTGGCTTCCTAAATTTATTAAATTTAGTTTTGAAGTTTTAGGCTTGGTCTGAAAGCTACATTTAACTTTTGTTTCTTAACGATATTCGAGATTATATCAGATATTGGGCCAAAGTACGTCAAAGTAACATATTTTTTCTCAGTTTTTATTTGCTGGGATAAATTAATAGTTAATTTTAAAGATTTTATCTTGATTACATTATTTATTAGCAATACAAAATAGCCGTTATGTATCTCAATGTTTCTTATCAAGTCAGTCAAAACCTCTGGTTTTTCTAATGGTATGGAAAAGGCTATATGTATCATAGATCGGAACGCTGCTATTTTATGTATAAATGGGTGTGTTGAGTCTGCAGGTATTGTTACATTTCGGGGTGCATGCGATTTAGGTGTTCTTGAATAGTTATCTGTATTAACTGTAAAACATGCTATAATGTCATCTACGTATCTATATCAAAAAATTAACTTGTTTGTATGTAATGATTTAAAAAATATTGTCTCAAAGTTGGACATAAATATGTCAGCCACTAAGGGAATTAATGGAGAACCCACTGCTAAATAAACTCCAGGTAATTTTCTGAGACACTTAGTTCAAAAAGTTGTAAAAATTCATTTTGAATAAATATGTTAATGTTTTGTTCCTGTAATATATTTTTAACTAGTGGTAGACATTCTGTGCAAGGTATTTTTTAAAACAAACTAGAAATATTAAACGTAATGAGAATTGATTTTTTCGGGAAGTGGATGTCTTTAAATTTGTGCGCGAGTTCGAATAAATTTTTTATACTATGTTGTGATGAGAAATTTGAAATTGTTTTAAATTTAGAATTGAGTTCAACTAATAGTTCTCTAAAAGGCGAATTTATATAAGAAATTACTGGCTTGATGGACTGCCCTTCTTTATGATTTTTAATAAAACCATACAGTTTAGGTGCTTGTTGATTCATATTTTATAAACATTACTTTAAGAGTATAGACATGTATTACGTTTTTACTTATAAAATTAAAACAATTACGAATGTTGGTTGATGGGCGAGTTATTGAATAAATAACCGTCATCGTGAACGTAATAGGCAATAGAAACTCATTTATACCGGATGTAATAGTGAGAATATCTTTATTAATAACCGAGAACCATTACACGTATCGATTTCCCAATAACTAATGAAGGGATACTTAGTAGGCGCAAGATTGTCGGCTGTTACGGGAAATCAAACATTTCCTTGTTAGTATCATTATCATGTCACATCAGTAGCGGTTCCTCAGATGGGACAAGAGAGGATAAGCTTTGCCATAAATTGACAACAAATAAGAAAATAAATCTTCGGCCTGATGCTCTCCACTGAACAACTCGTAATGATCAATTACAAACAGCTTAAATTGAAAATGTAATATCAGGGACGTAGCTACCGCCAGTCCAGCCGTAGCAATTGCTGGGGCCCCTGGGCACAAGGGGTTCAATATTTTCAACTAACGCATTATGACACATGTAAAATTGATTCCATATTTGTACATGCGTAAACAGTAACAGGTGATTGTAAATACAGTTTTGTTAGTTTTCAGTTTGTCTTCTTCGTAAATTCTTTCTAAAGGGGCCCCCTATTGAGACTCAGCACCGGGGCTCCGGAAGGGACAGTTACGCCACTGTGTAAAATAGTGTACACCTCAATATCTTCAGATTGTATGCGTTTTTCGTAACCTTCTTGAGACAGTCCCAAAGAACTTAAGAACCTCTTGAGACAATCCCAAAGAACTTTTTGAAAGAATCTCTGCTCTGAAACTGAGACTATCTCAGACACAGAAAAACTAGCCAGGATAGCAGGCAATCGAGGAGCTAGACTGCGGTTCTTGAAGTAAAAAGATGGGAGGCTACACTGAATCTCCATAAGAGACAGTTGGCTGTTGATGAGGGCCCATTTTTCGGATATTAGGTTTCGTGAGAGTGAGGGCGACACCCACTCCGACGGGGGGCTTAATAGAAGATACTGGTCTCTGGCAACAAGAGTGGTGAACGCTGCAAAAGAGTCTGGACACAATCCTAGTTCAGCTGACTAGTGTGCTGAAATGTTGAATTGGGATAGGATACACGTCCAAGAGGTGGAAGCGAACTCACGTGACCTTCATTCCTAAAGCAAGTGAAAAGAGATGTGAACGTTAAAGATCACCGGTCTATAAGCTTTAAGTCGTTTTTGTTGAAAACTTGAGAAAGGCTGGTAGACAGGACCTCTGACGCATTATTCTCTTCGTGCAGAACAGCAACGCTTATCAGACGGGCAAATCCGTCGAGACGTTCACTCGGTCATTACCTTTATGGAACAACAAGTGAAATGGAAAGGAGTCTGTATTGGAGCCTTCTTGGACATAGAGCATGTCCCGCAAGAGCAGCCAGGGGAAATTATGAACAGCCTCGAGGTTAGCTACCTTTCCACGAAGTGGCAAGTTTATACATTGAAAGATTCTATATCTGAAGGGTATCCACAAGGAGGGTACTCTCCCCCCTTTTATGGAGTTTGGTCGTGGATGAGCTACTAGTGAGGTTAACCTTTTGCTTGTTCTACATCATCCTGGACAAGAAGCTACTCTGGCAAGAGCAACTGGGGACTAAGTGGCAAAATGCTCTGATAACCTTTTCTTAGTGTAAGAGAGCAATTGGCATGAAATGGGGTTTGGAGCCTAAGCAGCTGATCTGGATCTAGTTAGCTATATTATTATTCCCGTATGGTGGAACAGAACCGAACTGTTCGCAGCCCAGAAACAGAAGCACTTTTTCATTCTTGTAATTTTTTCCAAAAACGCAAAGGAAATGATACATTGCGAAAAAAAACATTTATATATATATATATGTATACATAAGAATGTTCCCCCACCAGTCTGGGGGATGCATTACAGGCTTTCGATTTCAGATGTCCCATACTACATTTTTATCTATAAATGGAAAATGTTTCCTCGATTCCTGGAAATTGGCCTTTTTTTGTCTAATTTCTGTGCAGGCGAAGATTTACACAATGGAGCTCTCGCCCAAACCCTCGAAACCCCTTTTCTCCATGAGCGAAAGTTGCATAAAGCTGGTGACAGGACTACTCGCAGGCAATGTCATCTGAATAATATCCACACTTAAAAGGCATTGTTGATGGCCCAGGTGTAGCGCGGAGGGGCGGACGGAACTGCCTCTCATATCCTTGTAGAATATTCAGCACTGGCTTCTCTTAGACTACAACACATCGGCAGCGCCATACATGCCGTCTCAGGCCTTAGGAGACATCAGTCCATGCAGAATCCTAGCCTTCGGAGCTGCCTCAGGCATGCTGGACTGAGTCTTGTATCACCCTTGATACAAGACTCGGTCAACAACGCACAATGGGCCCAATCAAGCAGTTTAAATGCTCTGTAATTGTCCGCCCCCTTTTTGATTGATTGATTTATGTTCGTGGAAGTCTTCAAGTCAAGATGTGATAAAGTACAAGATTACAATTTGAATTTTCGATAAAATAGTGGAAACTTTCAACAACAACGATACTTAGTTTCTATTATCATAACAATACGAAGGAAAGTCATAAAGCAAGTAATTTATTTTACCCTATGCATTTTCCGCTTCAATTTACAGTAAAATATAAGGCTTTCTGTTGAATCCACAGCTGAGAATTTTGCTGCATACTGGAATCAACTACAGAATAATTCATTAGCTAAATTAAACTGTTCTGGAATTGTTCTCATGGAAGTCGAGCGAACGAATAATTCATATCGAAAGCCAGTCTCAGAGGCTATTGTTTCCAATTCGAAATTTCCACAATGGCACTTTGCGAGGTTCTTTTTGAATATCCTCAAAGTATCAGACTATTGTTCTGAAACTATCCCTTCCAGAATCCCAATGTGTGTTACAAGCATGTCGGTAAATAGCGAATAGACAGGCAATCCAGACCATGCTGTTTTGTTCTCACTCCTGGGGTAGTCTAAATTGATATTTCTACCCACCACGAGCACACTTCTTAAAAATATTCACAGTCTGGAAGATGTGTAACAGTTGCACAATAATACTCAAATATTAAGAATCTTATAGTTATTAGGTATTATTTCAACTTTTTATACAATGACAATTATATGACTAATATAACTTAACTGAATTTATATAAGATTATCTGTTTTATTTTTGTTTACAGAAATACTATGAATTTTAAAGGTGTTCTTCAGAATGTTTATCGACTCATGAAACGAGAGTATCATCAGATTTAAGTTTGAAATATTTCAATTTTGCAATTAGTTCCAAAGAGACTCTCGTTTCATTTGATGTTATTTCATTATTTACAAATACCCCAATCCCTGAGTCGATAAACATTCGGACGAAATGGCTTTCAAATATTAATATCCCCCATAGAAACTGCACAGAATATGTGATTCTTACGTCTTATTCAAATCTTCCAGAAACCGTATTTAATATTTGAAAGCCATTTCTTCAGAATGTTTATCGACTCAGACTTGGGGATTGGGGTATTTGTAAATAATGAAACAACATCAAATGAAAGAGAGTATCACCAGATTCGAGTGTGAAATCTTTCAATCCATAGAGTCTGTGATACTCTCGTTTCATTTGAGTTCGTTTCACTATTTACAAATACCCCAATTCCTGAGCCGATAAACATTCTGACGAAATGGCTTTCAAATATTATTATCCCCGATAGAAACTGCACAGAATATGTGATTCTTACGTCTTATTCAAATCTTCCAGAAACCTTATTTAGTATTTGAAAGCCATTTCTTCAGAACGTTTATCGACTCAGACTTAGGAATTGGGGTATTTGTAAATAATGAAACAACATCAAATGAAAGAGAGTATCACCAGATTCAAGTGTGAAATCTTTCAATCCAAAGAGTCTGGTGATACTCTTGTTTCATTTGATGTTGTTTCACTATTTACAAATACCCCAATCTCTGAGCTGATAAACATTCTGAAGAAATGGCTTTCAAATATTAATATCCCTGATAGAAACTGCATTGAGCAAAATTATTTCAATTTTAACAAAAGCTACTATAAACAAACAAGATGATGTTCAATAGGCTAATGTCTCCTTTTTGGCCAATATTTTTCTAAGCGGACTTGAAACCTTCTTAAAATCAAAATTGAATAAATTTCCAAAAGTTTGGTATAGATCTGTTGATGATAATTTCACGATCATAAGTAAATATGTTGATTTACATGGTTTTTTGAACCTACTTAATAGCCAATTTGATTTATTGAAATTCACTGTCACAATAGAAAAGATAAACAACTTCCTTTCCTTGATAAAAAGATGGTAATCACTTGCATTTCGACATATACAACCCAATCAAACAACTAGGTATACTCCGGCGGATTCAGCTACACCATTCAATTATAAAATAACTCCATTTAATAGTCTTGTTCATAGATTATTGAACGTCCCTTTAAGCCAGCAAAATTATAAGAACGAAGTTGAGAAACTTCAACAAATAGCCTTGGACAAATCTTTGATGAATAATTTAATTTCTAAGCAACAAAGGAAATTGGAACGCCACCAGCTAATCAAATTAGTACCATTCCTTCAAATACTTCAATAAAATTCAAGAGTTTCACTTATCACCCTTCAGTAATTAATAAATTCTGTAATTTGTTTTCTAAATTTGTAATACAACCACTTCATGTGTGTGATGTAAGAACAAGCTAAAAAGCCGTTTAAGCAATAATTTGCTATGTGGGTCAAACTAGAAGGAACATAGTAACTCGCTATAAAGAGCATTTTGCCCATATAAAGAAAAATAATAGTAGAAAATCAGCATTAGTCGAACAAATTTTGAATACAGGTCACACGACTTCTCAAGAAAGTTTATCACTTTCAAAACATAGTTCGGACCAGGGCCGGATTTAGGAGTAGGCAGAGTGGGCGACCGCCCACAGGCCTCCATCAAGAAGGGGCCCCCACCAAGTATGATATATTGAAAAAAATGTTGGCTTCCAACAAAAATGATAAAATGAATTTGTTAATATAGTAATAAATTCATCATTTTTGCTTAATTGTATGCAGAATTTGTATTCACATATTTTAATTATTAATTTTATATTATAAAAGTAGGAAATATTGTATATTTAATATTTATGTAATGACAGGTAGAAATTGAAATAAGTTATTTCTGATGTCACATTGCGTTGAAACACAACATAATAACAAGTTCATTGAAATTAGTTTTTTGAATTTCCCCGCGTGTTTAGTATGTGGCGCCGTATTATAAATAAGTTTCTAGTTTTTAGTCAATTTGCAGAATTTTACAAACAGTTTACAGCAGAAAAAAAAGATACTTCAGCCGTAAACATTTCATGTACGCGTTGATAATCATAAAACAGGTGCAGGATGCTTTTCTTTAATGTTCAGATGATTAAAAAAATGTATCTTGTTCTGATGATCACTAACTGTAAGGCTGAAGGATCCTTTTCAAAGTCAAAATTACTAAAAAAACAGATTGCGATCGGCAATGAGTCAAAACGTAACGATAATCAATATATGTACAAATAAATAATATATATATATCTCAGAAAAGTTTTATTTAAATGACATTACCATTGCATTATAATTTTTTATTGTAAAAATATTTTGTGGCATTTAATATTACCTTCTACCAAAGAGGCCCCCACCAAACTTGTGACCACAGGCCCCCAACACTCTGAATCCGGCCCTGGTTCGAACAAATACCTAGGCAATTTAGAAAGGATGGAAATGTACAAACGAAAAAGCAATTTATTAAGTTCCGATTCATCTCCAGCTGAGGAAACCTCTTGTTTACATTATGATCCCCCATTAAATAGAATTTACACAGGCACCTTTTGATTTATAATTTAGTTTACATAGATGGTCGCTACTTGTTATTCGAAAGGTTCGCAGTACTTTAACAGTATTATTAGTGAATAAGTTCTTAGTTAGTGTAATTTTAACTTCTGCAAAACATGAAATATTTAAATTGCTGTCGATGCTAAAACTTGAAACAATCTTTGGAACATCATTCATATTTTCAGTAGAGAATTTAAAAAATGGAAATTACGCCGAATTCTAACTATTTGCAAGTAAGGATCTTTAACGTGCGGTGAGATCGTACAGCACGCGGGACCTACTGTTTTATTTTTCATCCTAAGAGAGACATTGATTGAATAATCGATTAATCAATATTTATTGCCATCTCTACTATGAATGATGAATGATTAATGAAGTAATAGAGGCAATCAGAAAAGTGTGGGATCATAGAATACTTCGAATCAATTCATTATATTCTCTGAAATATGTGAAACGTTAATAATTACATCATACATTATTACTAAAACGCACGTGGGATACTCATTGGATTAGAGAATAATGCATTTCCAATGCTCAATAGAACGTTAACAGATTCAACTGTAAATGTATCGGTCGTAGTTACAGCTATATCGATCTGGTTACTGGTTAGAAACATGTTCATAATGTAAACGGCGATGACTATAAATTTGATATCTAAAATCGAGAGGATGTTGCATTAGACAAGTTGGTACGACATACGGATTGACAGTTGTTTGCCAAGTTTAGTAGAGATGTCGGTCCGCTAAAGTACATCAAAACGCTTCACAATATCGAACTTATATCTAAAGATACGACCAAGTAGATTTCACCTACAGTCCGTCGAACCGAAGTGTCTATCAGTCTGGTCGGCGATTATATCCGCGCTCAATTATTTCGATTCAGTTTTATACTGTGTAGAAATAATTACGCTGTTTATGGCTAGAGAAAGTGATATTATTTCTGGTTCGCTCCCCATTCGCAGCACGTGTTAAGCACTAGTAGAGGTTAGAGATATATGGTATATTAACTACTGAAAACCTTGTAAATTCAGTTTTGTAATAAAGCAGGAATACTATCATTCAAATATGTCTACAAGGAGATGACATTACATCGCGAGATTTACTCCCACACCAGGATAAGTAAAATCAATTATGTTTATATAATATTTCACAATAACCTACACCTACATATTGTCACAAAATGTAACCAAACGAATGTTTTTATTATCACAGAAAGTTTATAATGAATTTAGATGATTTTAAATTGAAATCGATGAAAGTTTACACAAATTTTATTCGATAATAATTATTATCATCAACATGGTTCAAAAATAATTTTTCTTCGTTGATTTTAGAAATGTGATGATTAAGTCGTGAAAAATTAGCAGCTTAAGGTTACTAACTGGTCATGGAGTAGTATACTACCATAATAAATGCGATATGTACTATTTTGCAATGGTAACATTTCTCTAGACCGACCAGTAACAACACAACCAAAAAATTGGGTACAGAAAGGTCGACTAGGGACATCACAAACTACTCGTTTCGCTGATGAGCCCGAGAGAGCGAAGTTTTGGATGTTGTTACTGGTCTCTAGGAACCTTAGGATATAGTTTTAATGAAAAAAACACTTTGTAATATTTTATTAAACAAAACATGGTGAAACATCCACACGGTGGCTTTATCAAACAATGGTTTTGCAAATTATGGTTTATTCCTTAAATATTAAAATTAAGATTAAGAAGGAGGGGTGAAGTGAGGTACGTGTACAGTAGGAAAAAAGTTACTTACATAAATCTAATAATGGAGAATTGGAAAAATCTTTCTGATCATTTAAAAGGTTTCCTGTATTTTTAAACTTTATAATTTCAATTTTCTCGAAGTTGTTTAGTCCTTTACTTTTAACTGACTTATGGAGAATCTCAAAATCATCTTTAAAATGATGATCAGCTTCTTTAATATGGTTTACAACTTTTGAATCTCCTTTATACAAATGTTCTTTAATTCTAGTTTAGAAAGATCTTCCTGTCTGACCTGTATAGAATGTATCACAATCTTCACATTCTACCTTGTATACTCCTAATTCTTGATCTTTTTTTTATTCTTATCTTTGTTGTTTTAAATATATTTGCCTGCCGTATTATTTGTTCTAAAAGATGTGGTAACATTGTGTTTTTTAAGTAAATTGCATACATTATCAGAAAGTTTACCTACATATATTATAGATCTATAATTATGAGTCTTAACTGTACTAGGGTAGACTAACTTCATTGCTTCATTATAGTCTTTTTTCTGAAGTAAATCATTCACAATTTTTTCGTTAAAGCCGTTAATAGTTACTATCTGTTTTATAATTGAAAATTCCTTACGATAATTTAATTCCGACATGTAACAAGTCTATGTATCATACTTTGAAGAGCAGTCAGTTTATGTTGTATAGGGTGGTTTGAATTGTTGTGGTTAAGAATGTCCGTATGTCAAGGCTTATGATATATTGAAAGAGAATGTTTACTATTTAATTCAGTTATGGTTCCAAAAAGTTAATAGTTGGATTGACTTCTACTTCAACCGTGAATTTAATTTTGGGATGTCGATTACTTATATGTTGAATGAAAGAATCTAATTGTCTTTGTGTTCCATTAAAGCTTGTTAATATATCGTCAACATACCGATGCCAATAAATGAATCTGTTTATAATAGAGTGTTTGTGGATTTCCAATTCTAATTCATTCATAAATATTTCGGCCAGATGAGGAAGTAATTACCATTGATAATCCTTCTTGAGGAGTATACACATTGTTATTGAATTGAAAATAATTCTGAGACAATTCTCAGAATTATTTTCAATTAATATCAATAACAATGTGTATACTGCAACAGCCGAATGGTCGGTGCCTTCTAGAAGCTATTAGGAACTTGCATATCTTGCTGACACATTCTCCCATTTGAATCAGATGAATTTGCAGCTGCAGGGAACATGTAACAATGGTTCATAACATTGAGCTAATTCAGAACTACCTAATCTTAACTTCTCTAATCATTAATTATGATTCTAAGATGCTATTCTATTATGCCTTTGATAACTCTATCCAAAACTATATATACTTCTCCTTCCTCATCCTTATACATTGATACGTCATTCCATAACATTCATTCATATCGATATTCACATGGATGATGTATCAACAATAAGGTAACCTTGCCTACGGTGCATTATTACACGTATGGTCCACTTTTTATATCAACATCATTATATAACTTGTTGATATAATATGTAAACAATTAAACAAATGGAGTAATGTTCGGAATGTACCTAATTTAGGACTTATTGAAGATCTACCCTTATTACATTACCATTTGAAGGTTGTCGAACCTATATAGTCGTCACATTAGTGTTCCTATAATATAAGTGATAAGAAATAAAGTAAGTGTTTTATTATATCAATATGACAAATTATCACAAAGTAATGGCTTCCATCATCGATATTTTAAGCTTTACGTGATTATTTCAGCTATCAAAAACGTCAAAATATTTCGATTCCCTTTTACCCTCTTTGGGATTGAAATCCGAAAAATTAATTTTGGGAGTTCAAGCTTTTTATTAGATAGTATTAAAATATACGAAGAGTAGTGGTTCGTCCAGAAGAGTTCTAGAGCCCAGCTACCCAAGACACAAAAAAAAAATAGTCAATTCGTATATTTGAGCTTCGGTTAAAATCCATTTCAAATACGAAGTGCAGGGATTAGATCATTTTAATCCTAACGAGGTTTCCAAGTCGGAAACTACCCCCTCCCCAAATTTCTATGCTAGATACGGTCCTGACTGCCTGTGTCCTAATTTTGTTAAGCATTTTAATGAAAAGCTGAGAAGTTTCTGAGCTTTTCACACGGAATAGTAATTTGTATTCGTTTGGCCATTTTGTATCTAATATGAATTTGAATGTTGGCAAAACCGCTATCTCAAATGAGCAGTCGGTTTTCATTATCCAATATGAACATTGATATTATTCTGAACGTGTGTTGGAAAACCGAATGGGCAATTAGGATCAAGTGATAGGCTTCACCTTACGTAAGGGATTATAGTCGGATTATTCGTATAAGTGCTGAAACAATTGTTCTCGAACGCTCGTGAAAACTATTTGCATAAACGTCGTCTACCGACTTCTTTGAAATTGCGCCATCTTTCCAAACTGCTACGACAAAAAAGATAGAAAGAACATTCGTAGAGTCTGGAAAGATGAATTAAGGAACCGTTTTCTCGAAGTGGTTTATTTTTATATATCCCGATATGGCCGCTCCAATTGAAATTTAGAGATTACGACAAAAGCCGAGAAAAATACAACTAAACTCTCTTTAGCAAATACGGAATCTCACGAATTCATTTCTGCCTCTATTATTTCGATTATTGTGTTTAATTTCGTGGAATAAACCTTCTAACGTTTATTAAAATGAAAAGTTCCCCGTGCATCGCAATATTATAAAATTTAATAAGAGCATAATTTCATTTAATATATAGTTAATGCAATTTCGGAGCGGTATTTACAATGTTTTACATGGTTTTTCAGACGCGATATAAATTTTACTATTGAGCTGACAATACTGGATAAATCGCTGATAAATGCATGTTCAGGATCAAGAATATCAATAATTGATTTCTGAACTCGCAATTGTTCATGGAATATTTAAAGCCGAATCAAGTTACTTGCTGGTTGGTTAATTTTGTTGTTATATCCAATGATGAATGAATAATATACATACATACATTACAGAGTAAACTGGGATGACGGCTAGTTGGTAGCTGAAATGACTTCAGTATGTTCACAGTATTTTTAGTGAATAAAGGTGATTGTTTCGTATTTATAATGGTCTAATTTTAACTTCTGCAAAACATGAAATCTTTAAATGGCGCCTAATCCAGACATCTAATCCTAATCCTTGACAACATACTTCGATCCATGCACCAGCTGGTGGCTGAGCGAGGGACTACGAGTTTGGCGACATGTAAGAGACTCATGTCAAACATAGAGTTTCCAGACCTGTATATACGACCGTGGGCCCGTATAAATCACTGATTCTCTGATTTCATATTGACATTTCACTCATTTCAGTATAGTTCTGTAGTTCTGTGCATGTCAAATAGTGGATCTGTCATCTGCTAAGTGCTATGGCTATGTGCATTTCAGTTCAGCAGAGAGTAGAGCCAGAGGAGATTGAAAGGAAAGCTCGACAGTCGAGTGCGTTATTTTGTTGAAATTGTTGAGTACGATTTATCTTCTCTTGGTGAATCACGTTAGTGTTAGTGTTAGTACCTTGCTGGTCGAGGCCTTAAGGTTTTGTGTTTGTTATTTGATCAGTCTATACTCTATATTATTGCGAAGAAATAGAAAAATTCAATTGCATCATTATAAAATATGTAAGTAAATACAGTTCTTAATCCTAGCACCTAGTACCAAGAAACCAAACTTTTACAATGCAAGAAAACTTTAGGTGGCAAAGATTGTTATGAATGAGTCCCAGGTCAATCGCTATTAAATAGAAATCTAAATTACAAATCATATTGTTTTGGTAATGAGCACCTTTCGCTTTCATTTTTATGTTGATAAATTTGACTAGTGAAATTTGGAATATTCCTGCCTTTTGTTCTGACCACGGTCGTATAGAGTATAGACTGTCTATAATAGACACGACCGTGGTTCTGACAAATCCTGATGCACCATAGTTTTATTAAGAAATATAATATACACTTACAAACTATGTCATAGGGGGCACTATAGAATAATATTCCCCTCTTCTGTAGCGGCACTACCAGGCACAGTCGTACATACAGGTCTGGGGACTCGAGGCTGTTTCCTATGTGAGAAGTGGGTCCGCTAAGCGTCGACTGTCGCGTAGTACCAAAAAGGATGGCGCAGTAGTCGAAATTCTCTGACAACTGTCATTCTTAAATAAATAAATTGTAAACTCAAGAAATACCTGCGTTTTTGAAACAAATTACGAAATCGTGCATTGTGCCGAAATGCAAAACGGGGTACAAAAGTGTAAAGCAAGAAACTTCTGTTTTTAAAGTGTCGAAAGATGCGGAAATGCGAAAAAAGTGGATGCTTGCGATTCCGGATAGAAATCGTTTTAATGAGGTCTTTTATGTGTGCGAGCATGTATAACGAAAAAGGGGAAGGTATTTTTAAGGTGAGTAATACATTTTGACAAGAGTAACAGTTCTATTCCTCTCTCAAATCAGAATAGTAAATATAGCGTTACGAGAAAAATTATTTTACTTGATAATGTGATTGTTGCCGTACTTCGATCCAAGCGCTAGCTAGTGGCTGAGCGAGGGACTACGAGTTTGGTGACGCGTAAGAGACCCATGTCAAACATACGAGTCCCCAGACCTGTATGTACGACCGTGCTACCAGGTGGCGCGACATAGACTTATCACAAACATAGATACATCAAAGATGTGAAACTTGTTAGAATCTAATTCACAACGGTAGTATTTTTATGTAGATATAGTATTCTTATGCAGATATATGTAACTGAAGGATATAAAAACTTTAATTTTAGTTTCATTTTTTGATATGGAGCGATTCAATCTGAAAAGAATATTATTAAGTAATAAATGTGTTGCTTGTCGAAATACCTTATTTTCTTCGAGCTAAACGGTAAACTGAAGTGAGAAACAGAGCCAGAACGCTGTAAGTACGTAGAATGTTATTGAATTTGATTTTTAGAACTGGAGTAACCATTTGTGAGATGAAAAAACTTTCCCTCTCGTTGTTTTAAATTGAATTTTCGCCTGGATTTCAACTTTTCCGAATAAGTATGACAATTTTCACTATAAGTTCGAAGTTAGAATGCGAACATGTTCAAGATAAAGTTCTATTCATTTCCTAACAAATGCGGTCAACGTACTCACAAACTTCACCTACAAATTCAAAACAAACCTACGGTTATGTGCTATATGTTTTCTGTGTGGGAAATACGTAACCCAACATTCATTTTTGATTTTCTATTTATGCCGAAAGCGAATATCTTGTACCTTTTTTAGTCTATGAACCCAAGGAAGAATTCATTGGCAACCCTTTCATCAATTTCATATATCGCGATTTTCATTTGTTCATACCGAAAACACATTCGTCGAACTTCAGTAGGACGATTTTATTTTCCATAAACGACATTATTTGCAGGACGCACTCCCACAGTAAAAATCTCCTGATAGCTCCTTCATGAAAAATTAAAGATCCTAAAACCCAATAAAAGATATATCGCGAGTTTATCCAACATAGATATCTACATCTTTTAACAGAACTTACCGTATATGCTAAACGTACACAAAGTTGCATTAAGATCAATATCCTGTATGTTTCATCAAAATTTTTGCAAACATAGTCACCGATCAACTAAATGAGTAATTTTATAATTATTTTTCGGAAGAACTAAATGATTTTGGGGAAGGTAGTTTCACTTCATACCATCATATTCGAATTCTAATATTGTTTGCTAGTCTGATATATCGGAAACTTCACTCTGGATATATTGATTTCCAATCGGAGATTCCTCATGGGTCGCATTCGAAAACCTTTTGTTCGCCATTTTTATAGATGACATAGAGTCTACTAGTCTAGTCTCAAGTCATGTAAATTTGATAGTCGTTGAAACTCAAAATAAATAGAAAATGGTTTGTATTTTCAAAAAAGTTTTCAGTATGTATAAAACCTTCAACCCCCAAAATAAGAAGAATATTCCGGGTTGAGGAGCATTACCGGATGTTCTGGCAAATTTCTCCTTTTTAGTTGCTGGGGAACAACATAAAACCTCTGACAACAAAAGTGTCCGGATTTTTATAGGGCTGGTTTTATGTACCTCCATACAGTGTAGTACGGGGAATCTTAGAAATAAAGGAATGTTTCTACCAGGTTGAAAGAGCATTATTCAAATTCACTTTGCCTTCTTTGGTTTATAATTTCTTGATGCGGCTTTCAAATATGCACTTTCAACATTGATTTTAGCATCGAATAACTTTGTCCACATTGAAGAGGCAAGAAACCGTTTCTCCACATTGAAAAAATAGGATATCAGCACCTCTTCTGTAATTGCTCCTTCTCATATGCCCCTTTTTTCTTTTCGCCAGTTGAATTCTACCAATTCGTTCTCTACACACTTTTGTTTTTCGCTGGTAGCAGCTTATGCTCAATTTCAGCTGGAATGAAGAAATTCTCAGCATTCTCACTCATTTTTTCTGTCGATTTTGCAAATTTGTCTTATTGACAAATAAACAAATTCATGTCATTTCAGATTTTAGAAGTTAGTATTGACGGGATACGGAAGTTTGGTGTTAATAACAAGTTACCGACGAATGTGTCCAACTATTTTCCTCAATTTGGCAGAAGTACCCATCGAAACATATTTGTTAATTTTATCCAAAAATGTGATCATCATAACTTCGAAAGAAGCGCAACGAAATTTAACTTGTGCCAAATTATTAGAAAATTCAAATGGATACTTCAAATGTAATGTATATGTTTTCAATCAAAGAGAAAACCCCAAACTAAAGATTCACAAAATTAAGTCAAAATTTATTAAAAATTACATTTTGAAAACTCTGAATAGAAAAAATACTACAGAGAAAATCCCTGTTACATATCGCAGACGTATTAAAACTGAAGAACAAGAAGAAACATCCACAGCCAATATGTAGTGGATGATTGTCAAAATAATTGTACTCACTTGCAATAATATAATCTTCCTTCTTTGTTAACGTGGACGGTCCAACCAGGCGCTGGAGCATAATCCAACATGTGTGTATGAGTATTATCAGCATCATTCTTCAATTCCTCCGGAGGTTTAGCTCCTGATTCACCAGGAGCAGTTTGTAGTAACATCACTAACAATACACTATGAACACTGAAAGAGAAAAAGATGATACACTTAGTTACATGTACAAATGAAACTCAGATCACATAAAAGGACGTTAAAAAGTTCCTTTCAACCTCGCTTTTAACTATTCAACTAGATCATCGTTCGGCTCGACATTGGTAACTTTTTAAAATTTTTGATTTTTGAGTATATCAATTCTTTTGTAACTGTAATAAAAATCTGAAAATCATTGAGTGAGTATATTCAACTTATGAATAAGGTAAACCACCCAGTCATCGACACTTTCAAAATGATGCTACTTTTTCTGTATATAGTTGTATTCCTTGATATGTCTAGCTACTCTGCACATTATTTAGCGCCACTATTGGTCGCCATTCCATCACAGCACGTGGATGAAGTTAAGAAGTGCATCAATTGGAAATAGTTGTGCTAATTGTTTGAGATATTTTTGAAAAGAAGGATCTGAAGAAATATCCAGTATAAATCTTCATTTCGTATGCTCTATACATGTTCTATATTTCTACCCAATCGATATGCTCTGATGGAAAGAAATATCACACCTAACATAACCAATAAATATTTGTAGTAAGAAAATATTCAAGTTTCAATCACTGGTAAACGAAAAACCTGGCACATGTGTCAAATACTGGAATAACCATATTTTTCAAGTTATTAGTTGCTTGTAGCTCTCCGTCAAGAGGCAGTTTAAATATAATTTTCATTTTCTTAAATCTGCATTGTCCACTAGTTATCGACACTAGTGTCAATTAGTGGATAAGAACATGTCAATAATTGGGGCGGAGCAGTTCTTAAATCTCTCGAGAGGGGAATAAATGTTTCTACTGCAGCTAAATAGTTCAATGTGCCAAGAGTAAAACTTCTTTATAAATGGAATGGATAGAGTCTAAGAGATGCAGTGGATATTCGCCATTTTCAAACTTCATTATCCTGATACAAAAGACCAGCTGCTGGATAGTGTGGAGTATATCATAAAAAAATACAAAACGGAATAATACGTTCAAAAACGGGCAACCTGGTAAAAAGTGTCTGTGTTCAGACCTCTGCATAATGTCTGGAAGAAGGAAGTTAGAAAATGCCGAATGGAAAATTCAGGAAGTAAATTTCAGAAACAGTTTGGATTTCGCAAATGCGGCCTAATTCCCTTCAATGTCGATAATGTATATTTTGGAAAAATATCCTCGAGAGTCTAGGAAAGAAAGAAAAACCTGAAAATATAAGAACCATCGGTCTACTGACGGAATTGGTAAGCATAAAGTGATTATGTTTATAAAACATCTCAATAAAGACAAATGAGATGGAAAAGTTTGTGTTGTCCAGAATGTACTTCATGAAGAAAATGAAATTGGAGTTATGTCAATGAAAGTATCGAATCCTGGAAAAGACTCATTTAGAGTAGATGGAAGTGATGTATCACCGGTGGAAATGCTGGCGGTCTTAGGAAAAGTGCCAACACCTGAAAAGCTAGTCACCCCATCATTGCCAAACTCGAGACCTGCCGTACTTTTTCCTACCAGACTTCATTTTTCTATCGATCAGCGAAGTTGTGGAACTCTACCTATAACCTCCGAAGGTTCAAGAAAATTTCGAATGCCTATCTCCTATCCCCAGATTCTACCGATGGCTCACACAATGTTCTTCGAACATTATAGCTTTCCCTCTCGTATAATCACAGTGTAGAAAAAAAACAGCGAAATATGTGTTCCCAAAACCCATTGACGTCTTCGAAAGTGATTATTTTATTTCCATTTGATTATTAGCTGAGTGAATACTCCTTTACTTGCTAGCTTAGTTTTAACTATGATCTCAATGGTACATTTATTTTTTACACTAGTCAAGGTGAATTCCGGTTTTATTTTCGTTTTCAATTTTTTTCAAATATATTTTGATGTTTCATAGCAATTTCCATAAGTACAATTGGAGAAGGACAAGTTGAAACACCCTATGGCACGAGCGAAAAAACCCCGTCTATTTTCTATCCTTTCATAGAAAAAATCTGAATTTTTGGATCTAAAGGTGTCAATTATTTGGTGGTTTGAGATGCACTTTCGGTTAAGCCGTAAATTGGGAAAATTTCATTACCCAATATAATTTTCACATCTTTTGAAAACTTGTGGAACTGCCTTCATATCAGTACCAAACACTACATTCGTGTCAAAAATAGTTATCGTTGTTTGATGGTAGATTTGAAATACGGTTATCAGCTCTATTGAATAAACGCGAAATTCCTATGACGGATACATCCATTTTCTATTTCAAAATCCTTTTTTCTTTCAAAAAAAGCCGTAGTTTCAATGTTCTGGGGAGTTTCTAATTGCGATGAAAATAATTATAACTGAAAACTTAGAACCACCATATTTCACCGTTCTCGGATAGGGCAGATCTCATCTGTCTGTGCCACGGTATAGTATATACGTATATACAGGTCTGGAATCTCGAGGCTATTTCCTATGTGAGAATTGAGTCCGCTAAGCGTCAACTGTCGCGTAGTACCAAAAGACGTCACGGGTGGTGAGGGATGTTCTCTGGCACGTATATGACATCCTGACAACATACTTCGATCCATGCGCTAGCTGGTGGCTGAGCGAGGGACTACGAGTTTGGCGACATGTAAGAGACTCATGTCAAACATAGAGATTCCAGACCTGTATATATTACCGTGGTCTGTGCAAACTATGCATCAGTTGATATTCCTTGCAATCGGAGCTTGACTAACGCGAGACTATGATCATGGATACTAGACTAGGACAATAAGATTCCTGTGCCAAACTATAGAGTTCTGTGGTATTATAGAATACTATGGAGACTATGATCATAGATACTAGACTAAGACAAACTTCCTGTGGTATTATGGAATACTATGAAGACTAGGACTATAAACTTCCTGGGCCAAACTAAAGAGTTCTGTGGTATTATGGAATAATGCATAGTGTCAATAATTTTGATAGTTCCTGTGACAGCCGGTGTCTGAATAAAACATGGTTATATTATTATAGTGTCAATAAATGCGAAAGTCATCCTGACAGCAGTTGTCAGTACAAAACATAGAATTGTAAAATACATTAAGTAGACCATTGGAATAAATTTTAATGTACCATAGAGTATTATTTAACGTTTTACATTAGCTATTTCTAAATCATTTCCAAGGGATTTTCTGTTTCTCCAATCTTACACCCGAAAAATTATCGGAAGTTGGAGAATTAGTTTCAAATTTACACGAAACTGGTAACATTTAATTCAGAAAAATAATTGTTTCACCACACAGCGGCATTCTCAAACCTAGGAGCTAGGAGTTATCAACTCAACAAGCGAACAATGAGGGAAGTCAGTGATGGATTGATCATAGCTTTTTCGCTTTTATTTCAAGTTCTCCCCTTTAGTAAGCTTTCGGATCCGCCACTGTTCTGAACAAACTAATTTTAATACCTTATCAAAATATGCTATTCATAAATATTAAAAAGATTTTCACATACGATCTAGTCCTTGTATTCAAATGTTTCCCTTGATATTTATATTTTTTCGCATGTGATTCTGTAATTAAGAGATTTGCCATTGCTTTTATTTGTTCAAATTTACATAATGTGCTACGCAATTATAAAGTGGTCACTGCTTGAATAATCCCATACTCTTAAACCTGTATGTAATATTTATGTACCTATGTACATGTAGGTGTATCATGTTGTTATTAAGTTGAAATATATCTATTACCTACTTATTAATTTGACATGGGACTTCAAATTAGTGAAATAAATACTTCTCAATTAAAGGCTTGAGGCATAGCATAAGCTGAAACTTATAACTGAAAACTGTCTGATAGGGAAGGGAAAAGGCATCAAATTCAAATGTAAATAAATTAGATGATATTTTTTATTCTATATTTCTATTGCCTATTGTTTTTTAATGTCAATCAATTCAATTAACTGTTTTCTTACGATTGCTATAATTGTCAGATGTATATTACAGAAGTTATCTCAATGGTGAACAACAACAATTACGAAGGTGGAATAATTAAACAATTACAATTCAACAATTGAAAAGTGTTGTAATTATGTTTACGTACCTAACTACAGACGAAACGTGGGATGATAAGGTACGGTAATCCTAATAGTAACATTTTGACGATTATTTTCGAAACGTTTAATGATTATATAGAAAAACAAATTAGCAATATGCGACTACAGAACTGTCACATTCGAAAATCGGCGAGAACAGTATGTTGATATTCGAGTTGCGCGGTACAAAGATGCTATATGCTCCTCAAGCGGACGTGAACCAACTGAAGAAAAGAGAAATATAAACACACGGAGTTATGGTGGGGAGGAGGTTAGAACTGGAAGAATCAAAACATGCTATTTCAAAATCAAACTGTAGTATACTGCGCGAAAACGTGTATGTTCGATTAGCAACCAATAGATGGCTCATTCTAAGAAGGCCTACTAGGCCTATTAACTTTATAGTTGTTCTGTGCCTACTAGAGTAGGCTATAACAGAGATCATTACACTACACAGGATCATTATCTCTGGCGACTCTGGCTATAATTATGTTGCGTCCATTTACAATTCTTATTCTATATGTTTATTCAGCTTATCAGTTCCCAATAAATATGTTATGAGCTTATATTCAGTTATAAATCATGCATTTCATATGATGGAGTCTCAAATTTGAATTTTAAGATAATGGCACCTGTTGAAAATTTAAGTTTTCTCAAAATGTCCTTTTCCAACATATTCAGAATCATCTAATGAATACCAGAAGATTAATATTATTCTCGAGAAACATTAGATTATTGAAACAGTTATTGTATACTTGGATAGTAGACTTCCGCGGACAGCTAATCTTGAAAAATCTTGTCTTCCGGATGGATTCCGCGTCACAATAGCTCGACTTGACGTTTCGCCAACCATTACAGGTGGCATCTTCAGGGCAGGCTTGAGGCTTGAACTGAAACTGGTTCTACTGGTTTCTGTAGCCGTATTTATTGCAGGAAAAATCCTTCACGCTACATAGTTCACTGCCTTTGTTCCGGTGGTTAACTTCGTTCCGGCACCTGACCCTACTACCATTTTTCGCTTCAATTGTCTACTTCATTTTTGCTCACTGTTGCAAGGAGGCAAATTTATTACTTATTATTGAATGATTGCTGTATGTAAACGTTTTGTTCCCTGATTTCCGTTCTCAGATATCCCAGAGACTGGTTCAAGTTCTATAAAGCTAAAGGCAGTTTCTGCATCTAAATGGGTAAGGCACTCAACCGTTGCATTGTCTGCTATATTCTCGTATTGAAAAAACGGTGGTGTAGTAGTAATTTACAATAAAGCTTAATCTGAAAAAGCTACCACAAGTATCAAAGAGAAACTAGGCGTTAACTACCAATGATGTCCAAATTTCGAAGAAAAATCTGGGAAAATAATACGTATTTCTGAAGAATTCAATAACAATACCGACAAGATTCTTGACAAAATAGAAAGGCAGAACGAGATAAATACTAGTCACACAAATTATCATCTATTATCTATTATGTACCAAATTACTGTCTCTATGTATCATATTTAGATTTAACCTTCTTAAAAGGGATGACTGTGCCATTAGGAAGAGACAACGTGATAACACCACAGTGGGCTATCGACCATCCATATCTGTGAAGTTTCAACAGTTCAAATAGCCTAAACTAACTCAAGTAAACTCCGCTTCTCACCCCTTAAAGCAGAAAAGTACCGATATTGATCAAATTTCAGAAACATGATCTTCAAGACACAAGAAAAATGACTTTCTACATGAGATTTCGATAAAACTATCTTGATAAAGTTTTGCACACTTGACACAAGAGAAATATCACAGTCTGCACGACATAGTGGATAAAAACCGATCTTGATGAAAAACTTTTTCCAATCCGGTTTCTACTACTGAAAATTTCAGTTCCAGCCTCATCCAAATCAGAACCGAATTATATTAAAAGCTCACATGAAGACAAATGTTTAATAACAATGTGGAGGTAAAAAATTACGCTCAAATATATGGACAATCTAAAGTAGTCATTAAAAGACCTTAACACCACATATACTATAAACTTAAAGTATGTGAGAAATAATGTAGGACACTAATCTATACTGCAGAGTATCCAAATGTTGTATTAATCACTACCAGTGTGTTAGTGTCCTGATTAAATACCTTGTGTAAGCACGTGCTCTTGTTAGTAGTTAGTAGTAGTGTTTTAGATGAAGTTTTGAAGTATTAAACCACAACATGATGAGGAAAGCAACGAATTTATCAGAAGAGATATAGGTCCATATCACGGTCGTACATACAGGTCTGGGAACTCGTATGTTTGACATGGGTCTCTTACGCGTCGCCCAACTCGTAGTCCCTCGCTCAGCCACTAGCTAGCGCTTGGATCGAAGTGGTAAAACGATTTCTTTCCGGAATCGCAAGCAGTGTTACTAAGTATTCTGATTTGAGAGAGGAATAGAACTGTTACTCTTGTCAAAATGTATTACTCACCTTAAAAATAACTTCTCCTTTTTCGTTATACATGCTCGCACACATAAAAGACCTCGTTAAAACGTTTTTATCCGGAATCGCAAGCATCCACTTTTTTTGCTCTGCATCTTTCGGCACTCTAAAAACAGAAGTTTCTTGCTTTACACTTTTGTACCCCGTTTTGCATTTCGGCACAATGCACGGTTTCGTAATTTGTATCTAAAAACGCAGGTATTCCTTGTGTTTACAAGTCAAGAGTGACAGTTGTCAGAGAACACTCTTCGATTACTGCGCCACCCTTTTTGGTACTACGCGACAGTTGACGCTTAGGGGACCCACTTCTCACATAGGAAACAGCCTCGAGTTCCCAGACCTGTATGTACGACCGTGGTCCAGATACAAAAGTAAACGAAGTTTATTTTGAGCAGTGTATTGACAACATTGCCCTGGGGAATTTTGAGACGTACACCAAATCATTCAAAATTGTTTGTCGCATGATATCTGACTGGATACAAAGTAGAGCAGATAACAAATCAAAAATATTTTAGTATACATATTCTTGCTCACAGGTAGGTTTCTATTCAACAGAACAAGGTGGAATTACTGGACTTTTGAGTGCCCCTGTCGTTGGGACCGTTGTTTACATGAAGTTATATCATCGGTGTTGCCGAACCTGATTGATAATTCCTCATACTAATATATTAGCCTGAGCGCCTCCAGTGGCGAATATACGAAGCTAAAGTTTTTTATGTATTTCTCACAACTTCTACATATTTACATTCTACAATCCATATATATAAAACATGATCAATATATATAGAAAGTTATTCAATATATATTGTGAAATTTAATATATATTCTAAGATGCTTAAAATATAAATAAGTAATGATTATAACACATAAAGAGGGACGAATGTAATAAATAATATATTGTGTTTAGGCAACAGCCTTCTAGCGGTATTACTAGAGAAGGATGGCAGTCAAGTTTTGTGAGCTGTGTTGTATACGTTGTATGCGAATGCTATCATTCATTACTTATATTATCTGTTTCTGTTAACAAGTTAACAATATAAATATATCTTATGAGAAGTTATTGTGTTATTTCAAAAGATGTGAGTGAATCCAATAAGGGAACATTATATAGTCTAAACTGATATTAATCCATTTGTACGTGATTATATTAGCTGTCAGAAAAGTCAAAATATTTTGAATCCCTTTTATCCCGTTTGTGATTGAGTTTCGAAAAATCCAGTCTTAGCTGGTGAGTCGTAGTCAAGTTTCAAATTCGTCCGCTTTATAATTTCGGAGATTTCGAGATGACCGTGTGTATTCGATTCATTAATACATGAAAAAGATGGCTTTGCAATCATCTTAAATTTTGACAGTTTTGTCAAATATAAGTAGTTTACAATTCTTTTTACTTTTTTATATTTTGTCTTCGATTCACAAGAAGTCTTTTAATATGCCAAGTCTCGGCGAATCTGAAGAATCGTCGCAGAAAAGTTTACTTTTACATACGAATCCAAGATCACCATTTGTCAGTGAATTATCAGTAATAATTGAAGCTTCCGATGAATCTGGAACCCATGAACATGTCAACGATTTAGAAACATATTTATCACACATCGAAAACGAAGGATATGTTACCGAACAATCGGAAGAAAGCTTCTTGGAATATGAACCAACAGCACGATATAAATCACGTCCTGTGGAGAATTTTATTACAGGCAGTTCATATGAAGGTGAATGGAGCAAAATTGGTATGGAACAATTTGGAACTTATACCTTCATTCATGGTGTAGTTTATAAAGGGCAAATGATGGATGGTATGTTTCACGGAGAAGGAACATTGACATATCCTTTAGGTCAAAAATTGCTTGGTATTTACAAAAAAGGTAAATTGGTAAAATGGAATTTCATAACATCAGATACGAAGACCAATGAAGTAACAGCGTACTGTAGACCACCTGATAGAAGGTTCATGTATACAGTTGATTCTGATTTCAACGCAGCCCCCAAAGAGACCTTAACAAATTTGCAACCAACTCGAGACATACCAAAGGGATGTTACGATGTAGGGGATGGCTTTTATAATCCCAAAACAGATTGGGTTCACATGGCAAGCGATATGACGAAACTTAATTATATGCCACCTAAGCAATTCCAAGAGGTTGACGTAAGCATTTATCTTCCAGATGGATCTCTCTTGGTCAAGAAAATACCTTTCATTCCTATTCTTAAACCTGTTCCCTGGATAATGGAACAATGTAGAAAACAGTGGGATGAAGTTACAGGTTATAAACCACAGCTTTATGAATATTGGTTCTCAGGAAAGAAGGAGGATAAGAAGAAACTCGACATGAAAACTGTTGACATGGGTGGCAGGTTTCCAAAAGACAAATCTATTAATGAGATACTTCTTGGATTTTTCGAAAGAACTTCTTGGTCTGATGGACTGTCGAATTGAAGTAGTAGACATTTGGGGCAGAAAAGAGCAAATTCGATTTGCCATGTGTGCCTATTATCTGAATGATACGATTTAAAATGAAGCAGTGACAATCAATTGGTTTCGAATCCTACAAGGTGATATCGATTTATATCATTGTTCTGTGTAAGATTTCTATTAGTAATTAAGTATATGTATTATGATATTTATTAAAGGTTATTCTTCTTTTTGTAAAGTAAGCGTAAATATTCTTAGTAGGCATAGATAATATATATTTATATATCTATGTTTGTACAACTGTTAATCAGAGAAGAGCTACAGTGAATATACCTCACTTGATTCAAAGTCAAAGTGGTGCTCTCTGGTTCTGCCAGGTACGGCACAAAATAACTATAACTAGTCTCGTTATAAAGCTCGGAAACGAATACCGGTAGACATAGTCCAAATATATCGGCACATTCGGGAAATATTCGGCAGATTTCAATTTATTGTTGGCTTGTTTCTTGTGGGGAATTAATTCAGAAAGTACGTCAAATCACAAAAATTGTCACATAGTTTTTAGCAAAAGTTACGTAATTTCATTGAGATGTTTTATATCAGAGCTTTCAGTGCTTAGGCTTAATCGTTGAAATACTCTTATATAAAAATAAACCGTTCATTGAATTAAAATAATAAAAAAAGCGCTGATTTTCCTCACTTTTTTTAGCAAAATAGCTCCTGTGGTCAAATGTAAATGAATATAGGACCATAAAATTCAATAGAAATGAATTAGAAACCGCTAATGGAAGACGTTAAATAATACTCTATGTTACATTGAAATTTTATCCAAATGGACTACCCACGGTCGTATACACAGGTCTGGAAACTCGAGGTTGTTTCCTATGTGAGCAGTGAGTCCGCTAAGCGTCGACTGGCCCGTAGTCTCAAAAGTCGTCACGTAGGAGTATTTTCTGTCAACTGTCAGTTGACTTGTCAACACAAAGAATACCTGCAGTTTTTAGAAACAAATTACGAAATCGTGCATTGTGCCGAAATGCAAAACGGGGTACAAAAGTGTAAAGCAAGAAACTTCTGTTTTTAAAGTGCCGAAAAATGCGGAAATGCGAAAAAAGTGGATGCTTGCGATTCCGGATAGAAATCGTTTTACCACTTCGTGATCCAAGCGCTAGCTGTGGCTGAGCGAGGGACAACGAGTTAGGCGACCAAAGAGTTATATATATAGAGATGACAAGTTGTATCGTTTGTATATGAAGAGAACGTATTTTGGGAGTCCAGCGCGGTTACCCTCTCTCCGCGTCTCAAGCGATCGAGTCGACTAGTTTTTGCAAGTGAACTTGGGTGAAGCAACATTGTTTCACACCACAATTTCCGTCGTTCAAGATTTTCAGGAAAGCTGTAAAATAAATAGATAATAATACATAAATAACAAAAAAATTGAGGTTAAATCACTCAAAAACAATAATATAAACAAAACGAAATAACGAAAATAACTTTACTCTGCTGCAATAGCGTCAGAAATGAATAGTCGTCTGCCTCGATCATGCGTAAAGAACGAAAAAAGGGAGACTCCCAAAATACGGTATAAATCCGACTTGTCATCTCTATATATAGAACTCTTTGTAGGCGACCCGTAAGAGACTCAAATCAACCATAGAGTTTCCAGACCTGTGTATATGACCGTGGGTCTACCTAATGTATTTTACAACTCTATGTTTCATACTGACACCTGCTGTGACGTTGACTTTCGCAATTATTCACCCCAATATATATTTCTGTTATATTGACTGTTGCTGTCACATGAACACACGATTGTCGTTATCAACGAACTCGGATATACTAGAGTTAGTCAGTCTATTCGTAACTACGGAATTTTGTATCGCCAACATGACGGGTAGAAATCCAGTACGGATAGAGGAATAGTACCCCACGGCATAGGCGTGTATTGTATAGGGTATTTTAAACAGATTTCCAGGGTACCCCACGCCACGGGCGTACTATTTATAAGGCAGTAAGGTAAGTTTTTTTTAAACTATTAAAACATCAAAAATAAAAACTTTATAACCAACATTAACAGTGTAGCTGTAGACATAGAAGAATGTTAATGACAAATGTGGGTTTCTTCCATGTTTTACAGAAAAAGACTGGTATTTTGGCAATTAAACTTTATTTCTCCACACGATTGCTGGGAAGCTAGATGACAGTATGGTGGGAGAGAGACATGTTGGCGATACTCAAAAATGACTTTAGCTTATTCTAGTATATCCGAATTCGTTGGTCGTTATGGTTCAATAAAATACATCAATTTCATTTGAAAAAATTAAGATGGATGTTAGAAATACCTCTCGAAGCGGAGCTGCAGCGTCCAAAAACAATACAGTTCCTATCTCCTATCTTCTCTCTTTAAAGCGATCTGCACAATTTCAAATATATAAAAAAATTGTTTACCTTAACATGCAATTGTGTAATAATTAATGAATACAAACAATTGAATTATCCCGCGAGGTGTTTCTAATCTTTTTTATTTGTTATAAATTGCTGCCGACCAACAAGTGTCGATTTGACAACTAGCTGAGGATTGTATGTTCCATTTAGCAAATGAGACGAGAACGCACCTAATATTTCACATTTTTCGGATTATTTATACTGCACTTTAATGATGAAATGGATGCAAAAGTTCCTATTTCATAGCTCCTATTTCATAGCATTATCTTCTGTCTTTATAATAACTCAAGAGGACCCTGAGTTGCGGGGCCAAGAAGAAGCGACACTTTCAGACCCGACTCGCGGTAACTACGCCACTGAAAATAAGTTATTTCTCGAGCAACAGACTTTTTTTTATTTTTATACTTTGACTACAGGAGAGGGAAACCTATAATGTTCGAAGAACATCGTGAGCCAGCAGTGGAATGTAGGGGAAGGAGATAGGCTTTCGTATTTTTCTTGAAGGTTTGGAGGTTATAGGCATAGGGAAAGACTTCACTAGGAACTTCGCTGTTAGATAAAAAAATTAAGTCTGGTAGGAAGAAGTTCGGCAGGTCTCGAGCTTGACAGTTGCTGTGACCAGTTTGAGCTCGTCTAGTCTGCCTATCTGGAATCTCTCGTGTTGGAACAACAGACGAGATTTCTAATGAATACCGACCATGAACATATCTATAGTAAAGGGATAGATCTCCCACCTTTCTACGATGTTCTAGACAGGACAGTGAGCCGTAAGTAGCGAATAGCTCTCTCCTGGATAGAATCCAAGAGCTTCAGCGTATGTTTGGGAGCCGAACTCCAAACATGCGAACAGTACTCCAGAACAGGTCGAATCTGTGCTTTGTAGATTATGAAGAGCTGCTGGGATGTAAAGTAGCTCTTGGCAAGGAATAGAAAACCATGTTTTTGTGGAGCGGCTTTTTTCGCAATGGACCTCCCATGATCATCTCTTGAGAGGGTGCTGTTGGTGGTAATCCCGAGCTTTTTTATGAAAGACTTCATAGGAATAGTTGTACCTTACATCATCATATTAGAGATTGTGGGATCCGCCTTCCTGGAGAAGGCACAAGCTTGAGTTTTGGTTGCATTAACGATTAAACTATACTAGATTATCAGATCCCTATTTCATAATCTTTGCCAGATCTTCATTCATTGCGTCAACTTCTCCCTGCCTCGCTTCTCTGGTTTTATTGAATATAGGGGTTCTAAATGGGAAAGCGGCATGAAGTGTACCATCAACTGCAAAGCTGTGGTGGTCACTTCCAGCAGATCGTTAATATGGAGCAGAAACAAAGTTGGTGCCAAGGCAGATCCCTATGGAACACCAACGTTGATAGCCATTGTATGGGAGGATACTCCGTCGACCACCACATAGTGATCTATCCGAGAAAAAACTAGATAGTAAGCGACAAAGTTGAGGTGGCAAAACATATAACCGGAAATGTGTTTCGATATTTCACAAATTATGATGATGATGACGCCACCACCGTTTGAGAAATAAAATATCAAATAGTATCTGATAAGTATTTGAGAAATCTTGGCTTGCGGATGGATTCCGCGCCACAATAGCTCGACTTGATGCCGACGTTTCGTCAACCATTACAGGTGGCATCTTCAGGGCAGGCTTGAAGCTTGAACTGAAATTATGATGCGGAATCCATCTAGAAGCCAAGATTTTTCAAGATTAGCTATCCGCGGAAGTCTACTATTCAAGTATTTGAGATTTTGACAAGTGGCGTCTGAAAAAGTTAATTCAAATTTTTCTGAAAAAATTCAATATGCGGGCAAATGAGATTAACCTCCTGACATTTTAACAAATGTTTGACAAGTGTCTGATATTAAATATGTAGATACCCTTAGGCACCCTCAATCGATATATAATCTTTCCAGTGGCGGCTCCTCGAAGGAGGCTAAGGAGGCTCAGCCTCCTCACCAATTTATCTTAATGATCATTCTCCATTTTATTTCCTGTTTCTCTGATAATTCTTTAAATTTTACAATTAATTCCCCGTTCTCAGTAGTTATTTTCAATCTGGCAACAGTGGCCAGAGGCTAGATTCTCTATATATCTCAAACGCTAAATACGTGTGGTCAACACAGTTGCCGTATTTCCAACCATTCAATTGCCAAGTGGGGTAAAACAGCGAATATGGCAACAGTCTAGGGAGGCTAGCTTCTCGTCCCCACTCGTCGGTCGAATGAAATACGATTACTTGCTCCCGCTGCTAGAAGAATGCGACACGTGTTCGGTTAGTTGTTGTTTTTATTCCGCCAGGCGCAGTAAGGTTAAGTAGTTAAGTTATAATTTATCTAATCGGAATCGGTGAACGATTAATGACTTAGTTGCTGAGTTCTTAGAAAATCCATTTAGTGGATTAACATATGATAGAAAAAAGTGTTCTTCAAAAACAAACGGCCTTTACCGGATTTGAAAGGATTAGTGATGGCAGGGCCAGGGAAGTATCAAAATCGATCGTTTAATACTGATAATTATAAAAAATGTGTATGGTTAACGGGATCTGATGTACACAATAAATTATATTGCTGGTATTGCTGGTATTGCTTGCTATTCACATCAGTTACAACTTCATGTTGGGGGCACTTGGGTTATAATGATTTAAAAAATAGCTCGTGGCCTAGATAGATATGAAAAATCGCAGGAATATATTACATCGAGTATTAAGTTTAAATTAACCGGTAAACAGAATATTGTTAATGCGATTGATTCTACACGAACACGCGAAATCGAAAATCATAATAATACAGTTAAAGAAAACCGTGAAGTTTAAAAAAAAATCATTGATTTCTTATTGTATTTTATCATTTCAAGATTTGGCTTTTAGAGGGCATGATGAAACTGAAAATTCAGTTAATAAAGGTAATTTTAGGGAATTGTTAGATTTGTTTTGTAAATACGACAGTAAGCTTTGCGATTTTATGACTAACGCGTCAGTATTTGCAGGCACCTCAAAAACAATACAAAACGAAATTCTTGATTCAATAAATTATGTCCTCCGAAATCACATAGAAGATGAATTATTTAATGTCCCTTTTTTTTCGTGGCAGGTTGACGAAACAACTGATATAACGTGTAAATCACAATTATCAATAATTTTTAGATTTGTAAAAAATGGACAACTAGTGGAAAGATTTTTAGGGTTTTACGATGTTAGTTCGGGAAGAACAGCGATCAATTTATTTAATTTCTTAATGGAAACATTTCAACGATTTGACTTTGTGAATAAATTAATAGCTCAAACCTACGACGGCGCATCTGTAATGGCGGGACATTTAAACGGCCTTCAAACAAAAATAAAATCAGTTTCGCCTCAGGCTATTTTCACCCATTGTACGCTCACAACATGAATTTGGTTTTAAGTAATGCATGTAATTCCATTAAGGAAGTTAGAATTTTTTTTTCCAACTTATCGTCATTTTCAAATTTTTTTAGCAAATCCACCAAACGAACTGAAATTTTGAATAACATAGTAGAAAACAGAATTCCCTGTAATGCTCCAACTCGATGGAATTTTACATCACGTGCAGTGTTTACCATTCACAAAAATAAAGACAAATTAATTGAAACATTTGATTTTATATTAAACAGTGATGACTTTTCGACAGAAACTGCTGCCGTTGGTTTAAAATCTTATTTAGAAAATAAAGAATTTTTGTTTTTTCTTGATACTTTTAAATTAATATTTGAACAAACTGATCTTATTTTTAAAATTTTACAATATAAATTCACTGATAATTTATTCAAGAGATCGTTTGAAACATCTCATTGATAAAATTTCAAGTTTCCGTAATACAGAATTTCATTTTAATATTTTATTCCAAAATTTTTCAACTGATGAGGCTCCTCCCGCGAAAAGGAGGAAAACATAATTTGGTAGACAAGAAACTACATTATAAACAACTTTTTTATGAAATTTTAGATACTATTAAAGGTCAAATTGAGATTCGATTGTTAGTTTGATATCTATTGAAAAAGATTTAGTAAAACACTTAAAACAAAATGATACATTTTATGATAATATTATTGATCATTTTTCGCAAACTAAAGACCGTAGAGTTCCGTTAGTATATAAAAAAAGTTAATAAAATTAATAAAAAAAAAACAAAATATGAAAAATTCCAAAAAAAAGAGAAAATATCAAAAATCCAAAAAAAATAAAAAACAAAAAACGAACAAAAACATTTTTTGGCAAGAGAAACTCTACACCTCCACGTTGGTTCTTGCTGGGCAACAATTAATTTTGTCACTGAAGTAGCTGGTACGGTCGCTGTGCAAAAGTTAAATTAATTGGCTGAGTAGAGTATATTTTTAAAAAAACGGTTTGTGTCCAGCCTCCTCTCTTAAAAAGTTCACGAGCCGCCACTGAATCTTTCCACAATAAGATTATATGAAATAAACAAGTTACTATAATTATTATATGGTATATACATGTAAATTCGTGGAATTGAAAATACAGTAGATCTCCAACTCTGTAAAAACATATTAGAATTGTCACGAGACGTTTATTCGCAAATAGAATATGCAGCAGGTGCATGAATAGTTGGATGCGTAAAGATCAAAATAGAACAAAAAATATTACATACGTAAGAATATCGAAGTCGTGAAGTTTCCTTGATGGCTTTGGTGCCAGATTCGGTCAATTTAGAATAATTCTAACTTGAATGTTAAAATGCTATGCAACTGCAACTCTATAAATATTTAACCAACAAACGAAAAAATGTATTATGCAATAAGTAATGTCATACACACATACAACTCAACCATGAGCATATTAAACTAATAATAATAATTACATTTCTATGATGATGATTATGATCCTTTGATCTATTGAAAGAATAAATGAAAATGAAATGATAAATAAATAAATAGTTCATTATTAAATACATATCTTTAACACTCAATATATCTTATTTACAACTAAATATATTTATCCAAATATGCAATATTTCTTTCTTTTCACTTATAATGTTAGTTTCTCAATTATATAAATCACAGTTATCATGCTTAACAATTGTAAAATTGTACAATATACAAATAGTACTAATTATTAATGTAGCAAGATCAGGATTAAAATTGTCTACAAAATTCAGTCTGGGAAAACGGTTTCCCATTGCTAAAAAAGTTCTTTCAATAACACTCACAATAGAACCATGCAGTAAATTAAAATTGTGCTGATCTTCATTCAAGTTACTATTCTTGTAAGGGGTAAGTAAAGTTTTCATTTGAGGGTGCTCTGTACCACCTATAAGATGTTTGTTACTGTTAACCAAAGACTCTTCTTCATCATTCAATATTGTGAACAAGGGACTATTATATAACACTGAACTGATGGAAAGACTGCCTGGAAAACCAATGCTGACATGTCTGAATAGATTATTGCAATCACTAACAGCTTGTAAAATAATCACATATTTATCTACTTGTGGATTATAATACTCTTCTCTATGTGTATTTGATTGTACATCAACTTCTATGTAAGCACAACCAAGCACACCTATAACCCCTGGAAACTTGTACAGAGAAGTAAATCGATCATCAATTGAATCAGCTTCTTTCTCAGAAGGCCACTGAAGATATGTACTAGAAAGAAGAAGTATACGCTCCAACTGCTCTTGAAGTTGAGCCTGTAGGTCTATGTTAAAAATATTACCTATGTCTACTAAATTATCAGAACTCCCTAAAAACCATAGAGTAGCTAATAATAATCGGTCTGCCTCCTCATTTTCAATGTGTTCAAAATAATTGATTTCCGCCTGGAGCGTGCCAAATATCTCCGATGACATACGAAATAATTTCTGATGAGTTTCCTGTTCCATATTCAAGTACCAATCTTCGCTTCCCTGATTGTCTAATCCAATTCCAGAGGTCAATATTCGTTCGAGAGTCTCATTTAATGTCCGTTGTTCATCGTTTTGTGATTCTATGTTTTCCCTTATAGCTTTCAATTGTTTGGTCTTCTTACCTTCAATTCGTTTAAACTCCAATAAAACATTAGAATTCCTACAATTTTGAATGTAGTCAGACATATTGTCAGAATCATTTTCGTCATTCCTTTTATTTTTGTATTTCATTTTCTTTGAGGAATTATCTTTGAAAATGGGATATAACATTTCGTAATATGGCCAACTGGTATCAGTTTCGATGGAAGATTCCAATTTGGGGTTATCACGTTCTCGAATATTTAGGAAATAATTTTTCAAGTTCCTCATTTTTCTATCGCAATCGTCAGCAGAAGTTGGAAATCCAAGCGATTCCATTTCAACAGCTATTCCATGATATATATCTCTCTTTTTGTGAACAGGATTTCTGAATTTATCAAGTCGCTTTGAATACAATTCAATGAACAAAGTCGTCATTGGTTGAGTCCAAACTGCTTTCTTATCTCGAATCATGTCATAGTCTTTTTCTATTGATTCTCTCCACAGCATTCCTGAAATAATTCATCAATCAAACTTATGAATGATGAAATACTATATTATTACAAATTCTGATATGTACATGCAGCTAATTGTTCTGTATTAGTTAGAAATAGTAATGACATCTAAAATAATTTAGTATAAATGTTCAAAAGTAATCAATGTTTTCGCATTGTAAGGTGAATTAATTTATTTTGCATTTTCCAAAAGGCCATTAACTTTAGTTTTATCATAAAAATATTACATAAAGTTAAAACAAAATACCATCATCATTGTCACTCTCAATTTCCTCTTTCCCATCCTCCTATTGTATGGCTAAAGTCAAAAATTCATTTCAGTAATGACTGAAAACACACCTAAGTAGGACAATACATATTTCTAATAACCTTTTAAAGATGACAATGTAAATTAATACTTAAATTCAATTTACAGCTTCAGAACTATCTGTTTGATGACACTGAAAATTTATTTATAGTGTGAACTATTTTATAGTTTATTAGTATATATGAATTAACTAAACGGACTGAAACAATGTAGATCAAACTAAACTGTTGTTACCAATGAGTGAATGTAGAATTAAAAACATTGACAGGATTGAAATATAGAATTTATAGAACTGCTGAACAATTCAAGAACCTCTTGTGTGACAATTCACCAGTTCTGGTCTGCTGGAGCTGGACCTAACTGTAAGGCAGGAAGACCCTGTTAATAAGCGAAAATCTTTCCAAGAAAATTCGATAGAAGAGGTTAGAACATACTACAGTTGACGATAATGACCACAAAATAAGTTATTTAGTTATTTTACAACATCTCACCTGCAGAATATGACATATTTCCGTCGGACGTAGAGGTATAAGCTAAACAAAAATATATAATGATCAGAACATCTAGAATTTGAAACTTTCAAAAATCTTTGGTTATGTTATGATTGTTTTCATAGATACTATAATATATATCTATGATTCTAATAGAAACATAGATATTGGAATAAACTAATGTTCACTCAGTTCAGTGGATATATGCATAGAATTCGTGTGTACTTTAGCACTGAATACAAGATATTATTCCTTGATAGGAGCACAGAATCAACATTTAAGACACTTATGCTTTGACAGGAGTCAACAATTGATCATGGGTCAAAGAGTTCTATAACTAGAGTGGACAAGTAAGGCATTTGTTCATACGAATCGAGGGCGTCTGTTCTTCTCTTTCCACGCGCTCCTACTATAGAGCGCGTAAGCGTTTGTTAGAGCCACGTCGTATAATACACGAGACGCGCCCGTGCGGTAAGAAATAGTGCATAGAGAACGCATGATGAAAAACAAAAACAGAATACCTACTCGCGTATAAATGTAATACATTGGTAGGATCCTATTTGTCCACTCTAGTTATAGAACACGTTGTCATGGGTACTAGATAGACAGCATGGGAAACTCGAGTGGAAAAGGATTTCAGGAGTCGGCAAACCTGTCAGGGCAAGTTCTTGCGCCCTGCATACACATGAAAGGATGATATGGAGATGGGAAAGCCATTGAACTTATCAGTTCTTCCGTGGATAAATCTACTTCTTCAACAGTCTGGACTCGCCTCATCTTGGTTCTCTCTCAGACTAATATACGGATTAGACACAGCTAACTTATTTTCTTACTTTTCCCTAGTTTTCCTATTGGTCACTGCTACAGGCTGCAGAGATAAGATCACAGTATAGCTCTACTACTATACTGTGGTCACATAGAGGTAGCTTAACAATAATCAATTCACAAGTCGCTCATTTCAAGATTTGTTTTATAGTGAAGTGGTTTTGAGAATAATTTTCAAGTGCATCAGCTTTATTTCATCCATAAAAAAATCATATATCGTTAATATGGGAATGACAATCATGCCAAGGTGGTATTCTGTCATTTCTCATGTGGTTATCAAATGTATTATCTGTTATATTTGCGAAGAATGTTGTTGATATTCATTGATATTATGAAATAAAATATTTTACTATGATAAAAGGTTTGGATTGTCTTGTTACCTATTTCCAATGTAATTGTGGATGATCCAGGAAGGAAGCTTTATATTGGACTATACCTATAATTTAACAATAAAAATATTGATCCCATTTTATAAATAGAATATCTACACTGGTTGAATTGGACATATCTGTGTTCAAATATTATATCAATGGTATCCGTGAACATAGATACTCACTCCATAGAATCCAAATCTAGTTTATTAATAAGTTCTTTGTTTTGGATATTTAATCTGGCATAATCATCGACATATACATATGGACTGCGCGTGGCAATGATAAGCGCGGCTAGTTCAGGCGTGAGAGGGAAAACGAAGAGGCTGGCTCTATCGCATTTCTATTGGCCGCTGCGTACTGTAGCTAGTATGTTCACGTCCCGAACCGGCCTTTTCGTTTTCTCTCTCTCTCGCCTGCACTAGCCGCGCAGTCCATATGTATATGTCGATGGGCATAATAGAGTAGGTCATAGCCACGGTCGTACATACAGGTCTGGAAACTCTATGATTGACATGAGTCTCTTACATGTCGCCAAACTCGTAGTCCCTCGCTCAGCCACCAGCTGGCGCATGGATCGAAGTATAATGTCAGGATATACGTTCATATCGTTCAAACATGGTCGTATACATAGTCAAAGTATAAAGGTCTGCTGGAGACTCCCTACTATCGTTTGTCGCACTAGGTGACGTCACCTAGCTCCTCCAATCACAGGCTTACTCTCATCGGTTCTTCGCCGGCACTTAACAACATCATATTATGTCGTCGTCAATAACAATAAATAAACGAAATAAAGGACCAATCAGCTTGCACTCGAATTTTAAAAAGTGTAGAAGGAAGGCTCCAGCAGACCTTTATACTTTGACTATGGTCGTATACGTGCCAGAGAACATCCCCCGACTCATGCGCCACCGTTTTGGTACTATGTAACAGATGACGCGTAGCGGACGCACTTCTCACATAGGAAACAGCCTCGAGTTTCCAGACATGTATATACGACCGTGGTCATAACATTTACTAGGTAGGCCAATGGATATTAGAACGAGAGGCAAGAGGCTGTTAAGTAAGATTGGAACATCCCACCCGAGTGTCTATGCACTTCAGTAATATATGAAGAAACTCTGGCTCTTATTGAATGGTTTTCTACAATTACTGTACGGTTCAGTGTTGTTGAACAGAGAGGATAGGGAACAGTTGGAATCATAGAGGTCATAATAGATTACTTGAAGCCCATAAGATTAATGTTAATATATTAATAATTTAACTAGCTCTAACCGAGCGGCGGTGGTTTTATCCTTTTCCAATAGTCTGTTCTCTCTTCCGACAAATAAGAATAGATAGGTATTAACTTTTATTGCAACATTTGTATATGTCCCGATCGCATCACATACATTTCGTGCAGGGTTGCCAAATTTCAGTGAAGCCAAATTTAATAACGTTGGACAAAAGATAGTTAATAGTCGCTTGTCAGGATATATAGTAGGGGTATTGAAACATTATTTATGTTATGTTTACCGATCGTCAGATATTAAGAACTCGACTCTGGTAGGCAATCTCTAATGTCCCGAACTATACGGGAACTGTGTTCACATAAAGCAGCCTACAGGAAAACATAATTATTCTATGTTAACCAATGTAGATATTTCATCACAAATTGGGGGTTTGGTACACTACAGAGAACGACAAAATTAATCACTTTTGGTTTCATCCAATACATCTTAATCCACTCGGGGAATATTCCTTCCGACCAATCCAGTAAGTTCTATTGTCATAATTGGTGAAATATTTGGTGACAAACACAAATCAAACAAACTGGATGTTAAAAGTAGCTTCCAAATGAATATTTTATTGTTTTTAATACAGAAAAATTTTCATTATCAAAATAGCTCATTCTACATTACTGGAAGCACAACTTCCATTTCATACATACTTTTATATATATAAATATAAAATACAAAACTCACTAAATATATAAATATCTCAAATAAACTATGATATGAAAAATGCAAAATTGTATAAGGCATGAAAGGCATACATGACAAGACAAGCTAGGTATTTAAACTACTACTCACAATATTCGTGAGTTTTATATAAATAGATAAAATCCTTAATTCGAAATGGTTAACTTAAATGCATTGGTATTAGGCGATGTCATTGAGTCTCTTGACTGATAACTTGACTTTAAAAATCTGGGATATTAAATATTGTCACCGGAAAATGTGAAAACGGGAATATTTATCTTCAATATTTGAATCTATCACAAGAAAATTAAAACTATTTTGTAAAAAAAACACTAATTCCAAACTAGTGGGAGATCAATTTTCACTACAAATACCGTGCGAGCTGCCTAATTATGTAAAACAAATGAGGTAGCAACAAGTCTCATTTTGAAGGGTTTTTACATTTTTATCACAAATGTAATGAACACAGTTTATCCATTGAATATCTAAAATCGGAACGCGTTATTCAGGCGTCATTTTCGGCGACACATTGATTGATCTTATATTATATTCTCCTCATTAATTATGCTAATATATTAACTATAACACAGTGAATTACAGGCAATATGAGCCACTTGATTTTTTTTTCAATAAAATATAAATGTAGTGGCTTCGCCACCGCGATTTGATTCCCCGTACTTCAGGGCTCAAATGCATATTACAAATAATCAGAAACAGCCAAGGCGGGTAAACATGTCAAAGTAAAGTCAACGGGCCAGATACACCAAAACGAAAAATAAAGAGTGTAACAAAAGTCGATTTTCACTAGAAAATTTTAAGTCATGCTTAATTGCGATTTCTGTACCCTATCCTGCAACATAGCATTTTGTAATTTTGTCAATAAAGCTGACATCGACAAATATATTCAGTGTTGTTTGGCACTACTTTCTGTTGAGATAATTAAGGTTATGTTCTGTGGATTGTCAATAGTGTTCGCATTACTTGATTGATCCGATTGATATTTATACATTAAACTCGGAAATTAGTTTAGGTTAACGTGTTTGTGTGAATTTTTTAAACGGATATTAGTTTACTATTACTTTATCAAGCAGTCTACTCCAATTTATAGTATGCTATGTATCAAGGATTTTAAAATGAGCCAGATTGTCGTGAAACGTGAAAGGACGCTTAAAGGAATCGTTGATGCAGATACGTTATTTTAGTATAATCAAAAATAAAAAGACTGACCTGTGAAGAACGAATGAACTGAACTTAAAGCTGAAAGCTCATCGTGAGTGGGTTTGTCGGGGTCGCCGAAACATTAACTCTCGCCTTCACCTTCGAAAACCTACTCGTAAATACGTCTCCTAGTCATTACTATATTGTTACTTCCCTCACTATACTTAATATAGCGTTAGGAAAGTATAATTGTGATCGGGGCAAAAACATTTTTTCGCGGATATATCCGTTTTGAGCATTTCTCAATCGATCTAGGCTATTTTTGAAAAGATGTCCGTGTGTAAAAACTGTGGAGCGTCGTTCCTATTAGCCGTATGGATTTGAAAATTTACAAATCGCTCTAAAGTGGTGGAAATAGGAAGGGTTGTTTTTGCGCGTGGCAGTAGTATCTTTCAGTTTTTAAAATGTAATTATAGTATTTTATTGAACCATAATGACAACCATGTTAAAATATATAACGAGCATATATTTAACATGCAGAAATTCTCATTCTAAGATTCAGTGACGTCAGTCTATTTTCTGTGTTTGCTTTGTGGCAAATTTTGAAAGATCATGTGACAGTATGTGTCAGTTTAAAACGAGGTTATATTATATTGTGAATAATTTCGAAAGTGAATTGTGAAATACATTGGGTTTATTTAAATTGACGGGGATATGTATGATATGGAATGATCTGTCATGGACGTTATGTGACTGTCAATGTATCAGCTACCTGCCATGTAAACATTACCTGTGTTGTTGATGATGGCTTATGTGATGACTGTTATAATATAGACAGTCTGAACTGTGAAAAGATCCATTAATCCATGGATCTGCCTGTCATGTAAATTGTACGTGATTATATTACCTATCAGAAAAGTCAAAATATATCGAATCTCTTTTAGCCGTTTGGGATCATAGAGATCTACAATAGAGTACTCGTCCCGTATAAGCACAATGTATTTCGAGTTGTCTCCTTGTAAGAAAGAAGAAAGTAAAAAGTCGGATAACAGTTCCGCCCACTACCGCCCACTATTCATGGCAAGCTATTCAAAAGTGAAAGGTAGACACGTTATAAACGACGCGAGCGTTGAAAATAATATAATGCTCGACGATATGTCGCGTTGGGGCGTCGCTGCATGAAAACAGAGTAAAAAGGGGCGGAGCTATCACTCAACTTTTTTTTTACAAGGCTATTGAATTGTCGACACGAGTACTCTATTCAGAGCTCTATGTTTGGGATTGAGTTTCGAAAAATTCGTTTTTAGCGAGTGCCTACGTCGCCGTCGCATAGGGAACATATCTTCTTTCATGTCCGCTTTATAGTTTCGGAGATTTCGTGATGAGTGAGTCAGTGAGTAGTATTTGCCTTATATAATAGATATAGATTGCAACCATCGTAAGTGGCAAAATAATAGTTCGATGAATTATTTTTTTAATTCTCTGGACTTAGAAACACGTTAAACATTTTGTGAATTAAAGTATTAAATGAAGGATAGTGGAACAAACTGAATATATTAGGCTGTCTGTATCGTTTTTCTATGAAAAAAAAGATTAAATAATTACCTTCTTATCATTTGATATTTGAAAATAAAAGATGATGTTTGGTTCTACTTCTTACATACCTTTAAAATAATTAGTATGAGTTATATTGTACTGAGGAAATTTGAAAATATAAACCCTCTAGAAAATATTTACAATAAATGGAGATAATGAATTCCCCATAGCGTTTATTATGCATACCAAATATACAAAAATGAGAAAATCAAAAAGCCCCGTTCTAATATCAAACTTACCAGATATCAACCCTTCTCACCAAAATATAAATATTAAGTATCAAATATAATAAAAATGTTGATTCAATAACAATATGATTTGGCATTTGTGTCGCCACACCATAATATCTCCAGGATTAATTGTATAAAATATAAAGATTATTTCTAAATTGACGATATAACAAGAAAATTCATTGAGTTGAAATGAAAATATCCCACACAAAATCAACTATAAAAAATATATAAAAAAAGTAATTCCAATAGAATTTTTCCGAGTCAAACTGGGATAGACCCGATTCTCTTATAAAGAAAAAAAAATTACACAACATACTTTAAATATTAACACAGAAAACAATAATCAATGAATAAACTGAATTTATTACTAAACTAAATAAATAGATGCATCCCCTAATCATCTTAGTTCCAGACTGTTGAATATAAATATTACCAAAGTCTCTTTCAATACTGCCAATTTTAGGAACATTGAATTTTGTAAATAATTTCAAAAGCAACAAAATAATTCTGGTAATTTAATTCAATTAATTATTATTATTGTCAAAATTCACGTCATCTCTCTTCATTTAAATAACAATGTTAATATCAAAATAATAATCTTGGAAAAATATTCCAACCCTTAAATAACAATTTACTCAAATAAATTCAGCTTATCCTAAATAAATGTCAATTACGTAAGAGAAAATAATCATAATGAAAAATCATTTATCATTTTGTTGCTTCTAAATTCGAATTAAAGCTTATTATTAAGTACTCCGTTTTCAACACCTCTGAATAATTTAAACACAACCGTATTCATACCAAACAGCAGTTTCTTTGGAATTTTCTGGCTTCTTCTTTTCACAGGTATCTTTCATAGGTTCTTCAGGTAAATTTGTTTGGTTACCCAAAGTGCGTAACGGATCACCTATTACTGTAGATATTCTATTATAAACTAACAAGGGGGGATTGTTTTGACTACTGGGCGTGGATTGTGCAATTGGTGTTGCTGTTGGTGCTAGAGCGGGTTCGTCTTCGGCTATATAAACTGTCCTTCTCGAACCCACCGAACCTAAGCTTAAGGCGCTGCTGGTATCTCTCACGTATAAGTGTTCACCTGGAATTAATCATTACTTAGCACCACTTACCAATCCAATCATCAATAACATCATCAGGGACAAAAGTAATTTCGTCGCTAGATACAGCGCTACTTTACAAATTTTGCCACCTAGCGAAAAATCTATCTATTAAAATTAAATAAAATAACTATTAAAAGTTCGATTTTCACTAATCAGTTATTTTATTTAAATTTAGAATGTATTTTTATCACATAATGGCTGGTTTTATCCAAAAAAAAATGCCCCATGAACAAAATCAACATTCAGGTCTCATTTAATCTACCAAAGACAAACAAAAGTGATTTTTGTGCCAACAATTTTTTTTTTAATTGGATTTTTACTCATTTTTTTCTTACACATGATGCCCTTATATTAAAACAAGTACTTTTTCCTCGCGATTCGTTTTTCTGTATTAGATTTCTACTTCACCTCAAAATTTCTAACAATGCACTTACTTGCTATACTATTTCTATGAGCAGCCATATCTCTATGCGATCTTCTCAATGCTACTTCATCTCTAGGTCTGTGACCGTGAAGACTGCCACTAGTAGCTCTCCTAAATGGTTCACTACATACAGTGGATTCCTCCACACTATTATCCGAATCGTTTCCGTTAGATCCGTTCGATTCTCCAGAACCCCCTAAAGTTACTTGAGGCGGCACTTGTTTGGAAGAAGATTCTTCTTGCCACGAACGTCGATTCTGTGAAGTACAAGGTAGTAATATATAGAAATAAATTTAAAGTTTCCTTACTAATTTTTGATATGAATATTTTATACTTACACTTCTAGGAACTTTATTCATTATATCGGAACCAGCTTTCCGAACTCTCCTAACCAGAGTTGCAAAACCTCTCCTTAAAATGGAAAAATTTTATATAAAATGCTTGAAATGAATAATAGTTTTCTGGATAAAAATTCTCATTTATTAATTTGTTTTTAAATATTCAACCAAATAATCAATGGATATTTTACTTGGAAAGCATCATTTATCTATACAAACTCCATCAATGTTTCTTTTGTTCAACGCTTCAAATATATTGGTGAAGAATTCAAAAGTGATTCAATATTAATTTAACTATTAATTTCCGTGACAACAAGGCAAATTTCCAATTTACGCTTCAGATTCTGAAACATGTTTGTATATGATCATATTACATTTAATTTTGTTAGAATTGATAAATAATCTTTTTTATCCCGCAAAGTTTCTGACGAATAACAATAAGCGAATTTTAGTACATTTTAGTTTTTAGAAGTTGGTATTGAGTCATTAGAATTATCATAACCAAAAGTTTTTAACTATTTTCCTCAATTTGAGAGGAATAGCCTTCGAAATCTACATTTTATTAAAAAGTGTGGTCAACATTAATTTCATAAGAAGCACAACGAAATTGAACATCTGTCAAATTAATAAAGTTTCAAAATGGATAAATGTAATTTGGATTAAAACTTTCATTTTTTTATTAAAAATGCATTTTGTGAACGCTTAAAAGAAAAAAGAATAAATAACTCGTTTTAATAGGCATTTATACGCACGCGTTCTTTGGGCTAAAACCATGCCTACTGAAACTAGTTTAATATACTATTATTATGGACTAGGGGTGCGCCGAAGCGACTTTTTTTCGATTCGGCCGAATACCGAATCGATCTGAACTTCACAGTGGTTCGGCCGAAGCTTCGGCCCAATCGCAGTTACATTGTTATACTTCCCATATTTTAGGAAGACAAAGAGAAAATAAAACGCTATTGCATGACTAATTATTTTATTTGTTATTATTATATTCCCAACAACAAACAAAACAAAATTCTCATAATTAAAAAGCATAACTGTTATTCATAACAACATTTTATAAAAATAAAATATTTATGCATTATGGTACATAAGAACAAGAAACACAAACAAAACAAAGTTATCATAATAAAAAAAACATATGTTATTCTAGCAACATTTTATAAAAATGGCATATTTATGCATTGATACATAAGAACAAGAAACAAAAAAATCCTATTTTTGATACTGAAAATTCACTAAAGGTAAATTATGATGAATGAATAATAACATTTCTGCATTTACTGGAAGAAGGCTGCTTCTAGTTTCATCGTAAATATTTCCTGCTTCTGAGAAAGACCTTTCGCTATAAACGCTAGAAGCAGGAGCTGAAAGAAATTTCGAACACATCTCGCTTAAAATTGGAAATGCTTCTTTTTTTGCCTTCCACCAGTTGCTTGGATTCAGTTCTATTCATTAAAGGTAAGTTCAAATACATTTCAAGTTCTTCTTTAATATGTTTTTTGTGTTCTTTTTCCGTAGTCTTAGTAGTTGTTCTCGCAGTAGCTGCAATTTCGTCAAAACATTGCCATCATTTACTTTTTGATTTTTCTTCTTCAACGATAGTCACCGAATTGTTTATCTTGTTAACTAAAGATGATAATGGTGCATCATCTTCTGAGTCTGAGTGACTTGTTTGAGTTGTTTGAGGAGATGGTACTGAATCACAAATATGCTCTTGAATTACACACTGTTCAAAATAATTCTGGTTTTTTTTTGAAAAAATGCTAATTTATATCTCGGATCCAATACAGTTGAAATGACATAATATTTATTTTTAAATAAAGCATCGAACCTTTTTGAAATCTGATCAGATACAATGTCTTTCATCGTTCCAACACCATAAAACGCCGTGTTCTGGTCTTCTATTAGGAATTTTTTTAAAGTCACAATCGTGGGTAATACTTCAGATATGAACGCTTCATTGGAGCTCATTCTCTTTGTAATTTCTTCGAAGGGTTGTAATAAATTTATCAGTGATTCTAGTAACATCCATTGATTTGTTGTTAAATTATCCAGATTATTATCTGCTCCATAGATAGTTAAAGGTCTTTTCTGTTCATGAATTCGTTGAATCATTAAAAATGTGGAGTTCCACCTCGTTGGCACATCTTGAATTAATTTATTTTGAGCCACCCCTAACTCTGCCTGGATTTCTTTTAACTTAGAACATGCCGAAGAAGAATGGTTAAAATGTCCCACAATTTTTTTGCAAGTTGCAATCAAATCCACAACAGATCTTTGACTGTCTATAGATTGGGGTTATTACCAGTTGAAGGGTGTGGATAAAACACGATACGCTAGGTATTCCTGCCTCTCTGCAACCCTTTACTATATTAGCGCCATTGTCTGGTACCATTAAATGCACCTTGGAAATATTCAAATTCATGTCCCACATATTCAACATTTCAAAGAATGCATTTTTTATTAATTCTCCAGTATGACTTCCCGGAAAATGTTTACAGTTCAACACCACATGATTGTACTTGAAGTCCTGATCAAACCAATGACTCGTAAAACTAATAAAACTCTGGATTGTATGTTGACATGTCCACAAATCAGACGTTAAAGATACATGGGGTGCACTTCTTAACATGCTCTTTATCACTGTCACTAAACGGTCATAAATATCGGGAACAATCATCTCGGTGAAATATATTCTTCCCGGTATCGTATAGTGAGGAGCAAGTTGAGACACTAACCTTTGAAATCCTGTATTTGTGACAATAGAATATGGTAAATTATCCAGAGCTATAATTTCGCCTATAGCATAATGAATGGATCTTGCACGCTGGTCCTCAATGCCCCATTTTGAACATGACTGTAGAGCTTCTCCAATTGTTGGCTGTTTCAATTGTTTCCTTGGAAGTTCATTTTTGAACTTTTTGTATTCTTCTGCGTGTTTTCTTTTTAAGTGGTTCATCATTGATGTTGTACTAGCATTTTTACCAACACCACCTCTGGATATCTCACGATTACAATTATTACACTTTGCGAATTTATTATCCGCACATAGTAAATATATGTGTATTTCCAAATATCACTAGTTTTTTTTGACATTATTTTAAGATTTGAGCTACTGCGTGCTAACAGCAGTAGAATTGAAATGAGAGCATAGACCGGTCTGCAATGTACGAAACAAGTCTGAACAAGAAATTTTCGCCGCTTCGGCCGAATCGGAGAAGCTTTGGCCTGAACCGAATATTAGAAAAGTAGACCGAAGCGGCCGAATACCGAAGCCGAATCGATGATTCGGCGCACCCCTATTATGAACATGATATTACAATGAAATCAGATTGAATAGATCAAACTACTCACTTTTGTTTTGAAGTTGCATTGTCAAGGCGTTTGTAGTGCTCCATAATTTTCTCCTCTAATTTTTCCTTTTGACGGCACAAATTATTCACTTTATCAGTAAACATTTTCTCTTCCAAATGATAATGTTCTTTGTCTTCTAACGAATGTGTTAACAAAGAATGATATTGAGTAAGTAATTGTGAAACGTGCTCCATTAGAGCTCTTCTGTCTGAATCTAAGGTGGCATTCATTTCATACAACATCTAGAAGAAAATTACCATTATCCTAAGCTGAGAAGTAAATTGATACGAAAATTAATAGAATCAGGAACATCTATATCGTCACTACTCTCCCATAAGTATACATTAAAGTCGAGCATCAAATAATCGACAAGTATGTAATGTAGGAAATGATCTTTAGAGGTTATGCAATCCTTCCAACGTGTAATTAATCGAAAACTTCCATTATGGCAGGTTTTACAGAATCGGTCGAATCGTAAGCAATCTGAAGAGACGGGAAAATTTTCAGTCAAGCATTTAGCCAAATTCGCCACGAAAGAGAACCTATTTCTATAAAAAGGCTTGATTTAGTAAAAATGCAAAGGTTGCATTGTGAAAGTAGCCTAGTAGCCTAGGAACTTCAGATGGGCAACTGATTTTAATTTTTATGTGCCATTCTGAGATACTCTGCTCATTTTCTTTTTTGAAGCAAAAGTTCAATAGTTGAGTTTTATCGATATTTTGATCTAGATTGTTCTCTACAAATCATCTTTCTAGCAGCTGTAGTGATGCAAATATTTTGTTTTCAATACTTTCTATTAAAACATCATTAAAAGTCAGCAACAAATCAACAAATTGATGTACATCTTCAGTAATAAACGTACCTACTTCATTCATATAATGTAAAACAATGGGCGTAGTATTGTAACGTTTGGACGTTAATAAATTATTATTTAATGATCATTTATTATTCCCAGTTAAGTAATTCGAGATATAAAGGAATAATTATTTGATCTGGGTGAAAATAAATAAAGTCAAATGTCTCACTTACTGCTTTATCGGAGTGAACTTTCTGATATCACTTAGCTATTTGTGATCTTCTTCCAAAATTATTGTTTTCATCTACAAATGAACTCGTTTAACTCGAACTTTTGATTAAAATTTAATTTTTCTTTCATAAAATTAAACCAATAATTTCAATTTAATCAAATTACTAGAACTCTAATTTGTTTCACTATTAATTTTTTCTAAGTATTATTCTTTGTTAATTTATTGAATGAAGTTTAGTTATTTATTTATTTCACAAGAACAAACAGGTTACAATCACTTATAACCTAATTACATGTTGTAGAATTATATAAAAGCCGTCCAATAATTAATGAAAACAAACCATATAGTTTAAAGAAAAAACAAAAAAAAAGTAAGAAAAATCAAATATTTGATTAATACAACAGAACTAAAACTAATCTACAACCCTACTGCTGGTCCACAACTACCCTACCACTTCCTCGGCCATCGGTACCCACAATTCCACCCAGATCTGTCTGTCACTATCTAGAGCACTCGCCAACACATACACCACATCCATCAGAAATCACTCCTACCAACCCGAACCGCCTCCCGTTGAACTGCATTACTCAACTCAAACAAACCTTGTCGAAACTGTCGCATGCTCACATTGAACAATCCACGCTCCAGATTTGAACAGTGCTTATTATAAATCTTACACATTCTAGTAATACGAGGATCGCTACGCATAGGAGTCAAGAAAAGTAACTCAGAATCGCTACGCATAGGAGACAAGAAAAGTAACTGTGTCTGTGACGTATTCCGCTGTTGAAAGTATAAAATTTCAGCGTTGAAAGTAGCTGCGTAGAATCTATTAAGAAACCACACAGCTTATACAGAAAATATATACTAGCAGTTTCTCGTCTATAGCATAGCTTGATAAAGTCGAATTCCTGACGAATTGCTGAATAGAAACCAAATGGAGGGTATCTTCAATACTTTTTGAAGTACATATATTTAATAGCCAAATTCTGAATCGTCTCAATCGCCTGTCAAGCAATGGATGTGGATTCCAAACGTTAGAAACATACTCCACAATGGATCGCACCAACGGAAAATAGAGCTGCCTGAAAGTCACAAATGTTCTGAACCCTCTCCCTACAAGCTTAATGAAACTGAATGTGATCACCAAATCTCAACTGTGTGTCAAAACCACACCTAGATCCTTTATTCATGTAACTCTCTTAAAATTCGAATTACCAATATGATACGTAAAAAAGATGTTGTTCTTACTTCTGGTATATGTCATTACGTTACATTCATCCAAGTTGAGAGGCTATTGGTTATCTATCGACCAGTTAAAGATACTATTTAGGTCCTCCTGTAGTTGTAAGCATTCCGACAGAGTCGATACCGACTTGAAGACCTTAAAATCGTCTGCATATGTCAGTCTACTGGATTCAATTCTTTGGTGCAAATCGTTGATGAATAATATAAAGAAGAGGGACCCAAGGTTTGAGCCTTGGGGTTCACCCGAAACTGTCTCGAAGGCAAACGAATCCATACCAAGAGAGTTCACTGTATGTAATTTCCCTTGTGAATATGATGAAAAGAAATGTAGAGCAATTCTGTCAAATCCTAGTTGAGCTAATTTAGTCAGCAACAGATCATGATTTACCCTGTCGAATGCCATCGAGAAATCCATGTATATTACATCAACTCGCTGTCTAAGAAATCAACCCAAGTTGATAAGTTAGTTTCTACTGATCGCTTTCTGAAAAACCAAATTTATGCTAGAAAAATTATTTACTTCAGAATAAAAAAGAATTTTCTGAAGAAGATTTGAAGATTATTTAACAAATGTTTGCCATCTTCAATCATTTGATCAATCAAATCAATTGATCCATTTGAAAATACTAGTTATCTCTTGGCTATAACTTGATAGCTTTGGCTAAAGGTTACGACCAAAGCCATATAATTAGAAAAAAAAAATAACTTGATAGCTCAAGAGAAAAAAATATTCAACATGTAAATTAAATATGTGATAAAAACAGAATCAACTTTTCAGTTTAAACAACATAAATAACAGAGGTAAGTTTATTATTTTAACTTTTCGGATTTTCATCCGTTTTAATCAAAGCGAGAAAAACTATTTACTTGCAAATGCCGACCGGAGAGTTTACAGTTATAAAGATGTTTTCAAGTCATTAAAGTTACTCACATCACATTTTTGTTGCAGTTTCGCATTTTCTAATTGGTATCCGGCCACTAAATCCGATCGACAGCTGAGCTCGCCTTGCATTTCCGTATGTCCTAACCTCAATGTTCTAGACTCGCTGCGCAAGTTTTTCAGATCTTCTTGTACCGATCGATATTCCAATTTCAAACGTTCGCTGGCGGTGAATAAATTTCGGAAATCGTCCTGTAAAAATGACTTTTTGTGATTTCTGATACAGACATAAATACTGATCCGCTATTTACCTTCAACTTCGAATGTTCCGCCCTCAGATTCACAAGATTCCTCGCGTCATTCTTCAGACTATCCTTTTCCTGTTCGAGCGAACTGACGATATTTTCTAAACTCGACGTTTTCTCTTTCCAAGTGCGCGTTTCCAATCTTAGATCTCTATTGTGTTTCTTCTGAGTTTCTTGTTCTTGCTTTAGTACTTCATACTCCAAACTCAACTGTTCATGGAGCGTTCTCAAGGTTACCTGATCCAAAAGTAGGGTGTCATGTTGACTGATGTGTAATTGGTTCTTCTTAGAAAGCTGACAACGAAAATTGTCAATGAGTACTTTCACAAGGAAATTAATAAATACAAAAATATGAAATGACACACAACACAAATTTACACTTTGAAAACAAAATATTTCCGTTTCTCAACTTTGAACTTTGAATTGGCAATGTTGAAAGTGTAATGAGAAAATGTTAAGATTTCATGAAGTATACGAGGGCAAGGTGTAAAGTCAACGAAAAATAAACAGTGTTGGTAAATATTTTTCAAATCCCTGGAACCTTCAATACCTAAAGATAAACAAACCAACACGGTATACAAATTAAATTGTTTATATGGCCATAAGTATAGTACTAGAAATAAAAACTTTGAAAATTCCACCGCCCTTGCTAAACATTGTTTTGATTATAACCATCAATTGGATTACTAAAAAAATTATTATAAAAGATCTATTCTGGAGATGATTCACATAAAACGTGACTCCAAATCTGTAAATCATAGAACAACATTCAATCATTAAGTCAGATTTATACTAATTTAATCAAGGAGATTCGGTGGTGTTAGCGGGGGAACTATAAGTAGAGCGAGCGTAGGGCGAGAGCGGAGGTCTGGTAACGCTGTAAATATTGCCGGCTAGAGTTGTACACATAAACACATGTAAAAATAATAATCGTATAGTTGTCGTCGACTTTTCGTGTTTTAAAAAAATAGTTATAATTAATAATTGTCTAGCTAAACCATATTTTCAGCTATTTTTTCATAGAAATAATTAGTGGGACTCGCTCAAACTTGCATAGAATATTATTGTAATAATGTTATTCCATTATAAAAAAACAAAAAACATTTCTATTTAGCCATTTTTGTTAATTTGAAGAATTAAGCACGTCTCCATGAGCTTTCATGTTAAAATGTTGTTTTTTTGACTCTATAAAAACGGTGTAGTGAAACTCTCGAAAAAATTTGACGTATTCTGATATTGTCATTCATTAAAACCCTTGTAAATTCCTACATGCGTCTTTATAATGTTAAAAGTACATTTTAGGTAGAATGCTCAAATAGCAATATTTCTAATAAGGTCTGACAAACCTTTTTCTATTACCTCATAAATGTTAACGTCTGACTCGAAAGCGTGTAACGCTTTCCACGTTACTGGTTTAAAGAACGCTGTAATGATTAGAATAACGATTTCTGCTCGGAATATTTAATAATTGAACTCGTATTGACCAGGAGTGTCATCTATCTTCCAATAGTAAATCAGTTAGGAATCTTCGCGGTTACTCGTCGGAGGACACCGATTTGCGAATGGGGAGTTGATTCGGGAAGCGGAAATATAATAACTCCATTCTGTCGTAAATGCTTGTTGAGATAAGTTGAGATTTAACAATTTCTTTTGTCTTTTGGTTATTATCAATCTGCCATTGAAAATTATTGACATCAGGGACTATTTGATCTGATATCTTAAAACATAATTCAAGATATGTACAGTCCCTGAATGTCGATATTATTCAGTGGAAATAATTCTCAACAAGGCTAACATTCATGGCAAATCATTTTGTTATCTAGCATATTTCTGGGATGATCTTTTACATCCTTACTAATTTTTCTCTAAGTCTTTTATAGAATAATTTGTCGAGTGGTAGGCAGATTGGTAATATCATATTTGTATGCTTGTTTAACCTAGCAATATTCCATGTGCTACATATGCGTAGTTTTGAGAATCACCTTTCTTGACCTTGTTACATAAGTCCTAATGGTTGTGTCTTATTAGACTAGTGGGTGATTTGCTTCTTAATTATTGATCTAGGTGAACGTATTAAGCACTGTACTCATTTACTGCTTTATGAGAACTAATAGTAAAACCACTGTTACACTCATTCAAATTGTCATTAAAATAGCAAACTTTAATTCATTAGTCAGATTCAAATCAAGTCAATTATTATCTAATTGCTATTTGACAATTTTTAACTTGTTAATCATAAGTCCTTCTTAACTACCTTCACCTTCATAATTGCTAACATATATTGTTGTACCATAATAAGTAATTTAATTTTCCAACTTTCTTTCAGATTTAATTATTGTTATTATTGTTCTCTTCAAGATATCAAATTTGTTATTACATATTGTATATACAATTTGGGAGATAACATAATCAGTTGTTGGATCGTACTGGTTATTCCTACTGATTTAATTATTGGTTCCTCGAACTTGTGCCAAGGTACCGCTCGTTGTTTTATTTACTGGGTCTGAACGATTGAGACGTCTCCTTCCTTTGCCCGTGACGTTATAAAGTGAATTTCCTGGCAGAGCCTACTTCCAGCTCCTTCAAGTTCCAAGGACGGTAACATTTTTTAGAGGTTGAATGACCATATTTTCATTTCACTGATTTTTATCTGACTAAATTTGTATTATCATTAGCTTCATTTATATGTTGAGATCGAGCCCAAAGATTCATAATTAAATTTGTATTTCATTAACTTCACTTATTTGTTGAGATCGAACCTGTAGGTTCATAATTTGTATATTTTTTGAAAATTAATCCTATAATTTAATTTGTATTTTTAACTTTCTTTATTAACAAATATTCATTTTGTTCATTACAATAATTGTACCTTGTTTTAAACTGTTCTTTCAGATTCCTACTCTGAATAAAACCAAATTGTTAAGTTAGACCTTGTCTTATTTTTCTAAATATCCATCAACTTTTATTCATCTCGTAGTGCCTGGATTCTTGACTGTGAATTCTTTTTAGTTTTGTTTGTGCTAAAGCAGTTGGCGCTCAGGGTAATCCATAAAGTTTCGAATCTCAGGACACGTTTCACTACGAGCCCTGAGAGTAAATAAACTTGTTGAGCTAGTTGGGGCCACTTAGCACTACTGATCCTAGCAGACACGAGTGATCCGTTTCAAGCGTTATATTTTTTGGTTTCAGTCGTATTCAAACATTGCTTGAAATGACTTCGAATTTTATAAGAAAATTGCTATGCAGTGGATTCTTGATACCTATTCATATACGTCAATGTGTTACAATTTCGATGACACGTGTTTTTGTTCGTTTCGGCGACGTAGGCATTATTAATTGAAATTGAAGTGACACAATAAGTTTTAAGAAATCCCTTTTCAGAGAATGATACGTCTTCTGATGATGGTCGTGAGACCGAAACGTAGATTTATGAGGTAATATAAAAAGGTTGTCAGACCTTATTACAAATATTGCTATGAGAGCATTCTACCTGAAATATACTTCCAACTTTATAGCTGAACACAGTTAGTAGGTTTGTGCGCAACATTTATATCATGTATGGCCATAAGTATAGTACAAGAAACAAAAACTAGAATGCTCTAATAACAATATTTCTAATAAGGTCTGACAACCTTTTTCTATTACCTCATAAATCTTCAACATCCGGTTCGAAAGTGAAAACTCGAACGTTATATTTTTAGTTCAGTCCCTTAATCGTATTACATATTGTGATTCGATATGACTGTACAGTTTATAAGAATAATGCTAAGCAGCGGATTCTTAATTCACATACTTTAATACAAATAAAGATTCTTGACCCACGTATGAATTAATACACAATTCTCGGGAAATAGGTCACATTGACACATATATTTTTATTTTTACCCTCGTCTTTACGTACGTTTCGGTCTCACGACCATCATCAGAAGACTTATTAATACAATAACCTGATTACTTAGAAATACTGTAATAACACAAAGCGTCCTCATCGCACAAATTTCGTTTAAATGCCAACGTCGCGAAACGAACGGAGACATGAAATCGGAACTATAACACAGCAATGTTGCAGCGTAAAAATTAAAAATCCACTATTAAGTAGAATCATCAATAAATACGAACACATTTCATAAATGTCTGCGAGAGACTAACAGACAAAGAGTTCTATCTTCTTTGCTAACAGACGAGACCATCTCAAGTGTTCATTTAAGCGCCAGATGTCATAATTTATTAGGTGATAAAAGAAGGTCTCTGGCCTGTGAGAAATACTTTAGCCAATTCTACCTAAAGTAAACTTTTACATTATAAGGACGTAATTTGATTACAAGAATGTTAATATTTTAACTAAGGAAACCAATTATTATAAAAGATCTATTCTGGAGATGATTCATATAAAACGTGACTCCAAGTCTGTTAATCATAGGAGTGACGTTCAAACACTAAGTCATATTTATACTAATTTAATTAATTAATATTCTTGCAAATTCCTACTTACGTCCTTATAATGTAAAAGTTTACTTTAGGTAGAATTGGCTAAAGTATTTCTCACAGGCCAGAGACCTTCTTTTATCACCTAATAAATTATGACATCTGGCGCTTAAATGAACACTTGAGATGGTCTCGTCTGTTAGCAAAGAAGATAGAACTCTTTGTCTGTTAGTCTCTCGCAGACATTTATGAAATGTGTTCGTATTTATTGATGATTCTACTTAATAGTGGATTTTTAATTTTTACGCTGCAACATTGCTGTGTTATAGTTCCGATTTCATGTCTCCGTTCGTTTCGCGACGTTGGCATTTAAACGAAATTTGTGCGATGAGGACGCTTTGTGTTATTACAGTATTTCTAAGTAATCAGGTTATTGTATTAATAAGTCTTCTGATGATGGTCGTGAGACCGAAACGTACGTAAAGACGAGGGTAAAAATAAAAATATATGTGTCAATGTGACCTATTTCCCGAGAATTGTGTATTAATACTTTAATACATTAATGTGTTATAATTTCGATTGCTCGTGTTTCTGTTCGTTTCGGCGACGTGGGCATTTTTAATTGAAATTAGCGCGATAAGGACGCCTTGTGGTGATACAATTAGTTTTAAGAAATCACGTTTTATACCGTGATACGTCTTCTGATTATGGTCGTGAGACCGAAACGTACGTAAAGACGAAAATAAAAGCACATGTGTTAGTGTGCCCTATTTTTCGAGAATTTATGTGTAATTCATACCTGGATCAAAAATCATTTTTAAATAACGTTTTTCTTGTTATTGTTATTATTGTTCTTTCATTTAATCATAACTTCAATATATCTGAAATTGGTTATGTTTAATGAATTAATTTACACACTGTAAACAAATATACTTCTAGAATTGATAACTTTTAACACTTACATCTTCCTTTTCCGCAACAAGTTGACTGTTGGCCAATTGAAGGGCCGTCTGCTGAGTTTGTAACGAATGAACTTGCGAGTTCAAAGTAGCAATATCCACTTGCAATTTCGCGTTTTCCGATTGTAAAACTTCGTTTTGGCTTTGCAACACGTTGATTTCGGCAACTAATTTCTCACATTGCTGGCTCCATTCATCGCTAATGGACGTCGCCAATTCTTCCGCTTCCTGGTTAATTTCCAAACAAGTCTTACAAATCGAGGTTTGATCTTCATCTCTGACCTTCAAAATGGCCGATATACTCTTGGATATGTCAGAATTACTCAATAGTTTCTCCACAATTATGTTAATATCGTTATCTATTATATCCAGATTTAAGCCAAGCTTCTCTAAACTATTTTTGAGTTTTTCGTTATTGATCTTTTCCGTGATCAAGTCTTTCTGAAGGGTGGAAATTGTTTCGACGTGAATTGCTGTTTGAGTCATTAATTCTTGAGTTTTCTTTTCGCAGTCCTGTAATTTTTCTAATTGGGAGATAATATCGATTTTTTCCTTGGTTAAATTTTGAATATCTCTCTCTAATTTTGTAGTTCGCACAAGGTTTTCATCCAACGTGACGTCTTTGGACTAGAATAAAAAAATTCAGAACATCAATTCAATAAACAACATAGCTCCTACAATATTTCAGAAGAAGGCATTACCAAATGAGAGCATAGGAAGAAATAGGTTACTGGAGTCAATATGTAAAACGTTGGGAAATTTTTAGAAGAGCGTCCCCACCTATCAAATAACGTTTGTTTTGATGAGAAAGACAAGATCCTTGGTTTTCTACCTCCAACAGTTGGTGGAACCCCTTTTTTTTACCCCTTAGAAAACGAATTGAGCTGCGTGGGTGTGAACATTTTATTGTCAATGCTTGGAGAAGGTTCAGTAAAAATTTCGTGAGGTTTCATTCATCACCCCTCCTGTAACAGATATATATATATATATATAACTTCGCCTAGATTTTCCAGACTCTACGGTCGAATCACCTGAAGATGGCAAATGCGACATTGCCGAAACGTCGTGAAATTGGTCCTTTTGAGGACCGAAACCACACAACGCGGATCAATACCCGAGAATCCAGTTCTACATATATATATGCCTTTTTTTTATTAAAATTTGAATATCTTGGCCATTTCTTCACCAAATTGGATGAAATTTTCAGGGAAGGTAGATAATATCATTGCCAAAACACTGTTCAAACCCCAGCTCCAACTAAGGAATAGTTCCCTCGTAATTCCATTTTGTTTTGCTGTAACCTTTGTTCAATTTGACCTAGGTTAGTTTTCTTTGCAGCAAAATCTAGGTTTTCGCATGTACTTTTCCATGATATAACTCAAGTTTTGTTTTGTTTTCAAATTTTAGCCTTTAGCAATGATTTTCGCTATATATGTATTTGCGCGCGGTGACTACTCATTGCAGCGGTCTGATAAACTTGCATTCAGGAATAAAATGGAAGGAAAATTTATAATGCCTACTCCAAAAAATATATTCCCTATGTTTTTCATGAAATCTCACAGTTTTTTTTACATATTTTCATGAATATAGATGAAAAAAAAATAATTAAATATACATATACAGGATGTTCCAGTTTTTTCTTTCATAACTTTGGTAAACGATAGAACTTTCAAAAATAATAGGGGTCTTTCATATAAAATTTTTCTCTAAGTCTCTTAGTTTCCGAGATACAGGGTGTTGAAGTTTTGAAAATTTATTACATTTTCTTCATTATCTTCTAAACAAATGAAGATTTTTGGTTCAAACTTGGTGAACTTTAGTTTTACTGAATGAGAATTTTTTTAGGTGACAAAATGTTCTTGAGACAAATACAGTAGCGTAGTTATGGGGTTTTATACCCATTTAAACCCCTTAAACTTCTACTCCAATGGTCGGAAATTATTATTGTATACAAATTTGAAAACTTCGATTCATTTTCTATAAAAAAGTATTCCTGTTCTTCTTCTTTTTTGAAGGACTATTTAAAAAGTAAAAAAATATTTAAATAAATTATTGGTAACGAAAAAAAATAATTCATAATATATGATCCATTTACTTCCTATTTAGCCATTCTCGTACCTGTCTTCCAAAATGGGTACGACAATCTTCCAATTGTATCCATGCATTTGTTCTCTCATTGAATGGTGTTTCCTCCCACATGTCTTCGTGGGTAGTTTCCAAAAATTCGAAAAATGCAGGGGCCGTTAGTATGTCTGGTAAAACGTATGGGCCAAATATATTGTTTTTGTGAATGTCAAGCCAGACATTGACACTGAATTTTTCTTGGAAATTTCTAGATCTTGTACCAAAAGTGTTTTCATAATAGAGAAGATCTACTGAATCGTATTCGAACAAGAAGGTCGTTGAGAAATCTATGTCGCCGTTGCGTTGTAAATAGATCTTTTTGAGCACTCATTATGAATTATTTTCTGTCGTTCCCAATAAATAGGTATTTAAATAGTATTTTACTTTTTAAATAGTCCTTCAAAAGAAATTCCATGAGATAACCCTGATAAGAAAAATCAAAATAACTCGAATAGGAAGCCTCTAAAGAAAATTTATCAAGAACACTTTTTTATAGAAAATAAATCAAAGTTTTTAAATTTGTACACAATAATAATTTCCTACCATTGGTGTAGAAGTTTGAGGGGTTTAAATGCGTACAAAACACTATAACTACGCCACTGTACTTGTCTCAAAAACATTTTGAAACCAAAAACATTTCTCATCGAGTAAAACTAAAATATACAAAGTTTGAACCAAAAATCTTCATTTGTTTAGAAGATAATGAAGAAAATTTAATAATTTTTCAAAACTTCAACACACACCCTGTATCTCGGAAACGAAGTGATTTAGAGAAAAATGTTATATGAAAGACCCCTATTATTTTTAGAAGTTATGAACGAAAAAACTGAAACACCCTGTATAGATTTAAAAAAAAATCGGTCAGAGTAAGTGTTCAAAATGTCCTCCGTTTTTACGAATACACAATTCCATCCTTTTTTCTAAAGAATGCAACTCTTGACGTGAATTTACCTCTGTAGAATAGACTTTTCCTTAATATACGAACTGTGTAGTCCAATGATTGAAATCGCATGATTGAATATTTCATGTTTTTATTCAAATTTATTTTAATTTTCTTCTTGTGATTCTTTGTTTGATTAATAACTTTAGCATTAGAATAATGTTATTGTTCTTGGTTTTTCATAAATTGGTAATTGTTCTTTATTTTATACCAGCATCAGTTATTACTTCATTATTTTCAAATCAAAATATTCCGAAAACGGTACACAACATCGAGTTTTACCAAGAGTACCTTTTTCGTGTAAAATTGAATGATGTTTAATTTCACTTAAAATTTAAGAAAATCTAACCTGAAAGAAGTTATGATTAAAACTACTCGGTGAGAACCTTGTAATTAGCGCCCTCTATGAGAGTCAGATATAAAAATAAATTCATAAGATGTGTCAGCTTCCAAAACATGTTCATACAAAATTTCATCACAATGTTGCCAGTAGTTTCGAAATAATCGTAAAAAATGCGTTGACATTTTTTTTACAACACCCTGTATCTTGAATACGGATGCCGTTACGAACATTTTTTCTGAGCAAACCCCACTTATTTTTTAGTGTTCTACCAATCCTAGCAACGGGGCCACCTTTTTTTGAAACACCCTGTATTTGACCCAAACCCTGAATTGACTGGACTACCAAGTATATCATAGATACAACTAGAATTAAAGAAGAACGGAAAAATGGCTAAAAAAACATATTCTACAGTGTTTAATAATAATCGAATAAGTAAAAATTAATTCTTACTTCCAATATTTCCTTCGTCTTGGTAACTTCTTTCAACAACCCACCATTGTCTTTTTCTAAAATCACTATTTTATCACTCAATTCACTACAAACTTTCTGCAGCCTCTTCCCTTCTTGCACATCCTCTTGCAAGCTCTCCACCAATTTCAAACTGACCGCCGCCGATTTTTCCGCGTCGTCCGCCCGCTTCTTGATGGTATCGCACAAAGTTTGTACGCGTTGTTTTTCTTTCGTTAGAGAATCGCAGTTTTTCTCCAGGTCGGTAATTTTCACCCGTTCGTTTTGCAAGTCTTGCGACTGCCTGTCGGAGATAATTTTCGACGTATCGAGACTGTCCTGCAGTTTGCGATTTTCCTGGATGGCGTTTTTGAAAAGATTTTCCAACTCCCCGTTCTGTTGAGTCAATCTGTCACAACTTTCCTGCAGCTGATCGCATTTGATGGTGAGTTTTTTCTTGTCTTTTTCCAGTTCCAATAGTTTATTCGCGTTTTCGTGAAAACTACGTTCTTTGAGGGAATCTATCGTCGACAATAGTTTCTTATTTTCTAGTTCTAATTTAAGAGCCCGGGCTTGGGCGTTGTTTGTCAGTTGTTCGGACAGACTGTTGTCACCCGAATTAGTTTCTTCTAAGTCAGAATCGCCAGATATGTTGGTAAGACTAGTTTCTTGCAAAGCAGATTTGGTCACTTGTTGCAATTGGATGTTTTCATCGATTAATTCTTGAATTTTCACTTTCGCAGCATCACGTTCCTAAAAGACGTACATAATATGATTAGCTGTGTTCATAATTATACAATAGAACTTACCAAAACTACTTCGTTGATGGTTTGTTTCGATGTTAATAACTCCGATTCAAGTTCCAAAACATGATCTCCTCTTTGTCTCGCTCTAGCCAACTGCGATTCTAGCATTTCCCTTGTTTCCAATAATACTCTATTGTCTTCTCTCAGTTCATCCACTCTAACTTTATAAAATTCCGCATCAGCCAGCCTCTCCCTGTACCTCTGAGCTTCTACTTCTAACCTGTCGGCGCGCTCGGCTCTCTCCCTCATAGCATCCACTTCATCTCTGTAAGCTTTCGCTTTTCTCGCTTCTGTCAGCAAATCTCCGTTCTAAATTTTTTTAGATGAAAATCAAACAAAAATTTTACAATATAAATAAAGTATGTGTTACCAAAATTATCAGGTATTCACATTATTTTAGTTTTTATTTATTTTTATTCCCCTTTTATTTTGAAAGTTTTATAAGTTACAAAGTTGTATCGAATCATGAGCTGTATATACAGAAAATACTTTTGTTCATACAAGATGTTCCATTTCACCTAAACGTTATACAACTTCGTAATTTTAAATAGAACAAACACCTTATATTTTTTGTTATTTCGGATTCCTCATATATTCTAGGTCGACCACAGTATCATATAAAGATTGTTCCTATCAATCTCTATTAGTTTTCAAGTTAAAATTTAAGTGAACTTTTTCATCAACTTCCAAAAACTGCATTTGTTTAATTATGTGGAAATATAAATGATGTTCCATAGATTTTTCAGGTTTTAGTTACGGCAGCAATTCATCAACTTCCAAAAACTGCATTTGTTTAATTATGTGGAAATATAAATGATGTTCCATAGATTTTTCAGGTTTTAGTTACGGCAGCAATTCATCAACTTCCAAAAACTGCATTTGTTTAATTATGTGGAAATATAAATGATGTTCCATAGATTTTTCAGGTTTTAGTTACGGCAGCAATTCATCAACTTCCAAAAACTGCATTTGTTTAATTATGTGGAAATATAAATGATGTTCCATAGATTTTTCAGGTTTTAGTTACGGCAGCAATTCATCAAGTTCCAAAAACTGCATTTGTTTAATTATGTGGAAATATAAATGATGTTCCATAGATTTTTCAGGTTTTAGTTACGGCAGCAATTCATCAAGTTCCAAAAAATGCATTTGTTTAATTATGTGGAAATATAAATGATGTTCCATAGATTTTTCAGGTTTTAGTTACGGCAGCAATTCATCAACTTCCAAAAACTGCATTTGTTTAATTATGTGGAAATATAAATGATGTTCCATAGATTTTTCAGGTTTTAGTTACGGCAGCAATTCATCAACTTCCAAAAACTGCATTTGTTTAATTATGTGGAAATATAAATGATGTTCCATAGATTTTTCAGGTTTTAGTTACGGCAGCAATTCATCAACTTCCAAAAAATGCATTTGTTTAATTATGTGGAAATATAAATGATGTTCCATAGATTTTTCAGGTTTTAGTTACGGCAGCAATTCATCAACTTCCAAAAACTGCATTTGTTTAATTATGTGGAAATATAAATGATGTTCCATAGATTTTTCAGGTTTTAGTTACGGCAGCAATTCATCAACTTCCAAAAACTGCATTTGTTTAATTATGTGGAAATATAAATGATGTTCCATAGATTTTTCAGGTTTTAGTTACGGCAGCAATTCATCAACTTCCAAAAACTGCATTTGTTTAATTATGTGGAAATATAAATGATGTTCCATAGATTTTTCAGGTTTTAGTTACGGCAGCAATTCATCAACTTCCAAAAACTGCATTTGTTTAATTATGTGGAAATATAAATGATGTTCCATAGATTTTTCAGGTTTTAGTTACGGCAGCAATTCATCAAGTTCCAAAAACTGCATTTGTTTAATTATGTGGAAATATAAATGATGTTCCATAGATTTTTCAGGTTTTAGTTACGGCAGCAATTCATCAACTTCCAAAAAATGCATTTGTTTAATTATGTGGAAATATAAATGATGTTTCATAGATTTGTCAGGTTTTAGTTACGGCAGCAATTCATCAACTTCCAAAAACTGCATTTGTTTAATTATGTGGAAATATAAATGATGTTTCATAGATTTGTCAGGTTTTAGTTACGGCAGCAATTCATCAACTTCCAAAAAATGCATTTGTTTAATTATGTGGAAATATAAATGATGTTTCATAGATTTGTCAGGTTTTAGTTACGGCAGCAATTCATCAACTTCCAAAAACTGCATTTGTTTAATTATGTGGAAATATAAATGATGTTCCATAGATTTTTCAGGTTTTAGTTACGGCAGCAATTCATCAACTTCCAAAAAATGCATTTGTTTAATTATGTGGAAATATAAATGATGTTTCATAGATTTGTCAGGTTTTAGTTACGGCAGCAATTCATCAACTTCCAAAAACTGCATTTGTTTAATTATGTGGAAATATAAATGATGTTTCATAGATTTTTCAGGTTTTAGTATCGGCAGCAATTTAAAGATTCCATTTTTTTGCAGAAGATTGAATTAAAATTTGGTTGGCTGGCAGGAAAAGACAGACTGTGTTGAAAGGCGGCTCAATTTGATTTTTTATGTCATATAAATTCATTCAATTCAATTTCCTGAAATTTATAATTATATTAGAGGCTGGTGTTTTAACTTTACCAACATCCAACTATTTGAAAAGAATAAACCCAAATGCTCCCAAATGAATAATAGAAATGCCAGAAGGTGAAAAGTTGTGATGTACCATTTTTAACTGGAACGAATTAAAATGTTCAGACTAATATGTCATTTTGTTCTGTTTTAACACCCATCGAAAGCAAGCAGCGTTGAAGATTTTTATTCCATTGAAAAAAGTGAGTTTTGCGTAGAAAAAACATTACGCAAACCATAGCGTCGCTTGTAAAACATTATGGGGACTCCGCACCATCGATTGGAACGATGCACGAGATTGCTGAGGCTATGGACATCTCAGCCGAACGGGTACGGAACATTATGCACAAATTTTTGGATATGAGAAATTTATCTGCCTGTATTTGCTCTCTGTTGACAACAAGCGCGACCGTGTGACAACTTCAAAGTGTTTGGCGATGTTCAAGCGCGATAAGCAGGACTTTCTGCGCCGTTTCGTTACCGTGGACGAAACATGGATCCATCATAATACACCAGAGACCAAATAAGAGTCGGAACAGTGGAACCGAAATGGGTTTATCGGCCAACAAAGTCATGGCGACAGTTTTTTGGGATGCACGCGGTATCGTCCACATTGATTACCTTGAAAAGCGTAAAACGATGACCGGCGTATATTGTGCAGAGCTGTTGGATCGATTCGACGCCGATTTGAAGCGAAAGCGGCCGCATTTGGCAAAGAAAAAAGCACTCCACCAAGACTATGCACCGGCGCACAGATCCACCATATTCTCCAGATTTGGCCTCCTGCGATTTTTATCTATTTCTAAACTTTAAAAAATGGCTCGGCGGAAAGAGATTTGGCTCCAACGATGAGGTCATCGCTGAAACAAGCCCTTATTTTGAAGAATTGCCGAAATCATATTATTTGAAGATATCGAAAAATTAGAAAAACGTTGGACGAACTGTATCGGGTTACAAGGAGATTATGTTGAGAAATAAAATAAGTTTTGACCAAATAAATCATTTCTTGTTTCATATTTCAAGAACTTTTCCCCTTGCCCTCGTATTAATGTAATTTTAAATGTTGCTCAAAGCCGAATACAACGCGCTTCGAGTCGGCCTGAGGTGGTCACGTGCCTAATTCTACATAACGCCCATAGCTGACTTTAATAGTCGGCATACGCATAACCCTCATTCCAGAACTCCGAGTCCCGAGTGCAAGTTGGATTTAGTATCAGCTTTTTAAATGTTTTTAACAATCGATCTATTCAAGAAATGTATCTTATAATTAACAGAACTTTTGAAATGAAATATCTGAATAATATTATTGGTTTCCAACAATAAAACATCTGTCCATTTTAGTATCCCTTCATTTGTTTAGAAATGGGATAGCACCAATGATTCGTAAAAGATATTTTATTAAATTGTTAATTAGAATCGTGAACAATTAATTCATAGTATTTATTTAATATAATCAATTTTTCGTTTAAAAATTTCACTAATCGGCGTTATAAGGTAATAATGCATACAGTTATCTCCCCAAACCAACCATGGAAGGTTTCTACAGTGACTGGAAACGCAATTTCTACGGAAATTCGATGAATAATTTCTGGTCAAGACAAAACAAAATCATACGTTCGTAAAAATATACAACTTTGAAACACTTACCTCTGATTTTAGTTTTCCCAGCAAGCTGTTGGCATGTTCCAATTCTTCTCTGCATTCTGTTAATAATTCTGTCTTCTCTTCTCTGAAAATTTCGCGATGCTTTCAAATAATACCATGTTCAATGATAGGTAAGAAGTGTAATTGTAAATTCAGGTCAATTAAAATTAAAAGCGAATTAACACAATTATAAATTTAATAACGCTAACATATTGTATAATTAAAATAATAATTGACCGTTTTTATTTCCTTAGTGATTGTTATACGGAATGAAAATCAATTTTAATAATATAAGCCACTCTACTTAGAAGAAATGTATTCAGTTGATTTTGTGAAATTGTATACGAAACATAGTGTTTGGGTTGTTAAGAATTGCAGGTTAGTTTAGATGATATTGTTACGTTTTGAATCACTTACAGTTCTTGTCTTTGTTTCCGCAATCTTGATTTCCAATCAGCTAATTCAACTGCTAAGTGATTGGACTCTACCCCTTCCGATGCACTATTGGCAATAATCGAACCATTAACCAAAGTTTCTTGGCCTAAGTCGATCACCCATTGTTGTAATAGCTTGTCTCTCTCACATGTCAGGGTACGTACATGTGAGTAAAGTCTTTCTGGAGTTTGCTCAGTCCAATCGAGTGTAAGAACAATATTTTGGTCATCTGTAACCTGTGATCGAAAAACGATAACTTACTACATAGTACCGATAGGAATAGGTTCTAATATTCTTTAGATTAAATTATTGGTTATCTTTAAGTGTCTTTAGAATGCTGGATAAAGCTGGACGTATTATTTGCTTTAATATTGAAGATTATTGAATAGCAATATTGATATAATAAAGCAATTATTACTTTATTTTTAACACTTATATTATAGAAACACTAACGTGACTATAGCTTCGACAACTAAGGTGTGATCTTCAATGATGAATGAATAAACATGAGATCTTAAGATATTTATTGTTAAATATAAGCTAAAGTGAGAAGTGGGGTGACAGTTTGAATATGGGGAAATACTTGACCGAAAGTGAATAATTGGAATAGGATAATAGGGTAATGTTATCAAGGTAATGACGCAATTTTATGTAACATAATCTCCTTGTAGCCCGATACACTTCGGCCAACCTTTTTCTAATTTGTCGATCTCTTCCAAATAATACGATTTCGGCAATCCTTCAAAATAGGCGTTTGTTTCAGTGATGACCTCATTTGGCTTTGAAGCCAAATCTCTTTCCGCCCAGCCATTTCTTCAAATTTGGAAATAGATAAAAATCGCAAGGGAGCAAATCTGGAGAATATAGTGGATGACGAACCAATTCGTAGCGCAATTCATGCAATTTTGTCATTGCGACTGCGGACCTGTGCGCCGTTGTCCTGGTGGAAGAGCACTTTTCTCTTTGCAAAATTCGGCCGCTTTCACATGAAATCGGCGTCGAATCTATCCAACAGCTATGCATAATATACGCCGATGATCGTTTTGCCATTTTCAAGGTAATCGATATGGACGATACCGTGTGCATCCCAAAAAACTATCGCCATGACTTTGTTAACCGATAAACCCACTTTGGCCTTTTTCGGCTTCGACTGGCCAGGACAAGTTCACTGTTTCGACTGTTCTTTGGTCTCTGGTGTGTTATGATGGAGGCATGTTTCGTCCACGGTTACGGAACGGTGCAAAAAGTCCTTATCGCTCTTGGGCATGGCCAAACACACCTTTGAAGTTGTCACACGGTTGCGCTTGTTGTCAACAGAGAGCAAATGCGGCACCCATAGCCCATAGCCTCAACAATCTCGTGCACTTTAACTCGCCGATCGTCCAATAACAAAACATGGATTTTATCGACGATTTCTGACGTTGTAACCTCAATTGGACGACCAGCATGTTTTTTCTACGCAATAAATAATGTTTAATCAAAACAGGAAAACCAGTTTTTTCCATGATTACAAAAAACTTCAAGGTTGCTTGCTTTCGATCGGTGTCAAAAGAGAACTGAATGACAATCAGTCAGAAAATGTCGAGGGGCAAACCGCAGTGGAAGTTTAGTGTACAAGAACATGGAAGTTCGCGGAAGTTAGTGGAAGTTGGAGGAAGTTAGTGGAAGTTAGAAGAAGTGCATGAAAGCTTCTATTTATGTACGCATGCGTCGTAGTCGTATAATGCCAAACATTTACGACAACGGCAGAAGAATTTGTGGAATATTGATCACGAAAAGGATGTTTCCAAGACACCACAGACAATTAACATTATTTTTCGTCAATACCACCTTCATTGGCATCAACGTCATCAAAAACGGTGTCTAATTCGTCAACTACTTAGTCAACTAAAAAAATTAAGATTCTCGAAATTACAAAACTTTCGTTAGATGATGAATTAATTTATGATTTGAACGGGGGAGAAAGTGGGGCAACTGATCCATGTTCAACAAACGATTTGCCCATTGATAATTGGGCAAGTGGGCAAAAAGCGAATTATGGTTATGTTATAATGGCCCAGCCTCTATCGATGACGGCATCTTCTTATTGCCTGTGTATTTATGGTACCAATAATAAATTTACTTCCAAAGACGTTGTAGATAGAAGGAAATACATGAAAAAAGAAGCTCAAAGGTATGGAACACATATCATTGTATTTTCCGCGGATGGAGATAATTGGTTATTAATGGTCTTGTCGCCCCTTTCAGGAAATGAAAGTAATAGTGATTGGGCATGGTTTCAGATGGGCAAATATGATAGCAAATGCTGGCAATGTGCAGGATATGGTTCACATCAGCACAAAGTTACGAACGCGACTCCTAAAACCTTCCATCGTTCTACCCATTGGAAAACATATAGCATCCGCTAGCCATTTACATATTCTCATTCGAGATTATTGCAAAGAAAAGAATCTATTGGTGATCTCCGATTTAAAAGCTGAAGACAAAATGAATTTTCGAGCTGCCGAAAAAATGTGTTTAAAAAAGTGATTGATATGTTAAAGGTAATTTCGGATAGTGAAGCGACTGTGGCATATTTAACAATAGTGAACTATGTATGCAGTTACTTCCTATTTAGAAAAAGATTTAGATATTCACACTCGCATTTATCCTATTTGGTTTGCTGTATTTATTTTACGTGTTTATAGGAAATGGATACTTGATCATGCAGAATATATCCTTAAGGACAACATCATATCATTAAATTCATGTGTGTGTATCGAAAATAACGCTCACAATTTAATAAAAATTATAAAATTGATACAGAGCCTTTCTAATTTAAACGAGTCAATGTTTTTGCCATGGCTGTATAGCAGCCAAGTATGTGAGAAAATTTTTCGAGCTATTAGATCTATGACATCAACATATTCAACTATTGTTAATTTTAGTATCAAGGATATTAAAGATCGAATAAGTAGAATATCTATAATTAATGTTGTTCTTAAGAGCTCAATCACGAGTTTCTTTTTCCACGTCAAGAAAAAAAAATCGTTAGAATTAAGATCACGAAGAATTGATGTTAATGATAGAGATATTGAGAAGACAATAATCAATAAATATTGCAATGTCCGATGTACTAAACTTGACCCACAAACTTGGGATATTCGTAGACGAGGATTCATGGAAGAAGATAATCCTGCCTGTAATACTTGATGAAAACACAGAGGAAGACAACCTGGGAGACAATTAAGAAGATGATCATGTAGTAACTCACGAGAGCGAAGTTGTTCTATTAAGAAATGCAATTACCCCGAGAGTGACACATATATTGATCTCGATAATGTTCTGGACATGACTGAAATTGCGTCATTGAGAAACGAACTTTGTCTTAAAGATTTTTCGAAAGATAAGTCACATATATCCAAGAACAGTTTGTTTGCTGCAGTGATGGTTGAACTAAACATATTGTTATAAAAAAATCTGTGTTGGTTATTTGGTCAACCCGGAGAAACGATTTATTTCTAACAGCAAAATAAAACTCTGCGAGAATGCTCTTCTAAAATCGGCTAGATCAAAGAACCCCATACAAATTAAAGATAAAATCACAATAGGAGACTGGTGTCTTTTCAATTCAAAATGGGGAATACACAGTTTAATATTCACCATTTGGATCACGTCCTAAATACCTACATATTGGGGCGGGTGCTATCTTTTAGCTATATGGAGGGATCGCATAAACAACGTCAATATTCATTAGACACGGCGAAGATAATGGGGTTTGAGAAATTTAATCGTGGTCTTGGGTGTTTATGTACTTGGTATCGCATAGATAAAAATTAAATTTTTCATATTATCGAAATGAAGAAGAATCTGTTTTACAGGATATCCCAACTATGCTGCAACAATTTTTTCTGGAATAATACAGTTTGACGAACCCAGTTCTAAATTACTAGTTAAGGATATTGATTACCTGCAGAATTTTGATCCTCTTTCAAATAAATTAAATAAAGAGGTGCACGAGGATATGTCAACAGAGGGCTCAGAAAAAGAGGTTGTTTATAATGATTCTTCTGATGTCGAATCTTTTACTTCCGTTGAAGAAGGTGAAGTTTCAAATCAACCTGGTGTTATTAGTGTAGAACAGGAACTGTATTATGCTTATTTCTATGATTCAATGTGATATATAGGACGCATTAAAAATAGTTTGCCTCAGAATAATTTCTCTTTAAAATTTTTGAAAGAAAATTTAGGAATCTTTTACTGGCCTAAAAGAGACGATATAGATACAGTTAACGTAAAACATATATTTTATGATCCAGTGAACATGGTTGGTTGCAATCCACTTCAGAAATCAAGAACTGATAGACTTAATATTGAGAAAGGGTATAAGCGCATCAAAAAAATCTAAATAGAAATATGGTTGCATGTAAATGTGAGATAATTGAGAAACAATTATGTTGTGTTACTTATTGTACATAAAGTATATGTAAATTTCTTATTTTTGGTTTATTCATAATGTACCCACTGTTAATATGATCAATAAATTTTTGCAAAAGACAGTAGTTTGTAGTTTGGTACAGCTGAAGAAATGTATTAACCAACAAGATAGTGCCTCGCGAAATATGTGTCAATGGAAGTTCATGGAAGTTAGTGGAAGTTGGTGGAAGTCAGTGGAAGTTGGTGGAAGTTGGTGGAAGTTGATGGAAGTTAGTGGAAGTTAATGGAAGTTAGTGGAAGTTAGTGGAAGTTAGAGGAAGTTAGTGGAAGTCCTTTAGCAAGTGGAAGTTTGGTGTACAAATTTTAGGCTGCGGTTTGCCCCTCGGAAAATGTTGATGCGTTCTAGTTAAAGATGTCACATTTATTAATACTAGGCATGAAAAAGGTACAGGTAAGAAAGGGAAAAGAATGCTATGTTAATAGCCCAACACATAATCTTATGGTGAAATTAAACTCAAAAAGTAAGTCACTTCATACCAAAGTATACACTAAAAAATTCAAATTCAAATTAACTTTCACTAACAATGCTATTTTGGTATCTTTGGAAGTTAAAAATATGTTTTCAAATATCTCTCCCAATGAATATAAAATTTAGGTAACAAAAATTCTGAAAAAAATTGCATAGTAATAACAAATTACCTGCATTGTTATTAAATCCGAAACAGAACAAGATTTTGATCTTCGCCTAGCAAAAATTATTGTCAATTTAATATACATTTTTCACACAGAACAATGGTTTAGCTATGGGATCCTCTTTCATGTCTTATATTAAAGAAACTATAATGAGTTCCCTCTAACTAAAAACATATTCATTGCCGGTTTTATCCTTCTTCAAAGGTACATCAAGACAACTTAATGTTTCCTATCCTTAATTAACAATAGTTCATTCAAACATTAATTCCATTTTGGAGACATAATAATATCATCACCTTCAGAATTTACAGACAACCTACAGATACAACTATCGCTAATTCCTGCTTTAGTCCCCGTCACAAATTAGCAGCATACACTTCCTCGCCCCCCTAAAAACTTCAATGAAGAATTGAATATCAATAATGGATTTCACCCTGAAATTGCATACAAATTGATATGATGATAGAAAAAAGCAAAAATTCATTCATTCGTATTTATTCTTTTACAAAAAAATTTGATTCCTCATGAAAATACGTTTCCCTAATATTTTATTTTGGTTCTATAATTTAAAAAGTCGCAAATATTTTATCGAAACATAATCTAAAAGTTAGCTCCAAACTCAAACATAAATTGTCTTATATTTTTTTCAAAGCTGGATATCGAAATTAGATATAAGGAACCTTTTCGATATTTTAAACTCGATGAAACTGATTTATATTTCCCCAACCATATTTTCAAAACATAACATACTTTTCCAAATTAAGATGACCTTTAAATTTTGCTCAAACGAATAAAAAATACTCAAGTTAATATTTGAACGATCAATTAGACTTGTACCTACTACAGCATTCTTTTCGATTTTTGCTTTATCTCGATTCCATCACTAAGTTGACTGAGTGAATTACGTTATATTATATTACTGTTAGATGATGCGGTTATAATTAGGATTGCTTACCTGTTTGATACACTCGACAATGTCATGTTGCGTGTCTACTGGAAGATTTTTGATTTTTGTAATGAAATGCTCTTTTGTTGGACCTTGGACGGCACATCCCAATATGAGAAGCAGCAACAATTTTAACTGTTGAAGGGCTGCGTCCGAAGCGGGTGCCCGTCCCAGCACCACACAGTCAGGAAGACAAACCACAACTTGGCCTAATTCATCCTGAAATAATATTTTTTTTTGTCTATTTAAGAATTTTCTAATGTTTTTTCAATCATCTTACAGATAATAGCTTATTATTCAAATAACGTTTATATTTGTTCCTTCTCATTGAATCCCTTGAAAATAAGGTTTAAGAAAGTACGCGTTCCTACTCCAGTCCGAATAACAACAATTGCAAAATTCATATATCCGCATATAATGATTTTGGCGAACATATTGACCAAAGATTCGTGCTTATAAAGTCTAAATTATCTGAAATCGACTGAAAACTCAAACCTCGAGCCAGTTTATTTTTTCGTTTATTTATTGTTAACTAACAAATTGTTATAAATATTGATTCTGCCGTTTAATTGAATGAATATGTATGCATTATCATCCAAAATCAGTCCAAATTAGCCATTTTTATGCATTTTCCAATTTTTTTAAATATTGTATTAGAATCGTCGTTTACTAATTGTTATTTAATGTTTATTAGCCGTATAAACAATTTCTCCCAGTTGGGATGTGGTCGGATTTAGTCTATAGATCATTACGAATCGAATGAGCCATTGTAGATCAAAATCGGTGACGAATTTACGAATGAAAGCTGCCATTGACTGAACTAATTGATTATTAAACGTCCCTTTGGGCCAGCGAAATTATAATAACAACAATGATTGGACAATGGATACGACAAATCATTGATCAATAACTTAATTTCTAAACAAAAAAGGGAAATGGAGCGCAACTAATTAACCAAATAAGTGCTACTACCTTCAAAAGCTTCACTTATCATCCTTCAATAATTCATAAAATTCCATAATTTGTTTTCTAAATTTGCAATACAACTCGTTTATAGATGTAAGAACGAACTAAAAAATCGTTTAGGCAACACTTTTGATAATGTTTCCGACTTCACAAATCCGGGATTTACTAAACCGATTGTAAGTCGTGTTCAAAATGCTATATGGGCCAAACTAGAAGGAACATTCTAACTCGATATAAAAAACATTTTGCCCATATAAAGAAAACTGTGAAAATAGCGAACATATTTTAAATTCCGGTCACACCATTTCTCAAGAAACTTTATCACTCTTGAAAGACAGGAATGACAGATATCTATGCAAGAGAATCAGAAACAAATGAATATATGAAATATACTCATTTATCTCATGTTGGCTTTTCCAGATAGCAATAATAAGGACTTTCTAGTCCAGATCGAGCAGTAACGTAACAAACTTATAGTTCCAGACAGCTGTTTCCCTCTTCTCACAGAGCTCATCATTTTTGCAACGTTGAACGTTACTGATGGATCTTGGTTGAAGGTAGTCATAACCAGCCTAACACGTGCCAAAATGATAAAAATATCTCACGCCATCTATGACTAGATGTCCCACTAAGAAATCAAGTAAGGTACCACATTGACAGATTTATGAGGAATGTGCGACTACTAGAGTACACCAGATGCGACACCAAACCAAACCAATGTTAGAGAATCGGAAACATAATGAATATATGAATGAAATATACATGACATAAATAAGTATTCATATATTGCCTCGAATTTCTGTAATATATTCTTTATAACCAGATAAGATAGATATAAGTGTTAATGTGCCCTATTTTCCAAAAATTTACATATAACCAGATAAGTCTATAAGCGACACTTGCACTAACAATTGATCATGGAAATAAACAGGTTGTTGAAAAGCATGTTAGGAGTAAATTTTCAAAATTTATTACCTCTCGGAAATTATTATTTTTGCACACAACAAGTGTTAAATCACTTAGGGGCAATTTTTTTAGTTCATATCAAGTTATGTATGTAATGTAAGAATGTATTATTATAATTATTATTTTGTTTGAATAAATAAATAAATATGGTTTCTACTCTTAGTGGAGAACCATAATTGTTTAAACCATTTATATCACTGCTATAGTTAAATGTTGTATTGTTTCCAATACAACATTTATATTCCCTTCCGCCTCTAAACTATTTATCAACATCCATTTTCTAAATTTCCTCAACATATTCTAGGTGAATCTTCAGTGAAAATTAAGGTGAATATTAAATATACTTTTTTGTAAACCCCCCCTGCCCTTAAAGTTACATCCCTCTTGAGTTAAAGGTAAAAACATCTTTTTATTTATTTTCTCCGCTTTGAAAAAGGTGTAAATACTAAAAGTTGGTGGAAAACTTGTACTAACGGAAAGACACTTTTTGAGCGGGTCAACATTGCACGAGTAAAAAACTCTATTCAGAAAGAAACAAATATTTACAAACTTTTCGGCTCTTGTATTATTTTTCGAAAAATCAATGTGTTTCACGTGAAAAAAAATTAATTTCGTTGACGTTCATTTTCAAGTATTCATACACGAATGTATTATTTTATGAATAAGTCTAGTAGGTTAGTGTCAAATGACGGCCTTTCAATATTCTTTTACAAATGAAGTGTTCTTTATTAAAACAATAATTTATAATAAGAACTAACAAATTGTGAGTAACAAAGAAAAGCAAGAACGAACTAATAGTGACAGAAAAAAAAACATTATTTAAACATGAGAATACTGTGAAACAATTTAGAAACATCCTGTATAGCAATTCACTCTAAGTCTCTAACTATAAATCTGTATAGCAAATGTTAGTGTTTGATATTTATCAATATTTAAAATCACCGTGAATATACCCTTGACAGTGTATGAATATTATTATATTTTGATTTTTACAGGTCCTATATCTTGCTCGTTCCGTAATTTATGCTATCGTTACCCTACACCTGTGTTGTTCAACGAACCGCATATCCCCTGCTCGAATATCGTAATGCATGACCTATCTTGTAATAACTGTGTGACACTTCTTTAATACGTCTGACTTGACATTCAGATGTATGTGTTTACACAAATAACCTTACAGAATATATTTCTGAGAACTGAAATCGAAACTTTTAATCACTATAATTAATATCATCACCTACGATATTATTTCAAGAGCATGATCCAGGAAAATCAATCCCTTATGTTATGAGAGAAAAGTACCTGAGCATATTTTCAAATGCATTCTATCATCTTCGGAAATTTCATGAACATAGTTAATTCTCATTCTGTTATAGTTTATCAACGGTTTTGTTGAATTCGTCTGTGAAATTACTTTTCTATAATAACATCCTTCCTTCCATCAGATAGAAGTTAGGAATATATGTAGTACTATTGTTGATGAAAAGGAGAAACCAATTATAGCTCCTTCGTAAACTGCCGGAAATGAATTTAAACTAGAAAGATGTTGCCGCTTGGAGAATAGATAAATAGGATTCGTGGTAAAGTTACTCTTCGCAAAACATTTGGTTCAGTTAGTGATTTTTATATAATTGTTTCACGTTCAATAAGATACTGATACACTTTTCACTAGTTCAACCTTCTTTATTAAATTCCTGTTCAACTATTAGAATATTTTCATAATACACCAGTCTCAAATATCTTCCAAAACTTCTTAATTAATCTCTAACGTCAACCAACTAACTAGATCATTCCCCATCCCCTCAACATAGATTATAATTTATTTACAGAATGCCCTACTATATTCAGTGCTCCGGATACTTTTCTTCTTCTTTTTCTTTATGGACCTTCACCTACTCGCCAGTACAGGTTCGACGTAACATTGCTCCCTCCTCTCTAGTTATTCGTCTCGAATAACTTGACTGCTGGGGCCTAGATGAAGTCAACATCTTGACACTACCAATTGGTGAACTATATGTACTCCATTGGAGCTCTCCCATCTCCGATGCAATAGGCCATCGTGGAGATATAGGGAATTCCATTGAGCCCAGTACCCCTTTATGTTTCCACCATATTTGGCTACTTCTTGCCAAGTAGGTGGACTCCATTTTTAAGCCATCCTCCTATAACTAAAAACTTTTTTTTTTTTATATACATATATTTATTATTATTTTTTTTTTCATTTTTAGTCAACATCTTGACACTACCAATTGATGAACTATATGTACTCCATCGAGGCTCTCCCATCTCCGATGCAATAGGCCATCGTGAAGATATAGGGAATTCCATTGAGCCCAGTACCCCTTTGTTTCCACCATATTTGGCTACTTCTTGCCAAGTAGGTCTGACTTCATTTTTAAGCCATCTTAGTATAACTAAAAAAATTTTTTTTTTTTAATTTTTTTTTTTACTTTATTGCTTCAATGTCGGCTACGTGTGGGGGACCGACTTCTCGGGGATGCATATCCACTGTGGGTATTTCGTGATGGACTCTGTGGAGGGCTTCGGGATGGTCGATCTAGGAGACCTTCTGATTTCATTTCTCGATTCCCTATTTATCGAACGGCCTCCACTTTTGCAAGTGCTTTGAAGGTGTCCCGTTCTTCCGCAGTTGAAACATCGTTTACTTTCATTTTGGGGGTTTCGTAGTCCATAGAGCATAGATTGTAGGTTGCTAGTGGAAGTTACCTCTTCGTTTTCTTGAAATCTTATTTCTCTCAATCTTGGGCGAAAAGATTTTGATACACTTTTTGCTGCTTCAAATTCCTGAGCTGCAATCAGAGTTTCATTTAACGTTTTGTGATGCCTCAACCGAAGAGCTTGTTGCCTTTCCACATCCTGTAGTCCATCAACGAATGCCTGTGTGCCGAATTGTTCTAGGAAATCTTTGGGTGCCTGGAAATACGTCAGGTACAACAATCTTTTTATATCGGCCTCGAATTCCTGCTCTCATTAGATTTCTGACTGCGAACTTTTAACTGACTTTGGAATACCTGTTTTGAGTGCTGTTGACCATACCTTGCCTCTAAAGCTTGTACGAAAGACGCATAATTGGGCGCTTCTTGCGGAAGAAACTGCAAAACGGTTGCTGCCTGCCCGCGAAGCGACACTGTTAATGAAGCCGCCATCTGTGTCTCGGTCCAGCCATTGGCTCTGGCCGCAGCTCCTAATTGTAGTCGATATGTTTCCCATGCCATTTGACTGTCAAACGTGGGTGGCTTTAGGGTCTTATTGGTTTGGCTTTGAGAAACTGTTCTTTGAATGGGGCCTGGTTCGGTTATATAAGTAGACGAGGTCGTACCCTCAACTTCAATATTAGTAACTGAAGCTTGAGTTTGGATTTTTCTTTCTAAATTAACTATTTCAGTACTAATTTGTTTTTCTAAATCTACAACCTTTTGTACAAAATTAGTTTTCAAATTTTCTTGTTGCTGCTCTAAGTGATCTACTCTAATATCAAGTTGTCCTACCTCTAGCTTTAATATTTCCTGAATTTGTGTTAGACCATTCATAATTTCTACATCTGCTTGTCTACGCTTCTCTTCCCTACGTCGTTCCTTCTTCTCATCTTCTTCCTTCCTACGTCGTTCCTTCTCCTCTTCTTCTTCCTTCCTACGTCGTTCCTTCTCCTCTTCTTCTTCCTTTCTACATCGTTCCTTCTCCTCTTCTTCCTCCTTCCTACGTCGTTCATCCTCATGTCGGCGTCTTTCCTTCTCCTCTTCCATCCTCAAAAACCATGCTGGGGGTCCAGAAGTATCCATGTCTGTGTCATATACGGTGGATCTAGTATTTACCATGAACTGATCAGAACAAATACTTTTTGTATCCCACCGCTGTCACCAATGATACACTTTTCACTAGTTCAACCTTCTTTATTAAATTCCTATTCAACTATTACAATATTTTCATAATACACCAGTCTCAAATATCTTCCAAAACTTCTTAATTAATCTCTAACGTCAACCAACTAACTAGATCATTCCCCATCCCCTCAACATAGATTATAATTTATTTACAGAATGCCCTACTATATTCAGTGCTCCGGATACTTTTCTTCTTCTTTTTCTTTATGGACCTTCACCTACTCGTCAGTACAGGTTCGACGTAACAATACTCTTTGCATTTGTGTAGAGATTATGAAATACGAGGGCAAGGTGAAAATATTCCTGAAAAATAAAACAGATGGCGCCAGAATCGAAAATCCCAGGTGACATTTGCGATGTACCATCTTTAACTAGGACTAGAGCATTAAAATTTTCAGACTGATTGAGTTCTGTTTTGATACCCATCGAAAGCAAGCTACCTTGAAGATTTGTGTAAATATGGAACAAAATTTTTTTTTCGTCTTGATTAAACTTCATTTCTTGGGTGGAAAAAACATTACGCAGACCAAAGCATCGCTTGTTAAACATTATGGGGACTCTGCACCATCGATTGGAACGATTCACAAGTGGTTTACTGATTTTCGTTGTACGAGTAGTAATATGACCACAAAGGAAGCCGAACGTTCTGGTCGTCCAATTGAGATTACAATACCAGAAATCGTCGATAAAATCCATAGTATGATATTGGACGATAGGCGATTTGAAGTGCACGAGATTGCTGAGGCTATGGGCATCTCAACCGTATGGGTACGAAACATTTTGCAAAGCTATCTGCCAGATGTTAGCCGCATTTGCTCTCTGTTGACAACAAGCGCGACCGTGTGACAACTTCAAAGAAGTATTTGGCGATGTTCAAGAGCGATAAGAAGAACTTTTTGGACCGTTTCGTAACCGTGGACGAAACATGGATCCATCACAATACACTTAAGACCAAAGAACAGTCGAAACCGTGGACAGTGGCGACAGTTTTTTGTGATGTACACGATATCGTCCATATCGATAACCTTGAAAAGGGCAAAACGGAAGAGGCCGCATTTGGCAAAGAAAAAAGAGCTCTTCCACCAAGACGCACAGGTCCGCAGTCGCAATGGCAAAATTACATGAATTGCGCTACAAATTGGTTCGTAATCCACCATATTCTCCAGATTTAGCTCCCTGCGATTTTTATTTATTTCCAAACTGGAAGAAAAAGCTCGGCGAATAGAAATTTGGCTTCAACGATGAGGACTTCGATGAAACAAACGCCTATTTTGAAGGATTGCCGAAATCGTATTATCTAGAAGGGATCGAAAAATTATTAAAACGTTGGGCGAAGTATATCAGGGTACATGGAGATTATGTTGAGAAATAAAATAAGTTTTGACCAAAGAAATAATTTCTTGTTTCATTTTTCAGAGACTCTTCACTTTGCCCTGGTGAATTATACCTTTCTTTATCTTTACATAACAATTTAATATTTAGATTAATTTGAATTTTGGAAATTTCCTAGCCATACTTTTGGGTAAATTTATTTGATTAATAACGATTCTTGACCCAGGTATGAATTACTCGTATATATTAATTCTCTGGAAATAGGTCACAATCAAAAGACGTATCACTGTCTAAAACGGGATTTCTTAAAACTAATTGTATTAAGCACAAAGCGTCCTTATCGCATTAATTTCAATTAAAAATGCCCACGTCGTCGAAAGAAACAGAAATACGAGTAATCGAAATTGTAACACATCAATGTTTCAAGTGTATGAACATGTATCAAGAAGCCACTTCATAGCAATCTATTTCTAATGAACGAACTCATCTCATGCAATATGAGAATAAGACTGAAACCAAACTATAATACGCTGAAGTATCCGCTTTCGAACAAGATGTTAAAGAGTTATTAGGTAATAGGAAAATGTTGTCGGACCTTACTAGAAATATTGTTATTTCAGCATTTTACCTAAAATATACTTTCAACCTTATAAAGACGTATGTAGGAATTTTCAAGGGTTTTAATTAATTAAATTAGTATAAATTTTACTTAATGATTGAATGTCTGTTCTATGATTTACAGACTTGGATACACGTTTTATGTAAATCATCTACAGAATAGATCTTTTACAATAATAGGTTTCTTTAGTAAAAATATTAACATTTTTGTTTCTAGTACTATACTTATGACCACACCTTCTTTTATGTAAATATTGTTTACAGATTCCTGTATAAGTCCCATCGCAATCTAAACAATTTAATTTATATGCTGTGTGGGTTTGTTTATCTTTAAGTACTACAAGTTTTAGATTTGAAAAATATTTACCACCATGACCTATTTCCCGAGAATTTATAAATAATTTGTATCTTCGTAAACGTATCGAGTAGAATATTTATCGTTTCAAATACACTGGTGTCATATGCGCAATAACGACATTGATTAATAACAATAATACAACTGTGTGACAAGTTATGATGTAAAATAACAGGAAATCAGAATAACTCTTCATTAAATTACAAGTTTCTCAATTAGGTCAACCATTGTAATTTCTGTTACTAATTAAAAAGATATGTTCCATTGGACAATTAATCGATTTCATAACATGTAATCAGATAACAAAACTGATAATCAAAAATGCATCAACGTTCAAATGCATCTGTTCAAGTATAAAGTCAAAAAATTACCGATGGATAAGATAATTGCAATACAAATGGAATGTCAATCAATATTCCTCTTACTATATATTAGTCGAGGAAATAAAGCCAAAAAAAGGTGGATTTGTAGAATGAGTTACGAACCACTTAATGTCAATGAATTGTTGATAGATGATGACAAATACGTAAAAATGTCAAGGTTTCTGTTAAGAAATGGTAGGCATTCATAAAATCATTGCGAGAATTTTCAACTAGTTCCCGATTATGATTCATTTATAATGCAAGCAGGTAACATCAATAAAATTTACGGTTCGAGAGAATTGTCACCACAAAAGGAAAGAAATAAGACTTAATGAGTAATTATGCGTGCATGAATATGTATTAATATGATTTTAATATTAATGGGTTCTTCTTCAAGAGTACTGCAGATAAAACAGACAGTATGGAAATATTGACGACTGTACTATATCAATTTCAAGTACATTCAGTGACAACGATAGAACACAATAGCGTTCAATCACTTTCCACGGCCAAGTAATAATATTGTAGGATTTTGAAAATTGGTGAGCGTTAGATTATGTCAAATGTGCAGAGTTTCATCAAAATTGCTACTTGTCTGCTATAAAAAATGATAAAGGAGATTGGTGCAGTTTTTTCGAAATCTCTTGTAAACTATGACTTTTCACCTTTATCCACTAGAAATACTATCAAAATACTGAGGACCTTTCTGCTAACAAGTAGCCATCATCAGAATAAACTAATTATAAATCAAAATGTGCTTGTTTGAATACTACTTGGGGATAAATCGGAATTTAATAAATTAATTTTTCGTTTATATATTTCCACATTCCAATACAGGTCACACCATTACTCAAGAAAGTTCATCACTTTAAAAACACAGTACGGACAAATATCGAGGTAATTTAGAAGGGATGGAAATATATAAACGAAAAAGCAATTTATTAAATTGCGATTTATCCCCTTGTTTGCATTATTATCCCCAAATAGTATTTAAACAGGCACATTTTGATTTATAATTTAGTTTACTCTGATGATGGCTATTTGCTAGCCGAAAGATCCTCAGTACTTTAATATTATTTTCAGTGGATAGGGGTGATTATATCTTATTTATAGTATTATAATGTATAAACAGTGTAAACTATTTTATAGTTTATTAGAAACAGTATGTAGGTTAGGTACTTACTTCATTTTCTTCAAACATTTGGCAAACACCAACAGTTTGTTAATTAAATTTAAGATTATACTTTGTTTTATTACGTGGTATCTATCGTCCTTACTTTGTACACAGTAAAAAATTTGCGGGAATAGGACAGCAAATAAAAGACGTTGTTATCTGTTCAGCGACGTTTCGACCATATATTTTTTGATCTTCTTCAGGCTAAAAATATGGAATACACATAATAATTGACACTTTACACCAAATTAGAGTATTATTCATAAAATCATGTAATAACAATATTCACAAGTTTACAATTTGAACTGAAATAATCTGGACTCACCTACCTTCCAATGCAATGATGTTATATTTGTGAATATTTTTATTACATGATATTATGAATAATACTCTAATTTAGGGTAAAGCGCCAATTGTTATGTGTATACCATATTTTTAGCCTTAAGAAGACCAAAAATATATGGTCGAAACGTCGCTGAACAGATAATAACGTCTTTTTTTTGCTGTCCTATTCTAGCTGATTTTTAACTATTATTCTTTGTCTTATTTGATATAATAAGTAAAGAACTCCTTATTTTGTTTGTAAACAGAGTGGTCCGAATTGGGCAATTGGCTTGGCAACCGGAGCTTTGTTCATTGGTCGGCAAGATCCCCGATCTTACGCCCTTAGATTATTACTTCTGGGGAAGAATGATCCTGATTCGCGAGAAGCGTTGGAAGCAGCAGTGCGACATGCTTTTGAATCAATGCCAGCGGTAGCATTAATTGATGTTGTTAATGATGTCAGAAAGCGAAGTCGTTTATGCTTCGATTCAAATGATGCTCAATTTGAACACATGTAAATAATTTTAAACTTAGTTTTAAGGTTATAGTGTTTGTTCTTGTTATTTTGTATTGTTTAATCTAATCTTGATTTTTCTAGTTTTTGATTAAGTTTTTTCTAAATCCAGCCATCCACCAATAAATCACAAAAAAAATGGAAATAATTAAAAATTCAATTGTGGGAGCCGTTACTTTGTTATAGTTCATTTTAACGAAATAATAAATAAAACTACTTTGTTATACTATCACTGATATTATAGTAAGTAAGACTAGATAATTTGTTATGGAACGTAATCGGAATTGGCCGAAATTATTGGCAGAGAGAATCTGATCTCAGAATCAATTTCATTCGTAGCTGAATCAGAACTCACGTCATGGTACTCTTCGGAACACAGTGGTGGTTGATTTCGATAAGCCTCAAATCTTGGTGGTAAGATCAAGCGGCGTGGGCCTTGTCAACTTTATCCTTTTGAGTTCATGGTTCGAGTCACAATCACTATCTTCTGCATCGCTGCAATCTCCGCGATCTGTCGCGACGGAACCCGATCTATCACTAGTTGTTGGAGACGATCCACGATCGCTTAACGGTTTCATACTCAAATCAATTGGATCTTCTTGGATCGGCGATGTCGCGGGAACAGGAGTTTTGATTTCTTCAGGAGTTGGCGACTGTAAAACAGCGTCTAAAAATACTTCTACTCCAGGATTGTGACTATTGTTATTATTGGTATTATTCGTGGTGGGTTGTAGCAAGCCTGGATAAAGAGGTGGGTATCCAGGAGGAAATAACAAACTTGGAGGGGGTAAGAACGACGGAGAAATGAGTCCGTGAAATAAGGGTATTCTTCTGGCGTCACTTACTTCCACAGACGAGTCGGAATTGTGCGATTCTGGCGAACTGACGGAAGGCGATGCGGAATGTTTGTACTCATCCAGCCCAAGTAACATTAATTCTTCCTTAGTTTTTGGAAGATGCAGCATAGGAGGTGGAAAGGGTTGACCTCCGAGTAGGGTCAAACCAAAATGATGACTATGAAGCGGAGGTGTTTTCTGTGAAGGTCGCAAACCAGGAGGCAAAGAATTACAGCCCGATTGTTGTTGCTGTTGTTCTTGAAGTAAACAGTGGATTTTGAACCAATTGGATCTTCGACCGTAGCGTGAGCCTCTTTTTGACATCCCACCAGAAGACACTTCCTCAAACGACAAGCTTTACAATCAGTTCTATTTTTCTTGTTTATGATACATTCTCCGTTGTTCTTGCATTCTGAGATGGAGCTCAGGTTATTGTAAGATCTCCCAAAGAACGACTTGCATCCCTCACAAGTAAAGGCACCGAAGTGGAATCCAGCTGCTGGTTCTCCACAAACTTTACATGTCTGATTCATCTTTTTCGGTAACGATTCTCCGCTATTTGTGAAACACATACCTAGTTGATAATTTAACGATTAAATCCGAATATTGAGATTAACGTAACTATTTCCGACCATTGAGAATGTTTAATGGAGCCTCACGAAACGCTAATAATGTACTAACAATTTGAGGTTGATCAAATACCTTTTGACCGTGATATGTATAACAGAATACTATAATTTAATATACCTTCGAAGGTATGCCTTCGCTTTCGTCTGAAGATGACACGTTTAGTGTTGAAATTATAGTAACGACTATATTAAATATCAGTGATAATATAACAAAGAAGTTTTATTCATTATTTCGTGGAAATAATTACTTTATATAAGGAGGTTATTTTGTTTTATTTTTTCAAGCAGATTTACAAAATGCATCTGTAGTATTTTAAAAACAACAATAAAATAAAAGTTTAGAAAGAAAAGTAGCAAAGTATGATACATATTTGGGAAGAGAAATTTTTTTCAAGAACGAATATTCAATAATATACAGGATGAGCCATAATAAGAAATAAAAGTTTATGTCATAGATTCAAAACAATTTTTTTTGTGAAAAAACTGGAGATACCATGGATTCCTTTTAAAACAGTGCCTCAAGAATGTTTTTACAGAAACAAAGAATATGCATAAATAAATAAGTTACGGCGTCAAAAATGCACAAAATTGAAAACCACCCTGCTTTTAAACAGTTACAAGATATCGATATGCGGTTTTCGGTAATCACATTCTCACAAAAATCGAGCTCGTAACATGTAGGTTAGTTTTTTTCTAGTTCCTTCAGAAATTGGTGTTTGCTATCAAAAGTGTCCAATTCGGACCACTCTGTACATTTCGTAATACAGATTTTAGAGCCCTCGGGAAATTACACCGATACGCACATGCAAGATTGCATGAAATTCAAGGTAAGAACGGTTCAATGGTAATAAACTTTCTTTATTTTCAAGTTTCCTGTAAAAAATACTCATTTAATTGTTCGAACTTCGCAATAGTATTCAAGTATAATGTGTAGCCTGTATATGAGCCCACTTCGTACACGTTTATAGGATTAATTAGACTTTGTGTATTTGATTACTAGGAGGATGTGAATCACGTAAAGTATGTTTTACCATTAGCTGGAACAAACAATGGGTAATAATCCCATTGTATACTTCGTAGACTGAATAAAAGAAAGAGGCAATGAACGAACAGTTTCACCAATGAATTAAGTGGTACTGTTAATGTGCCATTATACTTTCCAGATTGGAACATCATAGTATCATGGGCGAAAATATTTAAGAACTCAGACAAAAAGAATACCATAAGCCAGTGATTTCCAAAGTTGGATTGGCTTATTCCAGAAGATACGAGAGTTGTTCTTGGGGTTTGCCAAGTGACAGGGGAAAATCAAAAAACAATGGAAGACTATGAAAAACCGACATACATTCTCAAATTATGCAAATCGTAAAGTGTGATTAGATATAAAGGTAATTTCCATATAGAATTGAACAGAATTAAAGATATTACAATAAATAGCGGTTATGATGTATAGATATTTAGTAAAACCCTTCAAAATAAACTAAATAAAAAACTCACAAAATTCAATTATTTTGAATGCATCCAGAAATGTATTACTTCACAAGATTGTTGGGTATTGGACATGAAAAAAAACAATGTTCTACGTCTTTTCTTATATTTCGCGACTTTATTGTTCGCTTCTTGAGAGCTAAAATAATTAATGAAAATCATATCTCAACATTCCAAGAAAACATCCACATTCCATTTCAACAATAAATAAGAAAAACTCGCCTCAGGTGCGATTCACCGTACATAGTACTTGGTCCGTTTTGATGTGCACTGTGTTAATGCAAATATTGAAATGTTTAGATATGGATCGGTATAAATAAATATTTCTCAAGACTGGTCCTCTGACGACTACCGTTCGAGTGTGAATAAAACTTATCAGTCATGACAATTATGGAAGTGGTGACAAAAAAATTCGTATGTCTGTTTACTGTTTACTTCGTTCAATGTCCTGTCCTCATGACCTAATATTTGTGTATTATTGAAGTTAAAATTGTGACCTAGATCATGGTGATGTTCAGATAATGCTGTTCTTCCAGACATTTCTAAATTTCTAAGATCATTTTTATGTTGTTTCACAATAACTGTCGTGTTTGTCCAATGTATACTTTTTCACAGTTTCCGCATTCAATTTTGTACACTACACTTGACTGTAACTCTTTAAGTAACTTGTTTTTTACATTCGGGAAAATTCTTTTCGAATTATTTTCATTGTACAAAGTTATTGATAATTGTTCATTTCTTAATACCTTATTGAGTCTTTCCGATAGCCCTTTGTACGTTAATTTAAAATACTTTACATTCTCTTCAGTGGAAAGAGTGTTAGTATTTCGGACGATTTTGTCAAATTCTGTTGATTAGTGCTTTGGGATATTGATTTTGAAGCACATGGTTCTCAATTTTTTGAGGTTTTCTTCGTGGAACTTATCATCACTAAGAGTGAGGACTCGTTCGTTTAATTCCTTTAATGATAGCTGTTTTTGGGAAAGAGAATGATGTGATAAAAACTTGAGAATCTACCTGAATTATTGGGTTTCATGCACCAATTGCTGGCTAAGCTCCCATTTTCATTTCTACTTATAAAAGTGTCCAAAAAGGGGATGCTAACTTATAATTGTTGAATGACATTTTTAATTCTGTTCAAAATTACGTTGAGTAGTCTATATATGAAGCTATTGTAGGCTGCTATTTTATTTTGAAATGGATGGTCTGAAGTATTGTGAATTGTCAAGTCAGTATAGGTGGGTTTACGAAATATTGAAAATCAATTATGAATTTAATATTTGGATGAATAGTATTTATAAATTCTAGGAATCTATTCAATTGTCTATTAGTTCCAATCTTCCAATGAAATATGCTATGACGTTGTCAACGTATCTATACCAAAATATGAACCTCTTCTTCATAAAGAGGTGTTTATGAATTTTGGTTTCCAAATAATCCATAAGTACACATAGTTTTTAGACAAATATATATTGTTATCAAATTGAAAATATTTCAGTTTTAAACAAATCACCAATAAATTGATTACTTCAAATTGTGTTTTAATAATATTAGCTGCAATATACGAGGACAAGGTGAAAAGTCCCTGAAAAATGAAGAAAGAAATGATTTACTTGGTCAAAACATAATCTCCTTGTAACCCGATACATTTCGTCCAACTTTTTTCTAATTTTTCGATCCCTTCCAAATAATACGGTTTCGGCAATTCTTCAAAATAGGCGTTTGTTTCAGCGAAGGCCTCATCGTTGGAACCAAATCTCTTTCTGTCGAGCCATTTCTTAAAGTTTGGAAATAGATAAAAATCCCAGGGGGCATCTGGAGAATATGGTGGATGACGAACCAATTCGTGGCGTAATTTATTCAATTTTGCCATTGCGACTGCGGACCTGTGCGCCGGTGCGTTGTCCTGGTGGAAGGGCGCTTTTTTCTTTGCCAAATGCGGGCTTTCGTTTCAAATCGGCGTTGAATCGATCCAACAGCTCTGCATAATATACGTCGGTGATCAGTTTGCCCTTTTCAAGGTAATCGATATGGGCGAAACCGTGTGCATCCCAAAAACTGTCGCCATGAGTTTGTTGGCCGATAAACCCACTTTGGTCTTTTTCGGCTTCGATTCACAAGGACTGTTCTTTGTCCTTTGGTGTGTTGTGATGGATCCATGTTTCGTCCACGGTTACGAAACGGCAAAAAAAGTCTATTATCGCGCCAAACTCCCCTTTGTCACATGGTAGCGCTAGTCGTCAATAGAGAGCAAATGCGGCACCCATCTGGCAACTTTCTCATAATCAAAAATTTAAGCAAAATGTTCCGTACCCGTTCGGTTGGGATGTCCATAGCCTCAGCAATGCCCTTTAACTCGCTGATCGTCCAATATCATACCATGGATTTTTTCGACGATTTCTGCCGTTGTAACCTCAATTGAACGACCAGAACATTCGGCGTCCTTTGTGGTCATACTACTACAACGAAAATCAATAAACCACTTGTGAATCGTTCCAATCGATGGTGAGAAGTCCCCATAATGTTTAACGAGCGATCCTTTGGTTTGGTAATCTTTATTCCACGCAAGAAATAATAATATAATAAGATTCTTGACCCAGTATGAATTATATAAAAAATTCTCGGGAATTAGGTTGAAAAATCTAACTGACACAAAAATTCCGAATGAGGTACAGCACACGTTAAGCTTAGGTCCGAAGTTTGCATTGCCTAATAATAATAAAAAACTGCCTATTGACAATATTATTGCAAATTTAGAATGCGGAATCAGGAATAAAAATTTAGAAGAAAAAAATGAAATTAGAAACAAAGTTTGTAACATCTTGACAAACAAAAAGAACAAACAGAAAGCAGAAATTGGTATTGCAAAGAATCGTTTTAACTATCATACAAAAATAACAAAAGAGTTCTTAGATGCTAACCCTCAAATTTTAGTTTTGAACGCGGATAAATGTAATAAAACCGTCATAATGCATAAAAATGACTATGAAAACAAAATGGGAAACCTTTTAAATGATGAAACAACTTATAAAAAATTAAAATCTGATCCTACTTCATCAGTACAAAATAACATGAATAAATTGATAAATAAATGGCATAAAAATAAGATAATCCCTATTGAATTAAAAAATAAATTAATTTGCCATAATGGGCTTGCACCTTATATCTATGGGCTTCCTAAATTACATAAAAATGATATACCCCTAAGACCCATTATAAGTAATATTGGAGCGCCTACTTACAATTTATCAAAATTTCTATCAAAAAAATCTATCAATAATATAATAGGAAAAAATGAATTTTATGTGAAAGACTCATGGCATTTTAATGAATTTATAAAAAATCAATCCGTACCAGTAAACCATCAACTAATTTCCTTGGATGTTATTTCTTTATTTACAAATATACCTGTCGTTTTGGCATTAAATTGCATCAAAAAACGTTGGCCAGAGATTAAAAACCACACACCTCTTGATCAATCGGATTTTATAAATGCGGTAAAGTTTTGTTTAGAATGCACTTATTTTCAGTACGGTGAGCAATATTTTGGACAAATTTTCGGCACAGCAATGGGATCTCCTATTTCAGCTACCATTGCTAACCTCGTTATGGAATGCCTAGAGGAATCTGTTATAAATTCATTAGATTTTCAGCCTGTATTCTTTAAACGGTATGTAGATGATTGCCTTATGTGTGTTCCCAACTATAAAATTCAATATGTGATTAATAAATTTAACAATTTCCATTGTAAACTTCAATTCACTTGTGAAATAGAAATAAACAATAACATTAATTTTCTAGATATGACCATTAGGCATGATGCAGATGGAAAAATAAAAACTTCTTGGTTTACTAAAGAAGTCTGGTCTCAACGTTATCTTCATTTCAATTCCGTTGCACCAGCTTGTTATAAAAAAAGTGTCATAAACAGCCTCACAGACCGCGCGGTAAAATTATCCCACGCAGAGGACCGTCCCAAAAATTTAAAAATTGTTCATAATGCATTGGAAATGAATGGCTACCCTAAAACTTTCTACAATCCTATCATTAAAGAGAGAATAAACAAAATCTATAATGGTTCTTCTTATAAAAATAACATAACAGGTAATACAGACAATTATATAACTTTACCATACATTCCGGAGACCTCAGAAAAAATTAAGAAATGTTTGAAAAAGTACGATATAAATGTTGCGCATAAACCTATTAACTGTGTTGGGAAATATTTCTCAAATCTAAAACCTGTAATACCTAAAGATAAACAAACCCACACAGTATATAAATTGAATTGTTTAGATTGTGATGGAACTTATACTGGAATCTCTAAACAATATTTACAAAAAAGAATGTACGGCCATAAGTATAGCATAAGAAATAATAACTTAGAAAATTCCACCGCCCTTGCTAAGCACTGTTTTGATTATAACCATCAATTTGATTACAAAAATGTTAATATTTTAACTAAAGAAACCAATTATTATAAAAGATCTATCCTGGAGATGATTCGCATAAAAAGGGATTCAAATTCTGTAAATCATAGGAATGATATTCAAGGATTGAGTCAGATTTATACTAACTTGATTAACTAAAACTCTTGCAAATTCCTACATACGTTCTTTATAATGTTAAAAGTATATTTTAGGAAGAACGCTTAAAGTAAACTAAATTCCAATGCAGGTCTAAAACCTTTTCAAGTACGTCATAAATCTACATCTGGGTCGTGTTATTACAAACAAATAGCTTAGAACTTCAGTTGCTTTGAGACCATAGCAATATGCGTTTGTACATTATGAGAATATTACTTAACAGTGGTTTCTTGTTACAAAAAAATCTATACTTTAATATTAACGATACAATTTTCGATTATTCGTGGTTCTGTTCGTTTCGACGGCGTGAGCTTTTTGATTGAAGATTGTGCGATATGGACGCTTGTGCTAATTAGTTTTAGTTAACCCCTTTTTAACAAAATAAGTCTTCTGATGATGGTCGTGAGACCGAAACGTACGTAAAGACGAACATTTATAACAGAGTGTTAATGTGACCTAATTCCCGAGAATTTTTTATATAGCAAGAAATAATGTTTAATCAAGACGCGAAATTCACTTTTTTCCATGTTTACAAAAATCTTTAAAGTTGCTTGCTTTCGATGGATGTCAAAACAAAACTGAATGACATAACGACCCGAATTTTAATGCATTCTAGTTAAAGATCGTACATCACGAATACCACATGAGATTTTCGATTGTGGCGCCATCTGTTTTATTTTTCAGGGAATTTTGCTCTCGTCTTTGCTATCGTTGTTATGTGAACTAGATAGTGCAAACTCAGTTTCTAAGCCCAAAACCTCTAAATCTGTAAAATTAATTCGCGATCGTAATTTATGTTCAAGCCTTTTGTGAATGAGATTACTTTCCAGTTAGTGGCTTCTGTGAGTCGGAAAAATATGAAAATATTTCAGAGCCTAACGAGACTCTGTCCCGTCCCCCCCGTTTTCAAGGATGCTGAACACGATGGCGGTGGTTTCAACTCTTTCTGAGTTGACCGTCACCCCCAAACGGCCAAAAACAACCCCCAAAAAGGGTGAAACGCGGATATACCGACATATTCCGAGAAAAACCGCGTCACCTCCCGTTTTCATGGATGCTGAACACGATGCCGGTACTTTGGAATTTCTCCGAGTCAACCCCACCCCTTAAATGGTCAAAAACAACCCCCGAAAGGGGTGAAACTCGGATATACCGACATATTTTGAGAAGAACCGCGTAACCTCCCGTTTTCGAGGATGCTGAACACGATGCCGGTACTTTGGAATTTCTCCGAGTCAACCCCACCCCTTAAACGGCAAAGAAACAACCCCCGAAAGGGGTGGAACTCGGATATACCGACATATTCCGAGAAAAACTGCGTCACCTCCCGTTTTCGAGTGTGCTGAACACGATGGTGATTCTGGATCTTCTCCCCGAAGCAAACTAACCGCTGAAACGGACAACAACTACCCTTTGATACCCTGAATTTATGAAGTGGATAAGAAAAATCGGATAAGAGAAAATGTATAACAAATCATTGAATACACACCGGATGATGTTTCCACATTTGTTGCCTGACTGTTCACCCTGAAAAATAGGCGTATACATCGTGTCTGGCTAGGTTATTTTGTGGTTTTTGGGTGAGAACATCTCCTGTATGGAATCAGTGGTACAATTTTACACATTTTATTTTATTAAATCATAAACATTTTTATTTCACGCGTACAATTACTTATTAACTATATATACAAATATAAAACTGTTTCATTGACGCATATAACTACATATCCACTATATATCCATATGAAACATTTTTTTCACCCCTTTCGGGGGTTGTTTTTTGCCGTTTAAAGGGTGGGGTTGACTCGGATAAAATCCAAGGTACCGGCATCGTGTTCAGCATCCTCGAAAACGGGAGGTGACACGGTTCTTCTCAAAATATGTCGGTATATCCAAGTTTCACTCCTTTCGAGGGTTGTTTTTGGCAATTTAAGGGGTGGGGTTGACTCGGAGAAATTCCAAAGTACCGGCAACGTGTTCAACATCCTCGAAAACGGGAGGTGATGCGGTTTTTCTCGGAATATGTCGGTATATCCGCGTTTCACCCTTTTTGGGGGTTGTTTTTGGCCGTTTGGGGGTGACGGTCAACTCAGAAAGAGTTTAAACCACCGCCATCATATTCAGCATCCTCGAAAACGGGGGGGGCGGGGGGTACATCCTCGAAAACGGGAGGTGACACGGTTCTTCTCAAAATATGTTGGTATATCCAAGTTTCACTCCTTTCGAGGGTTGTTTTTGGCAATTTAAGGGGTGGGGTTGACTCGGAGAAATTCCAAAGTACCGGCAACGTGTTCAGCATCCTCGAAAACGGGAGGTGATGCGGTTTTTCTCGGAATATGTCGGTATATCCGCGTTTCACCCTTTTTGGGGGTTGTTTTTGGCCGTTTGGGGGTGACGGTCAACTCAGAAAGAGTTTAAACCACCGCCATCATGTTCAGCATCCTCGAAACGGGGGGGGGGGGGGGACAGAGTCTCGTAAGGCTCTGAAATATTTGCTTTTTTCGGCCTTTTTTCCGACTCACAGAAGCTAGGATGAAATAGGTGGTCCGAAAATTGGGAAAGTTGATTACTATTCTGAATTTACATGATTTCAAAGCAATTAATGAATTTAATTTTCTTTTTTGTCTAATGAATTTCTTATGTATTATTTCGTTAACATCTATTCTCATATTGGTATCTAAATTTCGAAACTCGAGTGGGTGTAATCTACAAGCTAATTATGTATGTATTACCTTGAGATACACATTGGCATCGTCCCTTTTGCTGTATTGGATTTTACGGTCTGTTCTTATCCACGCTTCCTGACCTTGGCGGATTGGAGTATGTACTTGAAATTTGTGTTTTGAGGGAAATACTGCACTACACTTTTTAGCAAACACATATTGAAAAACCAGATATTTCAAGTAGCTAGTCTGCTTCGGATGAGTAATTTGATATAGCAAAGGGCTTTAAAATTAGTGAAAATAAACTTTTAAAACTTATTTTATTCAAGTTTAGAATTGATTTTCATCACGTAATGGCTGATTCTATTCAATTCAAGATATAAAAAGGTCCTAAGCGGTTAAATGAAAGCAAAATAACTCTTTATTGATTTAGCACACAAATATATCATTATGATCTTTCATATCATGAGCTATCTGAAACAATATATAACGTGAGAACTTAAAAGATAAATTAGAAAAATCTGGAGTGTACAGGCTGTGTGATCACTGAATCTAATTGGATGTCCTTATATGGAAAACTGTTGAAAGACACGCTAGAAAAAAAGAACACGCATTTCCGAGCGCTTTTTTGAAACGAATTCACGGATGTCTTTGATTTTTTGAAACCTCATTTGTTTCGACGTGACGATTTCTTAATTTTTGCCCATATCAACTGTCTCGTATTTTTTTTCCGTTACGTTTATGAATTGTGACAAACATTATTGTAATGGCAATCCTAGTTGGCTATGACACCATTGAAAAGGCCGATTCTTCCTCATTTTAACGATATACAATATGTTAGGTCTAATATCATTATTTTTTTCATATTATTTAAAACAAACATATTTTTATTAATAAAAGTTGTAATTTTACTAATCTATAAAATATCAATGGTTAGATATATGTTGTTTATATGTAATACCTATGCAATGTGTAAAAAAAATCACCACTAGTAAATAATCTCCCACTTGAACCTTTTCCTATTCCCATCCCTTAATTTGTATCACATCCTCTTTTGAATTGTAATATTTAAGGAATTAGTTCTTTATGTAGTTTTAGTTAGAGTAGATTTGTATGGGGCTTATGGGCTAGAGCCTCATCACCGCGACCTTTGCAGATCTATTATGTATGCCCTCTTGTTATGTTAGAGTTCCCTGTCTAGACCCGTCTTTGTTACTAGACTCCATAGACCAGACCTCAGGTCCTCCATATAATGGGAGGGTTGTCGATTTTCCTTTCCTGTCGTTGATAATCTTATCCTTATTAGGTCATCACAGTAGCACAGTATGTGTACTGAGGTTCCCTCGTCTTCTTGGCAAAACCTGCATAGGGTTGTATGTTGTTCATGTGTTTGTTGAGTCAATAGTGCCCTGTCAGTAGCCCAACCATGATTCTAGTTGATCTTCTATATTCTGGCTCAGAAGGTACATGAATTTTGGCGATGGTTTTTTAATGAACTATTTGGCCTGTCTCATTCTCGGCGCCTTGTTCCACCATTTTCGAAATTGATTTTTCAACCAAGTACTGTTATATGATTTGCACAGCTCTTTCGCTATACCACAAAAGGGTTCTGGACCAATTAGAGCTCTACGTGCTACTTTTCGGGCGAGTGAATCAGCCTCTTCGTTGCCGTTGTAGCATCTGTGTGGCCTGGTATCCAGCCTAAAGACAGTCTGTTTTGACTGTTTCTAAGCAGTTCCAGACAAGTTTGGATTGACCTGTAAGGAACGGAATGCTTTTATAGCCGCTTGGATATATAAAGCGATGGTTCTTCCCTGACTTTTGACTTGGCTATATATATTCCTAATTCTACACCTTCTTCTGCATAAGTTGAGGGCTATCGTGCTCTTTTGGATTGTTTCCTGTAGGTGTTGATTCCATGTCAGCTTGTGATCAAAAATAACTCCCAAGTATTTTGTCTCTTGTGCAATTGGAATTTCTACCACATCCAGAACTGGTGACTTTAGTCCTCTCAGTACTTTCTTTCTGGTAGAGACAACTACAGTGGTATTACGAGGATTTAGGTAAGTTCCTCCTCTTGGCACCACTTGTTTATTATGTTTAGAGCCGTTTGTGTGAGCTCCGATACTGTTCCTGAGAAATTTGCCTAACCCTAAGCAGTAAATGCCTTTGGATGCTAGCCTTAACAATAGTTCATCCACCAGGATAGCCCACAGAAGAGGTGATAACCCTGCTCCTTGCGGGCATCCCGTACCAGCTGTAGCTGTGACTGTGGTCACGATTGATGATATGATTACCCTTTTTTCCAGGCGTTTATCCACTGGCACAGGAGGGATGGAACCCCTTTTCTTTCTAGAGCCTTGGTAATTGACTTTGTTGATGCATTGTTGAAGGCACCCTCGATGTCGACAAACGTCGCCATGGCTATCTCTTTATCCTCGAGGGATTTTGTTAGTAGCCTGTTAAGATCATCCAGTGCGAAATCTGTTGATTTACCTGGCTGTTACGCGTATTGGCGTTCGTTGAGTGGGTTTGACGATAAAACCTCTTCTTTTATGAATCTGTCTATTAGTAGTAGTTTCAGTAGATCCTAGTAGTTGATAATATCACAGTGTGGTGAAACAAATATTTGTTACCATTATTTGTTACAAGTAAATGTTCTTTTCTCCAACTGTAGAAACCATAGAGATATAAACTAATAATAGTATTTTCCATGTTCAAAAATGGGATATCACAAAGTACCAGACAAATCAATTAAATTTCCGAAGACACTCCGGTGGATATTTCAAATTTCGAGAGCAATTTCAATTTTAATTCATGGACACTAACGGGATCTTGTTACTCTCATCAAGAATAATTTATTCGATGTTTACTACGGGATTCATTCGATCATTCATTATGACTTGAATAATGTGAATAAAACATAATTTCACACTTGAAACATTGACGATTGTTCCACCGCACAGTTAATATCTCATTCTGAATAAAATGTGGTCGAACAATGTCAACAAATTGTTTTCGAGTGTGAATATAAATTTCTTATTTACTTTTCATCATGAATAATATTCTTTCTACGATATCCCGTTATAATTATCGCATAGTATTGTCGCTAACTAGATTCTCTGAATGTATTAGCTTAATATAAACAATCAATCAATTGCCAGCTATTCGCAAACGGAATTATAGTGACAATTTATGATAATATTGGAATCTTGTTTAAAAAATTAATAAACAGTTGACATATGTGCACTCTGTGGGTAACGGTTCAACAGTTATTATAACAACGGTTGTCTCCTTGGATATTTCACAATACAATTCCAATGTTGTGATCTTGGTTTTGATAACAAAGAACATCAAAGCATTATATTTCCGTACAGCGCGCCATAGATGTTCAGTCAAATTAGACAAAAAATCACTTGATTTCAGAAATGATCGGGATAGCAGCCAAACCTATTTCGTTTGGTCGGGGGGTGTATGCAGGAACATTTTTGCACAATATGCCCCTTTTTTTGTGGGGCTGTTTGCCAAAAATGCAATCGTTTACATTTTTTGGTCGATTTTCGCTCGTTTTAGAAGTGTGGTTTGGTTAGTTTACGCCTGAGATGAAAATGACCTATGTAAAAGTTGTTGGTATTGTTGGTGATTTTATGAGCTACAAAACCCTGCCAAGAAAAAATTTTGAGCCATTAATAATTTTCCGCTATTGATGGAAAATTGTAAACAGAAATGTAAACAAAATCATAAAGGTCCAGATATCTCGTGCGATATGAAAGTTAGCGAAAAATTATTCATGACCAAAAATTTTCAGCTGATTTTTTCCTAAAGTTAGCATTATTTAATATCTGGACTTCCGTTTACAATTTTCCGTCAATAGCGGAAAATTATTAATGGCTCTTGGTAGGGTTTTGTAGCTCATAAAATTACCAACAACTTTTACATATTTCATTTTCATCTCAGACGTAAACTAACCAAACTACACCAAAAACAGCAAAAATCGGTCAAAAAATGTGAACAATTGCATTATTGGCAAACAGCCGCACAAAAAAGGGGCATATTGTGCAAACATGTTCCTACATTAGATAGAGGAGTAAAGCCTGTGTTTAAGGTATATAAGCGGTGCGTGACATGTTCAAATTTCTTAGCGGTACCTACTCCTTCGTATTTTTACCCTCCCCTTACACTCTCCTCCAACCGCTTACATTGATGACGGCGTACCGCGAGAACGTTACCTTGAGCGAGAAGAGTGGGGACCGCTAATAGAGAAAATTTCATTCGAACAATGCGTGGCATTACGGCCCGCTTTACTCCTCTATTTACTATATGATCTCTATGCTGCTAACCCCAACTTTTCTGTCACCAATGTCTAATTTGTCTGGACTAAGGAGTATCGTATAAAATTAATTCATTCGGTATTTAAGGACGAACGCAAAACCCCAAAACAGGCCTGAAGTTATTTTTATTTGGCATATTTGAATCGACTACTATACGAGAGTCTCTTGACCTCATCAACTTTGAGTTCAAGTTACAACCCATATTTTTACTTCCCTCAATCAATCAATCAAGTATGGCTTCAAAAGATCGAGGTGTTGTAGCCTGAGAGAAGCCAGTGCTAGGATGTGAGAGGCAGTTTCGTCTGCCTCTCCACATCTATTACAATCTACCACGGCAGTTTAATATCAGGTTTCCAGGGCACAGGTCCGTATTCGACAGACCTCAGCCTGGAAAACGGTGCGTGAGCACCTAGGGGAACTGAAATCTCCCTTCTGGGTGTACACGAGTAGACTCCGACTCCGCTTACTTCCCTCACTATACAAGCCCACAAAAAATATCCGCTTTGAGTCTTTCTGAATCCATCTCGACTGTTTCTGAGATGATCTATGTGTATCTTCGTTTTCAACATTTTTTGCAAGGCTCAATGACCTCCCTGATAGCATTAGAAAATAATGCTTATGGACCAAGAATCAACGACAAAAATGTCACACCATTTGCATAAAGTTTTAATCTCGGTCATAATACAAGAAATCTTATTGAACTCGAGTGCATATCCAAGGAAAATCGAGTCTGCCTACCGATTCACTTGACCAAGAGGTGTATAAATGAACCTAAAAGTGTTATGAACTGTAATCAACCATCTTTCCTCACTTTCGTTAGCAAAATAAATGTTTCCGACTTCGACAAATTTATAAATCCGGGATTTACAAAATCGATTGCGAGTCATGTTAAAAATGTAAAAATGATAAAATTCAGTACGTGATTAATAAATATAACAATTTTCACTGTATACTTAAATTTAATTAAACTGTGATTTACTTGTGAAATATAAGTGAACAAAAACATAAATTTCCTAGATATCATCATTAGGCATGATGCAGATGGAAAAATAAAAACTTCGTGGTTTACTAAAGAAATTTGGTCTCAGCGATATCTTCACTTCCATTCAGTTGCACCAACAAGTTATAAAAAAAGTGTTATAAACAGTCTTACAGATCGCGGAAAAATGTAAACATTCTTCGTAATACACTGGAAATGAATGGCTACCCAAAAACATTTTTCAATCCCATCACTAAAGACAGAATAAACAAAATCTACAATGGAACGTCATATGAAAATAACATAAACGGTAATACAGATAATTTTATAACATTACCATACATTCCGGAGACCTCAGAGAAAATTAAGAAATATTCACAAAAGTATTATATAAATGTTGCGTAAACCTACTAATTGTGTTGGGAAATATTTTTCAATTCTAAAACCTTTAATACCTAAAGATAAACAAACCCACAGTATACAAATTAAATTGTTTAGATTGCGATGGGACAGGAATCTCTAAACAATATTTACTAATAAGATTCTTGACCCAGTATGAATTATATATAAAAATTCTCGGGAAATAGGTCACATTAACACTTTGTTTTAAATATTCGTCTTTACGTACGTTTCGGTCTCACGACCATCATCAGAAGACTCACTATGTCTAGTTTTTAGTTTTAATAAACCCCTTTTTAGACATAGTGAGTCTTCTGATGATGGTCGTGAGACCGAAACGTACGTAAAGACGAATATTTAAAACAAAGTGTTAATGTGACCTATTTCAAGAGAATTTTTATATATAACAATATTTACAAAAAAGAATGTATGGCCATAAGTATAGCACAAGAAACAAGAACTTAAAAATTCCACCGCCCTTGCTTAAACAGTGTTTTGATTATAACCATCAATTCGATTACAAAAATGTTAATATTTTAACTAAGGAAACCAATTACTATAAAAGATCTATTCTGGAGATGATTCACATAAAACGTGACTCCAAGTGTGTACATCATAGGACAGACAATCAATCGTTAAGTCAGATTTATACTAATTTAATTAATTAAAGCCTTGCAAATTCCTACGTACGTCTTTATAATGTTAAACGTTTATTTTAGGTACAATGCTCAAATAGCAATATTTCTAATGAGGTCTGACAACCCTTTTCTATTTCTTAATAAATCTTAATATCTGGTTCGAGACTGGATGGATACTTGAGCGTTATATTTTTTGGTTTCAGTAGTATACAAACTTTGTTTGACATGACGTCGTATATTATGAGAAAATTGCTAAGCAGTGGATTTTTGATACATATTTATATACCTAAAACATTAACGTGTTACAATTTCGATTGCTCGTGTTTTTGTTCGTTTCGGCGACATGGGCATTTTAATTAAAATTTGTGTGATAAGGAAGCTTTGTGCTGATACAATTAGTTTCAAGAAATGCCGTTTTAGACATTGATACGTCTTCTGATGATTGTTGTGACACCGAAACGTACCTGAAGATGAGAATAATATATGTTAGTGTAACCTGTTCTAGAGAATGTATATATAATAAGTTAGGTGTTTTATAAACGGCCTAAAAATGTTAGTCAGCAGTGGCGTAGATAACGCCACCGCAACCCCAGCGGTGCGGGGGTGCACGTCTGTAGGGGCGCACGAGAACATATACTTTTTTTATGGGCGCAGAGTTTATATGCTGGGTGGAGCAGGAATTAGCTACGCTACTGTTACTGGTGTTATTATTTACATTCTGACTGACAGTCGGAATCTAAATAATTGAAATTTATTCAATTCTCCCAGTCATTTAGAAAAAGACTAGGCGTTGCGGGGGCACACGTCTGTAGGGGCGCACGAGAACATATACTTTTTTTTAGGGGCGCAAAAAGTTTATATGCGGGGGTGGAGCAGGAATTAGCTACGCTACTGTTACTTGTGTTGTTATTTACATTCTGACTGACAGTCAAAATGTAAACAATTGAAATTTATTCACATCTCCCAGTCATTTAGAAAAATACTAGGCGTTTTATAATAACTAACTTTGAGATATAAAATGGGAATACAGGGCAATCTATCGAATTTATTGTAACTGGACCATCGTTTTGATAGCGACGCAGATATCTTCGGAATCAATGTATATATGAAAGTGTTTGGCGCACCGGGATATCAAAAATTATCTTGGTCAAGGGTGGTTGTGGAATCTAAAACGTGTGTCTTACTTTACGTTTGAAATAATTATGTCATAATTAATTTGAAGTTTCTAAAAGTGCGAAATTTCGCAATTTTATACGAATATTGTAACAATCAGAAGTCTTTAGCACTTTGGACTCCGGGCCTATCGAAATTAGAAGGTTCGAATTATCTAAAAACATAATTGCATGGACGCCAGACGTCCTATGTAATTAGCTACGAACGAAATCATTTTGACATATGCCTCGAGGAGCTCGCTGCGCGTAAGTTAGAGTTTATACATTTTACCTCGGTCTTGTTAATTTGGGGCCGTTTCTTGCCCTGTGCGACCGGCGCCAGTTGTAATAAAGTGTTTTTGGCTATGGGCCGCTAGCTTTTACCTGCTTCGCGTATATTTTAGTCGCGAGAAAATTCCCTTTGGTAGGTCGCACGTTAAACGCGCGTAGCTGAGATCTGAGAATAGCTCAAACTGTTTTAATTAAATTTTCCTATTTAATGGACATTTATCGAAAAAAGAAGGGCCGTCGGGCACGATCCGATACTAAATCTAACTACATGGAGCGAAAACGGCACGCGAAAAGTCGTCGTAAAGCCGTATTAGGTACAACCAGTTTGCACTTTTTTAACTCGCGTGCTACGTGCTTCTCACGTGAACGTCATTCGATTTACGGAAAATTAGCTATTTCAAAATAGTTTTTGACCCGGATTGTGGCTATCACGACCTCTGAAAATGTTTAAAGTTCACATAATTATTTCATAATTTGTAGTTCATTATTGTTTTACAACTGAAATAAATAGATATGAAATTTGTAGGTTATTGATGATGTCAGTGTGACAGTGACATAATTATTTCAAACGTAAAGTAAGACACACGTTTTAGATTCCACAACCACCCTTGACCAAGATAAATTTTGATATCCCGGTAGTTTGTGGAGAACTAAACAATAGATTCCGTGGCTTGTATCGCGTTTGTGCAATATTCGATTTTTTAAATCGAAAAACACTAGCTACACTGTCACAAGATCAACTGTTAAAATGCGCAGAAAATTTAGTAACTCATTACAAAGATGATATTTCAGAAGAATTTCCTGTTCAAATAATAAACTTAGTGTCAATTCTTAAAGATGAACTTTCTGAAATTAAAACCGTCAAAAAACCAGCAGAACTGTTATTAAATATATCAAATTAAAACCCATTAAAAATTTTATATGCACAACAAATCAGTACTTGTTATTTGTTATACCTATAAAAAATACCTATAAAAATATACGTTTTTAAAATTTATGGCGCTTAATTTTTTATTTCCAAGGGGCCTTCAATTGAATTTTGCGGGGGGGCCCAAAATTTGAAGTTCCGCCACTGCACCCGCGGGTGCAGAAATTAATATAAATACTGGAGCAGCTATCTTATAAATTGATCCTAGCAATGTAGCAATTATTACACTTATTGACCTATTCTACTTTGACATGACAATAAGGTACAACTGGGATTGGACATAATATAACAATGAATTGAAGACGCTTTTGAAATTAAAAATTGAGGTTTTGATTTGAAAAAATAGGGAATTTTACCAGCAATTATGACCATAAACAATTTTAGTAAATTTCTTGCAATTGAAATGCTGTCAGATTGAATAATATAATTAAAACACACGGATTTACACTTTAATGACAAAGTAGGTATTAACAATTGACAATTGTTTTATCACACAGTGACACCCTCAGAATGAGTTGTTAACTAGATAAAATTACTTAATAGATTTGTGGTAGAACAATTATCAAAAAATGGTGATTAGAGTACAAATTTGTGTTTCACTCAATTTGAATCAAATTACACCTACAAACTTTGAAATTTTTTCATCTCTTTTCTTTTCAACAGGACTGCTAATAAATGCCTTGTGATCTCTATTCCAATTTTTTTTAAATACATGTTTGTTCATTAACTACTATTATAAATCAATTAAATGTCATGAGATAACAAATGTGATATAAATCAGTACTTATTAATTGTGGTTGTTTATTTCTGAAAATATTATCTACTAGATTAAAAATTGATCCAGCAGCTTCTCCAGATTAGAATGAAAACTTTAAGAAATGCTTCTTGAAATACTTATAATATAAAAATATTCCATCTTGGAAATTTCATAATTATATTTTGATATTCATGTTCCATGCTCTCTAAGTTGTTCAAACTTCTATCTTGAGATTTTATTAACTTTTAATAGGTTCAGATGGAATAAATATCGCCAGAATATACAAAATATTTTACACACATAGAGCATCGAAACTTTGACTGCAAATAATTTTTATATATTTTTTTAAATTTAGTACTCACCTCATATACAGTCTTAATATTCTTCACAATACAATGAAATATTTTTATCCTTGTAGCAGTAATAGTGAGTCCTTGGAGACTAGTTGCTGTGGGTACAGGTTGTGATGGTTCCGGATCAATTTGTAACAGCACATCATTGAAAGGACCACCATCAAAAAAAGTTTCATACACTTGTAAAGTTTCTGGTTTTTTCACACAAGTTCCAAGCTAGAAGTAACAATGACACTTTATAGACAAATGAATTTTTTCGAACCATTGGCTAACATACCCATGTAACAAGAGGACCTCCCAAAAATTCCTCGATATCCGAAGGAGCTGCAGCCATTATTGTTACATATTTGGAAGTATCATAATTTCACAACTGACTTCTCATTTACATTAAGACGAACAATTACACGTAGAATATTCATTTCTTGAAAATTACACTTCACACACTTTGTCAATTTAATTCATTAAACTGCGCTTATTGTTGTAATCTTCGGTATTTTGGAATCATCATCAGAGTAATCTAGTTCTCCTACATCATAAAACACATGGCACGTCATGTTCTTCTTAATTTTTCTCACGCTTATTTAAAAGTGAGTCAAATAGGCCATGGTGAAAACAAAGGTTTTTTTAACACAAAACACTAAATTAAATAGATGCAAATAAGACATATGACCACTGGGTTAACTAATTATCTCTACTATCAAGTAATATAAACGACCGACTCGACTATCAGTTACAAAAAAATATATTTTGTTTAATATTCTCCTCTCTAAACAAATATTTACGACAGGTAAAGGTAATTAGAAGTGGGGACGAAATATGCTATCAATGCCATCGAAAAAGAAAAATAGAAATTACAATTCCAAACGCAAACCCAACCCGAAAGTGGCGGTCCGGTGTATTTATATATCACTATGCGCTTTTTAAATACTCTGTGACGGAACTTTGATCGTAAGCTATAGTCAAAGGATAGTATTTACATGTTCAAAAGTTTCAACCAAAGAGATTTTGAATGGATACTAATCACGAGCCAAAAATAGAAGGGTTCAATACACGGTATAATAATTTGTGAGTTATTCTGCAATTCATTGATCCCTTTATGAACGTTATGACAATCTACTGTTATCATTTTCTTTACATATGTTGTCGTATTAAATCCAAAAAGGTAGTATATAAATGGAGGTAAGAAGTGTTATACCGAAACAGTTGAAATCATGATTGAACTTAACCTTACCTTATCTATGATGGAACTGGAGATCCACCTCTACTTTGGTTTCTCTATACGTTTTCCCTAGTGACATGCTTTGCGTTGACCACGGTCGTATACACAGATCTGGAATCTTGAGGCTGTTTCCTATGTGAGAAGTGAGTCCACTAAGCGTCAACTGTCGCGTAGTACGTCACGGGTGGCGCATGAGTCGAGGGATATTCTCTGGCTTTAACTCGAGGCTGTTTCCTATGTGAGAAGTGAGTCCGCTAAGCGTCAACTGTCGCATAGTATGTCACAGGTGGCGCATGAGTCGAGGGATGTTCTCTGGCAATCTTTGTATTGTGGAGCTTGAAATTTGAACGATATGGCGCCTAATCCTGACAACATATATCGATCCATGCGCCAGCTGGTGGCTGAGCGAGGAACTACGAGTTTAGCGACACATAAAGGTGCTTTGAATATAATAACCAAAGAGTTCTATAACTAGAGTGGACAAGTAAGGCATTTATTCATACGAATCGAGTGCGTCTGGGCATTTATTCATACGAATCGAGTGCGTCTGTCCTTGCTCACGTAACCCCCACGCGCTCGTACTATAGAGCGCGTAACGCCACGTCGTATAATACACGAGACGCGCCCGCGCGGTAAGAAATAGTGCGACAGAGAACGCATACCTACTCGCGTATGAATATAATACATTGGTAGGATCCACTTGTCCACTCTAGTTATAGAACTCGTTGATAATAACACCACATTTCCTAGTGAAGACAACATATGGATATCCTTTACTGTCTTTACCATTGAGTCTCAATGGTCTTTACTGATTTATTGATCGGGAGTCTCTGACGATGTGCGTTTTGTTTAAATGAAACCTGGAGACTGTGGCCCATCGAGTAATTCATTGAAAGGCAAGGCTTAAAGTTAAAGGGAATATTCTCGATTGGAAAATGTATACCAATTGATTATGCCGTTCATATATTCTATAGAAATTTGCATTGTTTATCAATTGAATTATTGAACAGTCTTATTACCCAAGAATAGTCGCAAGAACATACTTTCAAAGCTACAAGTCACATTAACAACACAGATAAGCAAACAAGTTTGATTAAAACTAACAACGATAATTACAAATGATCAACCCAAACAACTCAGCCCCGTTCGAATCAAATGATCGGGCTACACGGAACTACACAGCAGCTTAGCTTATACCTACTCTGTGGACAGGCCCTACGTAAATAAACAAAACATGTTGGATTCTAAGCAAGGATGGAAAAGCCCTTTCATTGCTCTGGGGCTTTTCCTCAAACATTTACACGTAGAATAATTATTACTGGATTTATAAAAATATGAAGGTATTCTGTAGAACAAGTCATTGTTTTCTATGGCTCTATCCCATAGAAGACGACGAATGTAATCTCCAGCTTCTTCACAGAACACCAAACACCTACATATTGTTAAATCTAGATGAGAAATGATATAAATAACCAAAACAAAAATGAATCTAATGAATACTGGCAATAATACAAACATAATAGAAAAAACTAAATATGAATGTGCAGCACTCCCTAAAAGATGGAATAGGGAAGATGTGTTACACAAAACAGGTATATCTGTTGGAAAAGTGGATGTTATGTATTACAATAGAGGTGTTCGTAATGATGCTTCACTTGTTCCTCCAATTCGGCAAACGGCTTCAATTTTCAAACAACCAGTTACTGTTTTCAAAATCCAAGACAGTAAGGTAAAGTCAGATTTTAAAAATGGTAATCAAGAAAAACCAAAACAATTGATGTGGGAGAAACGATTGGAAGGATTACGAGCTTGTGATTTAGACGGTATAGAATTTGATGCCATGGAATTACCTAAAGGATTAAAACCTGTGGGTCCCAATGTCAAAGAAGAAACAATTATCCAAAGTGTTGCAACAGCCCTTCATGTTTCCACTCAACCTGTAACTGGACAAACAGGATTAAAAACATCATTGGAAAAAAATCCTGGAGTTTTTTTAGATCCTAAACAACCATTAGTACAAGCTGTCAATATTTCAGAAGATGATATTAAATCACAGGAGGATAAAGTTGCTGATGCAAGAAAACGGTTACAAGAAGCTTTAAAATGGTAAAAGAAACTATTTGGGATTCATTCTATGGAAATATGAATAACAAATTTCCAGTTTCTGTTCCACTTGTATTTTTTTGAGAAATAATTTCTTAATGTTCAAAACTTAAGATTTGACTGAAAGATGAACATGAAACGAATAAATTGTATATAATACAAAAACCCAAACCTAGTTTGCATGGAATTTCAAAAAATCAAGTGTCAATCATCGTAAAGTATTGTGAACAATTTATTTATTTCACATTCATCATAATAAATATAAATTCTCTGATTAAGATGGCACTGAAAATATAGTTCTACACTAGTTTCTGGAGCTGGCCAAGGTATGATTCTTGATTAGATAATTGGATTGATTAATTGAATGATAATGAATAATACATTGAATTTATAATAAACCTACATTTTTCTTATTTCATAAATTAGTAATCCTAAGCCATAACTTTACTGTAAAGTATGACTCTTGAATGTATGCAATCAATCAACCATAAGTTACAGTAATAACTCTTTTCGTAATTAGGGGGAGCGAGCCTAACGAACAAAGTCTTTCTTGAATGAGTCAGGTTAAATGGCAAATGCATGTTTACGTGTAGCGGCCAAATGTTAAACGCAATCCACTGTTTGACACATACTAGATATGTTGTTCGAAATTAACTGCATTGAAAAATCAATGTTGTAGCTTAAGGAGTTATTGAGCAGCGACGCTATTCGCTTTGATTGGCCCACTGTCTGGTGCGCCACACTATCTGGCTGATTGTATAGAAAAGAATCGAGCTCGCGCCAATATACAGACCGCAGTCTGCCCTCTTTATCGGCTTATGCGAAAGATGGACTGAGCGTAGCGAAAGAAGCCTTGACTCCTATCGTCTTAGAGGCACGTTGTTACTCTCTACATATTGGCCAAACTGTGACTTTGCTTGTGCTCTTAATCAGCTTATGCCGAAGACTGAGTCAGCATAGCGAATGAAGTATTGCCTTCTTTCGGCTCACCCACCACTCCGTCTTAACCCTTTGGGCTAATGCGCAATGTACTGATCAATCTAGTGTAATTTTCAAATTAATGCATCAAAATTTAATTCATTTGGAAATACATACAAATACAAAAATAAAAGATTATGGGCTTTTCTAATACACGAGGTTTTCATATTGAAGCCATTCTTGAGCTCTTCATAGATGGTTTATGCTTGGATAGGTATTGCATCAAAAAGTTCTTCGAACATTTTTGTTTTTCTGCCAGCAGAAATAGCCTAGACTTGCAAACTGTAAGTCAGCTTTCTTTCTCACAATATCGCAAATCATTTCCTTCCCAATACTATATATTTTAACCAGTTCTAGAACATGTTTGCTATTCCTGAATTTTGTGCTTGTAATAATTATTCATCCAGTTTACAACAGTACTTTTATTAACCTCAAGGATTATCTGTGTCTGCTCACTGACTGAAGTTCTACTCTTTTATATCTAAAAGTTTGGTCAACAGGAAATGAGAATATACCTTTACTCTCAAAATTATTGGTTCCATAACCAATATATGCTGTGAATACTTCATTACCCACCTAAGAAACTTGATGTACACATTCATAATCAAATTTAGTAGAACGAAATTAAGATTTTCACAAACAAAATCAAAAGTAATTACCACCTACTTTCTTTGGAGTAATAATCAGCATTAATGTGTTTCAAATCTCAATAATATTGGAAATATTATTTTCCCAATATACAATAATTAAAATACAGTGAAGAACATTGAAACTTTTGTGAATAAGTGAAATTCATATTTTCCCTTTCAGGTTTTCTAGATGCAAGTAAAAAATAATAGGTATTAAGTATGTTCGAAGTGGTATATACCAATTATTTTATCACCAAGTTTTGAATGCAATGAACAAAATTTTATTATCTCAAAATGAATTTAAATGTCCATGCTTTCATTAATTCAAATGAAGTAAATGCATAAATAATATGACACCCTCTATTGTAACTGGGAGCCAATTTTCAAATTTGCCTTAAGCTCTTAAATTATTATAGATTATTATTAGATGTTAAAAAGAATAAATGTTAAGAAGTCTTATTATCTCTGGACAGTTAGCACAGAGTAGGTTATGCAATTAGTTTGAATAACGGTCGTATATACAGGTCTGGGAACTCGAGGCTTTCCTATGTGAGAAGTGTCCGCTAAGCGTCAACTGTCGCGTAGTACCAAAAGAGTGGCGCATGAGTCGAGGAATGATCTCTGGCACGTATACGATCGTGTTCTCTTCTCTGGCAACTGTCATTGTTGACTTGTAGCACAAGGAATACCGGCGTTTTTAGAAAAAAATTTACAAAAGTGTAAAGCAAGAAACTTCTGTTTTTAAAGCGCCGAAAGATGCGGAAATGCGAAAAAACTGGATGCTTGTGATTTTGGAAAGAAATCGTTTTAACAAGGTCTTTTATGTGTGCGTCATGTATAACGAAAAAGGGGAAGTTATTTTTAAGATGAGTAATACATTTTGACAAGAGTAACAGTTCTATTCCTCTCTCAAATCAGAATAGTAAATATTGCGTTACGAGACAAATTATTTTACTTAATAATGTGATTGTTGCCATACTTCGATCCAAGCGCTAGCTGGAGGCTGAGCGAGGGACTACGAGTTTGGCGACATATAAGACTCATGTCAAACATAGAGTTCCCAGACCTATTTGTACGACTGTGGTTTGGATCACCATTGTACCATTCTCATACATACTATTTCTTCCATAATGATGGAAGTTTGTGCTAATATAATAAACAAGATTGAAGAAATAAGTTATGCAGAAAATATTTTGTATAAATTATTATTGTAGTATAACCTAGTATTCTAAGAAAAATATAATCAAGAGAATATATAGATATCACAGCTTAGTCAGAAAATTTCATCTTTTTATTGAAGCGTCGTGGTGAATCCACAGCTCGGTTCTTCTTAGACGGATGAATGCCATGCTTCACAAACCGTTTTGCAGCTGGTTGATCAATTCTAGGCCTTATTGTATGTCTTTCATGAGCCTTGAACAAGAATAAGAATCAATTTGGTGTACAAAACTTAATTACAAGATATACTTACCAATTTTGCCTTATTCATATACTCTTTGATTCTATTCAGTTGAGTTCTTACTTCACATTTATTGGGATCTTCGCCCTTGCTTCTCAAATAAAGCCAGAACAATGTATTCAATGTATAAGCTTGAAATAAATCAAAATCTACCTTCTCTTTAGTCGACAGTTTTTCATAATTACTGAAATTCAATGCTGTATCTAATATTTTGTCAATGCTTTCAATACTATCATGAAAATTGGTGATTTTTTCTTTAATAGCTTGATCCTCTTGTAAATCTCCAAAGTCCATTTTTGTGTAAATGTAAAGAAGTAAGAAGAATGGCGAAAAACTATTATGATAACCACATATTAGTCTGCGTACAAGAGGTAGGTTATGTAAGTTGTATCCATAGAACAAAATACTTTTATATTAATATTCCTACTAAAGGGTTTTCCAATAGGGATGGGTAGGCCATGTTATTTAGGCTGCATCTGTCAAATCTATTGTTTATTATTGAGTCACTCAAGACAAATCACCATGACAAGTTACAGTGTCGAGCAACGCGTTCAAATGATAAAACTTTCATTATCAAAATGGATGTTCTCTTGTGGCAACAGTGCGCGCGTTGCGCCCATTTTATGGTTTGCATGGTCGTCCTTCCCAGTCGACTATTCAACGTCTCCTGGCCAAATTTGAGTTGACTGGTTCACTGCACAATCAGCCAACATCTGTACGTAAAAGAAACGCAAGATCTGCCGAAAACATCGCAGCTGTCCATGAGTGTGCAGGAGAACCGGAGGCAGTCAATTCTGCGCCACGCACAAGAACTCGGCCTTTCGCAGACATCAACTTGGCGAATATCGCGTCGGGACTAAGGTCTACACCCGTACAAGATCCAACTGACCTAGGAGCTGGAGGTAAAGATCATAGACAACGCCGTGAGTTCGCTGAGTGGGCTCTGGAGCAGTTGGAAGCAAACTCCGATTTTAACAAAAAAATCATCTTCAGCGACGAGGCCCATTCTTGGATGAATGGGTACGTCAAAAGGCAAAATTGCCGGATTTGGGACGATGCCAATCTGCACGAGGTCCACCAAGTGGCAATGGATCCGCTGAAAGTCATTGTTTGGTGTGGATTGTGGTCCGGCTGCATTATTATCGGTCCGTACTTTTGCGAAAACGACGATGGCATTGCCATCACCGTCAACGGAGAGCGCTACCGATCTATGCTAACCGATTTCTTACGGCTCAAATTGGATGATATAATTGTGTACGATATATGGTTTCAGCAAGACGGCGCCACATGCCACACAGCTGATGCCACAATGGACATTCTGCACAAGCGATTTGAGGGCAGGGTTATCTTACGCAGAGGCGACGTGAACTGGTCACCGAGATTTAGATTTTTTTTCTGGGGTTTCCTTAAGTCGCAGGTCTATGCCAATAGGCCGCAAACGACCGGTGCACTCAAAGTCAACATAACCCGTACCATTGCTCAAATTCAACCTGATCTATGCGCCAGAGTCGTCGAATATTGGACCTCTCGAATGCGCGCCACCCACCGAAGCCGCGGCGTCATTTAAACGATGTAATATTTCATACATAATGTCATTAACAGGCCTTCCAAATAAAACAAAAAATTCGTTTATATCTCACACACAACTTGTTTTATTCAATTTTAACATCTACCCAGCCTTAATGGAAAACCCTATAGAAAGCTATAATTGTATACCCCACTCCCACAGAAGTCTAGTATCTAGGATATAGGATACTATAAATTACATACACAAATCATTGAGGTATATATCATGTTTTTCATTGGTAATTGATGAAACTAGAACTTCCCAGAATTACAGCGCTCTAGTGCTTAGTTATACACTCTTTTCTGGGAGAGAAACGAGCCGAGCGAAATATGGCAACACCGAATGATCTTCTGACTAATAGTCGGATCGTAGACTCGCAGAGATGTAGACGCGAGTAGTTGCGCAAAGGCACACTTTTGAGCGACAGGCAGCGGTCGGCGACTGACGTTTATTAATAAAGTAGGGGCGTTCTGCATCTGCCGTCATCATTACAAAAAAAATATAGTAGACGCCATTTTGTTCGTTCGAAAGTATTAGGTACTTAAATTTATATCATTAATCGAATGTTTAATGTAAATACCAGTGTAAGAAATGTGCCTGTAATGAGAATAATTCAGTGTTACTAACGGTATTTAATCATTTGTGTTATGTTCTAAAGTTCTTTGTGTTATTATTTTGAAATCTATTAAAAGTTGTAAAAAAATATAGTTATGAGTTCCAAGGATGATGAATATGATTATTTGTTTAAAGGTAAGAGTTGTTCTTTCTGTTTTATCTTGCTAATATTTCGTGAAATGGTTGACATTTGAATTATTTTCTCGTAATCAAGTCATAGGTCGATTGGGTAATTAAGTCACTACGTTTCCCATTTCAAAACTACTTCTCTTAAATGATTTCAATTTATTAACCAATCCATAATCAATATTAGCTTTGAATAGATTGAGTACGTTTTTATTTTGCTAGTGACGTATCAACAATGTTCGATCATAATAACGTTTGAATAGGACAATCCAACTGTACTGTTTTCTTTTTCAGTGGTTCTAATTGGAGACTCCGGTGTGGGAAAAAGTAATTTATTATCGAGATTTACTAGGAATGAATTCAATTTGGAGTCAAAGTCAACAATAGGTGTTGAGTTTGCTACTCGCAGTATGAAGGTATTTATTATAATGTTATTATGTCAGGTGATAATTCAATTATTATTCTCCATCTTCATTCATTTACAGTTAAATTCCACTACATATTGAAATCATCTATCATTTTGGGCACTTGTTTTTAGAACACTGGCAGTTAGCTTTGAACCTTCAGTTGTATTATATTTTGAATCCAGGTTCATTTATGAATTGTATCATGGATACAGATTCGGCTGACTTTTAGTTCTAGTCATTTATTTTGCCTAAAATGTGATGCAATTGCTTTATCTTGCAGATATGTATTCTCAAATGTTACCTCCTTTAGTAGTCATTTCCTTTGCAGATTGTCTTTTATCAGTGGTGTTTTGTTTCATGCTGGTAAATGGATTTTTATTAATATCCAAATCAACTTATTCATATTTAAAAATTGGTATATTTGATTTTTTATGGCTTCCATCCTTAATACTCATATTTGAAATGAATTATGAGTTTGTTATTGAACTCTACATTAAAAGCTTTAACGACTTGTATGACCTACAGTAATTGATGTAACAGATTAGTAATTCCAATGGTCGAAAGCATCAAATAAAATCTTTTCTAATTTCATTGAGGGTTCGTAATATTAAAAAGAAACAATGTGGGCTTCCCTTTTTTTAATGGAATTTTGGTTAAATGTTATACGCTGTATGTAATTAAACCTTACATCCTTATTACATGTAAGATGAATTCATTGACCATATGTGTTCATTTATCTAGTAGGTAGATATATTTTCTAAAATAAACATTTTATCAAATGGTTGATCTTTTGAACTATGAACAAGGATGAGAGGTACTTCCATGAATTATAAGTGAAACCATCTCTGGTAACAATCAGGTCTTCAATGAGGATGAGAGTTTTCTCATTTGCTTCAATATCTCACATTTTGTTTGCTAGCACTCATGGAAACTATGGAACTATTTGATGGCAATTATTTTCTTCTTTTTTTGTTTTGTCTGTTATTTCTGCTAGAAATAAACTAGATGAACTGTGGATTAGTCATCATAATCACGGAAGGGATGAAATTAAATTCTAATGTTTTCAACTTATATTTATTGTAAATCTATCAATCCCTCTGAGTAAACTGGATGTAGTCTTCAATAAATTTATAATTCCGTCTTGCAAGCAATTAGGCATTTCGAATGCACCACGGAGGTTTTTTGGGTCGCTGAATACGATTCCGAAGCCAGATTTACTCGAATATCATCGTAGGGGTGGGAAATTTACAATAATGACTAATTTGACACGCTTCTAAATTTTTATTATTTTTGCATTTTAAAATTACTTCGGAGTAAATCTGGCTTCGGAATCGTATTCAGTGACCCAAAAAACCCCCTTGGTGCATTCAAAATGCCAAAAACACGTAAATTGCAAAATAACATATAGGGGTGCAAAATTGGCCAATTTCGTCGATTTTACCACCCCAACGATGGATTGCAAGTTAATGTGGCCACGGATTCGTGATCAGCGACCCCCCAAAAAACCTTGGTGCATTCGAAATGCCTAAAACACGTAAATTGCAAAATAACGTATTAGGGGTGCGAAATTGGCCAATTTTGTCGATTTGACCACCCCTACGATGAATTGCAAGTAAATCTGGCTACGAATTTGTGTTCGTTGACCCAAAGAACCCCCTAGGTGCACTCGAAATGCCAAAATACCTTTTTTGTAGAAAATACAATTCAAGACTTGGAGATTTCGGGCCATTTTCGCCCCCAAAGGGTGGGGTTGGGGTTCCCAAGAGGTTTTAAGGTGTATGAATGATCCTGAGAACCTCCTGAAGCTAATGCAAAAAAACATTTTTGATTCGAACTTACATGTTTTTTTTCCTGTTCATAGCCTGGACTAATATTAATACTATAGCAAGAATGTGTTGATAAATATATTTTATTTGTCCTAATCATACTGCAGATGATACATTTTTTAGTCCTATTGTAAAATTATAAAAAAAATTGTAATTGTCTTCAACTTCAATTGAACCTTTGTATTTGAGAAGAAAATTTAAGAAATGTATTAATTTCTTGAATCTAGGAGCTTTATGAAGAATATTGCTGATTGAAGAAAAATATTCAGAGAAAGAACTAAATTCAATTCAGCCAATTCAGTTTTTTCTAATGAGTTTCATTACCATTATTCCTAATAATCCTTGAATTCCTCATATAGAAATTTTAATTAATTGAAAACATCATTCATTAGTATGTAATATAAATAAAATCATCTCAGTTTTGACAATATCTCAATTTCTTGCAAAACCTACCATCATCTGGAATCCAGATTTACTTAATGAATCACTCTTTTGAGGTTTGAGGTTGATTATTACCCACCTTGCTTGCCTAATTCTGCTGACAAATTCAGACCTGTATCTTCACTGCCTTTCTCTTTGAGATTATTGAATCAATCAGGCAATGCTTCAATAGGGAATATGACAGTAATCATACTAAGTTAATGAGTACCATATAACTAATATAATAAACAGCAAAAATAAAGTCTAAGGTCATCTTAACAAAACAATCATCTATTATGATGATGTATGATCCTCTTATGTACTATGAAACAAAATTGCAGCACATCTCTTACGTTTTGAATGTTTCATCAGGTTGATGGAAAAACAATTAAAGCTCAGATATGGGATACGGCAGGACAAGAAAGATATCGAGCGATCACCGCCGCTTACTATCGAGGTGCGGTAGGGGCTTTACTCGTCTACGATATCGCCAAACACCTCACTTACGAAAATGTAGAACGTTGGCTAAGGGAACTCAGAGACCACGCTGATCAGAACATTGTGATTATGTTGGTTGGTAACAAATCTGATCTTAGGCATCTCCGTGCCGTCCTCACTGACGAGTCCAAAGGCTTTGCAGAAAAAAATGGTCTCTCTTTTATAGAAACTTCTGCTCTTGACTCCACTAATGTAGATATGGCATTTCAAAATATATTAACTGGTAAGTTTTTTATTGTTAAGTAAAGTAAATTGTTTCAAGTATTTACCAATTTGTTTAAAATTGGTGAATTAAAGACATTCTTCACAATCAGCATCGACACTGCAGTCACAATTGTTATTGCTCCAATATTATTATTTTACTTATAACTATCACAAACTTAATAAGCTTAACAAACTACAAGAGAGTCCACACTATTATTCACTAAAAATACTTTTAAAGTACTGAGGGCTTTTTGGCTACCGGGTAGCCATCATCACAGTTTCCTTTGAGTTGGTAACCGAAAGGACCTCAGTACTTTAAAAGTATTTTTAGTGGATAAGGGTGATTATTTCTTATTTATAGGTAATGGCTTCTTCTATCAGATATTTAAAATGACTACCAAAATTTTGATGAGAAATGTATTTCTGAACGGCTATTGTATTTTTGTCATTTCTGTGGCATCAAAAACAATTCAGATGGAACAAAAATTTGACAAATATCCCTTGATATGAACCACTTGTCAATTTGGAACTCAGACCTAGGACCACTTATTGTTGTCTGGTTCACACTGGGAATTCTGTTCTGGTGTAATGGCGCTGAGGCTTCAAGTTCTATTCTAGCAAAATCTTGTAATTCTGTTTTTACATATTCTCTACCATTATCATTGTGAAGAACCTTGACCTCTCGCTCATATTTCTAAGAATGTTACAAAAATATTTAAAAGCATCGATGGTATCAGTTTTATTTCTCAAAAAAAATAATTCTATAACCAGTTGCTTAATCCTTGAATAAAATAAAATATTTTGCACCCCCAAGGGATAATTCTGGCATAGGAGCACACAGGTCACTAAAAATTCTTTCTCTTGGATTAGACTTAAGACATTTTTCTTTGTTTTGAAAATTATTCGATGCTGTTTTTCCGCAATACGCCCTTCACAAAAAAAATCAGTGATGTGGAGAATGAATTACATTTATGAATTTGAATTTTCTTACCCAGAATAGTCTGAAATAAAACGCAATATAAATTATTCTTATCCCCAACACCCAGTGTTATAACTTTGTTCATTATCAAAAATTACTACTTTGTTTTCCTCTTTGGTTATTTTCATTCCATTTTTGGCTAAAACTCCTCCAGATAACAAATTTCTTTTGAGCTCAGGTACATAAAGGACTTCTCTTATAACAGAATCCATATCAATTCTCATTAATATGTTTTTTAATATTTATTTCTCCGTTCTCTTCAATTTCCAACTGTTTGTCAGAAGCTAGTATTACTTTAGATGGACTTAATCTCTGTTATACTTAAAAAATAATCTAAACACTCAGTCATATGAGATGTTGCACCACTATCACTATAAATATCTTTATCATTAATAGTATTAAAAGCAGTATCTATAATGTTAAAAGCAGAAAAATTGCTGTTGTTATTCTTTCCATTCTTGTAATTATCATTTTTGTAATTGTTTTCTCTAGAATAATGACTATCACGAGAGATATGACCAGGGCGACGACAATTATAGCAGATTTTTTTTTTGGATTGCCCGAGTTACGATTTCATTGATCATTTAAAAAAATAACTATTCATGGTTACAGAGCAAGCGCTTCTTCTTTTTGTTCTATATTATTCAGATTGGATTCTTCGTCTAGTAAACGAGCCGTTACCTCTGTTATGGCTTGTTTTCTTCAAGCATTGATAACCACGCTTGACGTAAACTTCGATATTTTTGTGGTAATGAGCTGAGGATTTTAGTATTGATTGATAAACTACTCAATTGTTCCCTAACATCTCTATCGAGACTCTACCATAGCTATGTATTGTGCTATGTTATCTTTTGGATTCATTTTATATTCATGAAAACGTTCTAATGCCATCATGTTATTACTCTCTGATTTCATTCAGACAGTAAATTGAATCTAATTTTGTTAGTGACTTACAGTTTTCTATTAAAGAGATTTCTGCAGCATCCATATTAGATGTAAGAAAGAACATAGCTGCTGCATCTTCCTGATTCCAATCTTCATACTCTTTTTTGTTTGTAATATCAGGGATTGATGTTCCATCAGTTATATTAATGATTCCTTTGGCTCTCATGCCATTTATCATTTGAAACAGCCATTGTTTGTGATTTTGATCATTGAATTTTATACAGTTAGTATCAGTTGAAACTTGAGAAGTCATATTTTGAAAATAAAAATGACAATTGAAAATAAATAAGTACAGGTACTCACACATATCCCTTCATACACAAAGTCTATTAATCAATTAATTCTCACGAGATGATTTCTGGGCCCATAACCTATTGAAAGTTCAGTTATTAAAGATACATTTTATTTTATAACTGAAGTTTCAATTCAATACTCATCATATTCCTCCCTTTGTCTGCTGAATTAACTTTATTTGCCAACTAGTCCTACATGACATGGTCGATGATTAGCTAGATCTGAAGATCCAATTTTTTCTATTTCTTGGTTTGAACCTATTCTCAAAATGATTCCAAAATTATGATGTTGGAAAAAATCATTTATTCCTCAATCTAGCACTTGACTCTGAATTGAATTTGACTAAGCATTACAAGATTATCTTTGACTAACTTGTTTGTTTAATTCGAGGATTGCAAAATTACTCATTATGTTGGTTGGAAAGAAGCAAACTTAAAACTAAGTTCTGACATTTTTCCAATTTAAATTCTTATTTCTTTTTACAGTAGTTTATTTTCATCTGACGATTTCGCGTTGTAATAAATTAATGTTTCCGTCAAAACCGCTGCGATTAGCTGAAACGCGCGTAACATTTTATTCGTTGAAGGGGTTGCCTGATTGGTAAATAAGGAATTCAGTCTTATGCGGATATTATGTCTAACAAAGCTAATATAAAACGATTGTGACAATGGATCAAGGATTATCAGAAGCTGATTCTCTGTCAGAATTTCCGCAATTGGTCTCTTCCTACTTAGCTTCTGATAGCGCTCCATGGTTTCATTATTGCTGCGCCAGTTGCGGTCTGCTTCACAAGTGATAAACCTTGGTATCACATGTGCCCTAATCTTAATGGGTCCTCCGATTAAAGAGTATCTAACATAATTTTCTAGGTCTTCTAACTGTCTAACTTGTCCGGCATAGATCAGGGGAATTGAAATGTTTTCCTTTAAGCCATGAACTGTATATAATTGAGTGAACATATGTGGTACGCTTTTGAAGGTTCCATCCATAACCAGTTGGTACACCTTTCCAATAACTTTGGGGTCTGTGCAGTTGCAAAAATCAATATTCAGTCTTCAGTCATGCATCAAAAAATCTTCGCCTTTCTTCGTTTATGTGTATAACTTGGGTAGAATTATGTCCCTTCGTGATTGAGGCAAAACAGCACCGTTCTTTCTTCATACGTTTCTTATTGTCCTCTTCATGCAACTAATAGATGCAATTTGTGCTGCACAACTGCTGCTGACTATGCCGGACAATGAAGACACAATATAGTGCGGAGTATCTCTGTGGCTGCTGTGGCTCGTATCCGCTCCATTAGTTTTGATACCCTGCTCTTGCAGCTTAATTATGCTCCCCAGTTTTCTTGTATAACTGTCATCCTCCGGTAATAACTCGACCTCTGCAACTCCTCTTCCTGGTTTCAAATTGCTCGCACTTCCAACAGGTCCTAGTATCTACTTGTTTGTCCTGTACAAATGGGTATCAGTCGAGGACCAATATCGGGTTGCCTTTTTCGTTTGATACAAACTCCATCTTCAACTTATCGATGTCTCGGTGTGTCTCACAGGGAAACTATGAGGCGAACAATATTTGGAAAGTCCCTTTTATATGTCTAGCCGGAATTAATTATTCATTGCCATCGGGGTAGATAATCCACTTATTATTGAGACTTACCTTTCATTATTTCCAACCTGTCCTTTCCAATATTCGAAGCAGAGTGATAATTTCTAATCACCTTTGATATAGAAAGCAATCAAATTAAATAGTTACTCATTGTCGTCGGGGTAGATCCACTTGTTATTGACACAGGTATTTCCATTAATTAGCATTAATAGTTAACTGAGAAGAAATTGCCTACAAGGGTGCGCTTTACCGGAATGTTTCATGTCAGAATTTCATCTTCAGGGAACTGTTCTCTGGAGAATAGATTTTTGAAGGACTGTTTCTTCGAAGAATTGTTTTTCGGAGAATTGTTTTCGAAGAACTTATCTAGAACCTTGCAAAACATGTATATTAATGCTCAATACTTACCGAAAATATTGCTGATACAGCCAGAAGTGTTACGAAAGATCCAAGAATGCCAATTCGAAGACGTTCACAGCAATTAGGCATAACAAATGCAAATTAGATTACTGATTACTTTATTTTGTTTAATTCGCCTATTCTACAGGAACATTTAACGTTATATTCTATGTTAACATAATGTATGACGATAGGTAACAATTTGAGCGAGGTCACATAGAAATTGGCATCTTTCCGTTAATTTGTTATAAACAATGGTTTGAATCTTGTCTGTTATTTAAAATAATTATTTCCCACGACATACAAATTATCAGAATATATGGCACATCGTTCGTTCTTGTGCAGCTGTGTGATTTATATAAAAAAAATTACGACAAATATTCTGGAATGTAATCTTCAGCTGTATCTAGGACTCGAATCCAATTTTTTCCGATAAATATCTAAATGAGGCCTGATAATAGCAATTCAAACACAAATATAGCTACTACAGATTATAAAATTTTATTGGACCTGGCAATTTAGATTTGTCAGTCTCAATTTCATCTAAAATCTCAAATATCCTGTCCCACAAGACTTGAATACGCGCATTAGAGCTGATTAGTTTCGATAAACAGATTTGAAGCTTCTAAACAGTAGTCGGATGTTGTGGTATTGGAATAGCATATTATCAGATTTAGATTAGGATAAAGCGTAACAGTGACCGCCTCTAGTGGGAGAGCACTGTCGTCTTTTTCTTGAACATGATTTCAGTAACCCTGAACGAATGATGTGTGTACATCGTCAATATACTCCGCACTACGGCTTCAGTTGACGATCGACGTTCAAAATCGATAAGAAATGAATTATTGACTAACACAAGAATTGTCCCTGTAGAACCATTTGATTCTTTCTTAAAATTCTAAATGCATTTTTACTTCCCTCAGTGTAATGGTATTGTATTCGGTCCAAAAATTAAATGGAAAAATGGAGGATGAAACAAACCTCCATTAATTTTTTTGATTTAAACATCAAAAAAATTAATAACAAATTTGGTTTTTTCAATATTTTGTAAATCGCCCTATACTGACTGACCTGACAATTCATAACACATAAAATAGCAGCCTACAATAGTTTCATACACAAACTTCTCAACGTGTAATTCATCGCTACTAGATGATAAAATTTAGTTGGCGATTAAAATTCCTTTATGAGGGCGTTGTGCACTGTTGGAAGGTGAATTGGTTCCATTTTAAGGTAAATTCAATTGTGCGTGCAATAAAATCTTAATCTTGCAAAATTATTAACGACAATAATTGTTGATTTTAGGAATTATTAGATTTTTGTAGAGTAAAACCAAAGGGATGAGTTATTGGGAATAAATAACAATTGATGTCAACTTGAAATTATATATACATATATAAAAATACCAAATCAACAATGGGCGACTGCAATTTATTAATTTAAATACTTCCATAGCATTGAGGCGTCAACATTTATATCATTTGACTCCAACATGAAGTAAATACATATTACACTCCCAGAAGAAAGCGTCGGCCGCACCGTCGCGACTCATTTCTCAGGTATCAATTCTTAATAAAAATATTTCTAAAAAGTAGAAACGGCTAAAGGCGTGGAAAGACGTAAAATTATACTGTACTTCATATGAAAATTTATTTGAATTAACAGGGATATTATATGAATGGTAAAAAAAAGCTGTCTTTCATGTAAACGTTCATGTACCTGTCTTGTTGATGGGTTATGTGTTAGCTGTCATACCATAGCCCGTCTTAACTGTAATAATGAGTTTCGGAAAATCCATTCTTAGCCTTACATCGTGTAAGTGACTCGCGAGTTATGCCTTTTGTAAGAACCACCATGTTATTATTCATCTTGGATGTAGTCAAGTTTCACTCTTAGTTACCTTGAGGTTGTTACTTGTTACGATGCTTATTTTTGAATAAGTATAGAAAAACTGAATTATACGTTGTTTCATTTACACCCGAAAATGTAGAGAAAACAGCATGTTAATCGATGGGTTTAAAATAGGATCAACATCGTAAACTAAATCGATACATGAACGACCTGTTAAAATGTATATGCTAATTGACTTTTTTTTTGCAGAAATTTATAGAATTGTTTCACAAAAACAAATTAGAGATCCACCTGAGGGTGACACAATTCGACCACAGAATGTAGAACCCATAGATGTTAAGCCCACAATGAATTCTGATGGAGTCCGTAAGCAGTGTTGTCAGTAACACAACTTTAGCAATACACTATTCAAACACAGGTAATAGCTCTCAGTGTTTTGTACACATAATAAGCATTCAGTCCCTTAGTGACTTGTTCATTAAATCATTACGGGATTTCCCTCATCTAGGAAATTCGGGTTTGTGGAGTACCTGATGTAACAATAGTCACTTGCCTACAGAATTAGTTTGGATTCTAATATATTGGAATACTGCTGAAAAACTATTAATTGTAGTTTTGAAAACCTTGGTTCAAGAATACTTCGAATTTTCAAATAGATTTGGAAATGTGAATTTTCCTTAAAAAGTTATATTGACCATACTGAGTGAGAATTTTTCTGAATATGGACAATCTTTCGCTAGTATATACAATTAGAAACGATAGAGTTTGCAGGAAACTAGTCTTGATTATCTCAGCACGGGAAAAGTGCACCTTTTTGACGGATCCCCTTTTTTTACTCCTTTATCTATAGACATTCATCATTACATATGATGTCGTAATAAGAAAATCCCATAAATGAATCATTTGTAAATATGCATCCGTATCTTATTCGATTTTTAACTTTGAACAATGTTTAATTTTATCTTAATCGGTTTTTTTTGTACGTTATAGATATACAACGATAAGATCAAAACGGAAAGAATTAAAATATTTATCTATTAAATGATAACAAAGAAATGACGTGATAGCGTTTTCTACTTGTACTTTCTTTGATACTCTGGCACTCACAACAATAAAGTAAAATTGATCGCCACAGCACACAGAAGGATTAATCCTTTTGACTACAACAAATATCTTATCTATTTGTTACAACAAGCTTCTCTCTCTGGAAAATACGAGACTAAGGGATAAAATCTTCCAAATCAAAATACTTTGGTCCGATTTTGATGAAATTCACAGCAAGTGCTTTATCTCTGCTGTGTTTACCTACGATTTTATTGACTGTTGAAACAGTCGGCTGTAAATTTTCAGCGACTCAGTCTCTAACGTCAGTTTTAGTAGGATATCATCCTCCATTTTCACTCCTTTTCCAAGTAATTTATTGTTAAGGTTACCGGATGATAGTTTATACAACAGACAAGGTAAATGTAAGTAGAATTATTACGATCCTCAGAAGATATGTTTCTTGACGTCTGAAGTTTAATTCTATCGAAATTTTGGTTCAAAACGATTATAGGAAATCGACGTATTTACAGTTCTCGTCAAATAACTAGGCCCGTACGTCATCAATGGGCGTATCTGATTATGAAAACTTCTTGATTCACACGTGTTATATTGTTAAGTTGGTAGTTGTGGAACAGAAATTTCCGTAAGCCACACGCTGCAGAATCAACTTTATCGGTTGAATTCGTACCTAGTCGGTTAGCATTTTCAAGTTTCTTATAATGTTCGTCATTCCGAGCTTGTCATGTTTGTATATAAATATTTGCAGCTGTTATAACCTATAACATTCGTTAGTTTACATTGTTTATCTTTTTAGAGTGAATATTAGTTTCAATACTTTTAATGTATTGTCGTGTATTAGAACGGATTACACTTTTAAGCAGCAGAAATTGTGTTAGGTTCCCTGTGAATGAAGGAATCAGGCAGCAACGGCATTTGAATACAATTGCATCAGGACATGGTGAAGAACCACATTACCATGATGTTACTATTTCATGAACATGATAGTACCTACCTATAAATCGTACTTTCACTATTTCTGTGATGGAAATTTTGACAAAAAACCTGTCCCCAGCAAAACATGTAAATACAATCTACGTAGAAACGCTTTCAGAATAGATTTTCAATTTGCTGATGCTCAAGGGGCCAACTTCAATATTGTGGTAATAAACTGCAGCTACATCTCACATAAATGAAGTATACATTGTGAATTAGAATTCTCAAGCAAAGAGGCTTCAGTGTTGTTGTCTTTTTCTCCTGTGAAAATATCGATTTACAAAAACTGCAGTTCTGAAACTATTGTCAAACAATGTAATATAATTCTCCACCGATAATACTAGTTCTTCCTATTAGAGAAATATATATTAATTCAATGTTTCATTTTTATATCTTCATTTAATAAATATAATGAATAAATAGGTGTTCTTTTCGTTTACAATTATTTAAGATCTCACATCATGTGCTTCTGCATTTACATATGTGCTATGGGTATTTCTATGTAGGAAAATAATGCAACATGTGAAAGTATATAATATAATTATTTGATAATGTCATTCAATACTTTGCTGGGTATATAATAATAAATAATAATAATAATAATATTTATTGTTGATCAGGTTTTTTACAGAGTAATTACATTATATAAAAGTTAATATTAATATATAGTTATATACATACATACACATATATAAATACATATATTTTTTGTTATTATAATTTAAGAATTCAGATTACATCTAATCCTTTATTTTGGGTTTGTGTTTGTAATCTGTGTACTCACTTGTCAGAATACTGAAATCAACAATTATTATATACAAATTCACTCTTCACTCTCATGGGAGCTGGAGCTGTCATGTTCAAGATTGATAATTATCTCTGGGAAATCATCAATATGTACTTCCCTTTCATACCATGTTTTAATTAAATTTTCAGTGTGCCTTACACAATTTTCCCACATATTTGGTGTGCAAGAAGATAGTGCATCATACCAAACATGTTCCACTGATTTTCCTTCACTATTATTGATATGGATATTATAAAAAGCTTTAGTTTTAGCCCATATAAGTTCAATAGCATTGAATTCACAATGATACGGTGGCAATCTAAGACTTCATGTCCTTGACTTCTGAGTATTTCATCTATGATATATTTCTTTTCTTGAACATTTTGTTTTGATAACAGTAGTAGTTCAGGTTTGAACATGTTCGTTTCCCAATGTACGTTATGTGCATCGAGCCATTCCGTTATTTTATTTTTAGTCCAAGCACTTGATGGGTTTTTTTCAACCAACATCGAATGGTATGGGGCATTGTCCATCACAATTAAAGAAGGCTCTTCTAAATTTGGTATGAGCTTTTCCCTAATCCACTTCATAAATATTTCACCATTCATGTCACCATGATAATCAGCACTTTGTGATTTAGTAGTGAATGTTAGCGAGGCATCATTTATGAAACCGTTACTACTTCCAGCATGTAGGACAATGTATCGTCTTCCTTGAAATTGAGTTTTTCGCACACTTTTAATACTGCTATCTTGCCAAGAAGTAATAGTACTTCCTTTTGAAAAAATCCAAGTTTCGTCCAAAAAGATTACATCTCTTCGCAAAGGTGAAGATAAATTTTTCATGTATTCTCTTAAAAATTGCTGTCTTAAACATACAATGTTATTTCTTTCCATTAGAGCTCTTCTAGGGTTATCTTTTTGATACTTAAAACCAATTGAATGCAGAACACGTCCGAGGCTGGAGTCACTTATTTCAATAGCTTTACGTTTAATTTCTTTATTGAGCGAAGCTGTGGTCACATGTTTACCTAAAAAATAGTAAAATTATCAATCTGTAGATTCAGGGTTTACTTGATGTAAATTCATTTCAAAAATTATGTACCATATTGAAATCAAACACAAATTCAAATTTACATGAACTGCAAGTTTAATTGTTTATAACACACAGGGACGTTTTCAAAGCGAGCTATCAACTGATGAAAACAATAATTGTACCTAAGCAATTGACCTTTGTAGATCATTTAAATTTCTGTTTCAGTTCAGTATTCTATATGTTTTTTCAAATTATTACTGTGCACAGAGTAGGAGAAAGCATTAACTTGAACTTACGTTGAGAATACATCTCATACAAAGAATTTCTTATTTCCATTTTCGTTGTCTCTGGTAAGTTTTCTATCTTCTTCCTTCTAGACGTACGTTTCTTGCCTGGAGATTCCAATATTGGCTGAGTGGCCTTTTCATGTTTAATTCTGGTAACAGTCCTTACAGAAATATGCAATGCCTCTGCTACCCTCTGGAAAATCTTATTTTAGAATTAGATGATCGTTAATAATGTATTTGTGTGTAATAATATACCTCTCGAACTGACGAAAGTGGTGTTAAAGGGCCTCCGTTGTGTTTTTCTCGTTCGAAATATTCAGTAAGTGAAGTGATGAACTCACGCGCTTGTCGATGAAGAACTTTATTGTGTGACATCTCAAATTTTTGTTCTTATAAGAACAGATTTTGTAAAGAACGGAAGCAAATGATTGATTGAAATTGTTCACACTTAGATTCGCGATAACAGGAGTCAGGTGTCAGACATAAGATTTGACAATTGACAAGACAAGACAGGCCTGCAACTTGACAAAAATAACGTGATTCAAATACGATAGGACGGGGATGTTTTGTCTCTTTCTAGTTCATGACAATGCCATTGACGTATGTGGTTTTCTTAGAAACTACACGTTACAATGTTTCTTTATCTAAATCATGAGTATTAGAAGAAGATAGACAATTTATAATGTGCCGATATTATTTCACAGGTGCCAAGTTATTTGACGAGAACTGTATCTGGTGACATTCGAAACTGTTTAAATAATTTCTGGGTTGACGAAGGTAGCTCTGCTCTTATTTGTGAAAATTGTTCCCATGAAATGCTAACTTAATTCTTCCTAATCGTGAATGGGGTATAATAGGTCTTATACATATAAATAGAAAGAAGTGTGTGAGATGAGAAACAAATTTCAGCAAAATAAACTATAAAATGAAAATAATAACGATCAAATAGATCTAATATTACAATTATATAGGGGGTTAGATAATTTTGATTTGAAAGGACCAATTAATTTGATTTTATGCAAAAGGGTCTGTACTCAATCCTGGTTCCGGTAACTGGGGTGTTCAGGGGTTATATTGCGGTAGGGTACACGCCCAATGAATGGAAGAGAAGTCATGTGTCCTTCATTCCTAAAGCGGGTAAGAGAAGCTATGTAAACGTCAAAGAATACCGACCATAAGTCTTACGTCTTGTTTGTTAAAGACGTTAGAGGGTCGTAGACTGGTATCTTAAGGCAGGACCTCTGATGCATTAACCCCTTGATGAGGAACAGCATGCTTACCAGATGGGCAGAATTGTCGAGATGGCCCTCCACTATGGTGTTTTTTGGCTTTATAGAGCAACATGGAAGGTAGTCTGCATTGGTGCCTTCTTGGACATGAGGGGGGTCTTTATCAAGACCTCTAGGAGCTGTTTTAAACAAGCGGAGGAGAGACAAAGTATCCCGCGAGAGCTAATAGTGTGGATTATGAACACTTTTCGACGATGTGGCAAGGTTATACTCTGAAATGGTCGGTATCAGAAGGGTGTCCGCCAGTGGCGGCTCGAGAATTTTTGAGAGAGGAGGCTGGACATAAAACGTTTTTGTAAAAATATACTCTATTCACAGGCTTTTAACCTTTGCACAGCGACCGTACCAGCTACTTCAGTGACAAAATTAATTGTTACCCAGCAAGAACCAACGTGGAGGTATAGAGTTTCTCATGGCAAACAATTTTTTTTTTTTCGTTTTTTGTCTTATTTTTTTTGGATTTTTTATACTTTTTCTTTTTTATGGAATTTTTCATATTTTTTTTTATTATTAATTTTATTAACTTTTTTTTATATATTAACGGAATTCTACGGTCTTTAGTTTGCGAAAAATGATCAACAATATTATCATAAAATGTATCATTTTGTTTTAAGTGTTTTACTAAATCTTTTTCAATAGATATTAAACTAACATTGTATAAACGATTTTGGCCCATTGTATTTGGCATGTAAGTTTTAATTCGTTTGAGAGTAGAAAATGATCTCTCCACCGATGCCGACGTGACAGGAATGGTGACTGTCAAGTAGTTTATGAAACTGAGGTAAAACTTGTTGCAAATCATTGTCTATCATATATTTTATCATATCGGCGTGAATGTCGTACTGGCCTAAAATATCTTTATCCGAGTATATAACGCATAATTCATTGTGCAGTGATATTTTATCAAAAAATTTATATTTTAGAACTAAGTTATACAAAAAACTTCAATTCAGGTAAATCGGAAAATCGAATCTCAATTTGACCTTTAATAGTATCTAAAATTTCATAAAAAAAGTGTTTATAGTTTCTTGTCTACCAAATTATATGTTTTCCTCCTTTAACAATATTCTGTTTACCGGTTAATTTAAACTTAATACTCGATGTAATATGTTCCTGCGATTTTTCATGTCTGTCTATACCACGAGCTAAATTTTTCAAATCATCATAACCCGAGTGCCCCCAACATGAAGTTGTATCAGATGTAAATAGCAAGCAATACCAGTAATATAATTTATTGTGTACCTCAGATCCCGTTAACCATAAATATTTTTTACAAATATCAGTATCAAATGATCGATTTTGAAACATACCTGTCATCACTAATCTTTTCAGCAACTAAATCACTACTCATTTTAACGTTTAATAACCAAAGAACTCTTTGTTAATAACTCAAAAAACACTTTTATCATATGTTAATCCACTAAATGGATTTTCTAAAAGGCAGCAACTAACTCACTAACACTCATTTCAAATTTACAACAGACAACAATCTAACCTTACTTCGCGTGGCGTGATAACACATAAACAAGCGCTGGCTGACCTACTCAGCAGTCGGCAGAACGCACGTGTCGTATTTTATAGATTGCGAGCGGCTGCCACAGGCTAGCCTCCAGAGGGTGTTGCCATTATCGCTGATTTGGCCTATTTGGCGATCAAACTGCTCGGAAAAACGGCAACTGCGTTGAGCAACACATGCTCAGCGTTTGAGATATATAGAGAGTCTAGCCTCAGGGCACTGTTGCCAGATTAAAAATAACTACTGAGAACGGGGAATTAATTGTAAAATTTTGAAAATTATCAGAGAAACAGGAAATAAAATGGAGAATGATCATTAAGATAAATGATAAATTGCTGAGGAGGCTGAGCCTCCTTAGCCTCCTTCGAGGAGCCGCCACTGGTGTCCACATGGAAAGGTACTATCCCCCTTTTATGGAGTTTGGTCGTGTATGAGCTAATACTGAGGTTAATCCGTGCTGGTATTAAGGCGGTAGCTTATGCGGATGTGAGTAGTCTCGATCAGAAGTGCTACCACGTAAAAAAAAGCCTAACGTATTTTTTTATTACTCAGAAAATCTGGTTTTTAACACCATTTAGTCTTTGGGAAACAGTTTGAAAAATGATCAAAAATAAACTATTTGAATCAAAATAAACAATTGCCCTTTTAATATTAATTTTTTCACCAAACAGCGGTATCCTTTCAATTTTTTGTCAATAAGTTATTCAGTCATTGCCACTTGCTATTCCAATATATATTTGTGCTTCATCTACTATTCAATCAAAATTAATTGAGAAGTAATAAACGCTAGAACTTTAGAACTAGTGTATTAATTAACAAGTTCTCAAGAAATTATTTCTTTATTGAAGTCCTATTTTTATTGGTCCATTAGCTATTCATCAAAATATTGTTCCTTTGTGAGTTTGACTTATGGATATTTTTTAATTGTTTCAGATTCCAGAATATAATACCATACACTTGTGGAAGTTTGTGCTGTTATAATTTATATCAATCTGTATGTCTTAAATGCTAAAATATTGTGATCAGCAAGGGGAAAATCAACAAAAATTAGCTGCGCCCCAATAAGAATTTCGTTGTGTAAATTTTATTTAGTCCAAATATTATTTTAAGTAGGCCATATATGCATAAAAATGTTTATTTATTATGATGAATATTGCCTATAGCATGTGATTCTACTATACATTTTATAAATAGAAGTTATTTATATTTCTGGTGCGTATTTATTTTTGGGTATTTGTTGTGCTATCTGAGTCGATATTATATAATTAAATAATTTGTTCTTATATGTTAAACAAATACTAATATTGTAAATGTTCTAGTTATTAATATCTTTTAGCTTCAAAAAGAATTTAACAGTAGCTAAACAATATTTAAACATCGATATGACATATTTGATTAAATACTGTAGTAATGTACAAAGTTATTGCCTTACAGGTCTTGTTTCTTCATCATTTATTCTAAAGATATTTGTCAACAATATGTTTAGTTTGACTTGTTAGAACACATCAATCAGTGGAAAATTATCACGGAAAAATATACAATTACAGCTTGTATTTTTTTCAAATTTTTGAAAAGGCACGTGTTGTCTATCTGGATACTTATGAGGTAAGACTGGAATGTAATATATATAATTCAGTTTACGCTATCGCCCTTTTTCCTCTTCCATTAAAGTGGAAAAAGGGATAAACTTAAATATATCTATCTGGAAATAGAATATTATAATACTTTAGAGCTATTCAGTCTTGAAAATTAGCAAATACTTTATACTGGTTATTGAAAATAACGTGTTTATTAACTTTGTTGTTGTTATTAGAGGTCTATAATTTTTTTAATTTTCATATCGTGTCGGAGAAAAATCACAATACAGTCAAAACAGTATAGCGATCTTGAAAGGAGTATGCAAATATGAATCTTGTACCTAATAGTTGTAAGCGACATATATATTTTTTTTAGGAAGATTAACTTTCATAGGTTAGTTCTAATTTCCAAATAAAATTATGTAGGTCTACGAAAAGCAAATAACTTGATTAACCCACATACAAAGGTCCACGTAGATCACTACATACATACTAGGGGTACGGAATTTTTTGTATCCATGTATTCAAGTATTAGTTTATAATCCTATTTGAATATTCAAATTATCCTATATTTGAATGTTTTCAAATATTCGAATATCCAAATATTTGAATATCTGAATATCCAAATATTTGAATATCTGAATATTTGAATATCTGAATATCCAAATATTTGAATATCTGAATATTTGAATATCCAAATATTTGGATATCTGAATATTCAAATATTTGAATATCTGAATATCCAAATATTTGGATATCTGAATATTCAAATATTTGAATATCCAAATATTTGAATATCCGAATATTCAAATATTTGGATATTCTGATATCTGGATATGTGAATACTCACATATTCTAATATTTGATAAATTGAAAATATGTGTAACTATTTCGATATTCGGATATTCATATTTTTATAGATGCCAACAATCAATAGGTATTTGGAAAATAGTAAAATAAATTGAAAATATTGCAGTATATTTTTTATTCAAAATCAAAGTTCATAAATTTTCACTTGAAAAACAAATTTTATTTACATTATCCGGCTTTAAGCAAGATCGTTTAGCTGAAACTGAATTACCAGCTCTCGAAAATGCTTTCTCAGACAGAACTGATGTGGCTTCGCATATTTTGATAGCTTTTGATATTTACCTTCATTATTTCTCCACTACTGCAAAAGATAACAACTTTTTTGTAGAATAATTTCAGAAGAATGATTGTCTACTTCATTTGATGTTTCTTTGTACTCGTTCAGAAATAAAATATCCAAAGCAGTTTTTTTTTTGTGGATTTTCTCTAATTTTTATTTCAGAAGACTCTGTATCTGATTCTAAAAGATTCTTCGATGTTCATCCTTGCCCTGAATATGAAAACCACAGATTAAATTTTTGATTATCTAGAAATTTTGATATTCAAATATTTGAATATCAAATATTTTTTCCAAAATATCTGAATTATGGATATTCAAATACTTCAATATTTGAATAATTCAAATACAATTCCGAGCACTAGTAGATACATACATTAATCCTTTACTTTTAAAAAATTATTGTTTTTGTCTCTTAATTATTTTGCATTTCTTTCAAGAACCCTTATCAACATCAGTATAATACAATTTTTACTTAAAAGTTTGATTTTCACTAATTTAATTAATGAATATAACTAGTTAGGATAACACTGATTCTTCAAACAGACATTACAAAGTATACTTGACAGTATTTTGTAATGTAATATTCGTTTAAAGAAGCTATGGTGTTAGCGAAACTAGTTACATTTATTTATTAAATTAGTGAAAATCAAAGTTTTAATGGTTGTTATATTTAATAATAGACTTTCATCACATAATGGCTGATTCTGTTAGAGTTGTAATAGCCTTGGATAGTGATTGGGACTTCTCTTTTTGATCTTGTCCTCCATCAGTATTCCATTTATAGCTTCCAACTTCCACAAAGATATCTTCCTGAAACCGTGTATTTTGATCCTAAGCAGCTAATTAAACTGAAGGAATATTTCCAATTGATCTTTTGGAGATACCAAACTAGCAACCCTATGAAGCTTTCGTGTAAAGTAGTATGCTGTGGCTGTGTGTAACTTTGTCACAGGCTTCAGTTATCAATAATATGGCATATACACCATTGTTAATATTCTGAAATATTTTTAGGACTTGAATCTTCCTGAACTATTTTAATTCATTTTATCACCCTTTTAGTTCATTGGTTGTAATACAGAGGTGACATTTGATGGTAAAAAACGCATGAGTGACGGTTGGAGTGGGAGAAAGTGTGTAAATAACAATCTAAGGAATTAGGTTGTTCTAAGTTGTTTTGTTATAGTGAGCTAAAATCACCGTTGGTCATCATAGCCGATTGATTCCATAAACGTTTCGTTCTTTAAACCGGTATGTCGCTTCATCCGTAAAAGTTATATTTACGTAGCTATGTCGGTTTAACAGGTTTTGGCTGTATTTTGAATGAAATAATTGACAGTTTTATAATGTTGCAACGGAAAATTTAATTCTATAAGTGGAAGTTTTAACGTATAGACCGAAATTTGTTGAAAATAAATTTTGTAACATTTTAATTGTGAGTAACTATGTGAATTTGAATATTATATCAATTCCCCACCAAAATATGTTTTTCGAAATCAGGATGAAAATATGTAATAGATTCGGAAATGATTGCTAATTTTTTTTTGGGCCCACTGTATTTATCCCTTCTAACATTCTGTGGTAATTGTTCATGATTCCTACATATTTAAACAAAGCTGTTATGTATCAAGAATTTTTCCTAGTTATAACTTCTGATAAATTGGTTTAGATTTAATTATCTTACTGGTGTTTAGGTTATACATATGGTGCCATGACGATTTCATGCCCTCAATCGAAAGATTTGATATATTATACTAGTCTCCCAGTGAATCTTGTGTTAATAAAAGCTTCTAGTTATGAATCTGAATTTGTTATTTATCGAGTTGAAATTTTTGATAGTTTATCATTGTCCAATGAAATGTTTCCAATCCAACTCTGAATTTATCAATTACAATCCGAATTATAATATTAAACTTTGATAACTTGATTCTTTTCTATTTACGCCAGTTTGTAGAAATAACTCAATGGTTGCAGAAATTTTCTTATTTAGTATTAGGTTAGAAGTGCACTAATTCTTAAACTGTCAATGTCCATTAGAAAAGAATTTAGTTTTTGTGCCACCTGTATAGTTTAAAATACACCATCAGGATAATTATGCATTATGTAATATAAGCTTCATATTCAAAAATCTATTATAAATTTAATTTTTAAATAAAATTCATGTAACTAAGTTGGTTTTTATTTTAGATTATCTTCATCACAATAACATCATTACTTGAATGATTGATCAACAGGTCTGTCGAGACGGTGGTAAAGGGGATATCTCCCGGGTCTACATTCTTTAAAGGGTCTAACTGAAATTGATCTCTTAAATTAGACTTTATAGATTCCATAAACATGATTTTTTCGAAGCAGACTTATGATTCTTTATATGAACAAAAATATTTTGTGAACATATACCGGGTTATCAAAAATTATCTTAGTCAAGAGTGGTTGTGGAATCTGAAACGTGTGTCTTACTTTATGTTTGAAATAATTGTCATAATTAATTTGAAGTTTCTAAAAGTGCGAAATTTCGCAATTTTTACGAATATTGTAACACTCAGAAGTCTTTAGCGCTTTGGACTCCGGGATTTTCACGTGGCCTATCGAAATTAGAAGAATTGGAATTATCTTGAAACATAATTGCATGAACGCCAGACGTCCTATGTAATTAGCTACGAACGAAATCATTTTGACATATGCCTCGAGGAGCTCGCTGCGCGTAAGTTAGAGTTTATACATTTTACCTCGGTCTTGTTAATTAGGGGCCGTTTCTTACCCCGTGTGGTAACATCGTAGAAAGTAGCTATTTCTCCCTTTTCTATAGATATTTCAATGGTCGTTGCTCATCGGAAATCACAAAAGTCTCGGGCAAGATGGGAGCTACCGACTTTCAACTCAACGAACCTATTTGAATTTCTAAAAGCTGTCGTAGTCTCATTTAATTGATATATATAAGTAGTAAATAACATATTCCATCAGGAAAGTTTGAAAGTAATAAGTCGAATGCTCGGTTCAACTACCATTTAGAATATATCAATATAAGTCGGAGCGGGTACGAAAAATAGAGAATATCTATGGTACGAATGTACTTTGCTTTTGCCAAGTCGGTACGGTACATACATCATTGTTGTACAGTGATTCGTACGAGATCAGGCTGGTCACTGCGTCATTTTCATTGTTAATCCAATACCTGTGGAACATCTTTCTACCCGATTTTGCCGTGAATAACTTCTATGTACACCACGTTATTCAGGCATCCTTGCAGTTTCAAGGTGCCTGCTATAATATTTATATCAGAACCTTTGACAGTTGTGACCCTGTTTCTGTTTTCCTGACGCCTATAATCATCGAACTTTTAACAAAAATTATAATACCTACCTACTTCCCCAACATTCCATCGCAGGCTCTCACAAGATTTTACGAACATTATAGGTCCTCATGCAATTGCTTCAATTATTTTGTTATCAAGTTGATTACTTAGAAGATTGTTTTAGTTTGAAGATCTCAATTGATTCTGATAAATTGAGTTACTAGTTGAGTCTGATTAATCCAACACAAGTACCATATTAACTACCTGAGCACTACATCACCATTCAGAAATTCAAATACGTTCCGAGACTAACTAAGATAACTGACAAATGAACAGAAAAAACTTTCTTTCAAAATAGAACCTTATTTGACTTCGTGCTTAACTAAATTTGAATTTTTATTCTATATTTTACCTGTTTATGCGACAAAGAATCTTAGAATTACACAAGAAGTTTAGGACTTCTTGGAATTATGGCTCCATTTTTATTAAACAAATTATTGAGAAGGATGACAAAATGGATAGACATTTTACGGGTCACATTTCTCCTCCTCCGTGCATTCACATAGTATTTTCTTCACACGTCCTGCATATAATATTGCTGGCGGTCGAACATATTTGCTTGGACTTCTTTTAAAATAATAATTGTGTGATAATTTGTGTGAGGGGCCTACAGGGAGTTGAGGTGGAAGTTGAGTTCTTTTTGATATTTCATCTTGATGTCTTAATCCTTTGACGTGTTTTCTACCCAAAAGAAAATCTCGGACTATTTGAAGGAAAGGGCTTACATCTTTTCGCGATATTTGCTGGTTCTTCACGGTTAATTTACAACTCATAGTGCTTGGGATGACAAAAAATTCGAATATTGGTCAACCGTCAAGATTCACTAGAAACTTCAAAATATGGCCTGCATTTTGAGCCATTCCCATGTCAAATATTGTTTTCATGATAGACGCTGATTGTTTGGAAATCCATACTTTATTCAGTGTACATTATGTATGTAGTGTTTACACAAAGGCAAATACCACTCATCTCCGAATCTTGGGAGATATGTTCCTTATACGACAGAAGCACCCGCTGAGAACGAATTTTTCGAAAAGTCCCAAAACGGGGTAAGAGGGATTCGATATAATATTCTGTCGTTTGTGACCACTAATATAATCACGTACAATTTACATGACAGACAGATCCATATACAGTTCAAATTGTCACTGCTAAGACAACTGATAACCCATCCACAAGACAGGTAACGTTTAGATGACAATCACCAAATATATTTATATTTCAATATATTATATAATGTCCATTACAGACCATTCCATATCATAGATATCCCTGTCAATTTAAATAAACTTTCACATGACAAAGAGTATACGTCTTTCCACGCCTTTAGCTGTTTCTTCTCATTAGAAATATTTTCAAGTATTGAAATCAGGATCATTCATAACACATAAAACCTCAGGGGTCAACATACCTCCCCCCCACCCCCCGAATTTAAAATGCACCAAGGGGGTTTTTCGGCTGATCACGATTCTGACGTCAGATTTACTTGAAATCAATTGTAGGTGTGAAAAATCGATATCAAATTGGCCATTTTTGTACCCTTATAGATTATTTTCGCAATATATATTACGTTTGGATTTTAAATCCACCAAGGGGTTTTTTTGGATCGCTGATCACGATTTTGACGTCAGATTTACTTGAAATCAATTCTGAGGGTGGAAAATTGGCCAAATTGATCGATTTTCCACCCCCAGAATTGATGTTAAGTGAAAATCGTGATCAGTGACCCAAAAAACCCCCTTGGTGGAAGCAAAATCCAAACATAATACATATTGCGAAAATAATCTTATAAGGGTGCAAAAATGGTTAATTTGATCGACTTTTCACACTGGCAGAGAGTATCTGAAACAAAAATATGAAATTCTTTGCTGTGCAAGTCCTCGGATTTAAACCCTACAAATGTATGAATAATCGCTTGTACACCAAAGAACAATTTTTTTTTTGATATGTATAAAGATGCATATCTCAAATATTTGAAATCAGTGAGCGGTTTCTTAGGTATTCTGACAAGTGAGTTCTTTCAGTTCTCTCATTTGACACCAATAAAACTAAAGTTGCGACAAAATTGATGTTTCTCTCACTGAAAATCGTAAATTGCATGCTCCACAAGTGGGTACCCTTTAATTTGAAGTCTATAAGCTGAAGTTTTATTGAATTATTTTGCAACAAATTACCGTTTTTTCCATGTATAACGGATTTTTCCTATTGAAAATCATAAAATTCATGCTCTACGCGTCGATACCTTTCATTTCATACCCATAAAGCTATAGTTGGTATATAATCATCATTTTTCGCATTTATGCCCGTTATATAGGATTTTTCACACTGCATATGGAATAAAATCGCTACTTTTCATTTCCGATGTAACCAAGTGTCGATTATATAACCAACTTCCGGTTTCACCATGATGTCAAACTCGATGAAAAACGTTCGAACACGTGACAGACGCGTCTAGGACCTGTATATCAAACATAAGCCCCTCCTTACAATGTACCAAAAGGTCTGCGGGTAATGGAGAAGTTATATTATAATTATGCGCAATTTTCAAACTTTTAGGTATAATTTTGATGTAATAAGAATACTTTCCAAAACAGATATCACGTGACTTTATTATAAACAGTTGAAAATTACAAAAGAACGACTGCAATTCAAAAGGGATGGGTTATAGAAAACTATTTTACTATTGTAGTAAATACGAACATTTCTAAATTTGCTTTATTATCTTATTTTTAAATTCTGTACAACACATATTGTATAAAAAAATTTATCTTGTAAACGATTCCACGCCACTGCGTGACAACTTTGTATATTCGGCAAATAACTCCTCAATTCTTTGTTAGAAGCGATAACAGCACCGTGACACTTAATAAAAACACTCAAATATGCAACAACTAATTCATAGTCTCTGTTCGATTTTAACATAAACTCGATACATTTCAAAAATTGCAACATAACATTCACTGACCCACCACCTTCAGGAGCTAAACTTTTAATCTCGTAATCAATCATAGACGGTCCGAGAGTTTTTAATCGTTCTATGATCGGCAGAAAATTGTTTGTTTCCGCAGAATTATCAACTAATTTGCCAAAATCAGTTAGATTCAAGAAACTAGCAGGCAACAATAGTTTGCTCTCGTTTGTAACGCTCTCACTAGAATTAACATCGAATTGGAAACTCAACGAAGGTATTGTGGGCAAAAAGAACGGAGCTGCCTTTGGTGCTTTAGGCGCTGCTTTGGGTTTATTTTTCTTCTTGATCAGATCGATATTAAGCAAGTTCTGCCATCTCGAAGTCGGCAATCCTGATAACGTAATTAATTCAGAGCTAATCTGTTCTGGAGAAACGAATTCGCTTTCTTCAATTTCCTCATCTTCCTCCGTTTTGATTTCAGTATCTTGAGCACATTCGGGCAAAGCTACTTTAACAGGTTCCTCAGTGGTATCTATCGCTTTCAATGTGACCTTCTTATAAAGTGTTCGGTTAATCCATAAAAATATACCTAAATAATCGATGTGTGCAGTAGCTAAAATTTCCCCCGTCGGAGAAAAATCCAAAGATACACAAGCAGCTTCTGTAGCAAACTGATCCACTAATTGTCCTGACGGTATGTCCCAAGTGCGAATCGAGCAATCCATTGAAGACGAAATAAGCCATCGAGAATCAGGGCTATAAGTCAAATCCGTAATTTGGCCGGAATGACCCGAAAACTTTCGCACTATTCGTTTTGTATCGATATCTACGATGTAAATACTGAAATCTTCCAGAGCTACTGCCAACATGGAACTTTCTGCGTGCGCTCTGAAGAAATTAACTGGCTCATCAAGAGATATCACTTCTAAAGCATTTGCACCTGTAAGAGGAAGAAAAATTTACGCTAGAAATACAACATAACTGGATAAATATCACAGCGTCACAGAGGCGTAGCGAGGATTGTGCGCGCCCGGGGCAGCCATCATAATTGCGCCCATTCACGTCCCAACCCCTTAATTACAATATTTATTTTCGTATAAAACATTGCCAAATATATTTAATGAAAGAAACAAGGGAAGACCGTTTTTAATAGTTTTAAGTACCTTTCTTTTAAACTTATATACATTCATTGAACAATAAATCTAGATATGTATTTTACGCGCTTTCATTGATGCAAACGTATCTATTATGCGTGATGTATCAATCGATTCGAGAGTCTCGTTCTCTATACTCAACAGAGCTAAGTACGACAATCTTTGTTGCTCCATTGATGCCTGCAGATAAGTTAATATTAACTTTAACTTGCTGAAGGACTGCTAACAACTTGCAATAGATACGGAGACAGTTAGCAGGATCTGTAACGCAACTCTTAAATTCGGAAAGACATCTTTACCGTACTGTATAAGAAATCGTCGGAGTAGTTCGATGAGGGCATCGATGACATTTTCCCGTAAACGTAGTAACATTCTGCAGTCAACGATGTCGTTATACAAGCCAGTGCCGTCAACGTCGGTAGCGTAAAATTCTCCGAAACTTTCACACTGTTTTTCCACGCAATCGAAATCTGAACCACTCATCAACTCTGCAACATTCAAGATAAAGCCAAACTTCTTGTTCAGATGACGGAGACGCTGAAAACGATTGTCGAACTCAACCTGGAGCCTATCAATAGCGATTACCAACACGCGACGTTGCTCCTCCTCTGCAGAAAGGCCTGCATCTTCAGCTAACTCTCCAGGCATTCGGCGACGTCTTCTTCTTCTCCGTTCGACGTCGATTCCCCATCAGTCGGAATCGGAATGTGTGCGTTAAAGAGTTTCGAGGTCGTTGGCAGCATCTGCAACATTCATTGCAGGATTCTGCAGTCTTTTTTGAACGCGTTCAATTCTCCGCAAAACTTGGTCCCAATAGTAGAGAAGGCTGAGAAAGTCGAACGTCAGCATTCTGTGTGCAAGGCTTTCCGCTTCATTTCTAGTTTCCGGCGTCAATTCTGGATTTTCACTAATTTTTTCGAGCAGATCCAAAATAGAATCCAGTTGTTCAAAGACGGCACTGACAGCGTCATACCTAGCACTCCATCTGGTTTGAGATACCTGTTTGACTGTTCTCTTCACTGCACTTTTCAACAAGTCCCACCGTATAGTTGACTGAGAGAAGAACACGTACAAAGCCTCTATAGTGCCGAAGAAAGTGATGACAGATGCCTCTTGATTAGCTACATAAAGTTACGGGAAGAATGTTATCCTGCTGTTCAGACAGCTGTGCGCCCTACATTTTTATCGTGAATTTCTTTTTTTTTCTAACGGAGTTTTATAAACTTAGACATTTCCAAATTTGGCGCCCCCCCTGGATCCGGCACCCGGGGCACTTGCCCCTTTCCTCGCTACGCCACTGCAACGTCAGTACATCAAATATAAAGTATTAATGTGTATTAATAGTATTTATACTATATAACAAGTGAGTAAATACGTAATATCTCAGGTGCGAGAACAAGCACCAGAAAAACTATTTCCGAAATACACTTCTCATTGTAGTTACAATAAGTCTATCTGTTCCGGACAGTTGGTTCGCTCAGTCATGAGCTCTTCAGCTGAACAAGCCAGACGATCAACCATCTCCGGCAGATATACATACCCCCTCAGAAAATTGTTGGAGAACCACGGTATTCCAACATCATCTATCGGAAAAGTAGATGTCCCGCTGAGTGTTATTCACAATGCCACGCATTGATAAAACAGTTTTTTAACGTAGAATACGTTTTTACAGAGGCCTTAACGACGAAATCGTCACGCGGAAATCGACACACGCATGCGCTTGTGGTAGGTGGAGCCATAACGAAATTGTCTAGTATCCTCAGGCAGTAGCTGGCGTTCTTTCAGCAGTGAGTGAAGCGTGTGGAGATATTTGTGCCGCAGAAAGCATTATTAATGAACAACGTTGTCTAATAGTAACAGCCTACATTTCACCCAATTCTTCAATGAAGGATATAGAGTGTTACTTTCTAGCAAATTTAATGATGTATACTCCAACGTATTCTACGCATTTGACGAAATCGTCACGCGGAAATCGACACACGCATGCGCTTGTGGT